>CM068960.1:26236824-26264932 GCA_035128595.1 Eptatretus atami
CATAAGGGACAATGGGAATGTATGCTTGCTGCAAATTATTGAATATGCTTTGCTTTGCTCTTCTATGAATTTCCCCCCCATTTTCCCATTTGAATTCCCCAGCCACCATTTCTCCTGCCATTTCCTGCACAATTGCCCTGTGTGTAAAAGTGCATGGAAGTTTTTACATGCCGTCTTGACTTATCTTTCTCGGGTTTGGGCGGGGATAGCGCTTCTGAGAACAGTACATCAAGTAACTAAGTGTTAGTTAACAGTGTGACGCATAGCGTTGATTCACTCAGCCAATTAGTAGCCGCGACTCAGCTGCAGGCACGGTTCCCCATCTTCCTCGTTCATCTCACAAGTACAGTAAACCGACCTTGGGCACGAAGATCCGGCCAGAGGTGAGGGTTGTATTCAGTGTCCTTAGTCTTTTTATCGACTCGTCGTGTTTGGAGTTATTCGACCCACGATCGTTACAGTGGTGAGGCGTGGGATTTGGAGAACTCCACAAATGGAAATACCTGGGTAAATGAGGGACACCAAGTATTTTGAAAGCAATATGAGGGACATCACAGGTGTGGCAAATAACATTCCAGCATGCTTAAGGTCATGTATAAAAATAGGACCACTGAGCCTGCAGCTTATCTGGGCTCTGGCCCAATGTTGTAACCCAAATTTGGTAGCATTCTGACTGGTGGGTCTGGAGAAGATTTTTGAAGGGATTTATGCAATTTTACCAGTAATTAACTAAGTAGACCATTTTGACTCTTCCAGTCACGTGATCAGCAAGACCTCCACACTTGAACATCAGGATCCTGTCCGAACGTAATCCAAATTAGGTAGCATTCTGACTGGTGCATCTGGAGAAAATTATTGAAGGAATTTGCATGATTTTCCCCAAAATTGGTGGTTGGCCATTTTGACATTTCCGGTCATGTGATCGGCATGACCTCCACAATTTAACATCCCTACTCTGGCCTAATGTTGCAACCCAAATTTGGTGGCATTCTGACTGGTGTATCTGGAGAAGAAGATCGTTGAAGGAATAGACTAAGTCCACCATTTTGATCTACTTAATCACGTGACTGGAATGAGCTTTGCAATCCCCGTTAGTCCGGAGTGGAACCTTGCTGACAAATTTCAGCTGGATCGGCCCAGTGGTTTGGCCGGAGAAGTAAAAACAGGAGATGGACGGACGGTACATGATGACAATACCTTATCTGGAATTCCAATTCCAGATAAGCGAAAAATGATGCACAGACCTGGTTGTGCGAGCAGCCAGTTTCATCGAAAATGGTCTGCCGAGAACTCCACAGAGCGGGATACCAAAATTGGGTTGCAGTGCACAAACCGCTCAACACACCTGGCAATGCACGTTTGCCAGTCCAGTGGTGCAAAGAGCACATGCAATGGACTACCGAGCAGTGGAGAAATATGATATGGTCAGAGGAATCGTCCTTCACCATGTTCTCGATAAACAGACGAGTGCACGTGGCACCAACCTAAAGAACTCTGTGACCCTGAGTGCTTGGTTCCAACAGTGAAGGGTTCTGGTGGTTCTTTCACGTTGTGGGGAACATTTTCCTGGCATGGTTTTGGTGCAGTCATTCCTTGAGAAGGAAAGGTCAATGCCCATCGCTACTTAATGGTACCGAGTGATTATCTTCACCCGATGTTGCAGCATTTATTTTGTGACGGGAGGGGTGTCTTCCACGACGACAATTCCTCCATCCACAAAGCACAAATGGCCACCCAATGATTTGATGAGCATGACTGATGTTATCCATATGTCTCGGGCTTCTCAGTCACCATATCTGACCATAATTGAACATTTATGGGATACTAGACGACCCGTGAACCCGATGGGTTCCCATTGTGACAGCGGTTGATAAAAAAATCATTTCAACCCCCCCCCCCCCAAAAAAAGATAGCTCCAGCGAACTATACCGCTGAGGTTGTTTGCATTGATCAAATTCTCCTGAAGAGTACCTGACTGAATCGGGAATTGATTTTTTAATAATTTTTTTGTTGCTCGATTTTAACGAACTTGATACTGCACACCGCAGGAGAATGGTGAGTAAGATGGGCCGAAAATTTTTGCACTATCGTGTACCGTTTTGCCTGTATTTCGGGAACATACATACATGTATGTATATATATATATACATACATACATATACATATATATACATACATACAAGATGAGAGTTTTAGTAAGATATAGATTCTAGAATGATGCCTGAGACAGCATTTTCCACCTCCATCAAACAGGTGTGAGTTGATTGACTTTCTCGTGGAAGAATAATGCCGCGTCCTTCCTGCAAAATTCCAGATGCTGGTGGACTCTATGCCATGGCACATACAGGCTGTACATGGTGGCCGGTCCTATTAAGTGACCTTACAATTGTGTTTCCATCTTTTTTGTCCACTACCTGTGCATATACATATACAAATATATGTGAAACCGAAAAACACGGGTGGACGATGAATCCCCGGTCGACCTCCATGAGTATGTCGATTAATTAATTACGTGCTAGTTGGACCATGCGTATATCTAATTAATATTATTGGACATTGACTGTCAATTAATTACAGACTATTGGAACATACCTTTAAGACATTTAAACAACCTCTATACCTCTTCAGACCATTTTACACCTTTTATACCCTTTGAACCTTTTATGACCCTTCAGACTGATAGATTCTTTCAGAGTTTAGACCCCTTTCAACCACTTAGACTCATGAAGACCTTTACACACTTTAGACCACTCAGAACCTTTGACCCTAACTACTATTGGAATGTATCCCTTAGATCCCATATGACCCTTTAGACCACACCCTTCGACCTGTGGACCCTTTTAGTCTATTTAAGACCCTTTCACCACTTCAGATTATTTACACCCCTTTTGGGTCTCAAGGTCCTTTCATTGGACAAAAACGAATGGAACGTTTTTCATCAATTGAGGACCCGCTCATCATTCACAGTTTTCAATGCATGAATACAATCATGTTATTGGGCCTTTCAACCCCCAGGGGCCCATATTTTTCCATCAAATCAAACTGAAAATCAACTTTATCACCGAATACACCGCAACTACAACCGCCCGACATCGGGAGATGAGCATCTGTCCCACTTGGGACTATGTTTGTTTTTTTTTTCCTCTGGATTTAGTTGGCATCAAGTTCTTTAAATGAAAGTAAAATTCGGAAACGGTGTACCCGATTATCAAAAAAGGTTTCAATTGGTTCCCTGACCTTTTCACGAAAATCAAAACAGATACTTTGTAACCGAGTGATGAATCGTCAATGCTGGGAGTCACTTTTGCTTTTCATTTTATTCACAAGTTAGTACCCACTAATCTACAAGTAAAAAATAGTTTAGAAAATTCATATAATCCAATCATCAAGAATAAAATATTCTTAAAAAGAACATTCTTTGAACAGCTTTCTAACCAGTTCCCTCAAACTTCGCTGACCGCCCAAATGAGGCTGTAATAAAAGCCGATGTTAAATTCTCAAGATCATCAAAAGATGGTGACACTTGAATAAATAGATGAAAACACAAGCTGCGATTTGCTACGGCAGAGCAAATGTATATATGCTTGAGCAGCTATGGCTTGAGATGATTAATGTCAGGCTGGGCATCAGCAAATCTTTATATAGTTTCCTGCTGAGGCCCCACCCACCAAGTGCAAACACCAATCAACGTTGTTGTGCATCGCTCAGAGTTTATACCATATGGCTGTTGCCATCATTTCTGCATACTCTTCCAAAGAAGAACTCAATATTAAATACATAAATAAAAAAAAAAATCTACAAATCAGATGTATCAAGAAACAGCAACAACAATAACAACAACAAAAACATATTAATCTGCATCAATAATATTCATTTATAAAATTACTATGAAATCAAAAGTTTTAAATATCCCCAGGAGTGTCAATAAATTACATAATAAGTTAGGTCATGAGCACATGAGCCTCGCAGTGTTTTGCCGTCACCAAATACAGAAAAAGAATTGTGGCTTCGCAGAATGGCAGCGTTTGAGGCAGCGAGCTTCTTTTGTTGTTGTATGCTAGAACGCTGTGGTTGCTTCAATTTAACCACATGTACGTAGTAAATATAATTATTTAAAAGAAACAACAACAACACAGGAAACATGCATTAAGGCACTGTTGTAAGGTATGTGAACACGGCCCAGGCTGAGATGGCTTAGTGCAAGGAAGACCAACAAGGTATTTAAGGCCGCACTGAGCTGAGCTGTGCCGGGAAGATTGCTTCTTTTACTTAAGAGAACTTGTCTTGATTCATCAAAATAAAGACTTTGTAAAAACATAGAGAAGTCTGACTCCGTTTTTACTCGCAACAAGGACGCTCCAACCGAACAAGGGAAGCGACGGAAGCAAGCCTTGCGTTCCGAGTAGAAAAGAAAACGTACTCGCTCTTATCCCACCAGGCAGGTAACTCATAGAAATACATTTCTTTTTACTCTGACCATAGTGTTGCAGTGAGCAGTCACAAGCGGGGGGTGGGAGAAATCCAGGAGCAAGTTAAAGTGGACGTACAAAAATACTGCTCATTTCAGTTGAATAGAAAGTGTGCATAATGTCCTTAGAGACCTCAATGGCCTTGTTTGTGCTCATTGTGGTTCACAACAGGTTAACACCTTTGGAATTTCAGCTTTGGTGTTGACTGATGAATGGACTTCACACCAACTCGGGCAGAAGTACACGGAGGAATTAAGATTTCACAACTCAAAACAGACAAAGCAAAGGTCTTCTTTTGATCATTTTCTTGGTCACCGACTGTTTGTGGTGGACGGTATACTGCGAACAGTCGAGTTTTCAAGTTTTCAAAACTTTTCAATGTCCAACACGAATGCACCTTTGCAAGGCCACGCTGTGTAATAGCCAGAATTTTAGGAGTAACAGCAGAGGCAGGCTTCCCATGCACAAAGGTCATGGGGACTCAGTGCCAGGACAGCAACATCAGAATTTCAAGACCCTACCAAAACCTCCATGATGTGGTCTAGTTCACTTAGGTCCGTCTTGAACTGCTGGCCAGAGCTTGTAACCGACCCACAAGCAGAGGGAAGTGAACGGGAAGACCATTCCTCAATGGGTGGCGGTGCGTGGGTAGAAGGCACGCCCGGAGAAGGCACGGAAGCCACTTGGCTAACGGAGGAGCGACTACTGGCCAACACAGCTGGTGCAAACAGATCAAAGTCGCACATGGTTGTGTCAATATCAGTAAAATCATCATCAAGGCACAAGTCCTGCAGAAGTACAGGCGTGTCTGGAAGTTCAAAGCCACTGAGGAGGAGGTCTGTGGGATTCCGCGCCTCTGCCAGCTTTGCTTGGGCGTCCTCGGTGGCACTTGAACCAGCACGCAAGTCCCTAACGCCGTTGGCCGAGCTAGGAATATTTTCAGTGCACAGCAGCCGTGGCTCTAGCTTCAAGCGACTGACGGCAGATTCTTGGGATAACGAGGCTCTCAGTAAACTGGTTTCAGGCAGAATGGATGGCAATAAGCCATCACCAGCATCAAGGTGGGCAGTGGGCAATGAAGCACCACGGTTTACAAGGGATGGTGACTGTCTGTTGCTGTCTTCACAATCGGCTGCAGTAACAGGCACCCCAAACCACGGAGGAAGAACGGGGCGCTGTGAACCCTCACAGCGCAACTCCTCCTGGCCAGAGACAAAGGATGAGCAGGCATTAACAAGAATAATAAGTATGACAGCTCTAATTATTATGAGAAAAAGCATAAAGGAAAAAGGAGAAAGATCGAAATTAGAGTAGAATTGACAAGCTTAAAACACAAAAAAAAGAGAAAGCATCACGATTAAAAAGCCTAGTGCAAATTCAGTTGTCATAACTGAGACTAAAGCTCTCAAAATTATTGGAATCTCCCATGATGAGGACAAAGCACAAGGTTTATTGCTCTCACATCACAGGCAGGTTGGTGGTCTCTCTGATTTCTCGAACAAACCGTGTAGTCTTGAACATTGGCCCCTCCACTTTCTGTCCTCAGACGTCCCTATCTATTCCAGGATGCATGCATTCATCCAGTATCCCTCTCATGGTTAAACTTCCAAAATCCATACTGACTGCACACCTCAACTCTTATTCCTCATTTCTCCAGTCTATTAAGCCACCTTCCAGAGGTTGTTCTGTCTCACTCTTCCCTCCAGCACTTCAAGCATGCAGTGCACCACCTTCTTGTCATCTCAAATTCTGACCCCCCCCCACCATTAACCTTCATTAGCCACATTGACCTTTCCTAACCCAACCATCTCATTTGCTCCGCTCATCCCTCTCCTCTTTTCCTGTTCATTCATTCCCTTCATGTTTGTCCCACTGTCAGTTCTACCTTTCTCTTCAATGAGCCTCAACCTGTAAAGAGAGATGAATGAATGAATGGACTCCAGTAACAGTAAATCAGAGTAACTTTATCTGGCAGGATAGCCGAGAGTTGAGCATTCGCCTCCAAGCTGTCTAGCGTTGGTTCAAATCTTGGCCCAGCTATAAATTGCCATCCTGGTGTTTCGCAGGGCAAGGTGATTCAATGTGTATGTAATCCATCTCTTGGATGGACGTTAAACCGAGGGTCCCATCTGCTAGCATTAGTTGGTGGACGTTAAAGATCCCACTGTCATTTGTGAAGAGTAGGGCAAGCTATCACCGGCACCCTGAACAAATTACAAATTCCTGTTCTAACCTACAGGAGGCAATGCATCAGCGGCAAAGCTGCACCCCCAGCAAACGCATGCTACCCGTGAAAGACAAAGAAGAAGAACACAGGCAGATACAACAAACAATTTCATTACAAAATATTCCACCATGATGTGACAAACAAGATACCTGGATAAGGCGAAGAGTGCCTGTGATGAGCACGTAAGAGCGCAAGCACAATTCTGAACGTCCACGACACATCTGCAGCTTTCCCAGTGATAGGCCGAGGACACGCTGGCGCTGTGCAGCGTAGTCATGGTATGGAACTTCATCCCCACAAACCACGACTCGTGGAATCTCTTCTTCATTTGCCAGCCCTTTTATAATTCCTTTCTCTGCATCGTCTGTACGCTTCCGCCTTTCCGTCTCCTCGTCCTCTTCCGGTGCTTGTCTTGATCTCCCCACCTTTGTCTCTTCGTCATCCTCAGACACCTCTGTGTGCTTCCGTTTCACACCCTTGCCGAACATTCTGTCAATCGAGGTAGGAAATGAAAATTGAAAATTAACTCTTTGTATTCGTACATGAACACAAAACATGTACATGTACATGAACATGAGAGCAAGGAAAAAAAAGAGAATCCTCAAATTTTTAAAAAATAAATCAGAACATGAACAAAGGTCACTATGTATATCACCATAATAATCATTAGGATCCCAGGAATAAGAAGATCCAAGATGACAGGGCAGAAAACTGTTTCACACCAAGTTACGACATCATAACAGACGGACTGTAAAATTAGATCAAAGCGAGGTCAAAATAGACAGAAGACAACTATATACAGTCCTGATATGTTTGTTTCTTAAGCCGTTGTATTTTATTTTGATGGTAATAGAAAAGTAACCAAGAGAGTTACAACATGCATCGTTTGTTCCAACACCAACCACAGCAAAATGACTGCCAAAACAACCACTGAAGTGGTCATAGCAACAGTATTGTACATCACAATAACCAGTCTGTTTCCAATCAAATTTGATACCATGCATTATTGTTTTGAGATTTTCGTGCTGTAAGCCGCGAGTGTAATTTGTCAACGACGAAAATTTGTCAAACATTTGTTAACAAGAGAGTTCATGGAACACCTAACCCCACGCAGTCTTGAGAAAAAGGGAAGGATCTTTTCAACTCTTATTTTGTTGTTGTAGGCCAATACAAAGTCAAGACTCATGGAAGAGCTGGGACACTGAACATATCAGGACATAATATAACAAAATGAAGTGGAAAGAAGGGAGGGGGGGACACCAACAGCATGGTTGAAGGACAGAATAGAGGGAGACTTGGACAAATAAGGGATGTGGGGAGGAATGAGGGGTAGGGACGGATACACGGGGTAGACAAGATGGATACAGAAGCAAACTCTCAGGAAAGGAAAACTGAAAATTTAGGAGGTGGGCTTGTGCTAGGGGGAGGGGGAGGGGTTAACAGGGGTAAAGAAAATATTATGGTTTGGAGGGGGGGTGATCTGAGATGGTGGTGGACAATGTTCTTGAAGACCTGGAGGGAAGGAGGACATTTAAAAGAATGTGGAAGTTCATTCCATAGGTGGGGTAAAAAGAGGAACGAATGTGTAGAGGTGAGCAGTGATTCTGTATTTTGGGAGTTTCACCATAAAGGTGTTGATGTGGGAGCATCTCCCTGTGCGAAACCACGGTTGGGGCGGGCAAGGGGGGGAGGGAGAGCATGGAAAGAGCAGAGGGTGCAAGACCAGAAAGCAGAAAGGTGATGCTGGAAGAGAGAGACCACTGACCTGTCTGCGATGGGAAAGTGAGAGGCACATCGACTCAGCTTCATCGTGGGAGATTGCAATGAGTTACATTCAGATCCAAAGTCAAAATCATAATTCTATTGAGGTATTTATGAAACGTCCTACCCATCTTAGGACACCGGCTTGTTTTTTTTGATGCCCATTACCTGACTCTAGATACCTCCAGCATGTTTGCAAAATTTAGTAGAGATTGGTCAATTGATGTGGAATCGTATGGTATAGAAATCAAAGAAAAGGCCACATACACACACACATACACATACACACCGCAGGATTAAGTCCTCCCTCATATTGAGAAGTTTTTGGGCGATGCCAAGTGCAGATTAGGGAGAGACCAGGGTAGTGATTTGTAATTTATTCAGGGTGCCAGCTGAAACTCACCATCTCTTCGCCAAAGACACGGTGGGATCTTAAACATGCAGCGATGATGAGGAGGAGGAGATTGGGACCATACTCTGTGCAGAGCGTTGGTGCTTTCTTAAGCAGTCTCCTGGGCTATTGGGCACAACCCTGGATGGGTCACCACTCCGACACAGGATACCAGCAAGCTGGCACTCATTTTGCCAACCTCGGAAGGATGACAGGCCGAGTTAACCCCACCTGGTACTAATTCAACAGCTGAGCGGGATTTGAACTCAGGACCCTAGGATCCAAAGCCTGCCACCCTAACCATTAAGCCAACACCAGGCATATGTACCGATGACCAATGTTTAATGACAATGACATTCCCAGGTTCAAAACGCTTCTGTTATGTCTCGACATTGAAGAATTATTTCCTCGTTGCACACTTTACAAGAAGTAACGTATAAAATAATAAATCTAAATAACTCTTCAGTGCGTGTGTGTGTATAATTCATATTAATTATATTATATTAGATATATAATGGGTTGTAGAAGGCTGACGCAGCAGAGAAGGAACACTACCCCCTAAGAGGCAATTTGTAACTTGGCATGTATGATAACTACCCGTCTACATCATGTCCTTAAACACATTTACAACATGCGATGCCACCATCCTTTGTCGTTTTTGTTATGACAAAAAAAATACAGAAAGAAAGTACTGATAAGTTGACTTAATTAGTTGTCAGAGAGGCAATCTCAAATGCAATATGCAAAAATCAGCACATATCAAAACCCAATTTACAACTGGAATCTCTTTAACAAAATGCAAAAACCAGTTCAGACATGCCCAGTTCTATCCCCATAACAAATTAGCTTCTCAAGCAAACCAAACACCAATCGCATAGATTACCACTTATATCTTGTATTTTCTCTTATTTTAAAAAAAAAATAAATCATCACAACATGAAGTGCAAAAATATTGTTGTGGGATCACCGTAAAAGCAACAGTAAAATGTACAGCAGTTGGGAAAATAAAGAGTTCTGCGTTCTTCACATATGCTTCTCCGATACAGGACTGCGACGGTTACAATCACTCGGTGGAACCCATGTTGGAAAGGAAAAAAAGTTTCGACAAAAGTACACGTAACATTCCAGGCAACCGACAATTGTTTGTTTTGGGATCCTTGGCAAAAAAAAGTTTAGATGTTGCAATAACATGCGACATTTACTTTGTACAGTTAAGGGGGAACAAAATGCACCGTTAGCAGTATGTAAGGAATGTAATTTTCCACACAATCTACAGTGCCTGCCAAACAGATTCAGGCAGATGCACTGAAGATCACAACAGGGCCAGCCTTAAGGAGAGGCAATCTTGGTGACTACTAGAGCTCACCAGCACCCTCCTTTTAAAAGTTTTGGGTGGACGAGGGAGAGGGCGAGTTTACACTTGATGCTAAGACGTGGTCCCCTAAAATCCTACATCACGTGCTTAAATGACCAGGCCTTGCGTTCGACCGATGACGATTTGGGCAGGAAATTTGGAATTTTGTCCAGGCAACAACTCGCCTACTCGTCATGGCCTCTTTCAGTGGTTGCTAATGTTCCTCCAGTGTTGTACTTCAAAGCCATGGGAGATACAAACATATCAACTGGAGATGAGACCCGTTGTCGAAGGATCGCTCCAAACAAGACAACAGCTCTTCACGAAAGACAACAGGGGATCTTTAACGTCCGTTGACCACGGTTGGCAGACTGGTCCTCCAACTTAATGTCCTTCCGGTGAACTGCACAAACATTGATGCATCCCACTGCTTTTTTATACCTGGGTCGACATTCTAACCCACACGAATATATTTATTACATACACAAAAGATGGAGTGAGGGGGGGGGGAAGAAGGGGAAAAGTGGTCGTTGAGGAGAGGAGACAAAATATAAAGTAAGGATGGTATGAGGAAGTGGTGTGAAACATCATGGGGCATGCATGGAGAAAAGCAAGAAGTGTGTGTGTGTGTGTGTGTGTGTGTGCGTGCGTACGGGTGGAGAGAGGATGCCAAAATTCCATCATTTTTATTGAGTAATATATCGGAGGAGGGGGTAAAATCCAGGCACCATAATGGTTTCCTGTTTGCAGTGTATCACCTTTGGTGTTACATTTTCCAGGTAAATGATACCTGCCAAATTAAAGGAGCATGACAAGGTACAGGAGGCTTTCAAAAATTCCATTCAACAGGCAAGATGTAGAAACTGATCAGGTGGTTTGGAGAAACGGGACAGTGTGCAGAAACCAACCATCCCATAAATATCGGATGGAGAACCTCGAGGAAAAAGGAACCGAAGGAGAAAATACGACCCGAATGTACAAGATCCACGTCGACGAAACAAGGGATGTTCAAGCATCCGGTGCGATACAGATCAAGAAGCTGATCAATGGTCATAATGTCAAAACAGTTAACTCTTGTTGCAATTTCCTGTTTTAAGATGAAACAGCAAAACATAAACACTAAATCACAAAGGTGCCTGACTTTCTCCCCACCCTGTCCATCACAAAATGGCCTCTTATGCCAATTGTTTACGAGAGCAGATTCCAGAGCCATCGATGTATTTGTAAATATTTGTGCGTAACACTTGGGGAGAACACTTCAATATCAAGCTACCAATTACTTTTGTTAGCCTCATGTACGATGAGGAATTTCTGGCGTCATTTCGTTAATTGTCCTCAAACTCTTGGGACAGATGAACATCAATGGCTTCATTTAGATGACATATCAATTTTGCTTCTTTTTGTTCCTGCACAAGATGAACTGCTTTCTCACTCCATTAAATTAGTGCTACACTTTGACATGCACGCACATTTTCATTTTACCCAAGTGGCATCTTGTTTCCTTTAAAGCGACAAACTCATCGCTGATTACGTCTGCGTTTTCAACTTCAGAATTCTGGGACGTCATCCGAAGATTCAAAACGACAGAGAGCCAAAAATGCATCCTTCAAACAATCTATCTTGTGTTCAGAGCATTTTGAGGAATC
The DNA here is from genome assembly GCA_035128595.1 of Eptatretus atami. Classification (NCBI taxonomy): domain Eukaryota; kingdom Metazoa; phylum Chordata; class Myxini; order Myxiniformes; family Myxinidae; genus Eptatretus; species Eptatretus atami. Next base: position 26,248,673 of record CM068960.1, read on the forward strand.
CCTGCACAAAACCTTGATGACCGGACCATTCACATCAAAAGCAATTAAACACAAGAAAACCCAGACACAGAAGGGGGGCCATTTGGCCCATCAAGCTTGCGTCATCTCCACATTCCTGATAGTCCAGGGACACAACACCATCCCCTGTACATGCACCCATCCATCCACCCCTCCCTCCCCACCAACTGCATTTTCCAGTTAATTATTACAGCAACGAAGAATTGAGACAAAGTCCACAAAATATATATTTTTCCTTTTCTTATTCTTACTTCAAGTGTCCCTCTACCCAACTGTTGGTGTTTCCCATTGGTGTTCTACGAGTGATGTTCTGTGTTATACAGCAATACCTCGCTTGGCACCGTTCCTGGAAAAGAGAGCGCAAATCAAAAACGCGCTGAAAGGGATCATTATGCCATTGTTTATCTGGAGATGCGTACCTGACAGCGTTCTTACGCATGAGCGGTACATCAATGGCATATCGGTAATAGCACTTACAATAATAATAATAATAATAATAATACAGATGGTAAACATTATTTCATCACTAAAAATAATAATTTATCATTATAATAACATCAGTAAGGATGAACAAAAACAAAATATGAACAAAACATCAATAAAAGAATCACTGCCATCACTCCCATTCTGCTCCTACTCTGCAGCGGTGGGAGACGAGATGGGAGGAGGCTCAACCTGCTGCAAAACAAAGGCGGAGTAAACGATGCCGAATGGCTCAGAATGTGTGCATACGGTACAAACAATGGTGGTGGGTGCATTCACTCGGCGAGCAGTGTGTGCTATGGATTTTCCCTAATTTATTTTTCTTTTTTTTAGTAAAAAAAATTCTCCAGGACAAAGAGTTCTAGATAACGAATTGGCATTCTATGAGGCAGCATTAAGCGAAGTATTACTGTATAACTATTATTACTTCCACGAGTATTTTTTTTTTGTATAGAAAAAGAACAAACAAAAAAACAACTGGACAAACTTTGGCAAACTGGACGTAACAATACTTGATATGCTGAGGGGTAATACCTGGATCAGCACAACAAAAAACCCTAGAAGGGCACTCTTCGACGTTGCGACCGCCAGATATGCCACCAACATTATTACATTATAAATACTTGTACCAAGTTTGATTTCAATCCCTGAACCCAAATTCAAGATATTGAATAATTCTGGCTGCCAGACCATGCGTCCGATCAGGTTGAAAGAGAAAACGTATACTCACCATGACTACTAGATCATAATTGCGAAGCTTCATATCGGTTAATGAAGCGGTTCAAGAGAAATAATTTTTTTAAAGATATTTGTTCAATCAAATATGGCTGCCAGACCACATGACCTATTAATTCTTGTGAACATCCTGGTATCCCCAAGGCTTGGGAGCATGTGGGTAAAGTTTCCCTCGATCTGTCAAGCCGTTCTGGAGAAGAAGATTTTTTAAGGTTTATTCTTTAAAAAAAAAAAAAATAAATCAGCTGCCAAATCATGTGACCTACGACATCATAGGTGGAGAACTTTTTGTTCCTCATGGATAGGCGATCATACCTGTAAAGTTTCGCCATGATCTGTTCAGCCATTTCAGAGAAGATTTTTGAAGGTTTTTGTGTTAAAAAAAAAATACATGGTTGCCGAACCACATGACTGATGATGCAATCAATTTTTTCCCACAATACAATTTAGCCCTAGATGACCCTCAAAATTTTTCATACCGATCGGATAAAGCGTTCGACTCATTTCCCCATGGGGAGTACTTCACATGTGCCAAGTTTCAATTTTTTCCATGGTGTGGTTTCAGAGATGGAGGTACAAAGTCTTTCCATTTTTCCAACATGGCTGCCACACCACATGACCTGTGACGTCATAATCATCAATAAAACATTCGACATGAGTAGTCGCACCGATGTGAAAATTTCATGTCAATCAGATAAGTGGTTGCATAGAAAACAGAGAAAACTATAAGGGCACTTGGTAGAACGCATACCTCCTCCACGTAATACTTGATCTACGAGAACATATCGGGCCCAATACATTTTTGAAATATCATGCTATACAGTACTGTATCGTTTTTGGCCCAATCACTCAATGGTGAAGAATCACTTTGAAAATTAAATAATTCTCGTATCCAAATCTGGATTCGGATCTTCACCAAAATCATCCGGATCCGACCACAACTTTTTGAGATATCCTGCACATAGACAGACAGCCAAACAGACAGACAGAAAGGGGTGAAAACATTCGGTGGCAGAGGTAATTGGCACGGATAGACGGACGGACATACAGACGTACGCTTCTACAACATGCTGACTGGGGCCAAGAAGCCCACAACACGTGTCCATGGATGTTCCCTCTTTGGGGTGGACCGATCTATAAAATTTAGAATTAAAATCTCTTCCCGGTATTGGCTGCAGTACAATCCTACAGGGATGTAGGGGGCTGTAGCTGTGTGTGCTGAGCTCATGCCTAATAAGCAGAGCCTCTGCAACTGTTTAGCCAGAAGAGCCTTTTTAAAATTAATGTACACCGTTGGACCCCACTAATTCAGGGATTCGCCATTCGCGGATCCCGCATATTCATGGGTCATAAAATGTGACCTGCTTTGAGATTCGTGCTCTGCATATTCGTGATCGTTTTGTTTATTTGTTTTTAACACTTCAGGCCTGGTCTCCTATATCCACCTGGGAAATTAGACATCAGCCAACATCACAGCGTGACATAAAAAGGTGCAAAAACATATCCCTTTATCTACAGCCCAATTCGCTTTTTTCCAATCATCAGCAAGGTCATGGAATCCATAATGACATTGACATAAAATCATTACTTTTCTCCAACAGCCTCATCTTAGATCATCAATTCGGATTCAGACCCGGTCACTCAACCTTGGACATGCTGCTTCTACTCTCCCAACAATGGACATCAGACATGAGATTAGGGCATCTCTCTGGACATATCTCGAGCTTTTGATACAGTCTGGCATCCTGCCTTGTTGTCCAAACTGTCTGCCTATGGAATCCAAGGCCAACTCCACTGTTAGATTACTGACTTCCTCCTCTCTCGTAGACAATGAGTGGCTCTCAAAGGAACCCTTTCATCTCCTCTCGTTGTCAAGGATGGAGTACCCAAGCCAGTGTTCTAGGCCCCCATCTTATTCCTAATCTTCATCAATGATCTCACTGACTCTGGAAAATCCTCTATCTCTTTGCTGTTGACTCCACATCTCTCATCCTTCTGACAGCCAGGCAGCAACCTCTTCCCTCTCCTCAGACCTTGTCAAAATCACAAAATGGTCAAACATAATTTTGTTGATGTATCCATATTGTCCACCCTTTGCGTTCTCCCCCCTTACGACTCCTCATCGTTCCCTACATTCCTTGTTTGTCCGTCTCCGATTACTTTCTCCCTCTGCCCTGCTGTTGGTATTTCCCCTTTCTCCTGCTGTTCCCTTTATGTTTTGTCATGGCTCTTCGACGAGCCGAGACAAAGTTAAAATAAAATAAAATAAAATAAATGCCCTGACATTTGCACCATTTATCAGGAACGTATCCCCAGCTAATAATGGGGTCCGACAGTACGGTATATACATTCGGTCAATATAAGAACAAGTTTACAGTCGATATACAGATCCAAAAAAAATTCACTAATTGCACCATAATTTATAATCCAAATATAGTTATTAAACCACATATCAGTCCCCCCCCCCCACCCCCGTCCTTCCAAAAAAAGGATGTGAACATCCCCACGCTTCACACCAAATCAAAGTTGAAAGATGACGAAAGCTTCCACTAGAAATGACCCAATATCAAATTTTGTTGAAATTTTTCACCCCCCCCCCACCCTGTTTTCACGCCCGATTTTGACCCCAAGTCCCCCAGCCTCTGGGGCAGGTACCTGGAATCAAATCCAAAAAATCGTTACATATTCCCTGCGTCTCCTGATGTTGATTGCATATACAAAGTTTCATTTTTAAAAACAAGTTTTTATAAAAGTGCGCTCATAATTGAATTTTTGGTATTTGACCTTTTGACCCCACTCCAGGGGGGGGGGGGGCAGAGACAAAAAAAAATGGCAAGGGTATTGCACATTCACGCCATGTGGTGATCATAACTACCAGGTTTGGTGAATTTCTGCACAACCGTTTAGGAGGAGAGAGCGTGATGGACAGACAGACAGACAGACCTGATTACAATATCTCCGGGTTTTTTTCAAAAAGCATGGGGATGATAAAATATCAGATCCTTACACTCTGCCTTGCTCACAATTCCATTGCCAAACCCGTGACTATCCCTCATTGCAACTCCTTAATCTGTTCAACCATCCTCATCACTTCACTCCACCCGCTACATACTGCCTTCCATCTCATACCTTTCTTGTAAAAACCTAATATTCCCTCCGATCACAGAATGAGCACCCACCTGGCTCATATCATGCCAGAAATGCATGACACTGTGTAATTAGTAGTACGACAAGCACGAGAAACACCCACTCTGTACGGGAGCGGCAAGGAAGGGCAACTTAAGTTGGAGGTGGTCATCCGTACTAAATACAACATCCCCATGCACACCTTAAGTACAACCACCAAGTTTCAATGCATTTCTTCCCACAAACGAACGAGCAAACAGACATGCAAGTTCCAATGCATGAGCCCTATATCTGAGATGACTATAGTTTTCATTATAATATAACAGAGAACTGTGTGGGAGTGCATTAGCAAGTATGTTAATTCCCCACTTTAACATAAAAGTAAAAATCTAAGTTGGAGGTGGACATCCCAACTTAGTAGACCGTTCCCATACACACCACAAGTACAACCAGCACCTTTGAACTCATTCCATCCAACGGTTTAAAAGTGCATACAATACAGAGCACACAAGTAAATTGGCCTATAAGTGTGTTTGATTCTATAAGGTTTTCATGCAGACACAATATTATAATACAGTGCAGTACTTTACTCGGAGACTTGTCATACACTTTCCCACCAGGAGCGGCGCTACACGATACACATTTACATGGAGAATTTAGTAATGTTTTGTGGAAAACACACAACACACACACACACAGAAATAATGGTCCGAAGAGGAACAGAATATGAAAGAATCAGTGTGTGTAGTAGAGAGTGTGGACAATGCATGGGTGAGCGCATGAGGATAGTGGTCGCCAGCACACTTGAAAGACCCAAATGAGGAAATTGAGAGGATTCAGCAATCCCACGGTGTCCTTCACCAAGAGTAAGCAAGCTATCGCCGGCACTCTGAACGAATTACAAAATAACTGCCCTGACTGACGACTGAGAAGGCAATGGCAAACTACCCATTATAACCCGCTGCCAAGTGACTGATTCTGCAGTGCTGATGCTCAAGTGCATGGTACGACGACGACGATGATGATGACGATGACGATGACGATGGATTCAACTTTGCATTTTAAAGTGATTTTTCAAGTGTTTTTCCTCCAAGGATCAACGACGGTGACATCCAATCATCTCCAAAAACTGGACGTGCATTTCAAAACCATTCAGGACTCGTGCCTTACTTTTTCACAATCTTGGAATGGACTCGGATTATTGACACGAAAGCACTGATATTTGAAGAACCCATCGACTGGTTTCAAGGCATCATCGGTGTTGTCTTTTACATCAATGAGTGTTCTTCAAAGAACTTCACCTTGATGAATGATCCTTATTTGTGTATCGAGATCTCAGTCGGGAACTATCAATACAAGACCCATGCTGTAGTATAGCCACATCGATTAAACTACAGAATGGATCAACGTTTTCCTCTAAAGGAAAATTACAATACGTGAACTTCGATTAAAAGTTGCTTAAGGCTTTGTTGCAGTTTACAGGGTCTAAAGGGAAAGACTCGGATTTGAATTAAAGGAACAAGCGAGACCTTCGCTTCCTTTTTAATAAACCAATGAAGATAAAGACGATAAAAGTGAGCGGGAAAGCGTTTTCAAGTTCACTCGGAAGCAGCATGTACAGAAAGAGGAGAATCCCCCCCCCCCCAAAATGGTTACACAAGTCTATTCGCACACGGATCATAATGTGACCGAGTAAAGATACGACTAGTTGGTGTAGAACAGTGTGTTATAAAGTCCCAGCATCTTCACATGCATCTTAGATCCTTCACACACAGCTGGATTCATCTTTAAAAGCAAAGTCCCGTCAACAACAGATGGCACAATGGGTCTGGGCATCAAAGAATAGCACTTAAGATTCAAGCAGGCAAATGGACGAGATTACAGACGGTGCGGCTCAAGTTCGGCACTTACGGGCTCGGGCCGAGCACGAGTCGGCGATGTGCATCTGTGTGGTTGCTGTGAGGCCGGAGAGCTCAGATGCTAAACTCGAATGCTTCACGTCTGCAATAAATGGCACAGGGTGTGCAGCCGAACGAGGCAATGTATGACACAAAGGCAGCGGTGGCACGGCACAGACCCAGGCAAACGTGGCCCGCTATGTCACGCCTCACTCCCCACACCTCCCTCGAGCCCTGCGGCTGCCCTGTCTTTACGCAGCTGTTTGCAAATGAATAGGGAAAGAAGGCAGTGGAAGATGGGGATGGAAGAAGAGAGGCAGCTAAGATACAACACGGGAGGAAGAAGATCGAAAGGAATGGGCTCCGATATACCAACAAAATCAAACGATCCACTTCAAACTACTAACAAAATGAAGTGTTTAACGACAGCGACACAAATTATCGTAGAGATCACAGCAACAACACCTACAATAAATGCCAACGTGACGAGCGATGAAACCCTCATGGACAGAAAACCAGACTACATCTTAAAAACGAGATTGCGCCCGTTAAAAAAGCCGATTCCAAAACAGACTGCTTGTGGTTAAAGATGACTTCGACACTTAGCTACACTGAAAGACCAGATGGTAGCGTATTTGCTTCCAAGCTGTCAGTTCTTGGGTTGATTAATCGAGAATTTCACAGGAAGCAACACTGCATCTCAGAACGCACCGTTCGTCATAAAGAATGCTATAACCCAGGAGAGTCGTCGTAACTCCTGGAGCATATGTTCAGATATGGCTCGAAATCATCATTGACTCCACTCGTGAAAAAGTTATCCAACAGGAAGTCTCACTGCGTTGCTCAGTTGTGTGGTTGCAATCCCCTTCGGAAGACATCCAAAAAGGTGTAATGTGGGGGGCCCACTTCCAGAGCCCACACAAAGTCCAAAATTTTTATTTTCCTCTTTTTGCTTGCATTTTGAAAATAAGGTTTTGATTCCCCCACCCCAAGCTTGTGCATAAAAGCAATTTCTGGTATTCAATGTCAAAACATCTTTGCTCCATGAGGTATCGCCAAACCACAGACAGCTTCCGGCTGTAGATCGTTTGTTATAGGAATTCCAGAAGTCCGCTTAAGAAACTGCGCAAAATAGTATTAAATCACTCCAATTGCTGCACTTATTACGAGCACGAGGTCCATTTCTCCAGTTGACAAGTTTTATTCACTTCATAGCTCCTCGTACCTTATCGCTCCTCGTTCACACTTGACGAAGCAGTCAAGCCATACATGAGTTATATTATTTTAGATGGTGTTCTGCCAAGACCTTTCGAGGACTCTGGAACCTAGATGTTGAGGTTTGTCAAGACTATGCCAATGGGATTACTCTGTAGACATCCGTTATGCCTTTGTGCGTACAGGTGTTCTGAAGGTGTACTGCATCACGATGCTCTTTTGACCTGGCAGAACTTGCACTTGTCCATTTCCGTTCGTCATCACATTTTCTTAAAGCCACTTGTGTCATATCTTTGATATGAGCATTTATCACAACTCGTTAACCATCAAAATTCAGCTGCCATTTTCTTAGACATTTGCAGCCTCTCCAATTAGTTGTTGAATCTTCCTGCTCTTATATTATTCACCCGTTTTTAAGCATTCGTTAAATTACATCTTACAATTTTCCTTGATGGTGTTTTTTTTTTTGCAATGGTTCGAGCTGTGTTCGATGTCTCTTCTCCTCCACGTGTAATATTTTCTCATTAACCTCCGCCATCGAAGATGGACGGAGGTTACTGTTTTCACCCCTGTTTGTTTGTTTGTTTGTTTGTTTGTGAACAGTATTACGGAAAAAACTCCTCGACGGATTTCGACGAAACTTGGTGGGGGGATTAGGTATGGTCCAAGGATTATGCCATTAGATTTTGGACTTGGTCCAAAGTCCAATATGACCGCTATGGCGGACATTTTGAAAAAATATTTGAATTTTTGTTTTTGCATTTCTACATGTTTTAAGTGATTTCCAACCCAAAAAATTAAAAAATTGTTAGAGAAAAAAAAGAAAAAAAATATTTTGCAACTTTTTTTTCAACAAAATTTCGATTTTTTTTTTTTGCATTTCTACATGTTATAAGTGATTTCCAACAAAAAACATGCCAAAATTATAATTGCGGCTGATTTTGGAACTTCAGGTGGATATACCCACGTAAAATCAATTTCTGTCTCAAGGAATCTAGTTATGACGAATGAATTGAGTATGTAAAAGTTAAAAGTAAAAGGGAAAGTTGCAAACTATAACTCTGTGAGCACTGTTGACGTCAAATTGAATGAATAGGATATCAGGTTCACTTGAGTGACCTAGCAGTATTGGCGGCGGAGGTTTTGCACTCTACCGAGTGCTCCCCCTCTAGTTATACCTGTTGTTGGTCATTTCTAATCATGAAGGCGAGTTAAAGCGGTGGGATTGGGCTTGCTTTCTACATGCTCATTTAAAATAGATATATTTGACCATCTTTTTGAGCTTTTACATATATGACCAATCCTATACTGTTCTTTGATGCAACTGATTCAACTCCATGAGGCCACTGCTTCCTTCACATCTTGGCAAGTACGGTTTTGTGATGCAATAGTTTTAATACATCTTATGGATAATAAGCATTTTCCTCATTATTCCCATGCTTTTTGAAAAAAAAAGAAAAATGGGGGGATATTGTAACCGGCTCCATCTGTCTGTCCATCCATCTATTTGTCAGTCATGATATCTCCTCCGAGACAGTTGGGCAGAAATCCACCAAACTTGGTAGTTATGATCAACATGTGGCAAGAAGATGAAATGGCAGTCATTTTGGCCCTGCCCCCCTGGGGAGGGGTCAAAAAGTGAAACACCAAACAATGCAATTATAGGCACATTTAAGGAGGAGAAAGGAAAAGGCTTGCACATCACTTCCAATGGGATTTAATATTATGGGGCTTATCACAGGTTAGTGCAGCGAAGTCTTAGGTTAGAGTATGCAGAAGTCTCAATTGTCAATATCGCAGACTTTACATCCATAAAGAAAGTGTGCTGGTCCATCGAATGAAAATAATAAATAATAATACCAATGATAAAATGAACAAAGAGCGAGCACATAGCCACCCATCCATCCATTGGGACCATACTCTGTTCAGAGAGTTGGTGCTGCCTCAGCAGTCACCTTGGCTATTGGGCACAATCCTGGACGGGTTGCCACTCCAACACAGGATTCGAGCAAGCAGGCACTCATTTTGCCGACCTCGGAAGGATGACAGGCAGAGTCAACCCCACCTGGCATTAATTCAACAGCCGAGTGGGATTTGAACTTGGGATCCCAGGATCCCAAGCCCATCACCCTAACGATTAAGCCAACACCAAGCATACATCGACATGTTGTGGTTCAAACACCAGCAAGCTTAGTGGTGAGCTACATGCGAGCCAATGCTGGGTGAAAGGTGTGACATTTGAGTTTTTAATCACAACTATGATTAAAATTTAGCTCTTTCGACTTGGCAAAGTACATAAAGACCTAAATTTGTGATTTTGTGAAAAGGGAGGAAAAAAAAAATACATTTGCAAATTTGTAAGACGTAACCCGAACCCCCCCCCCCTTTTTGCCCCCCAAACGGATGACGTGTTCCCTCTCTGCATGCATCTCCGGCTCTTCCTTGCAGGACAGTATATCATTGACGCTGGTGGAAACATACAAATAAAAGGAACCTTGTTATGTTGGCAGGATCGGAGGACTGGTGTTCGTAGCACAGTTTGTCTAGCTGACGTGTGCAGCCTCGTGGCAACATACGTCAAGCAACAGAAACACGTGCTGTGCCAATTTGCCATCACGTTTCAGTACCATCGCCACTTCGGTGCACACGCCAGCCCCACGTGTCCCCCTCTAACAGCAACGAGAAAATCCGTCCGACCTATGGGCCCGCATCACGTTCACAACCCGTGCGAAACGTGGGACGGCGGTTAAGCACCACAGACTTTCATTTTTTGGCTAAACTTTATGATTACAATTGAATCGTCAAATGATGAGAACCAAGTGTCGTGGGAAACATTGCGGCCTTAACCAATGAACAATGCAGAAACATAGATTTTAATTTATTTTGGAACAGCACAAGAATCTGATTTTTCTTTCAGCCATGGAAATATTCGTCTTCGTATCCCACGTGGGAATGTCTCAAAACAATGACTATAAGCAGAACAACCTCTCTTCCCCATGTCCGAAAACAGAGAGGGACGTGTCTAATGCTTCACACTCGCTGCACCAGGCAACTCCATTGCCAAAGTCTTACGGTTGTGGTTGCAGGAGACTATGGGGCCTGAAAAAGCAATGCATAAGGACCACATTACATGGTGGAATGCTTGCATTACATATATACGTTCGGAAAAAAGACATTGTGAACAAGGCAGAAATTTTTTTTGTTTTTTTTTTTCAAACACCATGAATGCCATGGTGATGCCATCATGACAGTCAATCCTGAATAGCTACCGAAACAGCTGTTGAGTGTAGCTGGGCAGATGCCAAATCGAGCTTACTATTACACAACCGTTTCCCCGAGCACGGATAGCAGACAAGGGCTTTAGATAAAGGTAAAAGGACCAAACTGTGAACGCACTGCAGCTTTCAAAGTTTTGTATTTCAAATGCATTTCTCCTTCCACAGTCCCATTCCCCCTGTCCAGCACCCAACAGGAAATGGCTGGGGCTCAGTCGACGCTTGCAATGCAAGGATTCTGGCACGAAAGTACCACAACCACAGTGGCTGTACGGGCAGTAAAAATCCCACCCCTCCCCGAGCCCCATCATTTACCCTTCCCTTTCAATGCATTGGCACCTAGCCCGTGTGCACACTCCCCGGTATGCTGCTATTTTTGTTTCTTTGCAAAAGTACAAGCAGAAGTACAAGCGTCCTATTCAGACAGCTTTCAAAATGTACGAGTATTCAGCAAAAACAGACAAACCTCTCGGTATGGGATTAGCAAACAGCGAAATAAAACAATTAGAGAATACAAAAAAAAAACGTCACTTTTATGTAAGACATTTGGCCCAACAACAACAAAGCATTTCTCATTAATGCAGAATGCTTTTTTAGATTGACAAACATAAAACAGAAACTCTCGTTTCCTTTTTGAAACGAATTACAATCTCAGGTGTCCTGGGTGTCGAGATATGAGGTTGTGTGGGATGAGCAAATGTATTGCAGGCACAATACAATCATGTCATGACAATTGGAAGAACAACAAGCCAACATGTTTCTTTCCATCAGAGATGGATCATGGTGGATATGAGGGATGGGGAGTGGGGTTACAAGGTGTGGTGATTCTGGAAAAAAACAAAGCAGGGTCGACAACTGTGAAGAGGGAAACAAAAACATGTGGAACCAACATATAAAGTTCCACTCCTGTAGTTGTGTTGCGTCCGTGGATTACTGCAATGAGACTCAAAAGTTGTCATGCTCAAGCTCCATTGCCACAAAAATAAATAATGCAGGATGTATCTGGTATACCAGAGTGCTGAACTCAGTCCAATCAGGTTGCCAAAACTCAGGGAAACCCAAACCAAAGTTGATAACGACCATTCTAAGCATGTACAGTGTATACATGCCAGTGTACATATACATTCACACACATTAACACCTCTTAACTGGAATGGGGATCACAAACCCCTGTACTTGGTGACCAGCACTTGCTGCAAGGGTCCTAACCAAAAAAGGGTACCTGCCACACATTCACCCTGTTTAAGTATATGATGGACAAATAACGAGGTCACTAAATTGCAGCCAAAAATAAAAAATATCAAAATTAAACTCCAATTCTGACTTAGCTGCAGTCTGTGAAAAACACAGAACCATCCACTGCTAAAAGAAGTGTTAGCTGCTGCACTGCCAGTCAGCTTACGTGGTTTTAGAAGCTGATGACTACCAGTGCTAGTCGGCTTACATGGCTTAAGAATCAGCAAATCACCAGTCCGCAATCCGAGGAAAGGAATCAATTCACGGACGTGTTTTTGGTCCACTAGTAGTCATCGACAGAGTGGATTCCTCTAGGAGATGACCTGGCAAGGCAATCCTGTGAGGGATGGATTTTTTTCAATCTAGTGTTGATGTAGTGCAGGCATGATGGGCCGAATGACCTCCTACTGCATCAAGGTTCCATTTTAATATCCCCAAGCTTGTCCGTCCGTCACGCTGTCTCCTCCTAAACGGTTGGGCGGAAATTCACCAAACTTGGTAGTTATGATCACCACATGGCAAGAAGGTGCAAGAGCAGTGTCATTTTGGCCCCAACACCCTGGGGCGGGTTCAAAAGGTCAAATAACGAAAAATGCAATTACGGTCAAATTTTAAATTTTAAAACTTTGTATATGCAGTCAACATTGGGAGACGCATGAAATATGTCACGATTTTTTGGGTTTGCCCCAATTCATTCCCCAAGTGGGGGAGGGGGGAGGGGGATTTAGGGTCACAGAGGTCAAAACGGGGAAAACAATTTATCTTAAAATTTGATATTGGATCATTCCTGGTGGAACTTTTTGCCATCTTTCAATTGGGATTTTTGATGGCACGCCAATAGACTTCATTCTAGTTCCTTGTTAAAATGAAACTATTGGCTTTAATTGCAGTCTGGGGGAAACTTCTGTCAAGGATAAAAAATAATTAGGCTTCAGACTTCATGCACCATGAAAAAAAATGTTGCCCGAGGATAAGTCCGCTCTTTCCTGTTTGATTCAAACTCATTAGTGTAGAGCTTCGTACAAATTGGTGATTGGTTGATTCGATATCATATATACATTATACATCATTAAAATAAACAAAAACAAACATTTTATGAACGTGCAAAAAGTGCTGTTGTCTCTTCGTTATTTTCATGCATTTTATCTTTCTAAACAATTAAAAGGTAGGTCCAGTTAAGAGTAATAAATACAAAACTAGCTGTTCATGAGGAATTCCCGTTTAAGTTTACTTATTGTTTCGAGGTGATGATGCAATCAGTGATTCAAACTGAAATTGACAATTGAGTTAAAAAGCTAGAGCCATCATAATGTGTTACATTTGTGAGTCGTCTTGTGTAAAACACCTTTAACTAGAGGGGGAGCACTCGGTAGAGTGCAAAACCTCCGCCGCCAATACAAGCTGGGTCACTCAAGTGAACCTTATATCTTATTCATTAAATATGACGTCAACAGTGTACAGTTATAGTTCTTTTCTCCAACATTTTTTTTGGGGGGGGGGGGGGGGGTTGGAAATCACTTAAAACATGTAGAAATGCAAAAAAAAGAAATCGAAATTTTGTTGAAAAAAAGTTGCAAAAAATTTTTTTTCTCTAACAATTTTTTTTTGGGGGGGGGGTTGGAAATCACTTAAAACATGTAGAAATGCAAAAAAAAAATTTTTTTCTCTAAATTTTTGGGGTTGAAATCACTTAAAACATGTAGAAATGCCCAAAAAAAAAATTTTCTCTATTTTTTGGGGGGGTACAATTTTTGGGGGGGTTGGAAATCACTTAAAACATGTAAAATGCAAAAAAAAAATTCTTTTTTTTGGGGGGGGGTAACAATTTTTTTGGGGGGGGGGTTGGAAATCACTTAAAACATGTAGAAATGCAAAAAAAAAAAAAAATTCTCTAAATTTTTTTTGGGGGGGGGGGGGGACCAAGTCCAAAATTTAATGGCATGATCCTTGGACCATACCTAACCCCCCCACCAAGTTTCGTCGAAATCCGTCAAGGAGTTTTTCCGTTATACTGTTCACAAACAAACAAACAAACAAACAAACAGAAAGGGGTGAAAACAGTAACCTCCGATCTTCGATGGCAGAGGTTAACTAGATCGACGCGCATGTAGAAATGCCCAAAAAATAAAATCAAATTATTTTGAAAAAAAAGGTGCAAAATTTTTTTTTTCTCTAACAAATTTTTTTTTGCGGGGGGGGGGGGGGGGGGTTGGAAATCACTTAAAACATGTAGAAATGCAAAAACAAAAAAATTCTAATATTTTTTCAAAATGGCCGCCTTAGCGGCCATATTGGACTTTGGACCAAGTCCAAAATCTAATTGCATGATCCTTGGACCATACCTAATCCCCCACCAAGTTTCGTCAAAATCCGTCCAGGAGTTTTTCCGTAATACTGTTCACAAACAAACAAACAAACAAACAGACAGGGGTGAAACAGTAACCTCCGTCCATTCTTCGATGGCGAGGTAACTAGAAGGGCACTTGGTAGAGCGCATACCTCCACCACGCAATGCCTGATCCAATAGAATATATCAGGCCCAATAAATATATCGTTTTTGGCCCCATCTCTCAATGGTGAAGAATCACTTAAAAATTCTAGTAGTCGGATCCGGAAACGGACCTTCATCAAAATCTAATCAGTTTGTCCTTGTCACACTCCCAACCTGTCCACAAAATTTCATCTGGATCCGTCCACAGCTTTTTGAGATATCCTGTATACAGACAAACAAACAAACAGACAGACAGGGGGTAAAAACGTAACCTCTTCTTCACCTTCGGTAGCGGAGGTAAAAATCCAGGTTTTTCAGGTGAATACACAATTCGTTCATCTTTATGCCAATCACACTGCAGGAACGGTAAATCCACCGAGTGCAGAGGAAAAAGTCCAATCATTTTTTTCTGATGGCCTAGAGGTACGCACACTCGTATATATATATATTATATATATATATATATCTCTCTCTCTCTCAGTATTTCAGTCAGCGAAGCGACGGGTGGCATTTGCTAGTCAATAATATAAAATGTAAAAGGCTTGGTTGGATATATAAGAAACACTCATTTCAAAGAAATGCTTATTAAAATGAAATCATTTAAATTTAATCTCAAAAAGTTTGTGCAAAGTTGGTATGGAATGGAAGACTGGTATGTATGGTTGCATAGTTCTATTTTGGTCAGATCCCTCATAGACAATTGTCAAAAATAGATGAATCTAAATTACATAATTTGAGATTCAAAAGATTTCACAATTATTATAAAACAATAAGTTAATGCAGTGGTACAGTGGAGAGTTCACTCGTCTCGCAAGTGAGAGAACCATACTTTGATTCCCAGGTGAGATGAAACCTAAAACAAGTTTCATGACTTCAATTACTTTTTCTTGACTATAAAACAAGTGGGAGCATGGTTGTTGGTCGATAGGTTGGTGGATATGCTTTTCGGGGACAAAGATTCTGCAACTGCAGGTTAGCAAGTGGTCCCGTCTTCTCGGATATTCCTTGATGTCAGATTACACTGTTTGCCATCTCAGGGTGTGGTTGCCATGTAGGCAGCAGCCCCAACACCATAAACATATTCACGCTCCTAGACGTTCGTATGACAAATGTGACCGGCCATCTTCGATTAATTACGAATGGCAACCATTATTACTATTACACAAGATCTAAAGTCAGTAAGATCTAAGGAAATTTGAAATGCATCGTTTTTGCCACAAACATAACAATCACGTGGTAAAGATATTCCATTAAAACTTTTGTAATCACTTTAATGCAAGTTGTTAAGTCCAATCCATATTGGCAATTGCAAATTTATAACAATTTCAAGTTTACAATTTCCCAGCACCAATACTCAAGATCGATAGCAATTATTCTGAGTGTTTTTTTTTTTTGCTTCAGCTCTTCCTGACATTCTGTCCAGTTTTCACAATGCTACAAGGCTACAACGTCAAGGCCCTGCTGCACTACTTCAAGAGTCCCCTTGATACATCTTATGGAAAGTGTTGAAGAATTAGTAACTCTTGCAAGCTTAGCATTCGCTGGTCTGGTCTTATCAGTCTGGGAATTTTCATCACATAATTGCATCTGCCAAAAACAGCACCAATGAATTCCCTGTTAATTTACCGTCAATAATAATAATAATAATAATAATACAAGATAATTAGGTCCAACAAAAGAATCCATTGATCTAAAGATTGGTCTTGACCAGGATGAATTTGGAGTATACATCATGATTTATGCCAAAGTGCTGAAATGTATCAGTCATGATGTGCTTAACAAC
>CM068960.1:26264942-26285932 GCA_035128595.1 Eptatretus atami
AAAAGGCTGAAAAAGCTTAAGCAAGCCTAACATACTTGTGATGTACTTAAAATTTGTTGAACAAGCAGTCACTTTTTAGACATCACCATCAACAAAGAAAAAAAAAATCACAGGATTACCTCCACCTTTTTGCTGTTGAATATTTTTCAGCAATCCAAAAGTTATAGTGTCTGTAACTTCGACCGTCCAATCTGATTGCCATTCAAATGCAGCAGGCACTCTCGAAAGATCCAGGCCATTACAATCAGAGGTCAGCACAATTACAAACAGTCATTGGCTAACCAATGGCCAATCATAGATACAGATTACCGACCCAAAAAGCAATAAAGCATTTGTTCAATGGTCATTGATATTAACATGACTCACATTCTATTTCACAGCATTACAAAGCGATTAGGAGTGTTTGGAAATTAAGTGATAAAGCATGGGTAAAACAGATACACAGGGCCTTTGTTTCACATAACCATCTCAGAGATTATCTGACACATGATTATTGCCAGAGATTGCAACCATTAGTGAATGCATGGGGACCGAGGTGACTATTTGACATCAAATTTGACACATTTGTGTGAAAACGTCCCCACTTCACTGATTATTGTTATTAATCCTCCCCCATAGCATAGGGGAAGGCTTATTGCTGGTTTTTTGTACATAGTCAAGGCTCGGGGAAGAGCTTGTGCACTGAACGGATCAGGAAGTAACGGATAAAAAGAGGACAAAAAAACACACACATGTATGGAGAAGGAAACTCCAAGGAGGAAAAACTGGAGAATTAGATGGAGGGATTTGGGTGGGGTTAACAAGGGTAGAAAAGATCATGGTTTTGGATTGGGGACGATCTAAGATGGTGGTGAACAGCTGTCTTGAAGACCTGGAGGGAAGAATGAGATTGAAGAGGATATGGAAGTTGATTCCACAGGTGGGAAATAAAGAGGAACAAATGAGTGGAGGTGAGCAGTGATCCTGGATTTGGGTAGTTTTACCAGAAGAGGGTTGATGATGGACCGTGCGAGCCCTTTGGGGGGGGGGGGACAAAGCACGACAAGAGCAGAGGGTCCAAGACCAGAAGGGAGGAGGTAGAAGACAGAAAGGCCACCAAGTTGTCTGCGATGGCAAAGTGATAAGCCCATTAGACTCGGCCTCATCGTGGGAGATTCCAATAATCTTGAAGGCCTTGGTTTCCACGGCATCAAGCTGAGTAAGATGTGAGACAGGGGAACTGGGCCAGAGGGAGAGCATTACTCCATCAAGCTGTGGATGAAGGCCTTGTAGGTGGATGGGAGTTCAGGTGTGCCAAAGAAGGACTTTATATGATGGAGGATGCCCAGTCGGTGGCTGGCTTTGGAGGCAAACATTGAAATGTAGTTTGCCTAAAAAAGATCATGGCTGAAAGTGAGCCCCAAGAGTTTTAGGGACTGAATTTCCTCAAGAGGATTGTTAAGAAAGTAGAGGAGGGTTTGCCAGACGGTCCTTTTGGAGAGAGAGAGTGATTGTGCAAAATTGTCAGGATGTTGTTGGGTTTGTTTCTACAATTGGCACCCTCAATTTTTAATGGTACCACAGAGTTTCTTAACTCCCATGAAGTACTAAACCACCATTTAGAAAATTATTTTTTGTTTACATTTTTCTTCCTGCACTCCCAACACTCCCAATTTCCGAGCTGTATCTTGGAGCCAGCTGGGACTTTCGGAATTAAATTTTGCATCAACAATGCGAATATAAAATATGTGGCCATGACCAAATTTCCTTTCCTAATTTAAGAAATTTCATAATTAAGGTCATGATGTAATTATCGACATTTTAACATTTATAATCATAACCCGACTAAAGTTTGGCCTATCAGAACGAAATTACCCCCATGGGTCATTCTCAAGGCCAATTCCAAAGGGTTTCGGTCATTTCTCAGCTTTGCCTTTTTCATATTAAAAATGCCAAATTGAACCGCTTCCTTTGGGCATAGGTGTGATCTTATTTTGTTTTATTTTTAATTGTGTTTAGTCACAACATACCCTTTTGTTTATGTTTTCAACACACACACACAAACACACACACACACGTTAAATTAGTTATTCATGCCTGTTCTTTGTGTCCTTTATGACATCTCCAAAAAGGGTAAGTTTCCTGTTTGGAATAATTTTCAATTTTGTTTCACTGAAGACAGACAGACAGACAGACTCAAGCCATTGCTTTAACCACACTGTACATGTGTGCCTGCTCAGGATGAAACACCGCACAATTTGCCAAATTCAGAGCGAAAGTACGAAACTGCAGGTTCGTGTCCCGTTTCATGTTCTACAACTCGTGTTCAAAAGATAAAATTAAATTCAAATCAAGCAGTTCCTCGATCATAGAAATATACTCGTAGACAGACAGAGTGAACCAATTGCTTTACCCCGCTCGCTTTGAGTTACACGCACGGGGTAATAAAGGAATCCATTGCCATTATTACATATAAAATACTAAGATGGTTAGGAAGTTTCAAGTAGCTCCATCTATATTTACTGCAACAGTTCATTCAATCATTGAAAAAGCACAAGGAGTGATTAAACTTCCTGATGCTGTTCAAACCCACTCTTACATCTCATGTTTTAAGCAGGTGGTTGACCACTCTCATGTAAGGATTGTGGGGAGGGGTTGGGGGGGGATGATCCCCCATCCATACACACAATATTTTATACTGCCTTTAAACCTATGTAACCTAACGCTCTTAATAAAGAAGCCGTTCGCTAGCATGGGCACTTTTAACCTGCCATTGTTAACACAAAAAATCTGCAAGTGAAATAGTCTTTTAAACATAATTTTTACCATTTAAACAAAAGAGCGGCAATTTCAAAAGGGCTAACCATAATTGCTCTGTTCCTGGAAGCAAATCGGACTCAAAAATATAGGAAATACGAGAAATATCCGTCGATGAGAGGTGTCGAGTTCCTATCATTTCCTGTTACGAGAAGCAGACGTCATGCACGTACGCACATTCTCTTCTCCTTTTAGTAAAAGATGCAAAAATGTGGTACAATTTCTCCTGTGGACCAGAACCAAACAAACAATATACTGTACTTATAAAAGCCCTCACATCACCCACTCCCTGCAACCCTCCCCCAAACATGACTACTAGTACATATCATCATTTAAAAGTTGATTTTAAACTTACCCTGTACATTCACAAGCCCCAGATAATGATCTTCCAATGGGTGTTCAGAAGCACCCAAACCAGATTGGGTGTATCCCTCCAACGATTTTTTTGAGCAGAAGCACACCCCAGCTTTCTCTCGGGTACTTTTCCAAGTATTTTCAGCTTCTTTTATAAGCTCCATGAGCCATTTTAGATAACAATCCTCATCGTGCTCACACACACTATTAGGAAGTTTACATGCCCCGAAGATCACTATTTTCTAAGAGTTTCTGCGCATGTGCGCCAAGCATTCTGGGGCAGATTACGTCATTTCTAAAGTCCCGTATTGCAAGTTTCTGCATTTCCTTCTGTTGGTCATTCGGCCCCACAGAGTTTGTGGGATTTTTACCCGTCACTTCACTCTTGTACAGAAACCGGACTCGTACAATAAAACTTAACAATTATAATCATTATTTATGAAACCACCAATAAAGTTCAGGCTTTGAATACACAATTGTTCTGTTAATGACTTCGATCAAAGTAAAGAAATGGGGAAATAATTGTGAAAAATTATATATGTGTGTGTGTATATATATATCAGCGGCACAGTCACACCATCAGCCAATTATGCTACTCGCGGCCTTGTGCTGCATACGAAAGAAGAAGAATCCACAGCAAAAGAGAAAGTCGCCATTACGCTCCTGAGATCACAGAATGGAGCGCAGACAGCGGTGACCCGAAGGAAATGGGCCCGCAAAGTCGACTCTTTAGCATTATTATTACATTTTTTTTTGCAATTATCTTCAGTTCCAATTGAATTATCTCATTCTACGTTAATTTATTGAAAAGGCTTCACGTTTTAAAGTACAATGCCGTACTGCATTTCATGTTAGATTTTAATTTATCGTTTTCACTTCAAAATTTAAATGTTTGATTTTAATTTCACGGCACAACGCTCGTGGAAGAGCATGACATAAATCACATGTGTGACAATGACAGTAGACATCGGTGTACCTTTACACGAATTACAAGGACAATAGTAAACAATGGATGAACACATTTCATGAATACGTCGCTTCCATGAATCATGAACCACTGCTTCAGATGGGAAGACCACCAGGCCAACATTCCTGTAGAAAGTAGTTCCGAGTTAAACTAAGGCTCAATTAATGACCTCGGGAAAGCTTCACCCATATAAAAAAGTAACACACTAACCAATTGCTCGTCCCGAAACAAACGCTTGCTCAATTAACACACTATTAAACAAGCAAAAGCATCAATAAAATGGGGAAGCAAGTCTAGATGTATATTACTCGAACAGTTTAAATCAGAACGCATCGAAGCAGGACATCCATGAGGACAGTGCACCCAGTGTAACAGATGCCATACCAAGTCGCCGAGCATCGGCTGTACCGGACATGTGGAACTCTGTCTAAAACAAAAAAAAAATGACCAATCTGCTGAAAATGGGGGTAAATAGGCAGCAGATGGTGAAATGGTCCATTTTGCAAGGCCTAGGGAAGTACACTAATGCAGAAATCTTTGGCAAGTAAAGTTACTCATTGGTCCTTGAAAATGAAAATAAGCAGTTTAGGAAAACTGGCAAAATATTTCTCAAATACATTATACGTGAGATTGATTAGAATGTCATTTTTACAAAAATTTGTCTCGTTTGGTCCTAATGATGTTAACATGCTGTATGTTATTTTAAGAACACTAACAACCAAACCTAGTCGATCATTGCTTGCAGATTGGAACACGAACAGGCCAACCACATCATTACTGGCACGTGCTTATTATTATAGGAACAAAATAAGAGCTACTATGAATTTTTTTTTTTTTAAGCAACGAAGCAGAGGAGAGTGAAAGTGAGATGAGAGAAGATCCAAAAAGGAGCAAGAGAAGAGCAAACACACTTGGTGTACACGACAGCTTTTAGCCGGAGAGAAAATGCAATCACCCATTATAGTTTGTGCAAAAAATATACAGTAAAGCCTCAAACATCACAGGTCATAATATCGCGGGTTTCGCCCAATCACGAGCAACCTATTGTGTTCAGATTTCGTTATCGCGGGATTTCATTTCAATCAATCGCGGTTTTCAAGCTGAGATGATTCATCGTTTGTGTCCAGTAGGGGTACAATTACCTCCCATTACAAGCCTTGCGGTGTTTCTGTGCATCGTTTTTAATGAGTCCAAATGTAAAGTGATGGGTAAAGTTAGTCGTGCCAAAAGGCAGAGAAAGGTTCGACGGTGGTTCGAGGTGAAAATGCGGCATCTGTAAGGGCCGTCATTTATACGGGATCAACGATTGTCGGTAGAACCTTTCCCATTGTGCGCTTCCTTATTCCGAAACCTTAATTTTTCTTTAAACCCCATTACCAAACCTTCATTTTCCAACTCCGTATTCAAACCTAATTACTGAACCCTTAATTTCCGACACCCAGATTCAAACCCCCGTTCTCAAACACCATCTCATGAAACTAAATCGAGGGGTCAAGGGATTTATGACGGAGCAGGTTTTAAACACTGACGAGACGGGATTATGCTGGAAGACGATGCAATCTCGTACCTTGGTCTCCAAGCAAGGAAGATTGTAGTTCAAGGTAAGTAAGGTGATTAATTAAGGATCGTGTTACCATTCCCCATTGTGTGTTGTGGCAATGCTGCTGGCACCTTCCACGTAAAGCTAATGCTGCTTTTCCACTCACCTGTCCCCGCTCACCCCTTCCCCGCTACACTCCACCCTCCCCCCTCTAACATCATCCCGAGCTAAATCTTGTTTTTTCGATTTACGGCAGAGTACAGTGCGAGTTCGTAAGATGTCTACCCTCACCCACCTCACTAAAAAAACAGCCTTTTTACAGCCATTTTTCCCTGCTGGGAAGGGGTGAGCTGTTTGCGGGCTCCATGCAATCATGGTTCCCTTCTTGAGGCAATGTTTTATGGCCGGATGTCCTTCCTGACGCCAACCCTGGTCGCCTCTTACGACCTCACCCACCTCACTGTTTTGTAATAAATTAAAAAAGGTAAAACTCTTGTGTTTTTGATTCATTTAAACTGTATGTATTTTATTTACGTGTTTATTTCAATTGTAATGGGTATATTTCTGGCTGCCATCAATCTACCTTGATATTTTCTCGAAGTCTGGGAACTGAACCCCCCTCTTCCCATTGGCCCTTGGTTTCCACGATCACGGTTTTATCTATCGCGGCATTTTCCAGGAACCTAACCCCTGCGATATTGGAGGTTTTATTGTATTCAATTTTGTGGGGAAAAAAATAACAACTCACTAGGTTTCAGTTAAGAATTAAAACTAGAAAGTACAACTTGACACAAATGAGTCAATGGATATGCCTCCACCCAAATGGGATGTCAACCCACTGTTACATTTGATCTCAATTAAAGGTCACAATAAAAATTAAAGGTCCAGAGAGAGAGAGAGAGATAAAAAACAAAAGACATGTAGAAGAGAAGCAAAAATCGAATCAGCTTGTTCCCGCCACCTACCAACTCATCCATCTAGTTTTTGTCATAATCGTAAACAACGTTTTGAAATATCATGCTATGTATCGTTTTTGGCCCATCACTCAATTTGTTAAAGAACCACTTACAAAATTCTCATATCTGGATTCAGATCTTCACCAAAATCTAATAAATTTGTCCATCACACACCCAACCTGTCCACCAAGTTTCGTCCAAATGCATCCATAACTTTTTGAGATATCGTGCAGACAGACAAACAAACAGGGGTGAAAACATAAGCTCTGTACACCTTCAGTAGTGGAGGTAATTAAATGTGACATGAGAAAGAAAAGAGAGATAAGTAGAAGAGAGAAAACATCAGATGTCCCAAACTGGAGTTATGATTTGCAAAAGGCACATGACCTTTGACCTGTTGAACCCAAAATTGAATCAGTTCATACTGAGGTCAAATTTGGTTGAAAACCCTTCTGTGGTTCACAAGATATTATATTATTATGAGAAAGATTTTAAATTTTAAGGCCACATGACCAGAGAACTTCAGCCTTTTGACCCCAACATCTAATCAGTTAATCTTTGCATCATAGTACAAACTTATACCAAGTTTGATAAAAAATACCTCAAGCATTTCACAAGTCATCATTGTAACGAAAAATCTGCTACGCACGCACGGAGAACACGAAAACATAATGCCTCCGGCACCTTCTGAAGAGAAAAAAAATGGAAGAGTCGAAGTAATGCAGTCTAAGAAGTATTTCACAAGGAAAGTTGCTGACATGTGGAAAACTGATCGAAGGTGGAGCATTCAGACAGATAGTAAGCAATTTGAAGGAGGGTGAAAACAAGAGTACAAACAAACTGGTAAAGCTGGCAAGTAAGAAAGATTTCACTTTGTTGTGTAGGTGCCTGTTTGTCAGTCTGCATTAATATGATGTTGTTCTGCACATTTGCTTTCAAAATAGAAATAAAATAAAATAAAAACTGAAACAGCTCAGTTTCATCTTACTTCATCCAAATTGGTTTCCTCTTCCCATATTATAATTAATTATATATATATATATATATATATATATATATATATATATATATATATATTACATATACATAACATACATACATACACACCTCCCCCCCACCCTGACTGGTTTGATTGGTGTGCTTAACTCCCCTTAATAGTTTTTTTTGTTTTGCATTCATGGCCTACGAACCACAACAGACTATTTAAATGAACCGAAAGACACCAAGACTCAAATGTATCAAAATTTTGGCACATCAACAAAAGCACAGAGTTCTCAACTAACTCTCTCACCTCTGACAGAAGAGGCAAGAATGCCCGAAGGCAGTATCCTGGGCAGAGTCATTTTCCTACTAAGACTTAACATCTCCGTAGTTATGAAAAAACCCTCCATTATACAATTGCACATCCCAGACAGGCCGGCAGCAACGGTTTCCCTCTTTGTTGACTCAGAAAAGATCAGTTCCTGGTCTAACACTTGGAACATTCTCATCTAACCCTCAATCTTGAAGTGTCTCTACGAAAGATTGACAAACGAACCCACCTATTTACTTCGATAATTTAATCAGTCAATGAAAGAACTTCAATCTCTCAAAATTTTAAACCTCGCTCACTATTAGTTGTGGCCTCTCTTAGGCAGACCAAAGTTTTGCTCAAATGTCAGATATAGACTTCTTTAACAGCCACGATCATTCCCATGTGCTTGTGGGGTTGGCTGGGGGGGAAGCATGGCCGAAATCTTTCATGAACCGGCTGGCCAGGACTGACGTTCGACTAAGATAAAGGCAGAAATTTGGAATTTGGCCATGGTGCCAGAGATATCTCACCTATTCTTCGAGATGGACACTGTGGGATCTTCAACATCCACTAACTAATGCTGGTAGACGGGACGCCAAGTTTAACGTCCATCCGAGGGACGGCACACACGATGAATCACCCTGCCTGTGAAACACCGGGATGACAGTTTATCGCTGGGCTGAGATACGAACCTAGGCTAGACATCTTAAAGGCAAGTGTGCACACCAGTCCCATCAGGAATCACAAGGGCATCAGGCTGGGAATAAACACCACTACCATAAAGCTCCACTTCAAGTCAACCAGCATCCTAACTTGTCTGTACACTCCGTCGATATAGATTTTTTCGATATCGATATTCCAGTGGGGGGATCATACCGATATATCGATATTATTAATAAAATAAAATAAAAAATTTAATAATTGTTTTTTATGCAGGGTCCAAAAATACGTATTCATACATGACGTACACATCATTGACACTGTAATTTTTCAAAGTATTCCCACACGGGGCTTTCCTCCCCCCCCCCCCCCCCCCCCCCCATGATGAGAACGGTTATTTTACTTCCAACTTCAACTTGTATTAAAAATTTTGTTTTAAAGCGAGATCTGTATTGGGAATCGACACGGGTCGGAATCCATTTCCATCGCCGTACCGGTGTGACTATCATGGAACGCTGTACCCGTATCGCTTAAATACCGGTATCGCTGATCACTCACTCGACACAGGTTTTCTAAAGCACACCTGATTCATATAAGTAATAACCAATTGGCAATTGCTTTAAAACCAGCCACGAGGGCAAAGAAAAAGGTGATTGCTTGCATGGGTGGTCAGATGCTCAGGGTTAAAAGTTAAAACATACTGTACGTACTTCTTGTTACGTCTTGACGTCACAAGTTTCACTGTTCCCGTTCCATGTTTAGCCGAGATGTCGAGTGCATCAAAGCTTTTAAAATCATGTACGGTATTTAAACATTGTAAGTACACCTTTCTTCGATTTGTTGGTGATATACCGGGTATATTCAAAATTCCAATCCCGGGAATACCGATATGAAAAATTATATCGATACATCGCTGGACCCTACTTGTATGTACATCACTGCTCTATCATAGCCGGATCAAAATCCTGGAGAATATTACCAAGTACAATCACAGATGAACCAAGCTCACAGGGGTTGCAGCTGGTTAAAGAAAAGGCCCATCATGTTGTCAAGGCAACTTAGGGTGGGCTCCAAATAATACCTGTAAGAATCATCAATCTACTCTTCAATTTTGAATATGGAGATTAAATAAATAAATAAATAAAACTTTCTAATGTCAATGCCATCTGGATGTGCTAGATAAGCCGAAGTACAAGAAACAATTTTTTTTAATGGTAATCTAAGGCTCGTGGGAGAACTTGTGCATAATATCATGCGTAGGACAATGAGCATTCGCTGAATTACAGAGACATGAGCATTGAACCCTCGATTCGCTGATGGTAGTTGAACAACATAATTTGTGTGTGTGTGTGTGCGTATATATATATATTTACAAATCTTGAAGCCATTTGCACACAAACAGGCAGCAGTCCCTAAGCTTAGTTATTTCGATAAGTATGTGTTTATAGTTAGGGTCCCGTCCCTATGTCTAAAGGGAATTACATGTGTGCGCTGTGAGGTTTCTTTCTAGTTAGATTTTTGTAATACCCAACGCCAACAAATCAATCCTTCACTTCTTCGCACCATCGACGCCATTACACACGTGCGTTCGACCACGGACGTGGGCGGAGGTTTCCTCACCTCAGAACACCGACTCCGCCCAGGAAAAGAGGGGGTTCCCCCCTGTCCAATCACGGATGGCCAGCACATCACCCCACGAACCCCTGTCCAATCAGGGCAAAGATTACCTCAGGGGACCGGTCACCCCACCCCGTCCGGGGGAGGGATAAGAATCGCCGGGCTCCCCTGAGTGTTCGCTGGAGTTGGGTTGGAATTGTCGGAGGAGAATAGGGGTCGCCATTGCTCTTGGTGTGCGTCGTTGGTAGTCGTCGTCGTCTGGGCTTTTTGCTCTTTGCCCTTTGGTCTTTTGGTCTGCAGTCGTCGTCTGCGGTCTTTTTCGGGGTTCTGTTGTGGTGGGTGGTCGTGGCAGCCAGGACCGTGGTGCGCTCGATCGCAATTGTGGCAGCCAGGATCGTGGGCTCGTTGGGTTCCGGGTCATGGGTTCGAGTCCCACCGTGGTGGGTTGGAGCCGGTAAAACCGCACGAGGCGGCTAGGTACCCGGCCAGACTCTGACCTCCAGCCTGTCTATCCCCTTGGCTGCGAGGGTCGAAATAAAGACCACCCGGGTCCATTTTCCTTTTTGGTGTGTGTGTGTGTCTGTGGTGGCGCCGTCCTATGGGTAGAAATTGTGTAAGTGTTGATTGCTCATTGTACATTGCCTGCATATTCGTGATAACTCTGCTCTGTATCTCCCTCTCTATTGTAAAATAAATCCCTGTTAAATGTACTCACTCGTTGCCTGTCGTTTCTGCCATTGGCCTAGCATGGTGCGGGTTTGAGAAATAGTGAGACCGTTTGTGCTGTAAATTGTTCATTTGGTCCGGCGCGGCTTTGGTAACTTCCGCTCGGTTACGCCGGATCCGAGTCGGTAACAGCGACTCGGTTCGGACAAAGTCGGCCGAGGGTGTGGCTTTCCCCGGTAGTTAGACGGCATGGGTACTTAGGTAAATTGGAATAGACAAGTGGACCCTACCTCACGCCATCAAATATTGGCGACCACGGTCCTTTAAGCGACCCATCGACTCCGGAGTTATCCGGGTGACGACCTTTCCATCCCGGTGTTCGATGGGAGAGCCCAACTGCTCCGTCTAGGCGTCGTCCTCGCCACCGACCCCCGGCCGCATAACAAATTATCTTACAGTTCAATCATATAGTTTATTGCCAATCAATATTTACAATTTTTTATTCCAGAAGCATTTTGTTTCCTGCTGCTAACAAACCAGTGTTCATTTTAGTAACATGCACACTTATTTGACAAAAAACAATATTATGAATTTGTTTTATGTTCCTAGAGATCAGATGTTACGTCTTATTTTTTTTTTTCTCGATGCAAAATGCAATTCTCATTGAAACATGAATAATACATCATACACTGCCATAAAGGCCTAGCCTATGGCGAGATGTAACGCCGTAATGACGTCCCAGATGTAACACCGTCTTACTACCCTGCCATCTTACTAAATACGTCATCCCGATGTCTCGCATCTGGCATTCAGCCTGTCTCCTATGAACGTCAGATATATGATTTATGGTATTCAAATGCCATCAGCGAAGTGACGGGACTGGTTGGGAGCTGGAAGCCGGGATGATGTGCACGTCCGTAGAGGCTGAACCTAGCGCTATACGTAACGATGTCACAGCGAAAAGAGTGTGACAGACAGAGGGACAGTTAGACTAAGAAATCCGGCTACTTCAAGCAATACATATACTGTATTAGATTATTATGACACAGGTAACAGGACCCGTCCCAAGTGACAGAAAAAGGTTAAGTTAACCTATCATTAAAAAGGTTAATTGCATTGCACTCTTGGTTTCGCTCGGAGCCAAAGCTATGAGCTACATATATCAACCTCCACAAAATGCTGGTGCAAAATAAATAAATAAATAATAAAAAAATTTTTTTAAAGTGTGTTCATAAAACATGATATCCCACGCAGCAGTCAAGTATATACAGGACAGTACTTCAATTTTAATAAAATAACGATTTTGAAGATAGTTTCAAAATCCAGAAGCAGTCTTACACACCAACCACCCTTACACACTGGAAGAAGATGATGTTGAGCCGCAGTTTAGGAGATGGAGACTTTAATCGATCAACATAAAACGCAGCGTCAATCAGCATCATGCATAGCCATAATCGGCGGCCTCTTCTTCATCCACTCACATGCCACTAATTATTTAGAAAAAACATATTTTTTTTTTACGGTTTTGAAAACGTACCCCAGGGGAAGAGCATACATGGACACGTAGGTGACCCGAGGATAAGTTATTTCATTAGTCTATGTGTAGATGGTCCTTGGTCCCTTGTCGAGGGGTTGTTTGGGTGGACGAGTTGGTTAGTTTGTGTTTCTCCAGTGTGACATCTTCCTTTCCCCCCTCTGCAACTTTCAATCTTCCCTCCTTCACCCTATCGGTCTTACCTTCGGCCCCACGGCCATTCCTCGGTCTGGCAGCATCCCTCACAGTTTTCACTCCATTCGTGCATTGCTTAATTGGGCACGTTCAGTCCATCTGTGGTCGTTAATCCTTCGGGTCAATCGGATTACCTTTACCGCATGGGAATGTGTCCATTCTCACACGCATGTTCGTGGCATGAGGTGTGGCGCTTTTCACGTACATGGTGGGGTGCGGAAGAGCTCGCAGGCATGATACAGTGAGGACTGTACGATTGATGCATACACGCAACGGAGGGAGTGGGGACTCTCACCGCAGCCTTGGGCAAGTGAAAGGAGGGGTGGGGGCTGCATTGTAAGTTCCCTCAGAATGACGAGGCATTTTCCAGTCTGCATCGTAGACCAATAAGGAGGAGGCTCGCAAGAGCCGAGACGGGGAGAAAGTGATATGATGAAGGAGAGGATAGAAGTGCACGAGAAGAGACGTGAGGAAAAAGGTGCTCGAAGCTGAGCTTTCTCCCGCAAGGACAAGGACCAGAGTGCAGAGTGAGATGAAGAAGGAGGAAAGGACAGAAGTGCAGGTGTATGGGACAGAGTTGCCAAAGAACTTGTCCTTGTCCAAAACGCTTGTCCTGAGAGGAGCAGAAAACCATAGTGTGGAGGAGGGCAGTGTGGAAAGCCCAGAACGTGCTTTGGTTCATGGGGAACTGCTGGATGCCATTTGGGTACGTGTCTGTACCGTGTCCCACCGTCATGTCCATGAGGTGTCAATGTCCCGCCCCAGTGGATGGGGGATGTGGGGAGGAGGAGGAGTGTGGATGGGATGGATGGTGGTGGGTATTGTGGGGTGATGGTTGATGGTGGATTGTGGAGGGGTAGAGGGTG
Organism: Eptatretus atami; assembly: GCA_035128595.1. Taxonomy (NCBI): domain Eukaryota; kingdom Metazoa; phylum Chordata; class Myxini; order Myxiniformes; family Myxinidae; genus Eptatretus; species Eptatretus atami. The sequence goes on from CM068960.1 coordinate 26,278,388, forward strand.
GAGGAGGACCCTGAAAGTTTTAGCATCCTCGGTCAAATCCCTCGGGTAGATTATGATACATACACACTTCCTCTCCACTATAAATAGAGTGGTGTGCACTTGACTTGCATAAATGTGTTGATAATAATAGAATTATTTTCAGGTGCTCTTGTGGTAACTGCTGGGCAATGGCAACAGGTGTTTGATTCACCGCTCAAATCGCCCGTGTACATGTACTGGTAGATGGGAAGAGATGGTGTTACAGTTTCGAGCGACGGCCGTTTCTTCTGCAACTTTGTGGGGATGGCATCCTCTCTGTCGTGGCAGATAATCACAAGATCTAGCCATATCTGTTGTTTCATAACAGCGCTCTGTTAAATGTTCGAAGCACAAAAGCGAACATTTTCTCGGCCCGATCCACACTCGGGTATTTCGGACAAACCTCGTCCAATTTCTGGTAAACTTAGGATATTTTTCGGCCATTGGTGTAGCATGAAACCGTCTCGCTTTGTATTCCTATACAAGCACCAAGGATGCATCGACTCGGCATATTTGTGGAAAAATCGAAAAATATTCACCGTTTGAGTTAAATCGTACCGCGTACGTAACCCGGACGGAGACAGTACGGATATGAGGGTCAACTTCCTGATGCGACGTCACGGCTAATCTGAACAAGAAGATTTCGACTTGTAATCGCAAATTTACCCACTTTTGAATTCGGAAATCTTTAAAAGACATCATATCCATTGTGTAGGGTATCAAGGGATAGATGAGCCTCAAGGGTAGTCTGAGAGTTTGGGTTATCCTTTAAAAACAGTAATTTTCCTATTTGGAATGATTTCCCATTTTGCTCGACTGCCAAGCAATGACCTCGCTCCTCTCTGCGCACGTGCGATCTAGACAAATTCAGAGACAAAGTACTGTTCAACGACAGACTCGTCTTCCGATTAATGTTCAAAACATAATCTTCGATTGAAATGAGTTCTTCCTCAACCATAAACTGATCGGATGAAAGGACGGACAGACGGACATGAACCAATTGCTTCACGTGCACGGGGTAACATGTTTCAATCTACCCCCTGTGCAAACACTTCAACTGCAGTTTGTCTACAAGATACATATTACATACGAGGAATGGGAGAAGGGGTGGATCAGAGGGTCAAAAGGTCGACAATATATGTGTGTGTGTGTGTGTGTTTTGTGTGTGTGTGCACTGTGTGAATCTACTGCAAATTTGTATGTTTGCAATTTGTAATCGACCACATTATATCCCCTTCTTATCGTTGGTTTGGGAAACATTTTTTTTTTTAGTGCACGTCTTTCAAGAAACGGCTGGCCGGGCTTGACGTTCGACTAATGGTGATGCCAATTTAGAATTCAGGGCGACGGAGATAACACATCCAGAGTTTGTATCTTGTCGATCCCTGTCCAAAATAACCCAACTCCGAGAGGACTTGTGAAAACATTGTATTTGCGATTTCACGATCAATGTCACCGCATTCAGGACAAATCTCCCCCGGTTTACAGGCATTTTTAAAGAGTAAAAAGCAAAACGACTGCGACGCAGAAAAGCTTGTTCTTGAAGGATTTTAATTATTAAAATTGAATCATTGAAGGATTATTACAGTTAGCCATAATCATTACGATGAAAGCAACATTTCAAAGCTCGAGCAAATATAAAGCTCTGCAGACCATTCAATTATGCCCTTTCAGACAAGTTGCGAGCTACATGGGTGTGATGGTTGCTGTCGAGCTGGGTATGCAGGTCATTCTGCACTGATAGAACTATAAGCAGTGGCTGAATGTGCCACACGCGGAACGACAGGAGCAGTCTCCCCCGGACCATACACCGCAGAAACAGCCCAGAGGCACCGACGTCATAAAGGAATGCGGGCCGGCGCTGAATCATCAGCACCAGGACGTGTTTATTGGCCTGTAGTGAACGCTGGCCTCTGTGGCCTAAGGCATACACTTCTGATGTATTGAAATCTTTTGAGAATTTACGGGACGAACACAAGTTACAGAAACTGATACAGAAAGTTCTGCAGACAGACGGACGACCGCTGCTCAAACTCCATTTGCAGGGTGTTGTATAACGGATGTAATCCATATTAAATTGTCTACCACTGCACGATATGGGCTCTACTACTGCCAAGGTGTACCTCAGCACAAGTTGAAAAATACTGCAGTTATCAATCAATAAGATGTGCTTCAACATTATGTAGAAAGTCTTTCAATCCCACGGGCCTGGCATGTTTACCTCGCTTGAAGGACTACTAAGTAAAGTCTTCCTTCCAAATGAGTCACTCGACAAACCGAAAACTCCCTTCAATCTCCAACTGCATAAACACCTAACAAACCACAACAAGTACACTGCTGCGCAGGATTAAAAAAAAAATTTTTTTGTCATATTAAGCACAGAGAACAATGTATACGGGGATCATATAAATGTACAAGTAATCAGAAGATGTGAAGTAGAACAAAGGTATAACTTTATCATGCAGTCCTCACACGAGTCTTACCATGCAGGCTCGGGTTTCGATCCGAGCAATGTTAAGTCAATATTCTAAAGTGGGTGAAATTGTGTTGAACTTAGCCTGGTAGTATACATGTGGCTTGCCTATATGATCTTCACCGTATATACATATAACTTGCCTGTATGATCTTAGCCTCGTATACATACGACTTGCCGACATGATGTTGGCCTATTGGTAATATGACCTGCCTACATGATCTTAACCTGGTAGTATACATGCGCCTTGCCTACATCTTAACTTGGTGGACATGTTCTTAGCCTCGTATACATATGATCTGAGCCTGATGTCCATATGACTTGCCTATATGATTTTAGCCTTGTGTCCATATGACTTGCCTATATGATTTTAACCCGATGTTCAGAACACTTGCCTATATGACCGAAGCCGGGTGTCCACATGACTTTCCTGTATGATCTTAGCCTGATGTTCAGAACACTTGCCTATATGATCTAAACCGAGTGTCCATATGACCTTAGCTGAGTGTCCATGTGACCTCAGCTGAGTGTCCATAAGACTTGCCGAAATGCTAAAACATTCAGGTCCCTCAAATAACTATTGTATATTGAAGCACTACCGTACTTTAACGTCATGCCATCATGAAAGACCAAAACTGTTACAGATACTTATAATAAAGGGCACAAAACCACTCTTTGGATCATCGAAATAAATAAATATTGCAGGACAAGACCCCGACCAAACCATTTTTTTTTTTCTGAATAAAACCACGACTGTGCAACTCCAGAAAATGTACTCCTTCCTTACACGCTCAACCCACTCTCCATACCAATACTATGAAAACATAATGGGTCCCAAAATGGGGAACTTTTAACAAATAATCGCATCGTCTCTGTCAAACACACCACACACACACACACACACACCACACACACACACACACACACACACACACACACACACACACACACACACTGACAGAAACACACACACACACACACACACACACACACACACACACACCAACCACACACAAGACACACTGACAAACAAACACTGACAGACAAACACACACACACAAGCGCACACACACAGACACACACACAGACACACACACACACACACACAAACACACACTGACAGCACACACACACACACACTGACACACAACACTACACAAACTGACACAACACACTGCAACAACACTGACACACTGACACACAAACCACTGACACAAACACTGGCACACCTAAACAACACTACACAAACACTGACACACACAAACACTGACACACAACACTGACAACACAACACACTGACACACCTAGCACACAACAACTGACAAACAAACATATACACACACCACACTGACAAACAAACACTGGACACACAAACACTGACACACAACAACACACACTGATACACACTGACAGCGTATACTGACACACAAACACTGACACACAAACACATGACATTATACTGACACCCAAACACACTGACATACACTGACAAATAAACACTGACAACACAAACACACTGACAAACAAACACTACACACAAACACACTGACACACACTGACACACAAACACTGACACAACAAACACTGACACCCAAACACACTGCAAAAACAAACACTGACACACAAACACTGACACCCAACACACTGACAAACAACACTGATACACAAACAACTGACACACACTGACAAAACAAACACACACTGACACACACTGACACGTACTGACACACAAACACTGACACCCAAACACACTGACATACACTGACAAACAAACACTGAAACACAAACACACTGACAAACCAAACACTGACACACAAACACACACTGACACACAAACACACACAAACACACACTGACACACACTCCTGCCATTTTTATATACTTCAACAGTTCGTGGAATTGCTCTTTGAACATCCCTCAAACCCCACACAGCTGTCCTTGGTTTCTCCCCCAACATCGACAAATTCCATCCGCGTCTCCACGTTTCCCATCTTCCCATCTTCCCATCCCCAGGTCATGATGGACTCCCTCCACCTTTACCCACCTCTTCCTTCTTTTTCCTACACTTTATCCACCTCTCGTTTAGCCAGTTAACCACAACACATCCAACTGGACGTCTCTCTCCAGGTGGGGGTGGGGGGCGTCGTGCTCGGAGGAAGGGGACGAGGTGGGGGAGGTGAATGAGGAGAAGCTGTTAGGGAACGAGGTGAATGAAGAAAAGAGAGAGAGAGAGAGAGAGGAAGTGAAGAGGAGACTTCAAACCCACCTCGCTTTAAATCACAACCTCCGGCGTCACTTCCCGACAGCGTTTCCCTTCGAGCTGCAGCGGCTCTCATGACAGAACCATGTTGAAACGGCGAGCACACCGAGCCGTCCGCCGGGGAAATCCGGACGGCACAGACCCAACGAGGGCCGGAGAGGGTCGGAGAGGGACGGAGAGGGACGGAGAGGGACGGAGAGCGAAACCGCTCGGCGAAACCAGCCCTGCAGCCGGAACTGCAAAACCCCCTCAGAAGTCCCGTCAACAAGGCGGTGACAAAGCGAGTAAGCGGGCGGGTGACGTCACCATTACGTCAGACCACAGCAACCCCTCCCTCTGCTGCCGCTCGACTGACGTCACAAACGTCAGCAAGCTTTGTTTACCTCGTGTATTGTGACGATTTTCTTTCTCGAGTTTCACTCTCTCTCATTTTCTATCAGCGTTATTATATTTTTCGTGTTGTTTTCTTCACTCTCACTTTTCTGAGTTTAATTCAATGTTCAGTGAAGTTTAAAGATTTTTAAAGTATTGTTTGCTTCATACTGGGATAACTTCAATATGATATCACCTCCACGAAAGCCAACATTTTATCTTCCCAAAGGAAGTTTGAAATCTGCGTTAACACTGTTGACTTATCGTATGTATACTTAATAATATGTTAATAGTGTTGAGTGTTTGCAGACACATCGAGCTGCTGCTGCAGAAGAGTTCAGAACGACTAATAAATAAATAACGATGAAGGGAACACGTCCATTCCTTTCCCTTGTTTGTGTTGTTTCTGCGAATAATTAAGATCATATGACCGGTCACGTGACGTGTGCATGCCTTGCCCCTTTCGCTGGAGATGTTGAAAACTCCCTTTTATAATACTAGTGCGTGGCCGTACGTGCAAAAAAAAAAAGCACGTGTCTGTCATTGGTTTGGTAAATAATGGCCATAACTTGGGAAACACTGGGAAACAGCTGAAACGGATGAAGAAAACAGATATCAAACCTTGAAAAGGCCATACTCAGGTCCCCAGCGTCAATTGTGACGTCATATCAAACGAAGAAGAAGTTGTGAAACCAATTGTGACGTCATAGCACCGTGTCCTGTCATTGGTTTGGTAAATAAATGGCCATAACTTGGGAACCACTTGTTTACTTTACGAGTGGGAGGGTTTTTTTTACATGGTCTAGGCCTGTGCTAAGAACGATGACACAGAACATATCAGGACACAACATAACAAAGGTAACAGCAGGAGAAAGGGGAAGCACCAACAGCAGGGCAGAGGGAGAAAGTAGACCGAAATGGACAAACAATTGAGGGAGGCAGGTAATGATGAGGGGTAAGGGAGAAGGAAAGGGTGGACAATATGGATACATAAGCAAAATTGTGCTTGACCAGTTGAAGATTAGGAATAATATGGGCTCGAGAACACTGCCTCCAGCCTTGACAGGGAGAGAAGATGAAAGGGCTCCGTTGAGAACCACACGTTGTCCACGAGAGGGGAAGAAGTCAATAATCCAAGAGTGGAGTTGGTGTTGGAATCCATAAGCAGACAGTTTGGAGAGCAAGGCAGGATGCCAGACTGTATCAAAAGCTCAAGATATGTCCAGAGAGACGGCCCTGATCTCATGTCTGGTATTGAGGGCCTCCATTGTTGGGAGAGTAGAAGGAGCAGGTCCAAAGTAGAGTGACCAGGTCCGAATCAAAATTGATGATCTGGGATGAGATTGTTGGAGAAAAGGAATGATTTTATGTCAACTGCAATGATGGATTCCATGACCTTGTTGATGATTGGAAGTGAAGGAAGCGAAATGGGCTGTAGTTAAGGGGATCCATTTTTGCACCTTTTATGTTAGGCTGTGACGACTGATTTCAAATTTCCCAGGTGGATAAAGAGCAGTCCTGAAAAATAAAAACTTGCGAATACACGACGTGCGAATGTAGAAACAGGTCACACTTTATGACCGATGAATGGCGAATCTGCGAATACTGGGGTCCAACAGTGTGTGTGTGTGTGTGTGGTGTGTGTGTGTGGTGTGTGTGTGTGTGTGCACTACCGGTAAAACAAAAGTTTTAGAAACACCCCAATTCGTTTTTCAAGTTTTTACTGAAATTTAAGCAGTTCAAGTCCAGTGAATAACCTGAAATGGTACAAAGCTAAGCAGTAAACTGCCAGAGGTTAAAATAAAAGTTTAAGTTACCAAAAACTGATAAATAATGTAAATTTCAGAGTTGTTAAAAAAAGCCCTTTTCAGGGAACAAGTAATGGGTCAGCAACTGCAGCTCTTCTGCAGCAATAGAAATAAATTAAGCCTTGAAAGTTGATGCAAACAATTCATACAGGTGTCCCAACTTTTGTTGATTAGTGACAAACCCTCTGTCTGTATGAAAGCAGTGTTGGAACAGACTGTGTTGCTACACCCTCTGAAGCATTATTTGGACAATATTCCCACTGCAGGAATATTATTATGCCTCCTCATAATGCGTGAAAGAAAAATAGACAATTAACAAAGGAAGACAGACAGACCAATATAACCCTTACAAAGTGTAGGGTCTTTCCTTTAAGAAATTGCAAAGAGCCAAGTGTCAGTGAGCTTACGTTGCTACACCATCAAAAGCATCTTGGAAACTGGAGAAACTCTGACAGAAGAGGTCTGGGCAGACCAAAGCCACAACACAATCAGAAGACAAGTTTCTGAGAGGTCAACAGTTGCGGTGATAGGCAGTCACAGACAGCAGCTTCAAGCACAGCTTTAAACTCGGTGAAGTAAGGAAGTCTCAGTTTCAACTGGTGAAGAGAAAGATA
>CM068960.1:26291715-26302484 GCA_035128595.1 Eptatretus atami
GAGGAAAAGGAATGACAGAAACTCAGCGTTTGGTGTGGGTCCTTTCCATGCCAGCATGTGCAAATATCAATGAGACCATGCAGAAGCTCAGTGGCATCTCATTTGAAACCAGTGACCTGCACAAAGACCTGTCAAAAGCTAGACAAGCTAGAGATGTCAATGACACCCTTGATCTTATCAGCTATCTCAAGGAGAGAGATCCATCGCACGGATCCGTCCCTGTTTAACATTGCAAATGGCTGACAGCCCAGAAGGAGTCAACGTTGAAGAGTCAAGAACAGTTGGAGAAAGATTCTAGCATCCATGGTGGGAAATCTTTAGAAGAGTTCACCTTCCGGAAATGTGATCGAGCAGTAAACACTTAATTCAAGATCACTGTCAAGATCAAAGAGAATCTGTGAAAGTAGATTCACAGTTGATCTTCGAGAGACTGGTAACCATTGGGAGCGCTGTGAAGATCTACAGTCTCTCTTCAAATATGAACTGTGTAGTTACCCCCCAGCATTGTTTGAATCTTCCTTCCTTCCCCTGCAGCCAATAAGGCTGTCCTTGCCGATGTTCTCTGGAAGACCATGCAAGGGGAGCAACGATAACCATTGGAAATGTCCAGTATATTCTCGATGGTGCGTGCGCTACTTCATCGTCTTCCATGGCCAAGAGGTTCCACATATGAGAGTGTCAGTCAGCTTTATGTCACATATGTTACACATAAATATGGGGCTGCTACCATTATATTATGGATACCAAGACGGTCCAACACAAAAGATGCCACGCACATAGAAGGACAGGGGCTTGTTCAGGCATGACAGTAAACTTCACTGTGGAATGTTATACAGTCCAAGAAGGAGGAATTCTTGGAAAATGTGACAAACAAACAGTGATTTATGTTTATCTTAGTGACAAACTAAGAGCGGGCTGGGTGTAATAATAGATCATGCAAAGCATGATGCTGATGTGCTCATTGTCCAAACAGCTGTTGCATCTGCTAGAATCAAAGACACTGTCCTGATAGGGGATGACACGGACTTGCCTCATTCTCCTACTGCATCATGCTGAACTGGATGCACATGACTTGTTCCTGCCCCAGAGCCAGGAAATAGCAAAAAAGACCAGGATATGGTGCATAAAGTAGTCTAAGGAATTTCTTGGTCCTGATGTTTGTGACCATGTGTTATTTATCCATGCAACCCTTGGCTGCGATACAACTTCTGCCTGTTTGGATTGGGAAAGGGTTAGGCAGTAAGGAAGATCAAGAGTGTTGCTCTGTTCCGTCAGCAAGCTAAGTGTTCAGCCAAGAAGGACATGTGGCAAAACAAGACATTATTGCAGCAGGAGAAAAAGCACTTGTGTCATTATATGGTGGTGCAAAAGACAAGGACTGGACACTTTACGATACAGGCGATTTTGTGAGAAGGTTTCCAAGAGCACATCTCATGGTAGAACCTCAAACTCTACCCCAACCTCAGCAGCTGCAAAGTATCACAGCCTCCGTGTATATTATCAGATGATGAAGTGGATAGGAAAGCATCAATATGAAGCCGGAAGAGTGGGATGGCACATGGTGGATGGACAATGTTTGCCAATACAAACTGACCAGCTTGCAGCCCCATCAAAACTACTGGATGTCATCTGCTGTAACTGAAAACAGACTGTAATACAAAGAGGTGCACATGCAGAAAGTATAGTCTGCATTGCAGTGCTGTTTGTGGAGAATGCCGTGGGATAAGTTGTGCCAACTCACAGCTACCAGATTTCACTGATGACTATAACGATGACCTTGATGGGCATCTTCAGTAGGGTATTAATATGCCTGCAATGAAACACTAGCCAAAGAAGTGACTGCCATAAATTTGATCACAAAAATACGATATTTGGTGGCCATATGGATTTTATTAAATTCATCCATCATTTTATTTAAACCCATCCAATCAAAATATTAAACTATCCCAAATTTAGCCCTGATCCCCTCAAATATTCTAGAAATATAACCGTCAAACCTGTTGTCTGAGAGTAAATATATGGCAAAATATTGATATTTGGCAGCCATATGCAAATGAGATGTGTATCAAAATTACATCCAATAAAATTGTTAAATACTCTAAATGCATTCGTGTATGCAAAAGATATATACTAGAAGTTGAAATGGCTCAAATATATCATCCAAGAGCAAAGATGTGGCAAAATATTGATATTTGCGGCCATAATTGGATTTATGCAAATGAGATTTGTCCTTAAAAGTATTCTAATGCATTACACAGAAGTTGCAATCACCAAATATGTCATCTGTGAGCAAAAGATATGGCACAATATTGATAATTATCAATATTGTGGCCATATGGATTGGCAGCCTATGGATTGCCGCCATATTGGATTGGCCGCCATATTGATTTATGCAAATTAGACGTATTTCCGTAACAGAGATTTCTAGGACTTTTAGTATGGTGTTGTGGGCCTCATAGAAATGCATGTGCTAAAAAAAAATTCTGTTTTAATTTGTCCCGATCAAACCTTATTTTGCCTGGACTATGTCTATGACGCCGAGACCCCCTTTTTCCATCGACGCTCGACACCCCTTCAGCAGCTCTATGGACGCTGGCTGCTCTTGTCATGTCGGGCTGAAAGTGAGGTAATAATTGATGTTGACAGTTTTATGAGCGCTTCACGTTGCGCTCGTAATTTGACAAATGGCTGTTTTTTGCTCGCCCAGCACCAAGAATCTGCCTCGTAAGCGAGGAATAACCCGGGACATGCGGGTTGTCACGGCAACGGCGCGCAAGTGGGGGGGTGAATTTGGGGGGGGATCTGTGCCACCGAGAAGGCGCCGCCGATAAAAAGAGGGAGAGGTCCGTTTTGGTGAGCGTGAGAGCGCGCGCGCGCGGTCATCGACACGAGTGAGCACGGGTCAGTCGACAACGAGTGAGGCACGGGTCAGTCGACAACGAGTGAGGCACGGTCAGTCGACAACGAGTGAGGCACGGGTCAGTCGACAACGAGTGAGGCACGGGTCAGTCGACAACGAGTGAGCACGGTCAGTCGACAACGAGTGAGGCACGGTCAGTCGACAACGAGTGAGGCACGGGTCAGTCGACAACGGTGAGGCACGGGTCAGTCGACAATGAGTCCGTTTGTCAGTCAGTTGGCGATAGCTGGTTGCGGTTCTGACAGCTTTGGGGAGCGTTTCGTCAGTTCCAGTCAGACGGTTTGCTTCGTCCGTGCCAGACGGGTGCACGCCCGTGCCAGTCAGACGGTTGGTTGCTTCATTGTCCAGTCAGACGGCCGCCCTTGGCATACCTGTTTATTGGGGGTGGACGTCGACTGCCGTCAAGCCCGTTGGCGAGTGGGTGCACGGCAGGCTGGGTTCTGGCGACGACAAGGCACGCTCACCACATTCAGGACGTTTTATTGGACGGACGACTTCTCTTTGGTGAGCGAGATGATTCTTCTTCCCCCCCCCTGAATGATCTGCTGGTTACCTTGTCTGTGTTTCGTTGTTAAGTAAGTCAATCCCTGATAAGCATCTTGCTCTTTGTCTCTTTTTCTATCATTTTGATTGATCTGGCCGATTAATTCTTTATTTGCTTGCATCCTTTTGATTGATTTGGAATTTATTTTTTTTACCTCACGGAAATAAAAGTTCTTTTTATTATTTATTTTCTTACAATAAATATTGCGTGTTTTGACGTTCCAACTGTCCGTGCTTGTCCTTTCCTTCCATTGATCCAGCATTGTCCGAACCTAGATAGACTGGGAGGTAATTACCACAGACTTGACCAATAATAGTCCGCACACACCAGCGATTAAACGCTCGGCCGCCCTAATTAAGATCGAATCAAGATAAGATTGGTGCTTTGCAGATGGCGCGCTCCTGTTCAGGTAACCACGTGACCTCTAGTTAAACGGCGTAATTAGTTGGCAGACACTGAACTCGTGGTAACTGGGTGCGCGTTCGTGGTCTAAAGCAATCCAACGTACCACAACGTTAATTGTGAGCAGTGGCCCAAGGTCCGGTGTAACAGTTTAACTACCCCCCCCCCTGGACAACTTCCCCCCCGGGGGTACTTGTCCTAGGATAAGTCGCCCCCACCCTGGATAACTTGCCATGTACTGCCCATGTACCCATGTACTGCCCATGTACCCATATTTTAGTATAAATCTATTTTTGGCCATAGGGGGGCAAGTTATCCAGGGAGGGGGGAGACTTATCCTAGGACAAGTACCCACCGGGGGGAAGTTGTCCAGGGGCGACTTATCCTGTACACCGGCTCTTCCGAGGACAAACGGGGATTAAACCCCTGAATAACAAACTGGTGTCTCGTTTGTAATCAAAGGCGTGCGTTGCACCGGTACCCGTAACAATATATATATATAATATGCATATATATTATATATATATATATATATATATATATATATATATATATATATACACATATATTGTTGTGGAGCAGTAGGGTCGACTCTACGAACACCGGAATCTGGATCGTACCTTTGGAAAACCCGAGGGTACGGGTCTCTTACAGGACCGTGAATCGTCAATAAATCTACCACGTGGTACGGGTTATTTGCCAAACTTCAAAAACCTAGAGACCCACGTGGCGAACTACCAAGTATTCACACCCTCGACGGACGAGTCGTTTCGTGCTCGACCCGTGCGTAACCCGAGCGGATGGCTACCGAGGTTCCGTCGGTCCGAATGCACACAACTACGGCAACACGCTTCTTTAATTCCCAACACGCACTGTGCAAAGCCAATGAAGGAAGGACGAGGACGAGCTGAAACATTCAACACATGGGTATTTATTTCCAATAGGTGGGGAAGGAACACATAAGAGCAGAATTATCCGACTATAAGAGATGCAAGTATGTACAGCAAAGAGCACTTAAACAATTCCTATTTGCAGACGGGCCACAGACAGACGCACACTCAAAAGAAACGGACCCAAATGGCTTTATTATCCCTTCGGCTCGGAGGGAAGTCGAGCTGAGGGATGAGAACGTGGCAGCCTACCTGCCGGCGCGCTGGACGTCCACCCCCTCCCGGAGCTCCGGTCGCCAGAAGACGGACCAGGAAGTCAGACGCAGACCACGCCAACGACTAGATGAGGGCAAAGACCAGACCATGGCAGCAATGAGATGAGGCAGAGAGCCAGACCACGCCAGTGGCGAGATGGAACCGAGAACCAGAGCACGCGCTCCAGAAGACCGGGCCCAGATCGTTCGTTCTCTGTTCCTTCGTCCCTTTTCGGGCGCGGTTCGCTCATCGCTCATTGGCTGCAAATCACGACAAGTCCGCTGATTGGACCGGGGGGGGGGGGGGGGGGCATGACGGCCGTCGCGCGGACCGCCCCCAAACAGGCAGAGGAATATTATCCTGCGTGGGCTGTGCTCATGGACGACCGCCGGGAATTCGCTCGCATCTCCCTGATTGGCGAGAGCGACGTCAGATCCTTATGAACTCCGCCCACGTACGTGCTGACACGAACGTAGGCAATGGCGTCGGTGTGAGGAAGCGAGGTGAAGGGTATTGTTGTAGTTATAAGGGGTGTAAAAATGAAGAAAACCCTGACTATAAAAATAACTCTGCAGTGCATGAACATTTAATTACCTTATTAAACAAGAGAAAGGTAGCTATCTATCCACATTTACTTATCGAAATAACTGAGCTATGGGACCTGAATGTCTGTGTGCACAAGCTTCCAAGTTCGTAGCAATATATATATATATAAGCATATACAATATAAACATATATATATACATACATACATACATACATGCATACACTACCGGTCTAAAGTTGTAGAACACCCCATTTGTCAGTTTTACTGAAATGATACAAAGCTAAGCGGTAAACTGCCAGAGGTAAAAGAAAAGTTTAGGTTACCAGAAACTGAAAAATAATGTAAATTCAGCGTTGTTAAAAAAGGCCCTTTTCAGGGAACAATTAATGGGTTAGCAAATGCAGCTGTTCTGCAGCAATGGAATTAAATTAATCCTGAAAGTTGATGCAAATAATTCCTACAGGTGTCCCAACTTTTGTGATTAGTTACAAACCCTCTGTCTGTATAAAGCATGTTGGAACAGACTGTTGCTACACCCTCTGAAGCATTATTTGGACAATATTGCCACTGCAGGAAGTAGTATATTCTCGTGTGCAAGTGACGTCACCGGGATCGTGCGGCACAAAGGCCATGTGAATAGCGCACGTTGCTCCACATGGTAGATGGCTCGAAAGCGAGCGCTTGGCGCAATCAACAGGCGACGTTACGCTTTAAATTATCTGCCAAACGGAAGGGACGAGCAAATTGTAAAACTGCCGCCCTGGCGATGCAAGGCCTACCGAGCCTTTGCACGAGTACCCGATTCCCGGCCAGGATGTAGCGAACATCCTCGTCGTGGCAAAGGAGCACTAGTTTAGGGGAAGAGTTTAGCGTTAGTAGACCGCCCCATGGCGATGAGCAGTTCTCCATGGGCCCGCTGGCAGAGTTCGGAAATCTAGGTTAGAATTCAGAAATGGATTGGAGACATGGACAGACATGGTACGTGTAGTGGGACGTAGATTAGCTACGTAGAGTTAAATGGAACGTGCATTAGGATAAGGATGACGGGGAGCACGAGGTAGTTAGGGGAACGTAGTTAGCGTCGGTATTGGTGTGAAGAAAAGAAAAAAAAAAAGAGAGAGATAAAATTTTACAATGAGTGAATGTGGTCAGCGGGCCCAAGTGTGAGTGAGTGAATGTGGAATGCATGGTGCGAACGAATGATTGGGGGGAGGAGTGAACCCACTCAAGGGAACCTGGGTTAGTGTAATGTTAGTTAGCGGGTTAGCTAAATTAACCAAAATGGATGTCAGTTTGTTGTTGGTGTCGAACCTTTTTGTATGTGCAAGAGTCTATTGACCAGCTGGAGCGTGGCTGTGGAAAGTGCGCACTGAGTAGAGGGCCCCCTGGGCACCGAAGTAGTCGGCCAGAGAGGCCATAGGTCCAAGCGACCGAGTTAGTTAATGGGCACGGGCAGCCCACGGAAACGGGACCCGGAGCACGAAAATGCCACGTGGGCATCGAAGGGACACTGCCAGGGGTATTCCCCACGTTCATACGGAGTAGGTAGGCTCGGAGACAGCCTCAGCGACCCGGGGTGCCGTAGTTGAGTTTGGCAGATGGGAATCCCTGCCATTGAGCCACGCTGCCCAGCCACGAAATTGTGCAAGAGCACGAGAGAAAATTTGTGGCCAGGCCCAAATTGATAACGGACACCAACACAGGCGACGGGAATCGTGGTTGTAGAACCGATAGTTTAAAGAGACAGGCGTGTTGAAAAGCCCCGGGATAGATTAACGTTTAATAAATGGTAGGAAGATAGGAAACATGTACCCCTTCGCACATCCATCCCTTCGCTGTTCGTAGGCCGCTGGACTCATCTTGGGAGATTGCTGAAATCTGAGGGAGTTATTCTGAGGCTGCATTGGCCTCGAGACAGATTCACTAGTCTCTCCTATCCCCTCAAAAAGGATCTTAGGGATTGGGATAGACGGTCAGGACAGGTTAGCCGAACAAAGACAATAAAGGGGCGAGGGACACACGTAATTGTAAAAAAAATTAAATAAATAAAGAAATAAAAAATAAAAATAGTCTAAAATTTCGTTGTTTTTTTTGTTGCAAGCTAATGGGGGTGGGTATGGACACGGACAGGCATACGGCGATAGGTTGGGGGGAGACCGTAGGGTAGGTCCGAGCCCGTTTTCAGACCGGCCGGCGCCACCGCACTCCCTCCACAACCTCACGAGACCAGACGAGGCCGGCCAGCTTCGTGACTGCAAAAAGAGAAAACCAGGATCTGCAAAAGAGAAAAGTCAGCATGAGTCCAGATGAACGTTTTGCGTAACGCATGTCATGGTTGCCATTGGTGGCTTTCTCACCAGGCGACTGGAGGCAACTTACCCTACCCTACTTACCCTACAGCAGGCCATGCACGATCTCACAGGCATTAAAATGGCATTGCACGTGCAACTCTCCAGGGCTTCTCACATGCAGTCCTTGGTGCGTAGCTGCCCATTGGCAGTTTCTTCCTGACGTCCAACCATGGCAATGGTGAGCAATGATGAAACAATGATGACTGCCCGCATGGCAGTCCTTCATGATGTGGCAATGATGAGCAACGAGCTGTGGGAGGAAAAACGGTCTGTTATCGGACGCAGATGAAAAATAGAGGAATGTATGTATTTTACCTCCTATGAGGGTGGTAGGCAAGGCAAAGGCAGACAAGCAATCCAGGTAAGGCAAAGGCAACCCAGTCAGCAGGCAACACTGGCCTGGCCGGCCTCATGATGGTCTCTTACCTGAGGGAGGATAGCGGTGTCAGCCGGTTTGAAGGCGGACTGGCCCAATCCTACATCCCCACTAATCCCTCCGGCCTGTGCCTGTAATTGTCCATATGCCCTTGCTCCCCTCGTAATTTTTTTCATGTTTAGTATAAATCTCTAGCCCCCTAATTGTCAATGTCCATTCCTACCCTTACCTAAATTCCTGGTCCCTGGTGAAATTCCTTATCCCATCCCCAAATCCCTCCAAGAGTCTAAGAGAGAGACAGGTAGACTGTCAAGAGCCCCAATGCAGGCTCAGGATAACCAGTGTGACCACTCCTCATTTTCATAAATGCCAAGGTGAGCCAATGAAAAAGCCAAGAATTCACAAGGTTTCAGAAAAGCGATGAGAATAGAAAACCTATACCCCAAAGAAAACCTATAGAAAACCAAGATGCAAGATGAACAACGAATAGCTAAGATCTGTGAAAAAGCCAAGGAGTGGTCACACTCAGGATAACTCCTGCAGGACTCCCTGCATTCCCAAAGGGCAAGTCCAGCAGCCTACGATCAGCGAAGAGGTGGATGGTGTAAAGGGTACACATATCCTAATCTATCCTATCCATTATCAACTTTGAAACTATCCCCAGGGCTTTTCAATATGCCTTTCTCTTAAACTATGAGTTCTGTCGTGGCAGTTTGGCCACCTTAAGACAGAAAGAACTTTAGTTCAGTTTAAGCTGTTTATTCAGTAACAAATATCAGACAAACACTTGTGCACAGGAGAAGCTTTTAGCCGAGAGTAATATCACAAACGAAAAACTTAAACTTACATAGAGTATAGCGCGTATACATGTGATCCCTCCAGGGGTGTAAATGCATCAAAGGAAATTAAAATCACAAACACAGGATGAAAAACGGTCCGTACAGACACAGGATGAAAATAGAGGAATGTATGTATTTTACCTCCCTACGAGCTTCCCAGCATATATTTATTGAATTATTTCTCAAGCACTAACTAAAGCTAATTGGCATTTCACCTCATTATAAATAAATTTAACAATTCAGTTTCCCACAGTTCTAACGCCCATTATTCCCGTTGTCTTCGTCACAAGTTTGAGCCTGGCCCACAAATTTCTTTGGCACCCTCACACAATTTCATGGCTGGTAGTGTCGCTCCACTGCAGGTCTGCCCACGACTGAACTCACCCTATGGCACCCCCGGGACACCGAGGCCGCCTCCAAGCTACCTGCTCCCTAAATTGAACTATGGGGGAGGCCCTCACTGGCTTTCCCCCCAATGCCCACCATGACATTTTGGTACACCTGGCCCCTTCCCCAATACCAGTGCCACTACACACACTACCGTCCCTGGACCTATGGCTTACCCTGGCCAACTCGCCCTCCAGCACTCCCAGCCAGTAAATCATCTCCTGCACCCTGCAAAATGATTCTGGTTATACATATAGCACCAATCACAAAACGACATCCATTTGTAAATTTGAATAAACACTAACTAACTTTACTCTAACCCTGGGTTTCCTTGGGTGGGGCTCTCTCCTTCTCCCCCCCACCCTCCCCCAATTCATTCCTTTGAACCATGCACTCCTCATTCACTCCAAACATACCAGGCCCGCTGACCCGCATTCATTCCCCCCTTTTTTCTTTTTTTCTTTCTTTCTCACTCACACTGGTGCTTCCTAGCCAACTAACATTCCCCTAACTAGCTTGCGCTCCCATCATCCTTTAAACAAATGCTGTTTCTTTTAACTTACGTGGCTGAACTAACTACCTCCCCTCTACAATGTTCAATATTGTCCTTGTCTCCTTTATCAAATTGATTTCTAAACGAACTCCCCTCCCTCTAATGAGATGTTCCTGGGCCCCATGGAGGGCCAATGTTAATGCCCCATGGGGTCATATAGTCTGACACTACCGCCCTTATAACCTAATCTCGCCTAGTGCTCCTTTGCCCAATAGGGCCACTTATAATGCCCCATTGCATAATTATTTTATACTACTCCCCCTAATTTCTCTATTTCTCACTAATGCTCCTATGCACCAGTGGGGGGGGGGGGAGGGTTGTTCACCTGCACCCCATTCGGGTTCCATACTCCCGACTCTTCCTTGGCTGAGCCCCTCACATCTGCGGAGGTGCTCGTTTGGCCTCCATCTCTAATGTTGGAACGATCAATGAGGGCGTTTCGTCGGCTTTGTCAGTCTCAGGCAGTCGGCATGGATGATCCAGGGAAGGGCCATGGCCCCATTTTGATCTTGTTTTCCATGTACTAATTTGCGCCAGGACAACACCCGGGTCCTGCCAAGGTGACGTAAGCTTCGGATTCTCTGGGGATTGAGAAACCAAATCTTTATCCCTGGAGAGTGTTCTCTCGCTTGGCTCCGGTGGTCATACCTGCGCTTCATTCTTACACCCGCTAGATTGGCTAGAAGGAGTTGGTGGCACACAAGT
>CM068960.1:26322678-26333166 GCA_035128595.1 Eptatretus atami
GATAGCTCAGAACCTTGGCATTCCGCTTTCTATGGTCAATTGGGTGATTGTGCAATTCACCAGCGGAGGCAAGGAATCCACAGCTTCCTGTTCCGGTCGATCTGGGCCCTCACAAAGGTGTCTCCGAGCTGTCAAGCGGTCCATTGAGAAAACTCCCCGTTGCAAGGCAGCAGATGTTGCAGAGGAGGTCCAAGTTAGCTCAAGAACTGCCATGCAGTACCTTTATCAACTGGCTCTATGGGAGAGCAGCGAGGAGAAAACCTCTTCTTAGACCAGCCAACATTCAAAGGAGAAAGAAGTGGTGCTGAGGTGTCGTCCACCATATGGCGGTCTCCTTGTGTTAATCTGAGGAGGTCCCTTCGGGTGGGTGCCTGGAATGTCCTATCCCGAAGAGGGGATGATCACCTGTCTCTCATCACCTGAGCTCAAGCATTTGAACATCAGTATTGCAGCACAGGTTCGGAGACCGGATGGCGGTGGGATCATGCCGGGTGGTTACACCTACTATTGGTCCGATCGCTCTGATGGTTAGCATGCCCAAGGAGTTGCTGCAGTTGTGTCCAATAAGCTGACTCCAATGATAAGTAAGGTAACACCGGTTGACGAGCGTATGTATTATGAGACTAAGGATTTGTCGCTCCTTGGGTGTCGTTTCCCTCTGCACCCTCAGCATGTCTTGCTTGTTTATTATCGTGGTTTTGGTTGTTATAAAAACATAGGGAAAAGTCACAGGGGGGCAACTACATACTGGGAAAGTTATCCTTGATCCCTATCTAATTAACACGGCACCCTCCCCTCCCCATGTGGTGAGAAGTAACACTGAAGCTTACAGTCTCCCTACTTAATTACATTGATTTGTCTCCTGCATGTCCACAGACCAAACAACTCTACACAAACCCTACTTAATTACAGTGTTTGAATCTCAGCCCAACTATAAACTGTCAACCTGGTATTTTGCAGGCAAGGCTTTAATGCGTGTGTCGTCCCTCGAATGGATGCAAAACTGGGTATCCCATCTGCTGGCATTATTTGGTGGATGTTAAAGACCCCCATCGTGTGCTTTGCAAAGAATAGGCAAGTTATCGCCATCAACCTGAACAAACTCCATATCGTCGCCCGATCCTCCACTCTCTCTGGTCACCTGCAAGTGCATCTCTCTAAATGTCATCTTCCCACGTTCCACCCCTAGTCTCCGTTCCAGCCAGCCTATCGAACAGTTGGTCAGATCAAAAAATGGTAAATTCTAATCGGTAAAAGCGTACAAGGGGACAAATCCCCCACCATGACCCCATGGAAATAGCCAACATAGGTTGGAGGGGGAATCTGGAATAAGTTTCCATTTAACCTGACCATTTAAAACTTAGCTCAGCCTGTCCCAATGGTGTAGTATTCATATCCACAATTGAATCATCATGGCATAAGGAATACATGATCCCTTAAACTAACTACATACAGGGAAATCATGATTTTCATGACAATGCTTATGGATGAGTATGTTGCGAAACAAGCCGGGCTGGTTGTATTACATTGCTGCGTTGTTTTAAGTATGCATTGGGAAAGTAAACGAGATGAACTTGGCTGCAAAACGAAATTCCATTGCTCAAATATGGCAAGCAGTGAGAATCCTTTCAATCACAGAAAATAACGAGAACAGCACTCGGTGGAGCGCATACCTCCACCAGGCTGATGAGTATACGTTTTGTATCCCACCGATAGGCCGGAAATGGATTCAGACCTGAACTAAAGTCGAATCTGTTTGTTTTTGTCACCCAACTAACTTATCCACCAAGTTTCGTCCGAATTCATCCATAACTTTTTGAGATATCCTGCTGCATGTCATTTTTGGCCCAATCTCTCAATGGTGAAGAATCACTTGAAAAATTCTCGGATCCGGATTCGGGATCTTCACCAAAATCTAATAATTTCGTCATTGTTACATACCTAAGCTCTCCACCAAATTTCGTCCGAATCCGTCCACAACTTTTTGAGATATTTTGTTCACAAACAAAAAGCCGGTAGCGGGCGATGGGTCGCCGAGCATGGAAACTATAAGATATAGAGCAAATGGATGTCATATAGCAGATAGGGAGCACTTTAAGATTATGCATATCAAATCTCATCCAGTTCCATCTATGATAACTCTCGGTATCACTAATGAAAGTTACCTGATAATCGGTTTTGAAGATCGAAGCGAATCCCCTGTACGGGTGCCATATGTGATGATACATAAGATGCGTGAGGCATTTTGGCAATTGTATCAATCTCGTGGAGAATGCCATCCAGGCAACTCAAGCGTGAAGTTTGCATTGTTATCAGGAGCCCAGTTTCCGGTGCCTGTTCTATGCAGGAGAGACCTTTTGTGCTGACATAGGTGAGAGATATTCTCAGTATCTGATAATATCCTCAGCTCTCTGAATGCGTAGGTGAAGAAGCCATGATGCGGGGGAAAAGGAAACTATTTTTACGCAAGCAATTTGACTCAGTACAATATATTTGTAGTTATTATATAGCTCCAATCCACGAACCGTGATATAATTTAAAGACACATGAAGAGAGTGATAATTATTTTTTCTTCCACACAATCGACGTGTGGGTCGGCCTGGAGAGCGTCAATTGTGAGGTCTCACTGGATCATTAGCGGAAGGTGTGATGGCTTACTCTCTCACTCTCGTAATTATTTATGCATCCGGAGATGTATCTCGAAAGATCCTGTGGACTCTCTAGTGCCTCTGAGCTGCCTCTCTGCAGTCCTTGCTCGTCTCACAGATAGTTTGGGACTTCGACTCTTGCTTCCCTCGGAGCTCAATGAGAGATCTTGTTGATATTGCTCCTCGATTTTGGTACCGGTCTTGGAGATCTTGAGCTCACGCTGATTGCACTGTGTGCAAATTTTCTCCTCATCGATATCGCTGCGCCTGCATTCGCTGGCTCGAAGGACGAGATTCGGAAATGAGATTCTGTTAACCTTTCTCAAGATCTATTGTCTTGTGCCAGAGTAGCTTTTTAGTGTCGTGCGGCTGTAATGGTATACACCTCGTTGGTCTCTGTGTAGTTTTCGCTGACGCGTATCCTGCTCATCGGATGATGTGCTTACCTCTAGTCTGCAGAGGTAGTTATCACAAAAACAGGAATATATTTGATAGAGCATCACCTGTAGGTCATTTGTGCCAAATTTCATAACCCTACGTGGGATAATGGCTTTCGGAATTGATTTCGCGTGAACGGTACACGGTACCGATTTTGAAGGATTTTCGGTTGTTGCTAGGGAACCAAAGCGTCCCTAGCAACCATCACAATTTCCAAAGCACTAGGTCATAAGATGTACCTACTACCCGAGTTTGTCAAAATCCGCCACGTTTACTACCAATTATGCTGATGACAAACGAACAAACATCCAAACAAACATCCAAACAAACAGACAGAATTACTGACAACAATAAAGGGTCACCTATTTCGGCGACCCAACAGACATGGATGAAAACATAACCTCCATCCACCTTCAGTGGTGAAGGTAGCTAGAACAGGCACTCGTGAGAGCGTATACCTCCACCACGCTGAACAGTTAACGTTTTTTATCCACCGATAGGCCGGATCTGGATTTAGACCTGAACCAAAATCTAATTGGCTTGTTCTTGTCACCTACCCAACTTATCCACCAAGTTTTGTTGTAACTTTAACATTCACTATCAAATGGTGGCAGATGGGACACCCGGTTTAATGTCCCTTCAAAGGACGGGGCACTCATCGATGCAAAACTGTTCTCTCTCTCTCTCTCTCTCTCTCTCTCTCTCTCTCTCTCTCTCTCTCTCTCTCTCTCTCTCTCATAAAACCCAAACAAGACATCTCAATAGCAAGTAGGCAACCTCTGAGCTATCCGACCGCCCCATCAACAGCACATTGTTGCTCGTTAATTATATTAACCAAACCAATTAAATGTTGGTGAGGAAAGAGAAATGTGCAACAGTTGGTTCCTCCTTCATGCCTTTAGCAAATCAGTCACACATAATTTATGACACAACATTCCAGAACAATGTTTTTTTTTGTATACATAGTCGAGGTTCGTGGAAGAGATTGTACTAGCACATTGAATAGATTCGGAGGTTACAGGACAAAATGAACAGCAAAAAGAGAAAGGAGGGGGGGGACAACACCAACAGTGTAGCTGAAGGAGACGACAAATGGAGACTTGGACAAACAATGGTGTGGGGAGGAATAGGGGTAGGAGAGGGAGGATGCATGGGGTGGACAAGATGGATACAGAAGGAAACTCTCAGGAGGAAGAACTCAAAAGGAGAAGAGTTTGGGGTTGGGTGGAGTTGAGGGAAGAAAAGATCATGGTTTTGAATTGTGGATGATCTGAGATGGTGATGAACAGTTATCTTGAAAACCTGGAGGGAAAAAATGAGATTGAAGAGGGTGTGGAAGTTAGTTCCACAGGCAGGAAAAAAGAGGAACGAATGAATAGCCGTGAGCAGTGATCCTGGATTTAGGTAGTTTCACCAGAAGGGGGTGGATGGTGTATGGTGTGCGCCATGCAGAAACCTGGGGGCACAAAGCATGGAAGAGCAGAGGGTGCAAGGCTAGAAGAGGAGGCTGTAGGGGAGTGGAGGGGGGGAGAGAGAGAGAGAGAGAGAGAGAGAGAGAGAGAGAGAGAGAGAGAGAGAGAGAGGGAGAAGGAGAGCGCGACCGAGACCACCGACCTATTTGCAATGGGAAAGGGATAGGCCAAAGACTCAGCTTCATCGCGGGGAGATTCCAATGATCTTGAAGGCCTTGGTTTCCTCAACATCAAGCTGAACAAGATAGGCAGGAGCACCACTCCAGAGGGGAGAGCAGTACTTCATCAAGCTGCAGATGAAGGCCTTGTATGTGGATAGGAGTTCATTCGCGACTTTGCGACTTCAGCCGAATAAACAATGGCCAGCATCCTGTTCCAACCGAGCAAATTCACACAGCACAAAACACGAGAAACGCGCAGCCTACTTTACCGTGTCGAGGAGAAGCCAGAGACGTCCTATGTGTTCTGACTGCCGTCCACACTATCATCCTCCCTCTTACGTCACACCGACCAATCATCAGCCTCAGAGGCATGACGTGCCAGTATGAAGCCAGGAAGGCGGCAGGGTTTTTGCCTGCTCGGAAACGTTCGGCTCTGTTGTTATTGATGTTGTTGGAAGAAGTGGTTCTTTTTTATTTCCAGTTTGTAAATGTATAAATGTAGGAAAAGGTCAACGGGAGCAATCACATACTGGGAGAACAAGCCTTAATCCCTACCTTGTTAACACAGCACCACCCCCAATGTGGTGACATGTAACAACTTAAGCTCACATTTTTCTCGACTTAATTTACATCGAGATGTTTCCTACTCATCCACGGACCATGCTACACTATACAATCCTACCTTTACTATGAAATTCCTCCATCTACCCCACAAACAAACATTATTAAAGGTTGCTCCATGATGCATGTTCTCCAGGTTCATGTGTTTTTAAAAAAAAGATATAGACAATCTCAACTCATGGAAGAGCGAGGTGAGAGAGGGGAGAAGGCAACGCATTGGCAGTGGAATAATAGGGAAACACATGGATGCAACAAGCAAAGGGATGAACAAATCAAGAGGGAAGATAAGAAAGGAAGGAAATATAGTACTGTGCAAATAGAAGGGAAGGGTTAACAAGGACAGGAGAGATTTGGGATGGATGTTCGGGATAGATTGTGGCATGAGATGGTTGTTGAAGCTTCCGTTAAGGGTTTTAAGCACTAAACTTGAAGCCCTGGAGGAAATAATAGTGTGGTTTAACAATGGGAACAAGAAAAACTAATGTGTACTCATATATATACACTCTAAATGCAGATATCAGTTTGAATATCTGTATAAACAGAGAAATCAGATTTGATATTTGTTTTTATGTCGATATAATTTTTCATAAAGAAAATATATCAGGTTCGATTTTATATAGATATCTGAAGGTTGAAAGTTAACAAAGCACGTTGAAGATAAGTTGTCTATAGAAGCCAAAAAAGTCGAGAGAAGGGTTTAAAAAGGGGGGCAGCAGAGCAGTTTGAATACTGAAAATGGGCGTAAACTCTCGATGTAAATGTGTACCATGTCGCGCCATCTGGTGGTGGTGGCAGAAGGTGTTACAATTACCTATTTTACCTGGGCAATGCTGAGGTTAAAGCACTCTTCACATGGGTAAATTTGTCTTCCTTCCTTTCTCCTACCCCCCCCCCCAAAAAAAAACAACAACTGGAAGGGCCTGTAAATGCCTGTCATTGTGTGTAAGAAGGGACATCAGGACAGGAGGGGGGAGCGTGACGTGAGGACTGGGATGGAGAGGGGGTGAGGGGTTAAAGCACTCTATGCATGGGTAAGTTTGTCTTCATTTCCTTCTTCTCACCCAAAATTTTTTTGCAAAAATACAATGAGTATCTTACGCTAAGCACCGGTAGGCTCTGTCGTGTGAAGAGGCATAACTTTGAATTACATTTGTTCCATTTGTTATATGTTATATAAACTTAAATGCGCACTATGCTCGACAGAGGGGCACAATTGTCAGTCCTCTCATTACTATTAGTGTTAACCATGAAAGAAAGTAGAGGAAGAAACTGCAGGGTTTCTCCAGAGCAGTCGACTCACTCTCGTGTCGAGCAGTGTACGTCCAACCACCATGCCACCACTGCCCGATACTCCATGACTCCACTAGACCGTGGCGGTTCGCTTGGGTTTGCTGCATTGTTCATTGCCAAAAGTCAGCACCTGAAGGAATCGTGTTTGTTGCTGGCAAACTATCTGAGAAGTTTCACCTCATCACTTCCCGGCTAACAACTGCACTTCTCAAACCCAGATCGATATCCTTTACAGTCTAGAGGGCAATTATTTGCACAGGAATTCAACATCTAATAACAGACATGGATACAACGTCTCCCACCATACTTCAATATCAATCTCATTTGTACTCAATTCCAGCCTCAAAGTTAGATGACTCAAGATGGGTGCAGTCTCTACCAGACAACTGTGTTCTCTCATTGGAGCGATCCTATTTCATCTGTTTAGACTCTTATTCAATATCGCTTGGCTTACAATTGTGTGACTGGCCGTAGTGTCTCAATGTGGCTTTACCGGTCACATTCTGCACCTTGCAGGTTACTCTCAAATTCCTAAGTCCACAAAATTTACACCCATAAGCTATTAACGAGAAGGGGTCCCTAACAGTGTTTACCCCATCTCGATACTGGTCTGTATTGTGTTTGCAGAAAGAACTCGGCTCGACCTCGTTTGACTGTTGAGAGCAAGTCTCAGATTGGTCCTCCTTTGCCTCTGGACCTACACTTTCCTAAACTCCTGTTCCTCTTCAACCTGAAACCAAAATTTCTGCAGATGTCCTCTTTTACCACAACAGTCCCTGGGAAATGATCTTCTCACTCGCTCCTCGAGCTGAGTCAGATGTCCATCCTTCATCATTACTTTGGTCTCTGTTTGTGTTCGGCAAGTTTAGATGAGTGCATTTACTGTACCCTGATTGCTTGACCCAAACCCATGTCCACCCTCAATGTATCTTTGCACCGCTTACATTCAGGTAAGTCATAAGTGCATCCATACATTGAATCATACCATCAGTAGATGCTACAGTTGTAACATCAACCTTTGGTTCTTCCTTATTTGCAGCTGTAACTTTCCCAACATATCAGATTACCCTGTTCATTATATCTACCAGTTATTTTTAAGGCGAGTAACCAAGTCCATGTAACATTGGGAAACATTGGTCGGTTATTCCAGGTAACATTGGTAGGTTATTGAACTGCACCACCAATTGGAAGCAATTTTCTGATCAGTTCGAGCATCAATAAGCCTCTCCAATGCTAGCATTCAAGTCGACAGAACGGGCCATACAGGAAGGCAATGAGACCTCAAGGCAAGCTTCAGGACAATGCTGGAGGCTCCCCAAAGACTTGTGAGTGTGTGCAGAAAGGGCGGTAAAACCAACCATTTCGCAACAACATGCCGTGGAAGATCGCCACCACATAGAAATATAGCTAGAGCAATACATGATAAACCAAGGACAAAATAGTCTTCGTCATCAATGAGGTCAGTGCTGTTGCTTTGAATGATTCACAGTGTTATACTCAAACTCAAGTCAGGCAACTATCTCAGATTCTCAACAGACTCGAGAGCACAATGTAATGTGATTCCACTTCACCTGTATCAAAAGGCAATGCCATTTGTGATCAGCTCAATGCTATAGGTCTTCCAAAGCAAGATGCATGAGCTGGTGGAAGGACTGCAAGGCAGAGAGGTAACTGCAGATGATTTTGTAACAGTTGGTTTTTGAGAGATGCCTGTTTTGGGGAGATGAGTTAGTTCACAATGATGAGGATGTTTTCATCATTTATTATAAACAGGTCAGTTCCCATGTCTGTCAAGGGGTGATGGGTATTTCATGAAGCTCAAGTGGTTCTTTCAGCTGTCAATTCTGGTTTTATTGGCAAGTTTGGCAGGTTCGGACAAACGGGACTTTGTCATCGTTGATTTTTGGCCAGTATACAGAGTTATGAGCTAGACGTCTGGTCTTCTCCACTCAGAGGTGTCCAAGGTGCAGCCACATTCTGATATGAATAAAATAAATTAATCTTTGGGCACTGAGAGCTTCTGAAGACACAGGGCTGTGTCAATCTCTTTCATCTGGAAGTAGGATGGTGTAGTAGGATACATTGTGACCAAGTCGGTTGAGGGTCTGTATAAGCTCTACATTCCCAGTCAGAGACTTGACTGCAAATGGCAGAATGATGTGTTTGGGTGGTTTTGTCTTGCCATGAGTGATAGCATCTATCAAGTCATGATGAAATGAGCTTACACGCCGTTGAACATTTTGGGATGCATGGCCGTTGTCCTTGGTACCTGTCAGCAAATATCGTAGAAGAATGGTGACAGACTCTGGCATGATGGGCCACTCTCCTCTGCTTCTGCTACCATGGTGGCCAGCCTGGGGACATCGTGCTTTCTGATGTCTGCTCTCATCTGAAGGGCTGTCTTTAGTATCACATATTCTGTAGTGAGAGATTTCAGGGTCTGCAGCTCCGCTTTCAGCATCTGGTAGGCCTTGGCAAGTTCAATTATTGACAAGTTGTCAGAATAGAGAATAACTTTCCCTTTCTCATTGGTGAAGATGTCTAGGGTTCACCAAACTCACTTTCTACCATTCGGCATAGGTGCTTCTTCAAGGAGTCCTTCACATGTTCAATGACGAGAGATCTCATCGATGTAACCGGTTAAAATGTGAGATCGACCATCGCTATCACCTGGGGTTGGTGAAAAGCTCATTCCTGAAAACAGGAACACCTCATTGTATGAGTGGCTTCAAGCCATTTCATCCTGAGCTTCATCATTGTGGTCTTCACCACATGTTGCACTGCTGGCAGCCTTTTCTTCCCTTGTGTAGGATCTGTAGCACAACCTATGACAGTGTCCTTCTGCTACTTCGATGTCTCTGCTGACAATAGTAAGCAATCTACCATCCATTTTCTACGTATCTCCATTTCTGATGCTGACATCTGCTCGCAGCTCATCGCATTGCACAAGGGATTGTCCTGTTTTTTGTTCACAAAGAAACTTATTGGCTTTCTGACAAAAGATGCATTCTGCCTCATAAACTCTAGATGTCAAGCTTGATCCATGCCTGGATGATTTCCTGGAACTGGCATTATTTTAAGACTCGTCTGTCTTTTCCTGTCTTGTGCTGATAGAATTAAGAAGTCTCTTCATCGTGAAGATATTGCGGCATTTTCGATGTTAGTAAACGGGTGGGATGTCTCCATCAGGTAAGTTTTTCGCCAGGCCAACATTGGAGCATATTTTCTTATTCAGGCTGCATTCAGCAAAGTGTTCCACGAGTCTAAACCTTGAGGGGATACCTGTCTCCTGTTTCAGTAATGGATGATCCATGCGCAGCCGCTTTCATGGCAAGGTGTTGCTTGTCTCACCAGTGTCTGTTTGCATTCAAGCACCAACAAAACATGAACGTCTTTCGATATGATAATTCCGATTTTCGAAACTTGTTTAATAAATGTAATTACTGGAGTAAAGGAAGGGTGGGATCTGAAAGCAAGTTTGCACACATCTGCAACAAGAAAATTAAAAACGGGGGCTTCTCACCCGAGCAACATTATGCCACTTATCTATCTTAACGAGATGTTATTATGATCGGAATTTATTACAGTAATGCCACAAAAAAAAAGAAAGTCATCCACCTGCCTTTGCTCCCAAACAAACATTCAAAGGTATCAGCTTCTCCTTGTGACTAATAATACATACTAGACGACCCGTGAACCGTTGGGTTCCCGTTGTGACAGCGGTTGATGAAAAAAATCATTTCAAGAAAAAAAAGATAGCTCCAGCGAACTATACCGCTGAGGTTGTTTGCATTGATCAAATTCTCCCGAAGAGTACTTGACTGAATCGGGAATTGATTTTTAATAATTTTTTTTCGT
>CM068960.1:26333191-26348652 GCA_035128595.1 Eptatretus atami
AAAAGGAGAAGATTAGTATAAACTCTATTTGGCCATAGGGGGGGCAAGTTATCCCATGGGGGGAGGGGGGAGACTTATCTAGGAAAGTACGCCCACCGGGGGGAAGTTGTCCGGGCGACTTATCCTGTTAAAACCGGCTCTTCGAGGACAAGCGGGGATTAAAAACCCTGAATACAACTGGTGTCTCGTTTGTATCAAAGGCGTCGCGTGCTTACCGTACCCGTAAAATAATAATATAACTGCATATATATATATATATTATTATATATATATAAATATATAGTAATTATATGTCAGATATATACCATATATGTTGTGGAGCAGTAGGGTCGACTCACCGAAACCCGAATCTGGAATCGTCCTTCGGAAAACCCCGAGGGTACGGTCCTCTACAGAGGAATCGTCAAATAAATCTAACACGTGGTACGGGGTTTATTTGCCACACTTAAAATACTAGAGACCACGTGGGAACTACAAGTATTCAACCCTCGACAGGACGAGTCGTTTCCGTGCTCGCCCGTGCGTAACCCGAGCGATGCTAACCGAGGGTTCCGTCGGTCGAATGCACAAACACGCACAAGGCCTTCTTTAATTCCCCAAACACGCATGTGCAAAGCCAATGAAGAGGTACGAGGAGAGCTGAAAATCATTCAACACAGTGGTATTTATTTCCAATAGGTGGGGCAGGACATAAAGCAGAATCTCCGACTATAGAGATGCAAGTATGTACAGCAAAGAGCTTAAACAATTTCCTATTTGCAGACGCCCACAAGAAGCACACTCAAAAGAAACGGACCAATTGGTCTTAGTTTATCGCCTTCGGCTCGGAGGAAGTCGAGCTGAGATAGAGGGCAGGCCTACTGGCGCGCGGCTGGAACGTCCACCTCACGGAGCTCCGGTGCCAGAGAGACGGACCAGGGAAGTCAGAACCAGACCACGCAACGACTTAGATGAGGGCAAGAGCAGACATGGCGCAATGAGATGAGGGGAGAGCCAGACACCGCCAGGGCGAGATGAGCCGAGAACCAGAGCACGCGTCCAAAGACCGGCCCAGATCGTTCTTCTCTGTTCATTGTCCCTTTTCGGGCGCGGTTCGCTCATCGTTCATTGGCGCAAATCACGACAAGTCCGCGATTGGACCGGGGGGGGGGGGGGGGGCATACGGCCTCGCGGCGGACCGCCCCCCAAACAGGCAGAGGAATATCCTGCGTGGAGCTGTGCTTCATTGGAACTGACCGCCGGGGAATTCGCTCGCATGCTCCTGATTGGACAAGAGCGACGTCAGTATCCTTATGAACTCCGCCCACGTACGTGTCAACACGAACGTAGGCAATGGCGTCGGTGTGAGGAACGAGGTGAAGGCGTATTGTTGTAGTTATAAGGGGTGTAAAAATGAAAGAAAACCCTGACTATAAAAATAACTCTGCAGTGCATAGACATTTAATTACCTTATTAAACAAGAGAAAGGTAGCTATCTATCCACATTTACTTATCGAAATATGAGCTATGGGGACCTGAATGTCTGTGTGCACAAGGCTTCCAAGTTTGTAGCATATATATATATATAAGCATATACAAATATAAACATATATATTACATACATACATACATACATGCATACACTACCGGTCTAAAGTTGTAGAACACCCCCATTTGTCAGTTTTCACTGAAAATGATACAAAGCTAAGCGGTAAACTGCCAGAGGTTAAAAGAAAATTTTAGGTTACCAGAAACTGAAAAATAATGTAAATTTCAGCGTTGTTAAAAAAGGCCCTTTTCAGGGACAATTATGGTTGCAAATGCAGCTGTTCTGCAGCAATGGATTAAATTAATCCTGAAAGTTGATGCAAATAATTCCTACGGTGTCCCAACTTTTGTTGATTAGTTACAAACCCTCTGTCTGTATAAAAGCAGTGTTGAACAGACTGTTGCTACACCTCTGAAGCATTATTTGGACAATATTGCACTGCAGAAGTAGTATATCTCGTTGCAAGTGACGTCACCGGGATCGCGGCACAAAGGCCATGTGAATAGCGCACGTTGCTCCACATGGTAGATGGCTCGAAAGCGAGCGCTTGGCGGCAATCAACAGGGCGACGTTACGCTTTTAATTATCTGCCAAACGGAAGGACGAGCAAATTGTAAACTGCCGCACCTGGCGATGCAAGGCCTACCGAGCCTTTGCACGATACCGATTCCCGGCCAGGATGTAGCGAACATCCTCGTCGTGGCAAAGGAGCACTAGTTTAGGGGAAGAGTTTAGCGTTAGTTAGACCGGCCCCATGGCGCATGAGCAGTTCTCCATGTGCCCGCTGGCACGGTTCGGGAAATCTAGGTTAGAATTCAGAAATGGATTGGAGACATGGACAGACATGGTACGTGTAGTGGGACGTAGATTAGCTACGTAGAGTTAAATGGAACGTGCATTAGGATAAGGGATGACGGGGAGCACGAGGTAGTTAGGGGAACGTAGTTAGCGTCGTATTGGTGTGAAGAAAAGAAAAAAAAAAGAGAGAGATAAAATTTACAATGAGTGAATGTGGGTAGCGGCCCAAGTGTGAGTGGAGTGAATGTGGAATGCATGGTGCGAACGAATGATTGGGGGGAGAGTGAACCCCACTCAAGGGAACCTGGGTTAGTGTAATGTTAGTTAGCGGTTAGCTAAATTACCAAAATGGATGTCAGTTTGTTGTTGGTGTCGAACCTTTTTGTATGGTGCAAGAGTCTATTGACCAGCTGGGAGCGTGGCTGTGGAAATGTGCGCACCTGAGTAGAGGGCCCCTGGGCACCGAAGTAGTCGGCCAGAGTAGGCCATAGGTCCAAGCGACCGAGTTAGTGTAATGGGCACGGGCAGCCCACGGAAACGGGACCCGGAGCACGAAAATGCCACGTGGGCATCGAAGGGGACACTGCCAGGGGTATTCCCCACGTTCATACGGAGTAGTAGGCTCGGAGACAGCCTCAGCGACCCGGGGGTGCCGAAGTTGAGTTTGGCAGATGGGAACCTGCCAATTGAGCCACGCTGCCCAGCCACGAAATTGTGCAAGAGCACGAGAGAAAATTTGTGGGCCAGGCCCAAATTGATAACGGACCAACACAGGCGACGGAATCGTGGTTGTTAGAACCGATAGTTTAAAGAGACAGGCGTGTTGAAAAGCCCCGGGGATAGATTAACGTTTAATAAATGGTAGGAAAGATAGGAAACATGTACCCCTTCGCACCATCCATCCCTTCGCTGTTCGTAGGCCGCTGGACTCATCTTGGGAGATTGCTGAAATCTGAGGGAGTTATTCTGAGCTGCATTGGGCCTCGAGACAGATTCACTAGTCTCTTCCTCAATCCCTCCAAAAAGGATCTTAGGGATTGGGGATAGACGGTCAGGACAGGTTAGCCGAACAAAGACAATAAAGGGGCGAGGGACACACGTAATTGTAAAAAAAATTTAAATAAATAAAGAAATAAAAATAAAAAATATCTAATTTCGTTTGTTTTTTTGTTGCAAGCTAATGGGGTGGGTATGGACACGGACAGGCATAGGCGATAGGTTGGGGGGAGACCGTAGGGTAGGTCCGAGCCCGTTTTCAGACCGGCCGGCGCCACCGCACTCCCTCCACAACCTCACGAGACCAGAACCGAGCCGGCCAGCTTCGTGATCTGCAAAAGAGAAACCACAGGATCTGCAAAAGAGAAAAGTCAGCATGAGTCCAGATGAACGTTTTGCGTAACGCATTGTCATGGTTGCCATTGGTGGCTTTCTCACCAGGCGACTGGAGGCAACTTACCCTACCCTACTTACCCTACAGCAGGCCATGCACGATCTCACAGGCCATTTAAAATGGCATTTGCACGTGCAACTCTCCAGGGCTTTCTACATGCAGTCCTTGGTGGCGTAGCTGCCCATTGGCAGTTCTTCCTGACGTCCAACCATGGAATGGTGAGCAATGATGAAACAATGATGACTGCCCGCATGGAGTCCTTCATGATGTGGCAATGATGAGCAACGAGCTGTGGGAGGAAAAACGGTCTGTTATCGGACGCAGGATGAAAAATAGAGGAATGTATGTATTTTACCTCCCTATGAGGGTGGTAGGCAAGGCAAAGGCAGACAAGGCAATCCAGGTAAGGCAAAGGCAACCCAGGTCAGCAGGCAACACTGGCCTGGCCGGCCTCATGATGGTCTCTTACCTGAGGGAGGATAGCGGTGTCAGCCGGTTTGAAGGCGGACTTGGCCCAATCCTACATCCCCACTAATCTCTCGCCCTGTGCCTGTAATTTGCCATATGCCCCTTGCTCCCCTCGTAATTTTTTTCATGTTTAGTATAAATCTCTAGCCCCCTAATTGTCAATGTCCATTCCTACCCTTACCTAAATTCCTGGTCCCTGGTGAAATTCCTTATCCATCCCTAAGATCCCTCCAAGAGTCTAAGAGGAGAGAAGGTAGACCTGTCAAGAGCCCCAATGCAGGCTCAGGATAACCAGTGTGACCACTCCTCATTTTCATAAATGCCAAGGTGAGCCAATGAAAAAAGCCAAGAATTACAAGGTTTCAGAAAAGCGATGAGAATAGAAAACCTATACCCCAAGAAAACCTATAGAAAACCAAGATGCCAAGATGAACAACGAATAGCTAAGATGTGTGAAAAAAGCCAAGGAGTGGTCACACTCAGGATAACTCTGCAGGACTCCCTGCATTCCCAAAGGGGCAAGTCCAGCAGCCTACGATCAGCGAAGAGGTGGATGGTGTAAAGGGGTACACATATCCTAATCTATCCTATCCATTATCACTTTGAAACTATCCCAGGGCTTTTCAATATGCCTTTCTCTTAAAACTTGAGTTCTGTCGTGGCAGTTTGGCCACCTTAAGACAGAAAGAACCTTTAGTTCAGTTTAAGCTGTTTATTCAGTAACAAATATCAGACAAACACTTGTGCACAAGGAGAAGCTTTTAGCCGAGAGTAATATCACAAACAGAAAAACTTAAACTTACATAGAGTATAGCGCGTATACATGTGATCCTCCAGGGCGTGGTAAATGCATCAAAGGAAATTAAAATCAAAACACAGGATGAAAAACGGTCCGTTATCGGACACAGGATGAAAAATAGAGGAATGTATGTATTTTACCTCCCTACGAGCTTTCCCAGCATATATTTATTGAATTATTTCTCAAAGCACTAACTAAAGCTAATTGGCATTCACCTCATTATAAATAAATTTAACAATTCAGTTTCCCACAGTTCTAACGCCCATTATTCCCGTTGTCTTCGTCACAAGTTTGAGCCTGGCCCACAAATTTTCTTTGGCACCCTCACACAATTATGGCTGGGTAGTGTCGCTCCATGGCAGGTCTGCCACCGACTGAACTCACCCTATGGCACCCCGGGACACCGAGGCCGCCTCCAAGCTTACCTGCTCCCTAATGAACTATGGGGGAGGCCCTCACTGGCTTCCCCAATGCCCACCATGACATTTGGTACACCTGGCCCCTTCCCCAAATACCAGTGCCACTACACACACTACCGGTCCCTGGACCTTGGCTTACCTGGCCAACTCGCCTCCAGCACTCCCAGCCAGTAAATCATCTCCTGCACCCTGCAAAATGATTCTGGTTATACATATAGCACCAATCACAAAACGACATCCATTTGTAAATTTGAATAAACCACTAACTACCTTTACTCTAACCTGGGTTTCCTTGGGTGGGGCTCTCTCCTTCTCCCCCCACCCTCCCAATTCATTCCTTTGAACCATGCACTCCTCATTCACTCCAAACATACCAGGCCCGCTGACCCGCATTCATTCCCCCCTTTTTTTCTTTTTTTCTTTCTCACTCACACTGGTGCTTCCTAGCCAACTACATTCCCCTAACTAGCTTGCGCTCCCCATCATCCCTTAAACAAATGCATGTTTCTTTTAACTCTACGTGGCTGAACTAACTACCTCCCCTCTACATGTTCAATATCTGTCCTTGTCTCCTTTATCAATTGATTTCTAAACGAACTCCCCTCCCTCTAATGAATGTTCTTGGGCCCCCATGGAGGGCCATGTCTAATGCCCCCATGGGTCTCAATATAGTCTGACACTACCGCCCTTATAACCTAATCTCGCCTAGTGCTCCTTTGCCCAATAGGGGCCACTTATAATGCCCCATTGGCATAATTATTTTTATACTACTCCCCTAATTTCTCTATTTCTCACTAATGCTCCTATGCCCAGTGGGGGGGGGGGAGGGTTGTTCACCTGCACCCCATTCGGGTTCCATACTCCCGACTCTTCTTGGCTGAGCCCTCACATCTGCGGAGGTGCTCGTTTGGCCTCCATCTCTAATGTTGGAACGATCAATGAGGGCGTTTCGTCGGCTTTGTCAGGTCTCAGGCAGTCGGCATGGATGATCCAGGGAAGGGCCCATGGCCCCATTTTGATCTTGTTTTCCATGTTACTAATTTGCGCCAGGACACACACCGGGTCCTGCCAAGGTGACGTAAGCTTCGGGATTCTCTGGGGATTGAAGAACAAATCTTTATCCCTGGAGAGTGTTCTCTCGTTTGCTCCGGTGGTCATACCTGCGCTTCATTCTTACACCGCTAGATTGGCTAGAAGGAGTTGGTGGACACAAAGGCATGGACCATTTCCATGCCTTCCTCCAAGTGACGCGTGCAATTGTCCTCCTGCAGTCTGTCAGGACACTCGGGCGTCGGACCACAAAGCTAATCGACGGGAGCCCGCAGCTCAAGTCAAGACAAATCTGTTTTACCACATCGGGTTTAATGAGCAAGGAAGGTGAGAAGTGCTGGGAAAATGAGCAATGCTAATTCAAATATTAAATGGCAGGAAAACACACCAATGACAATAATACAGAAATGGTGGGAAAGTGAGCACAGGCAAACCAATAATTATACACAAATATTACAGCACATATACATTTTCCCGTGTCCCTTCCACGTCATTTGCGCCATCGGATGTCTTAATCAATCACTTAGCACTTTCACCAATTGGTGCCAAGACATACATCCAAAGAAGTGTGAGATTGGAAAATGGGTGATGAAGAAGAAGACAGTGGAGAAGAAGCAGTGGCGGGGTCATCTGCGTGCCCCGACACAGCTTGCCACAACCCGGCTGGATTGCAGCCACCCAAGGCTCTGGCCCGATGGTCTGTATCTTATCCCCCTTCATGCTCCCTCCGCGATTCTCCTCTCCGCTGGGGCACTGATAACAGTAGTATCAGTAGTACCTGGCTGAGGCGAAGGTGCACAGGGTCGTCTCCAACGTGTGTGGAGGTGTGTGCAATGATGTGAAGAGGAATGAAAGCGCAAACAAGAACGAATAGTGCGAAGGAAGCAAGCATAGCAAAGCAAAGTGAGCAAGCAGTAAAAAAAAGAAGGAAAGAGAAAGAAGTACAGAAGAAAGTTTTGAAGTGTAAAGAAGGATAATGTAATGATCATGTCCTGATAATACTCCAATGATAATATCTTGCTTCCCTGCATCTCTCCTTTTATATCATTCCCCCCAACTCTCGGACCCTCATTGGTGCCGAGGCCGCAGAGCGGACTGAACTCACCGCCGGTAATTGGCCCGGTCCTATTTCTCTGCCTGGCAATGGAGCCCAACTGGTGGGACAGAGCCTTTGTGGAAATATTCCTGGGAAAGGTGGAGGGGTGAGAATTTGAGTGACCTGTCACTTTTGATGGATGGCTTCCCTCTTGGGGGAATTGATGACGAGTTACTTGTTACCATTGCCTGGTTGATAGGCAATGATAACAAGTGCCTCTTCCACCCTTATTTTATAAAATTAGATAACACTGGGCTGCATTTGAAATATTTTTTCAGAGGTCTAGGTTTCTCAACGGTTCTTATATATTTTTTGCATGCTGAATTCAGAAATGTATCTAATTTCGCTCAATCAGGTCAAGTTTTAATGCTATCTCATTTTTAAGGAAAAAAAATAATCAAAAAAATTTTTTTTTAATTAGCATTTTTTAATTCAAAATCAGACTTACATTGACAGAAAATGTACAAACTATACATATAATGACGCACAAGTACACTTAATGTGGAAGAAAGTGCCTTCTCAATCTTTTCATTTCAATTTCAGAAAAATATGATAAATCGTTGTTTCTGGCACACCCCAACTTCAGTCGCTCCAGCAGTCGCTGTTTTCCTTCGTCTTTTTAAGTTGAATTTCACATTAACGGTACTTGTGCGTCATTTTATATATAGTTTTTATCCCCCGCCGCGTGGCGGAAGGGGGATATTGTTATATATAGGCAATTGCAGACTTCCTCAATGCTGTTTCACCTCGACAATTAGCTCCTACAGTGAGGCTAATGGCTGGCTATCTCAAAGCAGTTTCACTACACCTGCACAATGTCCTTGGTGGCATACTGACTCTTTTGAGAACATGTAAACAGAGGAAAAGAACATTAAATTGCATAGCCAAAGGTTTAAATCAGGGAGGCAACACTAGGATAGAAAAACAAAGCATCTCACCATACATATGCAACGCAATCTTATGCACAAATAATACATCACGCTTATCTAAACAAATGCTACGAAATAACTATTGTTCTACTAACAGTTTTATTAACCCCTAAAGATCATTCCCACAACAATATGAACACACTGAATATTAAAATGAAAAACAACATGAATAGGAGAGGAGGTCAGAGAGATGTAGAGAATGATTTGGGAATGGACTTGGTTTGTAGTGTGGGCATCTGGCCTTAATCAAGGAGATTATATTGATTAACGTTGATTAATTGGGAAGCTTGGAAGTTTTCTTAACTCGATTTGAGAGCATTTTGCAAATGAGTGGATAGAAACTGAAGTCATTGGTAACTTGGTGGCTACCTTACACAAATCCACTGCGGATGTGTGAAATGCGATTCCAAAGGGAAAAATGAGAGCCAATAAATCATTGTGACTCCAAATCGCTGTTTTGGCATGGAGGATCGTATCAAATAAAATTGGTGTGGAGTTAATTGGAGAGGGTGCTCTTTAACTAGACCATTCCTGAACTGGGCTCAGGATGTAGACCAGGCCATTCGGATACATATAATGAACTGCCAAATGAAACGTGAGGGATGTTAGCATTAGGGAGATTTCCCTGCTCTTTTCGACCAAATGAGGGTTACGGTAGAGCTTCAGCACCTGAAGAATATGCACACGTCACCGTAGTATGTGGCTCGGTCAGCCACTTTGTAGAGACCCAGCCATGGAATTGATCAACTTTGGCCCATCAAAATTTTAGCACAAGGTATACATACACGTACTCCACATAAGGAACCAAAAAAAGCACAAACAATCTTTGACAGGATGTGGAACTGAGCTGAGTAAATGTACATTAAACAAGAGGGAGAATTACTTTCCCCTTCCGATGGGATATTTCTAAGTCTAAAAAGGGCATAACTCTGAAAAGTTGACGAAACGCCCTGAAGCTCAAACTTGTTCTGTAACTTATAATAAAACCATGTACCAAGTTTCTGTTGAATATGTTAAAGTATTGGAAAAAAAGTCTGAAAAACCACAGGTGGGACGGATGGACGGACGGACGGACAAAGAGCAAATCTATAGTCCTAGGTGAAACCGGTAGGAGACTACTAACATGTATAGCTAATCAATTAACTTTTTTTTAAAGCATTTACGTTAGTGCAATGGATATCAGTGGATCATATGGAAAGAGTGCACAGTAACATTCCAAATCCAATTTTCCTGTGGATTCAAGCTGTAGCTGCTTGAAATCGAAAAATCAAAAACAAACTTTCAACCAATAAATTAGCTAAAGAACAATGATCGCAAATTAATAAACACGTTTTTACAATAACTAGCAGAGTACCCTAACCTACAGACAATCTTTTCCAAAAATGCACAACGTTCTTCTGACACGTCCATTTATTTGGCATGGTATAGGCAACTGATAGCTGTGTATAGCAAAAATTATAATTAACCCGGGTTAGGTGCATGAAGCAAAAATACATACTACTTCTAATTCAAAACACCTCACTGCACTGGAAAACATGGGGCCAGGAATACTGCACTGGACTGTACTGTAAAGGGTGGGACTTGTAATACCCTTCCCACCTGGAGGTGGTGCTAAATGATACACATTTACATGGAGAACCCCCCTCCTCCCCTCCAAAACCACCAGCAGAGATAAAAAAAACAACCCTATAATTAATTGGGGTCATGCCATCATGCTGATCCTATGTAGCAAGTCTGGATGTAATCCAGATTTGACACACAAACAGACACACAAACACACACAAACATGGGTTGGTGAATTATAGTAAGGATTATCAATGATAGTCTTCACACATCCGATTTCAGTCCACTGCAAGATGAAGGAAGGCCTCCTTCAACTTCATTGGGGATGCTTGCCATACTTGCTATGTGTACATTTACAATGACATGACAGAAGTAAATAGACAACTTCAATTTCTTCATTTCATCTGTATAACGCAGTTTTACTCAGTGATTTGTACTAATATTCGACTATTTCTTTGCAGAAACGAGTTCCTGGGTCTTGTATGACAATTAACGATGCCTCGAACCAGGGAGCACACTAACTTTCTTATTTTTGAAGAGGACGAATTGTTGGCCATTTGGAAGGTGGAATCAGCCAGCATCAGATAGCTCAGAACCTTGGCATCCGCTTTCTATGGTCAATTGGGTGATTGTGCAATTCACCAGCGGAGGCAAGGAATCACAGCTTCCTGTTCCGGTCGATCTGGGCCTCACAAAGGTGTCTCCGAGCTGTCAAGCGGTCCATTGAGAAAACTCCCGTTGCAAGGCAGCAGATGTTGCAGAGGAGGTCCAATGTAGCTCAAGAACTGCCATGCAGTACCTTTATCAACTGGGCTACTATGGGAGAGCAGCGAGGAGAAAACCTCTTCTTAGACCAGCCAACATTCAAAGGAGAAAGAAGTGTGCTGAGGTGTCGTCCACCATATGGCGGTCTCCTTGTGTTAATCTGAGGAGGTCCCTTCGGGTGGGTGCCTGGAATGTCCTATCCCGAAGAGGGGATGATCACCTGTCTCTCATCACCTGAGCTCAAGCATTTGAACATCAGTATTGCAGCACAGGTTCGGAGACCGGATGGCGGTGGGATCATGCCGGTGGTTACACCTACTATTGGTCCGATCGCTCTGATGGTTAGCATGCCCAAGGAGTTGCTGCAGTTGTGTCCAATAAGCTGACTCCAATGATAAGTAAGGTAACACCGGTTGACGAGCGTATGTATTATGAGACTAAGGATTTGTCGCTCCTTGGGTGTCGTTTCCCTCTGCACCCTCAGCATGTCTTGCTTGTTTATTATCGTGGTTTTGGTTGTTATAAAATAGGGAAAAGTCACAGGGGGGCAACTACATACTGGGAAAGTTATCCTTGATCCCTATCTAATTACACGGCACCCTCCCTCCCCATGTGGTGAGAAGTAACACTGAAGCTTACAGTCCTCCTACTTAATTACATTGATTTGTCTCCTGCATGTCACAGACCAACACACTCTACACAAACCCTACTTAATTACAGTGTTTGAATCTCAGCCCAACTATAAACTGTCAACCTGGTATTTTGAGGCAAGGCTTTAATGCGTGTGTCGTCCCTCGAATGGATGCAAAACTGGGTATCCCATCTGCTGGCATTATTTGGTGGATGTTAAAGACCCCCATCGTGTGCTTTGCAAAGAATAGGCAAGTTATCGCCATCAACCTGAACAAACTCCATATCGTCGCCATCCTCCACTCTCTCTGGTCACCTGCAAGTGCATCTCTCTAAATGTCATCTTCCACGTTCCACCCCTAGTCTCCGTTCCAGCCAGCCTATCGAACAGTTGGTCAGATCAAAAAATGGTAAATTCTAATCGGTAAAAGCGTACAAGGGGACAAATCCCCCACCTGACCCCATGGAAATAGCCAACATAGGTTGGAGGGGAATCTGGAATAAGTTTCCATTTAACCTGACCATTTAAAACTTAGCTCAGCCTGTCCCAATGGTGTAGTATTCATATCCAATTGAATCATCATGGCATAAGGAATACATGATCCCTTAAACTAACTACATACAGGGAAATCATGATTTTCATGACAATGCTTATGGATGAGTATGTTGCGAAACAAGCCGGGCTGGTTGAATACATTGCTGCGTTGTTTAAGTATGCATTGGGAAAGTAAACGAGATGAACTTGGCTGCAAAACGAAATTCCATTGCTCAAAATGGCAAGCAGTGAGAATCCTTCAATCACAGAAAATAACGAGAACAGCACTCGGTGGAGCGCATACCTCCACCAGGCTGATGAGTATACGTTTTGTATCCCACCGATAGGCCGGAAATGGATTCAGACCTGAACTAAAGTCGAATCTGTTGTTTTTTTGTCACCCAACTAACTTATCCACCAAGTTTCGTCCGAATTCATCCATAATTTTTGAGATATCCTGCTGCATGTCATTTTTGGCCCAATCTCTCAATGGTGAAGAATCACTTGAAAAATTCTCGGATCCGGATTCGGAATCTTCACCAAAATCTAATAATTTCGTCATTGTTACATACCTAAGCTCTCCACCAAATTTCGTCCGAATCCGTCCACAACTTTTGAGATATTTTGTTCACAAACAAACAAGCCGGTAGGCGGCGATGGGTCGCCGAGCATGGAAACTATAAGATATAGAGCAAAATGGATGTCATATAGCAGATAGGGAGTCACTTTAAGATTATGCATATCAAATCTCATCCAGTTCCATCTACTGATAACTACTCGGTATCCATTGTGAATGAAAAGTACCGAAAATGCGGTTTGAAATCGGAAATCCCCAAAGTTCGAGGGGGTGCAGTGGGTGAACAAAGTTCTAAATCGAAAATCCAGCTCGATCCTTTGTGCACAATGTATTCCAGACGATTAGTGTGAATTTTCATGACCATCCGACCATAACCCTAGGAGGAGTAGCATTTAGCACGAAGGCACCTCCAGCTCTCGCATATTATCGATTTTTGCACTAATTGACCTTTGACCCCTGACCTAAGCGAAATTGGTCAATATGTCCTGAGGCAAAGTTGTAGTACTCATTGAGTACATGAACCTGCAAAGTTTCATTCGTATCGATGCACTCACCTGGTCACTAGGGGGCTTCAATTTTTGCCAATTTTTGCGCATACCCTAATTGTAGGGGGCGCTGTGGGTAAAGTATTCAATATATCACAAAACAGGAATATATTTGATAGAGCATCACCTGTAGGTCATTTGTGCCAAATTTCATAACCCTACGTGGGATAATGGCTTTCGAATTGATTTCGCGTGAACGGTACCGATTTTGAAGGATTTTCGGTTGTTGCTAGGGAACCAAAGCGTCCCTAGCAACCATCACAATTTCCAAAGCACTAGGTCATAAGATGTACCTACTACCCGAGTTTGGTCAAAATCCGCCCACGTTTACTACAATTATGTGCTGATGACAAACGAACAAACATCCAAACAAACATCCAAACAAACAGACAGAATTACTGACAACAATAAAGGGTCACCTATTTCGGCGACCCAACAGACATGGATGAAAACATAACCTCCATCCACCTTCAGTGGTGAAGGTAGCTAGAACAGGCACTCGTGAGAGCGTATACCTCCACCACGCTGAACAGTTAACGTTTTTTATCCACCGATAGGCCGGATCTGGATTTAGACCTGAACCAAAATCTAATTGGCTTGTTCTTGTCACCTACCCAACTTATCCACCAAGTTTTGTTGTAACTTTAACATTCACTATCAAATGGTGGCAGATGGGACACCCGGTTTAATGTCCCTTCAAAGGACGGGGCACTCATCGATGCAAAACTGTTCTCTCTCTCTCTCTCTCTCTCTCTCTCTCTCTCTCTCTCTCTCTCTCTCATAAAACCCAAACAAGAATCTCAATAGCAAGTAGGCAACCTCTGAGCTATCCGACCCGCCCCATCAACAGCACATTGTTGCTCGTTAATTATATTAACCAAACCAATTAAATGTTGGTGAGGAAAGAGAAATGTGCCAACAGTTGGTTCCTCCTTCATGCCTTTAGCAAATCAGTCACACATAATTTATGACACAACATCCAGAACAATGTTTTTTTTTGTATACATAGTCGAGGTTCGTGGAAGAGATTGTACTAGCACATTGAATAGATTCGGAGGTTACAGGACAAAATGAACAGCAAAAAGAGAAAGGAGGGGGGGGACAACACCAACAGTGTAGCTGAAGGAGACGACAAATGGAGACTTGGACAAACAATGGGTGTGGGGAGGAATAGGGGTAGGAGAGGGAGGATGCATGGGGTGGACAAGATGGATACAGAAGGAAACTCTCAGGAGGAAGAACTCAAAAGGAGAAGAGTTTGGGGTTGGGTGGAGTTGAGGGAAGAAAAGATCATGGTTTTGAATTGTGGATGATCTGAGATGGTGTGAACAGTTATCTTGAAAACCTGGAGGGAAAAAATGAGATTGAAGAGGGTGTGGAAGTTAGTTCCACAGGCAGGAAAAAGAGGAACGAATGAATAGACGTGAGCAGTGATCCTGGATTTAGGTAGTTTCACCAGAAGGGGGTGGATGGTGTATGGTGTGCGCCATGCAGAAACCTGGGGGCACAAAGCATGGAAAGGAGCAGAGGTGCAAGGCTAGAAAGGAGGCTGTAGGGGAGTGGAGGGGGGGAGAGAGAGAGAGAGAGAGAGAGAGAGAGAGAGAGAGAGAGGAGAGAGAGAGAGAGAGAGAGAGAGAGGGAGAAGGAGAGCGCGACCGAGACCACCGACCTATTTGCAATGGGAAAGGGATAGGCCCAAAGACTCAGCTTCATCGCGGGGAGATTCCAATGATCTTGAAGGCCTTGGTTTCCTCAACATCAAGCTGAACAAGATGAGGCAGGAGCACCACTCCAGAGGGGAGAGCAGTACTTCATCAAGCTGCAGATGA
Organism: Eptatretus atami; assembly: GCA_035128595.1. NCBI lineage: Eukaryota > Metazoa > Chordata > Myxini > Myxiniformes > Myxinidae > Eptatretus > Eptatretus atami. The sequence goes on from CM068960.1 coordinate 26,348,113, forward strand.
AGGCCTTGTATGTGGATAGGAGTTCATTCGCGACTTTGCGACTTCAGCCGAATAAACAATGGCCAGCATCCTGTTCCAACACGAGCAAATTCACACAGCACAAACAACGAGAAACGCGCAGCCTACTTTACCGTGTCGAGGAGAAGCCAGAGACGTCCTATGTGTTCTGACTGCCGTCCACACTATCATCCTCCCTCTTACGTCACACCGACCAATCATCAGCCTCAGAGGCATGACGTGCCAGTATGAAGCCAGGAAGGCGGCAGGGTTTTTGCCTGCTCGGAAACGTTCGGCTCTGTTGTTATTGATGTTGTTGGAAGAACGTGGTTCCTTTTTATTTCCAGTTTGTAAATGTATAAATGTAGGAAAAGGTCACAGGGAGCAATCACATACTGGGAGAACAAGCCTTAATCCCTACCTTGTTAACACAGCACCACCCCCAATGTGGTGACATGTAACAACTTAAGCTCACATTTTTCTCGACTTAATTTACATCGAGATGTTTCCTACTCATCCACGGACCATGCTACACTATACAAT
>CM068960.1:26490977-26501176 GCA_035128595.1 Eptatretus atami
TCTCCTGCCTGGGACGTCGTGTTTGAGCTCTCTCTCTCTCCTGCCTGGATCATCGTGTTGGATTCTTCCTCTCTCTCCTGCCTGGATCATCGTGTTTGGACTCTCTCTCCTGCCTGGATCATCGTGTTGGATTCTTCCTCTCTCCTGTCTGGATGTCGTGTTTGGACTCTTCGGGCTCTGGATCGTCGTGTTTGGACTCGTCGGGGTCTGGACGTTGTGTTTGGACTCTTCGGGCTCTGGATCGTCGTGTTTGGACTCGTCAGGCTCTGGACGTCATGTTTGGACTCTTCGGGCTCTGGACGTCGTGTTTGGACTGGTCGGGCTCTGGATCGTCGAAGGCTCGTCTCTCCCTCTGGGCGCCAAGCCGTGAGGGTTGCGAGCAGTGGTCCGGGTCGAGGCGCGCACGAGAGGAGACGTGCCCGGAGAGGGCTCGCCGACCGTCGCCCCTCGAGGGGGCAGGTAACCAGCACGGTCTCGCGGGCCTATGAGAGGGTTTTTCTTTGCTTTTGTATGACTGCTGTGGCGCCGTGTCCCTATAAGTTAGACCTGTGTAAGTGACTGTACATTGCTATGAGAGGATAATTTTATTTAACTGTCAAAGCCCTTGAGCCAACAATCATATTTCAACGCTGCACACTCGCAGTTTTTTTTCTCGGATTGGCAGATTGATCCGCACGGGTCAACATTGACTAAACCAAACAAAGAAACGAAACCATCCGGAGTATCTTATGCGCCTTGAGACACTACCGATATGGATGCAAAGCCAAACCATTCCTGAATGGGAAAAGCCGGAGAAATCTGGCATGGCGGGTGGCGATGTTCACACCAGAGCCGTCTCCTGTAACCTGAGGTGGTACTTGTGGGTGCTGGAACATCCTAAAGAGATTCACCTTTCCTTTCGAGCTCAGGTTTGAATCGAGAGCACTTAGGTTGAGATCCGATAGTGGTACATATGTGTGGTTCCACTACTGTTTCCTGGGTATACATATGTACAGCTATAATCTACTCCAGAATAGGGTAACATCGCAACAATATTACTGAGGACACCCTGGGTGTCGTTCCCTGCGATATCTGAGAGTGAATGACTCACGGAGACGCATCGTTATCATGCCAGCGAATATCTTCGATCTGATTCATGCACACGGCACTGATGGGGATGGTTAAGCTGTGTCCCATGGCCCGAACTGTGTAAAAAGCACTAAGTTCTTGCCAGACAAAAAGCTACGTTAGAACCAGAGAGTTTACTCCATACATATAGTTAAAGTCACAAATATCGGCAAATAAAACAGGAAGGAATTATGTTGCCAGGACATCGGCTTTGCAAGAATGGACTAGGTTGCTCATGGTTTCATCGCCAGCGCTCTGCTGACTAATCAACGCTAGATGTGACAAAGAATTGACATGTGTCATGAGGCGGATGAGGATGATAACGAGGGTACGGAGTGATTCAGCCTCATACCAAAAGCTGTTGGAGTACGAAGTGATTAAACTGGGAGAATGGACCATCCAGCGAGGCTGATGTGGAAAGTAAGGATGAAGGGTAGCTGAGAATTTGCGAACAGCTATGGATTTGGGGGGCTGGTGCTTTGGGAATCCGAGAGTTGGATGCTCAATCTACCATCCTTGATGTGCGGATTCTGAACAATCAAGTGAAGAAGACTTGGTCAAGGTAGTGTGCGTACGAAAATCCCAATAAAAAAAGCAACTAAAATATTACATAGATCGCCCACTGCATGTGATTCAGACAAAATGTGTCGTATGCTAAAACCTCCATTTTTTTTCTCGTGTGTGGGTGGTGTTGATTAACTAGCAGAGGTAGGCGTTGCTCTCTTCTTGGTTCTGTAATACTTGTGTTCTTATTTCTGTTTCGTCTCTACTGGATTCGTGCTCTCACACGTGCTCTCATGCTCCGGTGTGTTCAAGTAAGGCGTTCCTAGGGTCACGGTGTGCGCTCTCTACGCAGGGTTCGGCATGCTTTTACGTCCGTGCGTCGAGGGGCGCAAGCGGGGCACAGGCAACCGACGGTACCAACTACGGAGTAGTACACCACCGGTCCGACGAACACGCTGACCGTCGCCCCATTTGGAACTGCAGAGAAATGTACACATACAATGGCTCGACAGATCATTAAGAGATCACGAGCCCAGACGCGGTACACTCATCACGAGGAAGGTACGCTCAAGGAACATGAGAGTAGTAGAAGTCGCAGGACTTCCAATTTTCTTTTGGGGTTTTGTGTGAACTGTGTGTGTGGCGCCGTGTCCTTATAAGTTAAAACTGTAAAGTGTGCCGAGTGTTCGGAGTTGCTAAGTTGTGTCTTGCGTCGTGTTGCCTTTTCTTTAACTGGCTATATGTGCATTCTGTATATATGTGTGCTTTGTTGTGTCGTGGGTGTAAATAATGCATACTTGTTGAATTGTTGCCCCCCGTTTCGCTGCGTTCCTTTCCTTTGTGTCTCCATCTTGCTTTAACGTAAGGGTTTGAGTGGGCGCGGGACCGCCCGATAATTATCAGGAACGTCGAGGGCCGACGATAACACCGCTCGGTTACCCGATAGCACGGAACGGATCGCTTAAGCGGCCCGGTCCGAAGTCGACTGCGGCGAGGTGCGGTCGCCGTTACCATCCGCGTGGGTATTAGGTAGGTCGAGTTTGCGAACAACCTATCCCACCGCGGTGGCTCGCGAACATCTCGGCACGATCGTGGCTCCGGCAGGGCCCCGCCCGACAAAGAATCCACTTCCGATGACTAAGTAATCACGCGAGAAGTCATACGGAACGTAAAATGGAGTCACAGGACAGGAATATGATCAAAGTTAATAAATATTTAATATCAAAAATTCCGGTTCTAATAGAGAGACGTAACATACGCGACATATCGTGCGAGTAAATGGCTCGAAATCTGCAAACGCCGGGTATCAAGGAACGGAATTCAAGTCAGCATATTATATATTAATTAAGCCAGATGTACGTACATGCAAGGTGTACACTTAAGATATAATTTCAGTACCATAGCGATACAGAAAAAAAAAACTAATGGAATGGCACAAAAACAGACACTTTTACGAAATCTATGTTAGGCTGACACGTCATCTACCTCCTATACAGAAGCATGTTTGAAATAGTGCCGAATAAAACACAGAAAGGTAAAAAGACATGCGAGGCGGGAGATGTGGTCTGACTATAGAGATATAGACTTTTTCAATGAATGTAAGACTGTTATCTTAAAAGAAAGTGTATAAATTTACCCAAACAAAAAAACAAAAAAAATTATTGACAAGCAAACATATACACCAAAACCAGGCGCATAACACAAAATGGTAAAAAACACAAACTACCTTCAAAACGAAAACAATTACGATACAATCATCATTAACCTCCACTCCAACACGAAATATATCAATCCTAGCTTCATTACAAAAATTTAACTTAAATCTTAAAAAAACCACAAATCTAAACACCAAACACAATATCATGTCACACACACCACCACCTTACTCTTACACAGTCTTCCAACCAACCAAACTAAGCTACACGTCTCCTATCTCCATAACATAAACACAATAAGCCTCAATTATTAAGTCCTCACACAGCAACATTACTCTATACTACATCAAAACAATTTTCAACAATCTCTTTCATAAAAACTCAAGCACAATGACTTCTCTTTAAACTTCCATAAGTCATCCATTTTTTCACATTTAAACACCAATTTTTTGCTCATGCATTCGTTGGAGTTCCCTAAGCATGCAGGCAAAGTTTAGGGATACTAAGTCTTATGGTTTTGGAGCTATGGAAGACGCACGCATGCACACACACACACACAACGCACAAGCGATTTGGTGTGATTGATCGAATATACAGATTGGTGTTTTGTATGGAGCAACTAATTTAAATAAATAAAATGGAGAGGTAAAATTATGTAAATAATATAAACTTACTGTAGAATGTGGAAGAGATTGGGGTCCTTGTATATAAACTTGTGGCGGTAACCAAGGCTTGCGGGGAATGGCACAAACTTCACGTTGTGTTGCCGACAGAGATGTCAACATTGCAGCATCATACAGCTGGAAAGGATGGAAAACCTCGAAATTAGAACTCAGCCTCAACTGACTTCCAGGGGAAAGATTCTGAACGCAGAGCTTTCACATTGATCAAATGTCCAAGAACAATGGCATATAAAATATTCAATTACAGTTTGGGTGTGTTGGCGATAGCTCGCCTACTCGTCACGAAGGACACTGTGGGATCTTAACGTCCACCATCTAATACCAGCAGACGGGACGCCCAGTTTAACGTCCATCTGAGGGATGGCACACATTGAATCGCCCTGTCTGCGAAACACCGGATGACAGTTCACAGCTGGCTTGGAATTCAAACCCAGGCTGAGGCGAGTTTGCGTAATTCAAGGCATCCTGTCAGCCCATTGGAAGACATGTGAAGCTGACATTTCAGGCTTTAACCCGTTATAGGTGCTGAGTTAACATGGAATAAAAATAAAATAAACTGCCTCCTTTATTCATAATTTGTGTAACGTATCTTGCCATTCATGGTGCAGTGTTTTGGAGGATGAATGTGACGGGTATTACAGGCCAAACTGCACCTTTTTGTGTCCCAGTACACGGCCTTACCTTTCTGCCCAAGCGGAATGGCACAATGTGGTCGTCCTCAGCATGCAGGATCAGCAGCGGACATTCAATATGCTTCATACTGAGGGAGTAAGGTGAATATACTAGTCATACGTTAGTTTGCCACGTTAATTTCCACGGGCATGCACGCAACGATACCTGGCCCTTTACCCATACATTTGCATGACTAATTTACAGCTTCAAGCATCCTTGAGCCAAATACCTACTGCACAAGTTTCTGTGAGAGAAGAATCTGTTATCCCAATGAAACAAACACTTCAAATTCAGCAAAGGTGTTTGATATAATGGAATACAGGCCTGAAAGTTGTGTGCACAACGGCAACTTGGGACCGTCTGTATGGATGGACACAGATTTTTGTCTCTTTTAGGAACAGGAATATTTTGAAAGATTTTTGTTTATCCATTCGGTCTCCAAATTAATATGTACTGCACTTCCAGAGCATCCTTTGCAATCAATTGCTCATGCTTAAACCATTTCTGCAATCAAGTGGAGCACTTGTGTGTGTGGCATTCCAGAAAACTATTACATTAGCTAATTGTTACAGAAGACTCAAAAAACTACATAATAGATTATATTCATTGAAGTAAATGGATACATAGGGCGGCAAAAATAAGTGTAAACTACTCTGATAAATTAATAAAGTTGATGAGGACACACGGAAATACAAACAATGAGACGAGTGTGTGAATGCTAATTAGCATATCCATAGCCAGAATGCATTCCCATGTTTATTTTAATTTTTCTCAATCAAGATTCAAGGTAGAGTGCAGGTATAGGTATTTAAGGTAATGTGTAGAAATTGTCAGTATTTAAGGTAGTGTATAGGTATTTAAGGTATTGTGTTGGTATTTAAGGTAGTGTGTATATTTAGGTAGTGTGTAGGTATTGTGAGTATTTTAAGGTAGTGCGTAGATATTGTCAGTATTTAGGTAGTGTATTGATATTGTCAGTATTTAAGGTAGTGTATAGGTATTTAAGGTAGTGTGTAGGTATTGTCAGTATTTAAGGAAGTGGTAGTGTTTAGGTATTGTCATTATTTAAGGTAGTGTGGTATGTAGGTATTTAAGGTAGTGCAGTGTGCAGGTATTTAAGGTAGGGGTAGGTATTGTCAGGATTTAAGGTAGTATCGTATGTAGGTATTTAAAGTAGTGTGTCAGTATTTAAGGTAGTGTGTAGATTGTCAGTATTTGGTAGTGTATAGGTATTTAAGGTATTGTGTTGGTATTTAAGGTAGGGTGTAGGTATTGTTAGTATTTAAGGTAGTGTAGTGTGTAGGTATTTAAGATCGTGTGTCGGTATTGTCAGTTTTTAAAGTCGTGTGCAGGTATTGTCAGTATTTTAGGTAGTGTGGTGTGTAGGTATTTAAAAGTAGTGTACAAGTATTGTGGAGGTATTTAAAAAGTAAAGCTGAGATTACCTAAATTTGCTTTAATCACTTAACAAATAAATAAATAAATAAATAAGGAATGTGGAAGTGACGAGGAGTGTGTGTGTGTGTGTGTAGTGCTCACCCCTTACTCTACTCCAAGCTTCTTTTCACCTATTATCCCCACTTTGTAAACATAAACCATCTCGCTTTCTCCCTCTGGGTACATAATAATGGGACAACCCCAAATGTTTACAAAACACTTTACTTTCACGTCCGAAACAACTTGGACAAGTATCATCGTGTAGTGCAAACATCTTTTAAACAACTGGGAACAACAATCTGAGTGAGAGTGTGATAACGCCTGTTCTTTCATTTTTTACCATTTTGTCTCGGGTGCTATAACCCGAATCCCTTCTCCCATGTCTGCATGGCATTGATCCTTTCATCTACTCTCCCCGTCATGTCTGGAGTCCCTACCACACAGTGTTCTGGCCCAGTCCTATTCCTATTCTTCATCAACAATCTCTCTGACTGTAAAATCCTCTTGATCTATTTGCTGATGATGACTCCCTGTGCAAACATCCCTCATCCTCCAGACAGGCAGGCTGCAGCCTCTTCCCTTTCCAGACCTTGAAAAAGACAAATAATCACAAACTGGTCAAACACATGGATTATTTCTTTCAATCCTCACAAATCTCACACACTCAGAAGGAACATCTGGCAAACCCTCCTATCTACTTTCTAAACAATATTATTGAGGAAGTTCAGTCATTCAAACTCCTGGGTTTCATGATCAGGCATGACGTTTTTTGGGCAAACCACATTTCAAAATTGGCTTAATCCACAGCTTGATGGAGTGCTGCTCTCCCCTCTGTGCTGGTGCACCTGCCTCACACCTTGCTCAGCTTAACCCCATGGAAACTAAGACCTTCAAGATTATTGGAATTCTCCGTGATGAAGCTGAATCTATAGGGCTATCATTTACCCATTGCAGACGGTTGGTGGTCTCTCTGTCTTCTACCACCTCCTTTCTGGTCTTGTATCCTCTGCTCATTCTGTGCCTTCTCCCCCTCTCCTCCTCCCTCCAAGGTTTCTGCAGGGCACACATGGTCCAACCCTTCTGGAGAAACTCCCAAAATCCAGGATCATTGGTCACCTCCACTCATTTGTTCCTTTTCTCCCCTGTGGAACCAACTTCCACATTCTCTTCATCATATTCTTCCTCCAAGTCTTCAAGACAGCTGTTCACCACGATCTCAGATCATCCCCAATCCAAAATCAGGATACTTTCTACCCCTGTTGATGCCTCCGAGCCACCTCCCACGTCTTTCCAAATTTCCAGTTTTTCCTTCCTGAGAATTTGCTTCTGTATCCATCTTGTCACCCTATGCATCCCCCTTCCCTTCATTCTTCTCCCTTGGCCCTGCTGTTGGTGTGTCCCCCCCCCACCCCTTTCTGTTAATTTTGTTCAGTTACGTCCTTATCCATTGTCTATAAGCTTTTCATGATCCTTGACTTTGTATTCAAAAAAGGTTCCTGAAAGTAAACATATGCAATCATGTACTATTCTCTCCCATTATTATTTTTTTGATTCCCAAATTCCAATTGGCTCCGATTCCAAAATCATTTGGCGTGCCTCATGCTCAGATATTATTGCATACACGTGCCGAATATGAAAGAAATCCGTCCAGTTATTTGTGAGTAGAGCCTCTGAACAGACAGATAGACAGGACCCAATAAAAGCCCACCGTTGGGCAGACACCCGGTTGGGGACTAATAAATATCATTCAGTATTTTATCATTTGTTTATAATAAAGTTGAAATTCGTTCATCCAGAATGGGTTTGTCTAATGAGTGCTGTTCACTGCAACAAAATTCGTTGTAAACTAGAGTTCATAGACAACGATACCCATGCAGTGTTCAGGTTTATACTTCATTTAATTAAAATAATGATTTTAAAGATCGTGAAAAATTCCAAGGTTTAGTGCTATTAAAGCAGTCTTATAATAATAACATAATAATATTACCATTCCTTTCAAGCCATAAATCACATAGGGCTGCCGAGGAAGTTTCATTGGCAAGGTGTACTGTCCTTGACGAGTCGCCACTCCAACGCAGGTGACCCCGAATGGTTATGACCCCAGTAAGCTGGTACTTACTTTGCTGACCTCGCAAGGAAGACAGGCAGAATCAACCCCACCTGGTGTTAATTCAATGAGTGTGACAGGGCTTGAACTCAAGACCCTAGGATGTTAAGCCAGTCACCTTAACCATTAAGGCAACACCAGGCCTGAAGCAGTCTGATATACCACCCTTGTTAGATTTGTCTAAGTAATGCAAAACTGGAGGTTCTTGGAAACATTATGATAGGTGATTTGTGTCTACGTGTTCAAATATATAATTCAATCTAAATTAAATAAAGATTGTAAAAGTTGTATCGATAAATTATTTCCAGAATTTACCGCTTATACCCATTGTCTATTACACCCACCGTATCTAACATGTTACATTAGTTATTCGTGCTGTTGCGTGTGTCCTTTATAACGTCCTGAAACAGTGAATTGCTATTTGGAATTTTTTTTTTGGAATTTTGTTTGATTGCCAGGCAGGCAGACAGACTAAAATATCTCACTTCTTTCTATCCCACTCCTTTCTATCTGCCATGTGATGGCAAAACCTAGCAAGTCCGGCTCCAGACAATTTGAGTTATCAAGGAAAAACATTGGCGTCATGGGATTAAGATACCATATATCAATATAGCTTTATTTTGTCATATATATTGTAAGTTGTTTCAGGACAAAGTTTTATCCAAATCATGCTGTTGATATTGATGGTAATGACTTACTAGGTTTTTCCCCACCATTTGGTAGGGTAACTGTGAACTTGCTAGGTTTTGCCATAACATTACGAAGTGAATGCTCATGCATATTAATTTAAGTACACTTGGACAGGGAAAACCTAGTAAGTCCACAGATATGGGTCTAACTCAAATTTGACCAAAACCGGACTTGCTAGTTTGCCATCACGCGGCAGATTACAATATATTGTTACGGCTGTGGAAATTCGCAATACACCATAAAGGGTCCTTAGATCAGTTATGACGCTAAGTTTATGTGCAGATAGTTCCCCACCGTTGTTTAAAGGGATTCGTGTGATTCATCGGGCTGCGACTCTGAGACAGCCGTTTTTCTGTTCTATCGTATATTTTGGACCGTCCGAAGACTTCAAACGAAGGCCCCGTGAAAGGCCAACAACGGCGCGCGAGTTTTCCCGCCTTTTTTTGCGGCGCCGGGGCTGATGGGAGAGGCTGCGAGAGCTCGCTGGCGATTGGTGGATACGGGGTGTGAGGCGGCCGTGAGGAGAGAAACGCCCCTTTTCGAGGAGCTTCTCGAAAGGGCTAGAGGAGAGGCGGAGCCAAAAATGGGGTGGAGCGAAGGGGCGGAGCCCCGCGCTATATAGGGCGGAACGCGCGTGGGCTCGCTCTCGTGGTGGACGTCGTGTTTGAGTTCTCCTCTCTCCTGCCTGGATCATCGCGTTGGATTCTTCCTCTCTCCTGCCTGGGACGTCGTGTTTGAGCTCTCTTCTCTCCTGCCTGGATCATCGTGTTGGATTCTCCTCTCTCTCCCTGCCTGGATCATCGTGTTTGGACTCTCTCTCCTGCCTGGATCATCGTGTTGGATTCTTCCTCTCTCCTGTCTGGATGTCGTGTTTGGACTCTTCGGGCTCTGGATCGTCGTGTTTGGACTCGTCGGGGTCTGGACGTTGTGTTTGGACTCTTCGGGCTCTGGATCGTCGTGTTTGGACTCGTCAGGCTCTGGACGTCATGTTTGGACTCTTCGGGCTCTGGACGTCGTGTTTGGACTGGTCGGGCTCTGGATCGTCGAAGGCTCGTCTCTCCCTCTGGGCGCCAAGCCGTGAGGGTTGCGAGCAGTGGTCCCGGGTCGAGGCGCGCACGAGAGGAGAGTGCCGGAGAGGGCTCGCCGACCGTCGCCCTCGAGGGGCAGGTAACCAGCACGGTCTCGCGGGCCTATGAGAGGGTTTTTCTTTGCTTTTGTATGACTGCTGTGGCGCCGTGTCCCTATAAGTTAGACCTGTGTAAGTGACTGTACATTGCTCGTATTCGGTGGTAACGCTTTTCTTGTATATTGCATGATTCCTTGCTTGTGTTGTGTGTGCAATTG
>CM068960.1:26501201-26511323 GCA_035128595.1 Eptatretus atami
GCAATATGTGCTTTGTAATAAATGTCCTTGTGTGAAATGTATCCCGTTCGTCGTCTTTTTCCCCATTGAACGTGCCACCTTGCATCACGGAAGGAATTGGTAGACGGGTGTAAGCACCCAGTAAATAGAATCACATCCGTCGAGGTCGTATGAGAGGATAATTTTATTTAACTGTCAAAGCCCTTGAGCCAACAATCATATTTCAACGCTGCACACTCGCAGTTTTTTTTCTCGGATTGGCAGATTGATCCGCACGGGTCAACATTGACTAAACCAAACAAAGAAACGAAACCATCCGGAGTATCTTATGCGCCTTGAGACACTACCGATATGGATGCAAAGCCAAACCATTCCTGAATGGGAAAAGCCGGAGAAATCTGGCATGGCGGGTGGCGATGTTCACACCAGAGCCGTCTCCTGTAACCTGAGGTGGTACTTGTGGGTGCTGGAACATCCTAAAGAGATTCACCTTTCCTTTCGAGCTCAGGTTTGAATCGAGAGCACTTAGGTTGAGATCCGATAGTGGTACATATGTGTGGTTCCACTACTGTTTCCTGGGTATACATATGTACAGCTATAATCTACTCCAGAATAGGGTAACATCGCAACAATATTACTGAGGACACCCTGGGTGTCGTTCCCTGCGATATCTGAGAGTGAATGACTCACGGAGACGCATCGTTATCATGCCAGCGAATATCTTCGATCTGATTCATGCACACGGCACTGATGGGGATGGTTAAGCTGTGTCCCATGGCCCGAACTGTGTAAAAAGCACTAAGTTCTTGCCAGACAAAAAGCTACGTTAGAACCAGAGAGTTTACTCCATACATATAGTTAAAGTCACAAATATCGGCAAATAAAACAGGAAGGAATTATGTTGCCAGGACATCGGCTTTGCAAGAATGGACTAGGTTGCTCATGGTTTCATCGCCAGCGCTCTGCTGACTAATCAACGCTAGATGTGACAAAGAATTGACATGTGTCATGAGGCGGATGAGGATGATAACGAGGGTACGGAGTGATTCAGCCTCATACCAAAAGCTGTTGGAGTACGAAGTGATTAAACTGGGAGAATGGACCATCCAGCGAGGCTGATGTGGAAAGTAAGGATGAAGGGTAGCTGAGAATTTGCGAACAGCTATGGATTTGGGGGGCTGGTGCTTTGGGAATCCGAGAGTTGGATGCTCAATCTACCATCCTTGATGTGCGGATTCTGAACAATCAAGTGAAGAAGACTTGGTCAAGGTAGTGTGCGTACGAAAATCCCAATAAAAAAAGCAACTAAAATATTACATAGATCGCCCACTGCATGTGATTCAGACAAAATGTGTCGTATGCTAAAACCTCCATTTTTTTTCTCGTGTGTGGGTGGTGTTGATTAACTAGCAGAGGTAGGCGTTGCTCTCTTCTTGGTTCTGTAATACTTGTGTTCTTATTTCTGTTTCGTCTCTACTGGATTCGTGCTCTCACACGTGCTCTCATGCTCCGGTGTGTTCAAGTAAGGCGTTCCTAGGGTCACGGTGTGCGCTCTCTACGCAGGGTTCGGCATGCTTTTACGTCCGTGCGTCGAGGGGCGCAAGCGGGGCACAGGCAACCGACGGTACCAACTACGGAGTAGTACACCACCGGTCCGACGAACACGCTGACCGTCGCCCCATTTGGAACTGCAGAGAAATGTACACATACAATGGCTCGACAGATCATTAAGAGATCACGAGCCCAGACGCGGTACACTCATCACGAGGAAGGTACGCTCAAGGAACATGAGAGTAGTAGAAGTCGCAGGACTTCCAATTTTCTTTTGGGGTTTTGTGTGAACTGTGTGTGTGGCGCCGTGTCCTTATAAGTTAAAACTGTAAAGTGTGCCGAGTGTTCGGAGTTGCTAAGTTGTGTCTTGCGTCGTGTTGCCTTTTCTTTAACTGGCTATATGTGCATTCTGTATATATGTGTGCTTTGTTGTGTCGTGGGTGTAAATAATGCATACTTGTTGAATTGTTGCCCCCCGTTTCGCTGCGTTCCTTTCCTTTGTGTCTCCATCTTGCTTTAACGTAAGGGTTTGAGTGGGCGCGGGACCGCCCGATAATTATCAGGAACGTCGAGGGCCGACGATAACACCGCTCGGTTACCCGATAGCACGGAACGGATCGCTTAAGCGGCCCGGTCCGAAGTCGACTGCGGCGAGGTGCGGTCGCCGTTACCATCCGCGTGGGTATTAGGTAGGTCGAGTTTGCGAACAACCTATCCCACCGCGGTGGCTCGCGAACATCTCGGCACGATCGTGGCTCCGGCAGGGCCCCGCCCGACAAAGAATCCACTTCCGATGACTAAGTAATCACGCGAGAAGTCATACGGAACGTAAAATGGAGTCACAGGACAGGAATATGATCAAAGTTAATAAATATTTAATATCAAAAATTCCGGTTCTAATAGAGAGACGTAACATACGCGACATATCGTGCGAGTAAATGGCTCGAAATCTGCAAACGCCGGGTATCAAGGAACGGAATTCAAGTCAGCATATTATATATTAATTAAGCCAGATGTACGTACATGCAAGGTGTACACTTAAGATATAATTTCAGTACCATAGCGATACAGAAAAAAAAAACTAATGGAATGGCACAAAAACAGACACTTTTACGAAATCTATGTTAGGCTGACACGTCATCTACCTCCTATACAGAAGCATGTTTGAAATAGTGCCGAATAAAACACAGAAAGGTAAAAAGACATGCGAGGCGGGAGATGTGGTCTGACTATAGAGATATAGACTTTTTCAATGAATGTAAGACTGTTATCTTAAAAGAAAGTGTATAAATTTACCCAAACAAAAAAACAAAAAAAATTATTGACAAGCAAACATATACACCAAAACCAGGCGCATAACACAAAATGGTAAAAAACACAAACTACCTTCAAAACGAAAACAATTACGATACAATCATCATTAACCTCCACTCCAACACGAAATATATCAATCCTAGCTTCATTACAAAAATTTAACTTAAATCTTAAAAAAACCACAAATCTAAACACCAAACACAATATCATGTCACACACACCACCACCTTACTCTTACACAGTCTTCCAACCAACCAAACTAAGCTACACGTCTCCTATCTCCATAACATAAACACAATAAGCCTCAATTATTAAGTCCTCACACAGCAACATTACTCTATACTACATCAAAACAATTTTCAACAATCTCTTTCATAAAAACTCAAGCACAATGACTTCTCTTTAAACTTCCATAAGTCATCCATTTTTTCACATTTAAACACCAATTGTTTTGCTCATGCATTCGTTGGAGTTCCCTAAGCATGCAGGCAAAGTTTAGGGATACTAAGTCTTATGGTTTTGGAGCTATGGAAGACGCACGCATGCACACACACACACCAACGCACAAGCGATTTGGTGTGATTGATCGAATATACAGATTGGTGTTTTGTATGGAGCAACTAATTTAAATAAATAAAATGGAGAGGTAAAATTATGTAAATAAATAAACTTACTGTAGAATGTGGAAGAGATTGGGGTCCTTGTATATAAACTTGTGGCGGTAACCAAGGCTTGCGGGGAATGGCACAAACTTCACGTTGTGTTGCCGACAGAGATGTCAACATTGCAGCATCATACAGCTGGAAAGGATGGAAAACCTCGAAATTAGAACTCAGCCTCACTGACTTCCAGGGGAAAGATTCTGAACGCAGAGCTTTCACATTGATCAAATGTCCAAGAACAATGGCAATAAAATATTCAATTACAGTTTGGGTGTGTTGGCGATAGCTCGCCTACTCGTCACGAAGGACACTGTGGGATCTTTAACGTCCACCATCTAATACCAGCAGACGGGACGCCCAGTTTAACGTCCATCTGAGGGATGGCACACATTGAATCGCCCTGTCTGCGAAACACCGGATGACAGTTCACAGCTGGCTTGGAATTCAAACCCAGGCTGGAGGCGAGTTTGCGTAATTCAAGGCAATCCTGTCAGCCCATTGGAAGACATGTGAAGCTGACATTTCAGGCTTTAACCCGTTATAGGTGCTGAGTTAACATGGAATAAAAATAAAATAAACTGCCTCCTTTATTCATAATTTGTGTAACGTATCTTGCCATTCATGGTGCAGTGTTTTGGAGGATGAATGTGACGGGTATTACAGGCCAAACTGCACCTTTTTGTGTCCCAGTACACGGCCTTACCTTTCTGCCCAAGCGGAATGGCACAATGTGGTCGTCCTCAGCATGCAGGATCAGCAGCGGACATTCAATATGCTTCATACTGAGGGAGTAAGGTGAATATACTAGTCATACGTTAGTTTGCCACGTTAATTTCCACGGGCATGCACGCAACGATACCTGGCCCTTTACCCATACATTTGCATGACTAATTTACAGCTTCAAGCATCCTTGAGCCAAATACCTACTGCACAAGTTTCTGTGAGAGAAGAATCTGTTATCCCAATGAAACAAACACTTCAAATTCAGCAAAGGTGTTTGATATAATGGAATACAGGCCTGAAAGTTGTGTGCACAACGGCAACTTGGGACCGTCTGTATGGATGGACACAGATTTTTGTCTCTTTTAGGAACAGGAATATTTTGAAAGATTTTTGTTTATCCATTCGGTCTCCAAATTAATATGTACTGCACTTCCAGAGCATCCTTTGCAATCAATTGCTCATGCTTAAACCATTTCTGCAATCAAGTGGAGCACTTGTGTGTGTGGCATTCCAGAAAACTATTACATTAGCTAATTGTTACAGAAGACTCAAAAAACTACATAATAGATTATATTCATTGAAGTAAATGGATACATTAGGGCGGCAAAAATAAGTGTAAACTACTCTGATAAATTAATAAAGTTGATGAGGACACACGGAAATACAAACAATGAGACGAGTGTGTGAATGCTAATTAGCATATCCATAGCCAGAATGCATTCCCATGTTTATTTTAATTTTTCTCAATCAAGATTCAAGGTAGAGTGCAGGTATAGGTATTTAAGGTAATGTGTAGAAATTGTCAGTATTTAAGGTAGTGTATAGGTATTTAAGGTAATTGTGTTGGTATTTAAGGTAGTGTGTATATTTAGGTAGTGTGTAGGTATTGTGAGTATTTAAGGTAGTGCGTAGATATTGTCAGTATTTAGGTAGTGTATTGATATTGTCAGTATTTAAGGTAGTGTATAGGTATTTAAGGTAGTGTGTAGGTATTGTCAGTATTTAAGGAAGTGGTAGTGTTAGGTATTGTCATTATTTAAGGTAGTGTGGTATGTAGGTATTTAAGGTAGTGCAGTGTGCAGGTATTTAAGGTAGGGGTAGGTATTGTCAGGATTTAAGGTAGTATCGTATGTAGGTATTTAAAGTAGTGTGTCAGTATTTAAGGTAGTGTGTAGATTGTCAGTATTTGGTAGTGTATAGGTATTTAAGGTATTGTGTTGGTATTTAAGGTAGGGTGTAGGTATTGTTAGTATTTAAGGTAGTGTAGTGTGTAGGTATTTAAGATCGTGTGTCGGTATTGTCAGTTTTTAAAGTCGTGTGCAGGTATTGTCAGTATTTTAGGTAGTGTGGTGTGTAGGTATTTAAAAGTAGTGTACAAGTATTGTGGAGGTATTTAAAAAGTAAAGCTGAGATTACCTAAATTTGCTTTAATCACTTAACAAATAAATAAATAAATAAATAAGGAATGTGGAAGTGACGAGGAGTGTGTGTGTGTGTGTGTAGTGCTCACCCCTTACTCTACTCCAAGCTTCTTTTCACCTATTATCCCCACTTTGTAAACATAAACCATCTCGCTTTCTCCCTCTGGGTACATAATAATGGGACAACCCCAAATGTTTACAAAACACTTTACTTTCACGTCCGAAACAACTTGGACAAGTATCATCGTGTAGTGCAAACATCTTTTAAACAACTGGGAACAACAATCTGAGTGAGAGTGTGATAACGCCTGTTCTTTCATTTTTTACCATTTTGTCTCGGGTGCTATAACCCGAATCCCTTCTCCCATGTCTGCATGGCATTGATCCTTTCATCTACTCTCCCCGTCATGTCTGGAGTCCCTACCACACAGTGTTCTGGCCCAGTCCTATTCCTATTCTTCATCAACAATCTCTCTGACTGTAAAATCCTCTTGATCTATTTGCTGATGATGACTCCCTGTGCATAACATCCCTCATCCTCCAGACAGGCAGGCTGCAGCCTCTTCCCTTTCCAGACCTTGAAAAAGACAAAATAATCACAAACTGGTCAAACACATGGATTATTTCTTTCAATCCTCACAAATCTCACACACTCAGAAGGAACATCTGGCAAACCTCCTATCTACTTTCTAAACAATATTATTGAGGAAGTTCAGTCATTCAAACTCCTGGGTTTCATGATCAGGCATGACGTTTTTTGGGCAAACCACATTTCAAAATTGGCTTAATCCACAGCTTGATGGAGTGCTGCTCTCCCCTCTGTGCTGGTGCACCTGCCTCACACCTTGCTCAGCTTAACCCCATGGAAACTAAGACCTTCAAGATTATTGGAATTCTCCGTGATGAAGCTGAATCTATAGGGCTATCATTTACCCATTGCAGACGGTTGGTGGTCTCTCTGTCTTCTACCACCTCCTTTCTGGTCTTGTATCCTCTGCTCATTCTGTGCCTTCTCCCCCTCTCCTCCTCCCTCCAAGGTTTCTGCAGGGCACACATGGTCCAACCCCTTCTGGAGAAACTCCCAAAATCCAGGATCATTGGTCACCTCCACTCATTTGTTCCTTTTCTCCCCTGTGGAACCAACTTCCACATTCTCTTCATCATATTCTTCCTCCAAGTCTTCAAGACAGCTGTTCACCACGATCTCAGATCATCCCCAATCCAAAATCGGATACTTTCTACCCCTGTTGATGCCTCCGAGCCACCTCCCACGTCTTTCCAAATTTCCAGTTTTTCCTTCCTGAGAATTTGCTTCTGTATCCATCTTGTCACCCTATGCATCCCCCTTCCCTTCATTCTTCTCCCTTGGCCCTGCTGTTGGTGTGTCCCCCCCCCACCCCTTTCTGTTAATTTTGTTCAGTTACGTCCTTATCCATTGTCTATAAGCTTTTCATGATCCTTGACTTTGTATTCAAAAAAGGTTCCTGAAAGTAAACATATGCAATCATGTACTATTCTCTCCCATTATTATTTTTTTGATTCCCAAAATTCCAATTGGCTCCGATTCCAAATCATTTGGCGTGCCTCATGCTCAGATATTATTGCATACACGTGCCGAATATGAAAGAAATCCGTCCAGTTATTTGTGAGTAGAGCCTCTGAACAGACAGATAGACAGGACCCAAAAAAGCCCACCGTTGGGCAGACACCCGGTTGGGGACTAATAAATATCATTCAGTATTTTATCATTTGTTTATAATAAGTTGAAATTCGTTCATCCAGAATGGGTTTGTCTAATGAGTGCTGTTCACTGCAACAAAATTCGTTGTAAACTAGAGTTCATAGACAACGATACCCCATGCAGTGTTCAGGTTTATACTTCATTTAATTAAAATAATGATTTTAAAGATCGTGAAAAATTCCAAGGTTTAGTGCTATTAAAGCAGTCTTATAATAATAACAATAATAATATTACCATTCCTTTCAAGCCATAAATCACATAGGGCTGCCGAGGAAGTTTCATTGGCAAGGTGTACTGTCCTTGACGAGTCGCCACTCCAACGCAGGTGACCCCGAATGGTTATGACCCCAGTAAGCTGGTACTTACTTTGCTGACCTCGCAAGGAAGACAGGCAGAATCAACCCCACCTGGTGTTAATTCAATGAGTGTGACAGGGCTTGAACTCAAGACCCTAGGATGTTAAGCCAGTCACCTTAACCATTAAGGCAACACCAGGCCTGAAGCAGTCTGATATACCACCCTTGTTAGATTTGTCTAAGTAATGCAAAACTGGAGGTTCTTGGAAACATTATGATAGGTGATTTGTGTTCTACAGTGTTCAAATATATAATTCAATCTAAATTAAATAAAGATTGTAAAAGTTGTATCGATAAATTATTTCCAGAATTTACCGCTTATACCCATTGTCTATTACACCCACCGTATCTAACATGTTACATTAGTTATTCGTGCCTGTTGCGTGTGTCCTTTATAACGTCCTGAAACAGTGAATTGCTATTTGGAATTTTTTTTTTTGGAATTTTGTTTGATTGCCAGGCAGGCAGACAGACTAAAATATCTCACTTCTTTCTATCCCACTCCTTTCTATTCTGCCATGTGATGGCAAAACTAGCAAGTCCGGCTCAGACAATTTGAGTTATCAAGGAAAAACATTGGCGTCATGGGATTAAGATACCATATATCAATATAGCTTTATTTTGTCATATATATTGTAAGTTGTTTCAGGACAAAGTTTTATCCAAATCATGCTGTTGATATTGATGGTAATGACTTACTAGGTTTTTCCCACCATTTGGTAGGGTAACTGTGAACTTGCTAGGTTTTGCCATAACATTACCGAAGTGAATGCTCATGCATATTAATTTAAGTACACTTGGACAGGGAAAACCTAGTAAGTCCACAGATATGGGTCTAACTCAAATTTGACCAAAACCGGACTTGCTAGGTTTTGCCATCACGCGGCAGATTACAATAATATTGTTACGGCTGTGGAAATTCGCAATACACCATAAAGGGTCCTTAGATCAGTTATGACGCTAAGTTTATGTGCAGATAGTTCCCCACCGTTGTTTAAAGGGATTCGTGTGATTCATCGGGCTGCGACTCTGAGACAGCCGTTTTTCTGTTCTATCGTATATTTTGGACCGTCCGAAGACTTCAAACGAAGGCCCCGTGAAAGGCCAACAACGGCGCGCGAGTTTTCCCGCCTTTTTTTGCGGCGCCGGGGCTGATGGGAGAGGCTGCGAGAGCTCGCTGGCGATTGGTGGATACGGGGTGTGAGGCGGCCGTGAGGAGAGAAACGCCCCTTTTCGAGGAGCTTCTCGAAAGGGCTAGAGGAGAGGCGGAGCCAAAAATGGGGTGGAGCGAAGGGGCGGAGCCCCGCGCTATATAGGGCGGAACGCGCGTGGGCTCGCTCTCGTGGTGGACGTCGTGTTTGAGTTTCTCCTCTCTCCTGCCTGGATCATCGCGTTGGATTCTTCCTCTCTCCTGCCTGGGACGTCGTGTTTGAGCTCTCTTCTCTCCTGCCTGGATCATCGTGTTGGATTCTCCCTCTCTCCCTGCCTGGATCATCGTGTTTGGACTCTCTCTCCTGCCTGGATCATCGTGTTGGATTCTTCCTCTCTCCTGTCTGGATGTCGTGTTTGGACTCTTCGGGCTCTGGATCGTCGTGTTTGGACTCGTCGGGGTCTGGACGTTGTGTTTGGACTCTTCGGGCTCTGGATCGTCGTGTTTGGACTCGTCAGGCTCTGGACGTCATGTTTGGACTCTTCGGGCTCTGGACGTCGTGTTTGGACTGGTCGGGCTCTGGATCGTCGAAGGCTCGTCTCTCCCTCTGGGCGCCAAGCCGTGAGGGTTGCGAGCAGTGGTCCCGGGTCGAGGCGCGCACGAGAGGAGAGTGCCGGAGAGGGCTCGCCGACCGTCGCCCTCGAGGGGCAGGTAACCAGCACGGTCTCGGCGGGCCTATGAGAGGGTTTTTCTTTGCTTTTGTATGACTGCTGTGGCGCCGTGTCCCTATAAGTTAGACCTGTGTAAGTGACTGTACATTGCTCGTATTCGGTGGTAACGCTTTTCTTGTATATTGCATGATTCCTTGCTTGTGTTGTGTGTGCAATATGTGCTTTGTAATAAATGTCCTTGTGTGAAATGTATCCCGTTCGTCGTCTTTTTCCCCATTGAACGTGCCACCTTGCATCACGGAAGGAATTGGTAGACGGGTGTAAGCACCCAGTAAATAGAATCACATCCGTCGAGGTCGGCGATAACACCGCTCGGTTATCCCTGAAGCACGGAACGGACCGCTTAAGCGGTTCGTGTCCTAGGCCGGCCTGCGGCGAGGTACGATCGCCTGGTTAACTACTCGCGCAGGTACTTAGGTAGGTCGAATTTGGCGAACACCCTATCCTGCGCGGGTGGCCAATTGGCACGATTGTGGTGAGGTCGAAAGACCCCG
>CM068960.1:26530386-26540522 GCA_035128595.1 Eptatretus atami
CGCCACAGATTCCATGCAAAAACCCAGAAAAGAACAGGGAGAACTGGGCCCGTAGGCTTTAATGTTCCTCGGAGCCGGATTGACGCAAGGCTCTGAGAGGCGGGCAGGTTAGCTGCCACCCTCGTGGTGACTCGCTGGGCCCTGGTTCGGCGACCCTCGGTGTCTCTGCCCGCACTCCGCTGGACTCCACCAGTGCCTTCAACGGCGCCTCCAATGGCGATCCGGCTGGCAACTCCTCTCCGGCTTCTACTCGACGGCACTCCACCAGCTCCCACTCCACTCTTGACTCCAACGGCGCTCTAAACGGAGCCTCCAACGACCAAGGAGAGGGACTCTTACCCACCCACTTCGCCAACCGCCAGCCTGCCAACTCCCTCCTCCACTGCTTCTCAACTGCCTTCTCGGCGTTCCAACGCGGCCCTTTATCGCCCCGGAGTGTTCGCCCCTCCCTTCTCGCGCGCGGGGGGAATTCCAGGGGAGTTCGGCTTGGCTCTTTTAGTCCGATAACCGACATTCTTTTCTTTCGTCGTTCTGAGGGAAAATTCAACAGAGCTCGGCTTGGCTCTTTTTTGGTCTGATAACTGACATTCTTTTCTTTCGTCGTTCTGAGGGATATTGGGGCAGGAGTTGTTGAGATGCTGTTGTGGTGGTGGTGGTGGTGGCGTGGTTGTAGTGTGGTTGGCGCTGTGGTGGGGATGGCGTGGTTGTTGAGATGCTGTTTTGGTTGAAATAAAAGACAGAACAGAATAACGGCTAACTCAAAGATGCACAGCCCGGTAAACATGAATAATGCCTTTAGACATTGGTGGGGAAATCTAATCTGGACACACACTTATCGACATAAACTGAATCTTCGGGGAACCTGAATGGTGTTCTGTGAATTTCCACAATCGTAAGCAATATATATAATATATATATGTATGGTATAATATATATATATATTGTTACGGATTTTAGAATCCGTTCTGATGAATGCATCGCACACATCCAGGTCCTCAGACAGTTATTTCCTTAATGCATGTTTCAGATTACGCCCCATCCCCACGTCTAATGGGATTTTAAATGTGATGCGTTGAGAATGTAAGAATAGAATCCCCTGCTCTATGAGGAAGCTTTTTTTCTTTACGACAGACACGTTTTACAACACTTAAAATTTGGAAGCTCTGACGTGCGCCTTATTATTTTCCTCAGCATTTCTTTCGCGAGCGCCTACGCCCGTTTTTTGAGAGCGCACGGGTCGTCATGGTAACCGTGCGCAAGTGGGCGGGGTGAGCTTGGGGGGGCTGCGCCCGCCGAGACGGCCCGCAGATATAAAACGATTGGAGGTCGTTCTGAGGCGAGAGAGTGAGAGGAATCGGGGGAGAAGTAAGGGGAGAAGAGAAAAAATGAAAGGCAGCAAGGAAAAGGAGGAGGAAGCGTGCACCCGCGTGAGCAGCGAGCGTGTGTGCGCGTGTGGGTGTTGACCAGCACCAACAACAAGATATTCGTCTTCCCAGTGTTGAGCACGCGAGCGTGTGGTGCGCGTGTGGGTGTGAGCAGCGTCGACAACGAGTGAGGCGGGTCGGTCACCAACGTGTGAGGCGCGGGTCAGTCACAGATGACCATGTGGGTACTGGACGTCACCAGTTTCGTGAAGTGTGAGAAGTGCCCATGTCGCAGCACCAGGGTCTAAACCCGAACAGACATCTCTGTGCCTCCCAGACGTCGATCTGCGTTCAAGGCTGTTCGCGAGAGGGTGCATGCAAGGCTGGGTGCTGGCGAGAACGTGACCACGCCAATTCAGGACGTTTCACTTCCGGATGACTACTCTCTGGTGAGCGAGATGTCCTCAGGTACGCCTTGTCAAACCGGATCACTTAACGGATCAGATGCAGCCGAGCGTAATGCAAGGCGTACCGCAAGGAACAGATTCGTTGCTGGATAACGTCCGCTAGTGCTGAGATACGGAGCATGCTGGACCAATGAAGGAAAAGACGAAAACGAGCCTGGGTCATTTCTATACAAGCATTTATTTACAATAAGTGAGGAAAATATGTGGCACAGTGAATGGGTTTATTATTTGTACAGCGGGATAGCAAGGATTTGTGTGTGTACGTGCATGCGTGTGTCCGTGCGCACGTGTTTTGTTGATTGGTATCTTCACATATATGTGAGTTTCAGAATGTGGAATTCGAGTCTTCCCTTCCACATTCATTCATCTTCATTCATTTTTTCTCTGTCTCTGTCTCTTCGTTGTATTTGCTATACATATATTAATTTCATACTCCTGGCTGTTATGGTGAGCATTGCCACGGATTATGTCTCGCACAGTAATCCGCAAGAACACCATCTGTCCTGTCACCAAGACAATTGTTCCGCTAATGCAAACCATTCAATCAGAAGGCTTGTGATCAGCGGGTAAATCAAAATTTTGGAGCGTGACGAGCACTCTCCTGGTCTCCAATGGACATAAAGTCCTACACCAAAGTGTCACCTCCAATCCAGAGGCCTTAGCCCGGCGACTCTATCAAACAGACAAAGATTACTTGGTCCACATCAGTTGAACCATGAAACGGAGCCACCTCTCCCGGATTTCAGGCTTATTGCCCTTATCAGGACGGCATATCAATAAATATCTAACCGATGATGACCACATTCATTGTTTAAACATCAAAGTCGCACCTCCTGGCTGTTATGGTGAGCATCGCCAAGGATTATTTCTCACGCAGTTAATCCACAGAGTCCCATTAATCTAACACTGTGCTATCAGTGTGCATGGCAGTGTTGGTACTATTTTGTAAGGTATTGTTCACTACTGTTAATGATTTGATAACCTCTGGTTTCCGCATGGATGTTGTGGCGCATTTTTTTTGTTTGTTTTGTTTTTCGTTTTTTTTTTGACATGCATGTGAAGCTATTTTAGTGAAGATGAAGTTTGTGTGATCCTGTGTAGTCGGCTGCAGGCGGAATCGTTCGGTGTGTTTGGAGATGCTGCGCCGCTGTATCCTCATCACCTTTATGGTCTATCTGGCCATCCCTATCTTGGCAAAGATGTGTCCTGGCATTCAAGCTAAACTCGTCTTCGCTTAACTTTGGTTGGTATGAGAACTTCCTCGTTTAATTGCAGTCATCATGCTTGTGTAAATTAATCAATGGTTGCTTTTGTACGGAGTGGTGATTTATCGTTTTAAAGGAAAAACTATCGCAATCATTGCAACGGAGTTGCAGCGTTTTGCTTTTGTGATACCATTGTTGTACCTTTACGTAGAGGCATGGGTGGAGATGCTTGTGGTTGTAAATATTTTTGATATTTTGACTTGAATGATCATTTGGCATGTCTTATTGTTCCCCTTTGGTCACGGTTTAGTGCGAGTCCCACTTTTTGTGAACTTGAGCAGGCCACAGCTTCTTGGCCTTAACCACACATCAGTTTCTTCCTAAGCTCCAGGCCTGACATCCAGCTAGGAGTGTGGTACGCCCATAGTAACAGGATTCCCTGTTTGAATGTTCTCCGTGTGCTGAAAGCGGGCATTTGCACCCAGGGTGAAGCTACTGCTGCATTATTGCTGTGGCAGGCACGATTTATAATGCCTTCTTAGGCTTCATGTTAAATGTATGAATCTGATGGCCATTTCTCATGGGAATCAAATTTTCCATCTTGGGGAAACTTGAATATGCCTGATTTTTCCAATCGTGAGACTGCATTGGCTGCTGCACGTCTGTCTTGCCTTTTTGTGGATGTGCACGATGTCGGATAGGCACACGACCCCGAGTCACTGTGGCGGGAAGGCCAAGGGGAAGGTCAGGCCCTGGTACGAGGAGTCTCTGCACAATGGCAATTCTGTCATTTTGTATTTACATGGAAAGCTGGCACTCGGTGAGACTTTCCAATCTTTGTTTCTTTATAAACTGCTTTGGTTTTTGGAAAATGACAGTAATTATGATTGACAACTGTAACCTGTTTTTTTTTCTTCTTTTTTTTTTTTTTCTGGTTTCACAAGAGCTAGTAAGCATCGTGTTGATCTGTACAAGGTAAAGAAAAATGTGTTGTGGTTGTTTTTTGAAGGAGCAGATAATGTACTTATCAGACATGCAATATACTGTACGGTATATGATTTTCAGTGAGAAGGAGAAAAACAAATGTGTGGTTATCTTATTTTTGACCAAAACACCCACTCCAAATCGCTGATAACAGTAATTTGGATGTACTTTTGTAATTGCACGAGTTTAGTAATTCGAGCAAGCTGTTAACCTGTATTGGATTGTAATGACCAGATGATAAAGATCTCTCCAGCAAAAGCGGTTTAGCTGTTTCTGTTTCCAAGTCCTTTTTTTCTTGTACATTTTTTGTAAACACATGATCTGATTGTTCAAAGTCGCATGATACAATCAGTCAGTTTGATTTGTTTAATCCCCATTGCTTTGGCTTTGGTACGCTCATGCTGTTCTCGTGCCTCCCCCTCAAACCTCACCCTCTTCCTCTTCCCCATACGAATCAGCGCTCAGTTCTTTGACTATCACGTCATTTCGCTGGACTATCGAGGTGAGTTGCATTAGTCTTTAAACTTTTCTTTTCACAATTACTGCAAAAGCCGTAAATGTATTCGACAAGTATATGTGCTTTAATTTTACTGGGGACGGTGTGGGGTCAGTCCCCTGCGAAGGCAGAATAAAACTGTATGGGTAGTGTTTTTACTACTGGGTTGGGGGCACAGAGTTATTGGAGGTGTTGGTGGAGAAATATCATTGCCATTGGGAGGAATGAAGTCTGAGCCAATGTTTGGCAAGAGGGGTAGATGTTGTCAATTGGTGGAGGAAGTTGTAGGTAGGGGTCTCGACAGTGGAAGGCCGATTCAGGTCAAGCTGATGTACATATATGAGGAGGTAAGTGGGGTGTAGGTAGTGTTTAGGTTTCAATGAGTAATACACCATTTGGAATCTTTTCTGTTTAGGATAATTTAAGTTGTTGATGTTCATTTATTTGATTTTTTTCTGAATAATTGCATTTGCAAAGGTTTTCTTTTCAAATTAAATTCCATTTATATGGCTGTTTTCCTGAGATAAAATAAATCGACGTTCGTTTAACCATCCGTCCGAAGGATGGCATACACATTGATGAAACACGGGATGATAGTTTATAGCTTGCTTGGGATTCAACCCAGGCTAGTCAGCTTGGAGATGAGTGTTTGTACCTCCTAGGCCATCATGTCAGGCCATAAAATAAATCTGCATCTCCCACTATTACCACTGGCTAGACAGATCTAATGTGCAATTTACTGATAGTGGCGGGAATTTAGAATTTGTTCAGGGGTATCGGTAATAACTCGTCTTCTGTTCACAAAAGACACCGCAGGATCATTAACATCCACTAACTAATGTCAGCAGAGGCACCCTGGCTTACCTACATATGAAGGGATGGCATACTTTGTAAAGCAATGCCTTGCCTGCAAAACACCAATCTGGCAGTTTATAGTTGAGCAGAGAATCAACCCAGATTGCACAGTTGAAAGGTAAGTGCACTAGTATCTTCTGCACTATCCTGTTTGACAGCGTCTCATTTCACGGTTGCAACTTTAGTAATAATTTTCTTTTAAAATCCCAGCGTGGGGCCTCAAATTGTTGAGTGGGTGTACATCACATTACAATGGTGACAAAATAATAGCACCAGCAGCAGCCTTGTTGATCTTGCAGCAGACTTGCTGGGGTTTGAATTTAGCCAGTAGCTACCTGATTTTTGCTTTCAATAGTGAAATAACTATTTACACACTAATAGTTATTGATTGGAGGGATGCAATCGTGGCTTTATTTTGACTTGGGTTTGGTCATGAGCCAGCTGGTTTGCCCCAAAGACTGTCTTGTTTTTCTTTTGTGATCTATCAATAGTCATGATTTTATTGCACTCGTGCATTCTTGGTTTTTAAATGGGCTGGGTCTAGCAAGTGTCTAGTATTTGTCTGCCATGATCTATCGAGATGAATGACCGAGTGTGCTTGTTTTTCTTGCATTGCATAGGCTGGGGTGACTCGTTGGGCTCACCAAACAGAGGAAGGCATCACCATGGATGCCTTTACACTTACCATTGGGTTAAAGAGAGAAGTCGGGGACCTGTTTATATCTGGGGGCATCTCTCGGCACAGGGTGAGGCAACGCTGTAACGTATCGTGTTGTATATCTCAGGAATATCTTCTTTATAAGCTCGATCACGTTGACTTTATGTTGCAGACTGATATTTAAAAAATAATGGGGGGAAAATATGATCATTCTCATTACCTCCGCCACCGAAGGTGGACTGCGGTTATATTTTTTACCTCTGTCTGTTTGTGAGCATGATATTTCAAAAAGTTGTGGAAGAATTATGAAAAACCTGGTGGATGAGTTGGGGAGGTGAGAAGAAACAAACTGATTAGATTTTTGGTTAATGTCCGGATGCAGATCTGACCTATGAATGATACAAAACTTGAACTGTTCAGCCGGCGAAGAGTATGCGCTTTTATTGATGCCATTCTGGTTTTTGCTATGGAATGACATAACATGATAACGGGCAGTAAGATTCTCATTCATTAATTAATTCATTTCTTCATTCATTTTGTGGCATTGCCACTGTGAACCTACCCTTCTTTGCCCTCCATTTTCATTTCCCCATATTCCCTCCCTAATTTTTTGTCAGATCAGGCCAGATTAGGTCCTGTGACTTGCTATCAGGTACCATGTAAACCTGCACTAACCTGTTTCACGATCGGGCTGTCGGCGACTAAACGGCCTCCCAACCAGTTTCTTGGTGAGGAGGGTGTTTGGATATGGACATCCAGCAGGATTTTTTTTTTTTTTTAACTGTCAAAGGGTGGAGGAGCTCCTTATGAGCCAATGGCATCCATATCTGGTGCCAACTGTGTCTGCGGACGTACTCCTCAGTTCGGTTACTTTTTTTCTCGAGGTTTGGTGGCAGGATTTGACACTCCGGCCACCGTCAAACACTTGATTCTGCAAAACCCATAACGCAAAGAAACTGAAAACCCACTCCGTGTGAGTACCTCTTGTACTGCTGCCCTTCGCAGAGCAGCTCACCGGATGATTGGGATTGGGGCAAAGCCTCCAAGACCCTCATTCCTTGATGATGGGAGGAAAAGCACGGAGTAAACTTTCTGGGTCAGATTGTGGCGGGGTTGGTGCTGATGTGTCATCCACCAGATGCCGGTCTCCTTGAGTTAACCTGAGGTGGTACCTTTGGGTGGGTGCCTGGAATGCCTATCCCTAAGAGAGGATGATCACCTTTCTCTGTTTCTGAGCTCCAGCGTTTGAACTTCGGTATTGCATCAACCTTTCTGAGGTTGGAGACCGGATAGTGGTAAGATCATGGTGGGTGGTTTACACTACTACTGGTGTGGTCGCTCTGGTGGTTACTATGCCCAATGAGTTGTTACAGCTATGTCCAATAAGCTGACTTCCATGATAATTGAGGTACATCGGTCAAACGAATGTATTATGAGACTGAGGATTTGTCACTCCTTGGGTGGTGTTTCCCTGGTCTCTGTATATGCTCTGCTGAGCGTGAGTGATCTCACCGTGAAGGACGCATCATGCCTTGCTCGACTGTGGTTGATCAGTGCCCAGGCGAGATACTCTTCGAGTCTTGGGGGATTTCATTGCATCGACTGGCACTGATGGGGATGGTTATGAGACGTGTTTGTCCCATGGGTCTGGAACTGTGTACAGAATAGCACTAAGTCCTTGCCCAGAAAAAATGCTACAGTTAGAACCAGAGAGTTGTACTTCATACATATAGTTGGTAACAGTCCTACTACAGTAGTCTGCAAATAATTACTACAGGAAAGGAATTGTGTTTTTGCCAGAGCATGGCTTTGCAAGAAGTGGACTTAGGGTGGCTTGCTCATGGTTTCATCGCCCGCCGGCTCATCGCTGGACTTCATATTCCAACGCTAGTGATGTGACAAAGGAGATTGACCATGTGCTCATTGTGATGGTCGGTGGAGGATGATTCAGAACTGTAGGGTCCTACCGGAGTGATCAGTTCCTCAATACCAACCACAGGCTTGTTGGAGTAACTCTGAAGTTGCAGCTTAAATCTGGAGAATGGTACCATCCCAAGCCGAGGCTGGATGTTGGAAAGCTCAAGGATGAGAGGGTAGCTGAGGAAATTGCGAACAGCGCTGGAGTGGGCGATTTGGGGGGGGGGGGGTCTGGGTGCTTTTGGGGAATCCTGAAGAGTTGGTGGAGTGCCTTCAAGACTTACCATCCTTGATGTTTGCTTGGTGGATGTCTTGGAACTCACCAAAGGGTGAAGAAGAACTTTGTGTCCTACCAAGGGTTAGCTGTTGCGTACGAAAAATCCTCCGAATAAATAAAAGCTAAGGATATTCACATATGATGCGCTCCCACTGCATGGTGATTCAGGACAAAATTGGGGCTCGTGATTTGTGCTTTGAAAGACCCTTCCACTTTTTTTTTTCCTCGGTGTGTGGGGTAGGGTGTTTGATTACTTTATAGTTTATTTTAAATTTAACTTCTTCTGTTTTAAAGTGTTAATTGCCAGTTTAAAGGACACCCTTTGATGGGTCATTGTGCCTTGTTTCAAATGGTGGCAGCTGTTTTATGTGCAGGGGGAGGGGTCACAGATCTCTAATCATACTGAGGATTTACCCATTCACGTGCAACACAACCGTGAACTGTCGAACGGCCATTTTGAAACTGCAAAAGAAATGTCACATACATAGGGTGCATATAGAGAGGACCCCTGTCTTTGGTTCATTTCTATGAGAATTTTGTCAAATAACATGGTTTTAATTCAGTACGGTGTTGGGCAGGTCAAGCTAATGCCCCCCCCCCCCTCCCGAAGGCAATATTTCTTGATTGAATATAGCAAATAGATGTATTTTAAAGCTACAATTCTGGAAGTTCAATGATCCTTATTAAAAATTTTTTTAATAAAATGTGAAATAATGAATACAAAGGTAATATTTTGCGCATAAATAATTAATTAGCGTGACCTTACGGGACATTGGTATTTCTGATCTGTATTTATTCAAATGATTTAATTGAAATTTGTTATGTGAGGACATACACCAGGCACTAGACACATTTTAAGTTTTGATAAAGATAATTAATTATGCTAATTAGGCCATGTCCAATATGCAAGTGTCCGTGCACATGTTTCACGTCAGCGGGTTTTTTTTCGCAATCCAACTAGGAAATGGTTGAAGTTGTTTTTTTATATTATGTGACATTCTAATTTATGCAATGACTAACAAACAAGAAAATGGTAATTACATAATCAGCATTTTAAAATATGATGTATCAGGCAGCATGTGTGACATATGGGACATACCAGTTTAAAAACATGTGGGCTGGGGTAAAAGTGCTGCATTTCAGTGAGGCATCTAAAAATGTAAAGGGAAAGTGTTCCACAAGGAGCATTTTTGGCCCACTTCCAAAAAAGGTTTGAACACTGTGATAGTCCCGTTGGGATTTTACTGGAATTCAGTCCATGAACACTTTTCCCCAAGCCTTTTCGTCAGACTTCTGAAATTATATTGATGGCAATTTCTGCTGATGGCCTTGGGTATACATAGCCAATACCAAATTGTTGTACTGGAATAAAAAAATAAATAAAAATAAAAAAAAAAAAAAAAAAAAATAAATAAAAAATATAAAAAAAAAATTATATAAATAAAAAAAATAAAAAAAAAAATAATATAAAATAGAAAGAAATAATTAATATATAAAATAAATAAATATAAAAAATAATAAAATAATAATAAAAAAAATAAGAAAAAAAAATATAATATAATAATAATAAAAAAAAATAAATAAAAAAAAAAAAAAAATAATAAAAATAAAAATATAAAAAATAAATAAAATATAAAAAAAAAAAATTAAAAATAAAAAAATTAAAACCTTGTCCGTTAAGTAGTGAATTGTTATAAGTGCATGTAAATCATAGATAGATCGGCTGTAGGTCTTTTTTCTCGCGTCTTGTCCCCTACCCCCATTCATTGCTTGCATACGTGTATAAATCAATGTCCTCATTGTTTGAATATTCACCTGCTCGTTGCGTCCCTTCCTCCATCGAACTGCCGTAATTGCGTTCGGAATAATAGCTGGTTTTTAAAAGCCGATAAGATAATCGGGTCCGACGGGGC
>CM068960.1:26540717-26551717 GCA_035128595.1 Eptatretus atami
TACTAGCGACGCAATAATATATATGAACACCACCATACACACGTACATATATATATATTGTTGTGGATTTCCGCCACTCCGGCGTGCGGCGACCGCCTGTAGCGAATTGCGGCCGCGCGCGCCCACGAACGTAGCAATCCAGTCGCAGCTTTTCGAATCAACGCCGAAACCCAGCTACGGGTGTTGTTAACCACACCATAAATCAGCCAACTCTTCTGTCCACGCGTGACAGGGTTGATCGCCGAATTGTCGATTTACCTAATTATTACGCAGACAGAAGTGCCGGGGATTTACACTCAACGGGACCCATACGGACACGAGCCGCTTTAAGCATCTCGCTCCATTTGCGATTGCCGAGCGGTTTA
The DNA here is from genome assembly GCA_035128595.1 of Eptatretus atami. Taxonomy (NCBI): domain Eukaryota; kingdom Metazoa; phylum Chordata; class Myxini; order Myxiniformes; family Myxinidae; genus Eptatretus; species Eptatretus atami. The sequence continues at coordinate 26,541,083 of CM068960.1, forward strand.
TTATCGCCAAGCCCGTCGGACCCCGATTATCTTATCGGCTTTTAAAAACCAGCTATTATTCCGAACTGCAATTACGGCAGTTCGATGGAGGAAGGGACGCAACGAGCAGGTGAATATTCAAACAATGAGGACATTGATTTATACACGTATGCAAGCAATGAATGGGGGTAGGGGACAAGACGCGAGAAAAAAGACGCTACAGCCGATCTATCTATGATTTACATGCACTTATAAACAATTCACTACTTAACGGACAAGGCGCCACAGATTCCATGCAAAAACCCAGAAAAGAACAGGGAGAACTGGGCCCGTAGGCTTTAATGTTCCTCGGAGCCGGATTGACGCAAGGCTCTGAGAGGCGGGCAGGTTAGCTGCCACCCTCGTGGTGACTCGCTGGGCCCTGGTTCGGCGACCCTCGGTGTCTCTGCCCGCACTCCGCTGGACTCCACCAGTGCCTTCAACGGCGCCTCCAATGGCGATCCGGCTGGCAACTCCTCTCCGGCTTCTACTCGACGGCACTCCACCAGCTCCCACTCCACTCTTGACTCCAACGGCGCTCTAAACGGAGCCTCCAACGACCAAGGAGAGGGACTCTTACCCACCCACTTCGCCAACAGCCAGCCTGCCAACTCCCTCCTCCACTGCTTCTCAACTGCCTTCTCGGCGTTCCAACGCGGCCCTTTATCGCCCCGGAGTGTTCGCCCCTCCCTTCTCGCGCGCGGGGGGCAATTCCAGGGGAGTTCGGCTTGGCTCTTTTAGTCCGATAACCGACATTCTTTTCTTTCGTCGTTCTGAGGGAAAATTCAACAGAGCTCGGCTTGGCTCTTTTTTGGTCTGATAACTGACATTCTTTTCTTTCGTCGTTCTGAGGGATATTGGGGCAGGAGTTGTTGAGATGCTGTTGTGGTGGTGGTGGTGGTGGCGTGGTTGTAGTGTGGTTGGCGCTGTGGTGGGGATGGCGTGGTTGTTGAGATGCTGTTTTGGTTGAAATAAAAGACAGAACAGAATAACGGCTAACTCAAAGATGCACAGCCCGGTAAACATGAATAATGCCTTTAGACATTGGTGGGGAAATCTAATCTGGACACACACTTATCGACATAAACTGAATCTTCGGGGAACCTGAATGGTGTTCTGTGAATTTCCACAATCGTAAGCAATATATATAATATATATATGTATGGTATAATATGTATATATATTGTTACGGATTTTAGAATCCGTTCTGATGAATGCATCGCACACATCCAGGTCCTCAGACAGTTATTTCCTTAATGCATGTTTCAGATTAAGCCCCATCCCCACGTCTAATGGGATTTTAAATGTGATGCGTTGAGAATGTAAGAATAGAATCCCCTGCTCTATGTGGAAGCTTTTTTTCTTTACGACAGACACGTTTTACAACACTTAAAATTTGGAAGCTCTGACGTGCGCCTTATTATTTTCCTCAGCATTTCTTTCGCGAGCGCCTACGCCCGTTTTTTGAGAGCGCACGGGTCGTCATGGTAACCGTGCGCAAGTGGGCGGGGTGAGCTTGGGGGGGCTGCGCCCGCCGAGACGGCCCGCAGATATAAAACGATTGGAGGTCGTTCTGAGGCGAGAGAGTGAGAGGAATCGGGGGAGAAGTAAGGGGAGAAGAGAAAAAATGAAAGGCAGCAAGGAAAAGGAGGAGGAAGCGTGCACCCGCGTGAGCAGCGAGCGTGTGTGCGCGTGTGGGTGTTGACCAGCACCAACAACAAGATATTCGTCTTCCCAGTGTTGAGCACGCGAGCGTGTGGTGCGCGTGTGGGTGTGAGCAGCGTCGACAACGAGTGAGGCGGGTCGGTCACCAACGTGTGAGGCGCGGGTCAGTCACAGATGACCATGTGGGTACTGGACGTCACCAGTTTCGTGAAGTGTGAGAAGTGCCCATGTCGCAGCACCAGGGTCTAAACCCGAACAGACATCTCTGTGCCTCCCAGACGTCGATCTGCGTTCAAGGCTGTTCGCGAGAGGGTGCATGCAAGGCTGGGTGCTGGCGAGAACGTGACCACGCCAATTCAGGACGTTTCACTTCCGGATGACTACTCTCTGGTGAGCGAGATGTCCTCAGGTACGCCTTGTCAAACCGGATCACTTAACGGATCAGATGCAGCCGAGCGTAATGCAAGGCGTACCGCAAGGAACAGATTCGTTGCTGGATAACGTCCGCTAGTGCTGAGATACGGAGCATGCTGGACCAATGAAGGAAAAGACGAAAACGAGCCTGGGTCATTTCTATACAAGCATTTATTTACAATAAGTGAGGAAAATATGTGGCACAGTGAATGGGTTTATTATTTGTACAGCGGGATAGCAAGGATTTGTGTGTGTACGTGCATGCGTGTGTCCGTGCGCACGTGTTTTGTTGATTGGTATCTTCACATATATGTGAGTTTCAGAATGTGGAATTCGAGTCTTCCCTTCCACATTCATTCATCTTCATTCATTATTTTCTCTGTCTCTGTCTCTTCGTTGTATTTGCTATACATATATTAATTTCATACTCCTGGCTGTTATGGTGAGCATTGCCACGGATTATGTCTCGCACAGTAAATCCGCAAGAACACCATCTGTCCTGTCACCAAGACAATTGTTCCGCTAATGCAAACCATTCAATCAGAAGGCTTGTGATCAGCGGGTAAATCAAAATTTTGGAGCGTGACGAGCACTCTCCTGGTCTCCAATGGACATAAAGTCCTACACCAAAGTGTCACCTCCAATCCAGAGGCCTTAGCCCGGCGACTCTATCAAACAGACAAAGATTACTTGGTCCACATCAGTTGAACCATGAAACGGAGCCACCTCTCCCGGATTTCAGGCTTATTTCCCTTATCAGGACGGCATATCAATAAATATCTAACCGATGATGACCACATTCATTGTTTAAACATCACGTCGCACCTCCTGGCTGTTATGGTGAGCATCGCCAAGGATTATTTCTCACGCAGTTAATCCACAGAGTCCCATTAATCTAACACTGTGCTATCAGTGTGCATGGCAGTGTTGGTACTATTTTGTAAGGTATTGTTCACTACTGTTAATGATTTGATAACCTCTGGTTTCCGCATGGATGTTGTGGCGCATTTTTTTTGTTTGTTTTGTTTTTCGTTTTTTTTTTGACATGCATGTGAAGCTATTTTAGTGAAGATGAAGTTTGTGTGATCCTGTGTAGTCGGCTGCAGGCGGAATCGTTCGGTGTGTTTGGAGATGCTGCGCCGCTGTATCCTCATCACCTTTATGGTCTATCTGGCCATCCCTATCTTGGCAAAGATGTGTCCTGGCATTCAAGCTAAACTCGTCTTCCCTTAACTTTGGTTGGTATGAGAACTTCCTCGTTTAATTGCAGTCATCATGCTTGTGTAAATTAATCAATGGTTGCTTTTGTACGGAGTGTGATTTATCGTTTTAAGGAAAAACTATCGCAATCATTGCAACGGAGTTGCAGCGTTTGCTTTTGTGATACCATTGTTGTACCTTTACGTAGAGGCATGGGTGGAGATGCTTGTGGTTGTAAATATTTTTGATATTTTGACTTGAATGATCATTTGGCATGTCTTATTGTTCCCCTTTGTCAGGGTTTAGTGCGAGTCCCACTTTTTGTGAACTTGAGCAGGCCACAGCTTCTTGGCCTTAACCACACATCAGTTTCTTCCTAAGCTCCAGGCCTGACATCCAGCTAGGAGTGTGGTACGCACCATAGTAACAGGATTCCCTGTTTGAATGTTACTCCGTGTGCTGAAAGCGGGCATTTGCACCCAGGGTGAAGCTACTGCTGCATTATTGCTGTGGCAGGCACGATTTATAATGCCTTCTTAGGCTTCATGTTAAATGTATGAATCTGATGCCATTTCTCATGGGAATCAAATTTTCCATCTTGGGGAAACTTGAATATGCCTGATTTTTCCAATCGTGAGACTGCATTGGCTGCTGCACGTCTGTCTTGCCTTTTTGTGGATGTGCACGATGTCGGATAGGCACACGAACCCCCAGAGTCACTGTGGCGGGAAGGCCAAGGGGAATCAGGCCCCTGGTACGAGGAGTCTCTGCACAATGGCAATTCTGTCATTTTGTATTTACATTGGAAAGCTGGCACTCGGTGAGACTTTCCAATCTTTGTTTCTTTATAAACTGCTTTGGTTTTGGAAAATGACAGTAATTATGAATTGACAACTGTAACCTGTTTTTTTTTCCTTCTTTTTTTTTTTTCTGGTTTCACAGAGCTAGTAAGCATCGTGTTGATCTGTACAAGGTAAAGAAAAATGTGTTGTGGTTGTTTTTGAAGGAGCAGATAATGTACTTATCAAGACATGCAATATACTGTACGGTATATGATTTTCAGTGAGAAGGAGAAAAACAATGTGTGGTTATCTTATTTTTGACCAAAACACCCACTCCAAATCGCTGATAACAGTAATTTGGATGTACTTTTTGTTAATTGCACGAGTTTAGTAATTCGAGGCAAGCTGTTAACCTGTATTGGATTGTAATGACCAGATGATAAAGATCTCTCCAGCAAAAGCGGTTTAGCTGTTCTGTTTCCAAGTCCTTTCTTTTCTTTGTACATTTTTTGTAAACACATGATCTGATTGTTCAAAGTCGCATGATACAATCAGTCAGTTTGATTTGTTAATCCCCATTGCTTTTGGCTTTGTACGCTCATGCTGTTCTCGTGCCTCCCCCTCAAACCTCACCCTCTTCCTCCTTCCCCATACGAATCAGCGCCTCAGTTCATTTGACTATCACGTCATTTCGCTGGACTATCGAGGTGAGTTGCATTAGTCTTTAAACTTTTCTTTTCACAATTACTGCCAAAAGCCGTAAATGTATTCGCAAGTATATGTGCTTTAATTTTACTGGGGACGGGTGTGGGTCAGTCCCCTGCGAAGGCAGAATAAAACTGTATGGGGTAGTGTTTTTACTACTGGGTTGGGGGCACAGAGTTATTGGAGGTGTTGGTGGAGAAATATCATTGCCATTGGGAGGAATGAAGTCTGAGCCAATGTTTGGCAAGAGGGGTAGATGTTGTCAATTGGTGGAGGAAGTTTGTAGGTAGGGGTCTCGACAGTGGAGGCCGATTCAGGTAAGCTGATGTACATATGTGAGGAGGTAAGTGGGGTAGTGTAGTGTTAGGTTTCAATGAGTAATACACCATTTGGAATCTTTTCTGTTTAGGATAATTTAAGTTGTTGAATGTTCATTTATTTGATTTTTTTCTGAATAATTGCATTTGCAAAGGTTTTCTTTTCAAATTAAATTCCATTTATATGGCTGTTTTCCTGAGATAAAATAAATCGGACGTTCGTTTAACCATCCGTCCGAAGGATGGCATACACATTGATGAAACACTGGGATGATAGTTTATAGCTTGCTTGGGATTCAACCCAGGCTAGTCAGCTTGGAGATGAGTGTTTGTACCTCCTAGGCCATCATGTCAGGCCATAAAATAAATCTGCATCTCCCACTATTACCACTGGCTAGACAGATCTAATGTGCAATTTACTGATAGTGGCGGGAATTTAGAATTTGTTCAGGGGTATCGGTAATAACTCGTCTTCTGTTCACAAAAGACACCGCAGGATCATTAACATCCACTAACTAATGTCAGCAGAGGGCACGCCTGGCTTAACCTACATATGAAGGGATGGCATACTTTGTAAAGCAATGCCTTGCCTGCAAAACACCAATCTGGCAGTTTATAGTTTTGAGCAGAGAATCAAACCCAGATTGCACAGTTGAAAGGTAAGTGCACTAGTATCTTCTGCACTATCCTGTTTGACAGCGTCTCATTTCACGGTTGCATTTAAGTAATAATTTTCTTTTAAAATCCAGCGTGGGGCCTCAAATTGTTGAGTGGGTGTACATCACATTACAATGGTGACAAAATAATAGCACCAGCAGCAGCCTTCGTTGATCTTGCAGCAGACTTGCTGGGGTTTGAATTTAGCCAGTAGCTACCTGATTTTTGCTTTCAATAGTGAAATAACTATTTACACACTAATAGTTATTGATTGGAGGGATGCAATCGTGGCTTTATTTTGAACTTGGGTTTGGTCATGAGCCAGCTGGTTTGCCCCAAAGACTGTCTTGTTTTTCTTTTGTGATCTATCAATAGTCATGATTTTATTGCACTCGTGCATTCTTGGTTTTTTAAATGGGCTGGGTCTAGCAAGTGTCTAGTATTTGTCTGCATGATCTATCGAGATGAATGACCGAGTGTGCTTGTTTTTTCTTGGCATTGCATAGGCTGGGGTGACTCGTTGGGCTCACCAAAGAGGAAGGCATCACATGGATGCCCTTTACACTTACCATTGGGTTAAAGAGAGAAGTCGGGGACCTGTTTATATCTGGGGGCATCTCTCGGCACAGGGTGAGGCAACCTGTAACGTATCGTGTTGTATATCTAGGAATATCTTCTTTATAAGCTCGATCACGTTGACTTTAATGTTGCAGACTGATATTTAAAAAAATAATGGGGGGAAAATATGATCATTCTCATTACCTCCGCCACCGAAGGTGGACTGCGGTTATATTTTTTACCTCTGTCTGTTTGTGAGCATGATTTTCAAAAGTTGTGGAAGAATTATGAAAAACCTGGTGGATGAGTTGGGGAGGTGAGAAGAAACAAACTGATTAGATTTTTGGTTAATGTCCGGATGCAGATCTGACCTATGAATGATACAAAACTTGAACTGTTCAGCCGGCGAAGAGTATGCGCTTTTATTGATGCCATTCTGGTTTTGCTATGGAATGACATAACATGATAACGGGCAGTAAGATTCTCATTCATTCATTAATTCATTTCTTCATTCATTTTGTGGCATTGCCACTGTGAACCTACCCTTCTTTGCCCTCCATTTTCATTTCCCCATATTCCCTCCCTATTTTTTGTCAGATCAGGCCAGATTAGGTCCTGTGACTTGCTTCAGGTACCATGTAAACCTGCACTAACCTGTTTCACGATCGGGCTGTCGGCGACTAAACGGCCTCCCAACCAGGTTTCTTGGTGAGGAGGGTGTTTGGGATATGGACATCCAGCAGGATTTTTTTTTTTTTTTTAACTGTCAAAGGGTGAGGAGCTCCTTATGAGCCAATGGCATCCATATCTGGTGCCAACTGTGTCTGCGGACGTACTCCTCAGTTCGGTTACTTTTTTTCTCGAGGTTGGTGGCAGGATTTGAACTCCGGCCACCGTCAAACACTTGATTCTGCAAAACCCATAACGCAAAGAAACTGAAAACCCACTCCGTGTGAGTACCTCTTGTACTGCTGCCCTTCGCAGAGCAGCTCACCGGATGATTGGGATTGGGGAAAGCCTCCAAGACCCTCATCCTTGATGATGGGAGGAAAAGCACGGAGTAAACTTTCTGGGTCAGATTGTGGCGGGGTTGGTGCTGATGTGTCATCCACCAGATGCCGGTCTCCTTGAGTTTAACCTGAGGTGGTACCTTTGGGTGGGTGCCTGGAATGTCCTATCCCTAAGAGAGGATGATCAACCTTCTCTGTTTCTGAGCTCCAGCGTTTGAACTTCGGTATTGCATCAACCTTTCTGAGGTTTGGAGACCGGATAGTGGTAAGATCATGGTGGGTGGTTACACCTACTACTGGTGTGGTCGCTCTGGTGGTTACTATGCCCAATGAGTTTGTTACAGCTATGTCCAATAAGCTGACTTCCATGATAATTGAGGTACATCGGTCAAACGAATGTATTATGAGACTGAGGATTTGTCACTCCTTGGGTGGTGTTTCCCTGGTCTCTGTATATGCTCTGCTGAGGTGAGTGATCTCACCGTGAAGGACGCATCTATGCTTGCTGAGCCTGTGGTTGATCAGTGCCCAGGCGAGATACTCTTCGAGTCTTGGGGGGATTTCATTGCATCGACGTGGCACTGATGGGGATGGTTATGAGACGTGTTTGTCCCATGGGTCTGGAACTGTGTACCAGAATAGCACTAAGTCCTTGCCCAGGCAAAAAATGCTACAGTTAGAACCAGAGAGTTGTACTTCATACATATAGTTGGTAACAGTCCTACTACAGTAGTCTGCAAATAATTACTACAGGAAAGGAATTGTGTTTTTGCCAGAGCATGGCTTTGCAAGAAGTGGACTTAGGGTGGCTTGCTCATGGTTTCATCGCCCGCCGGCTCATCGCTGGACTTCATATTCCAACGCTAGTGATGTGACAAAGGAGATTGACCATGTGCTCATTGTGATGGTCGGTGGAGGATGATTCAGAACTGTAGGGTCCTACCGGAGTGATCAGTTCCTCAATACCAACCACAGGCTTGTTGGAGTAACTCTGAAGTTGCAGCTTAAATCTGGAGAATGGTACCATCCCAAGCCGAGGCTGGATGTTGGAAAGCTCAAGGATGAGAGGGTAGCTGAGGAAATTGCGAACAGCGCTGGAGTGGGGATTTGGGGGGGGGGGGGTCTGGGTGCTTTGGGGAATCCTGAAGAGTTGTGGAGTGCCTTCAAGACTTACCATCCTTGATGTTTGCTTGGTGGCATGTCTTGGAACTCACCAAAGGGTGAAGAAGAACTTTGTGTCCTGCCTACAGGGTTAGCTGTTGCCGTACCGAAAAATCCTCAAATAAATAAAACTAGGATATTCACATATGATGCCGCTCCCACTGCATGGTGATTGCAGACAAAATTGTGGGCTCGTGATTTGTGCTTTGAAAGACCCTTTCCACTTTTTTTTTTTCCTCGGATGTGTGGGGTAGGGTGTTTTGAATATACTTTATAGTTATTTTAAATTTAACTTCTTCTGTTTTTAAAGTGTTAATTGCCAGTTTAAGGACACCCTTTGATGAGGTCATTGTGCCTGTTTCAAATGGTGGGCAGCTGTTTTATGTGCAGGGGGAGGGGTCAAGATCTCTAATCATACTGAGGATTTACCCATTCACGTGCATACACAACCGTGAACGCGTCGACGGACCATTTTGAAACTGCAAAAGAAATGTCACATACATAGGGTGATATAGAGAGACCCACCTGTCTTTGGTTCATGTTCTATGAGAATTTTTGTTCAAATAACATGGTTTTAATTCAGTACGGTGTTGGGCAGGTCAAGCTAATGCCCCCCCCCCCCCCCTGAAGGCAATATTTCTTGATTGAATATAGCAAATAGATGTTATTTTAAAGCTAACAATTCTGGAAGTTCATGATCTTATTAAAATTTTTTTAATAAAATGTGAAATAATGAAATACAAAGGTAATATTTTGGCATAAATAATTAATTAGCGTGCTTACGGGACATTGGTATTTCTTGATCTGGTAATTTATTCAAATGATTTAATTGAATTTTGTTATGTGAGGACATCAGCACCAGGCACTAGACACATTTTAAGTTTTTGAAAAGATAATTAATATGCTAATAGGCATGTCCAATATGCAGTGTCCGTACGCACATTTTCACGTGCAGCGGGTTTTTTTCGCAATCCAACTAGGAAATGGTTGAGTTGTTTTTTTTATATTATGTGACATTCTAATTTATGCATGACTAACAAACAAGAAATGGTAATTACATAATCAGCATTTTAAAATATGATGTATCAGGCAGCATGTGTGACATATGGGACATACCAGTTTAAAACATGTGGGCTGGGGTAAAGTGCTGCATTTCAGTGAGGCATCAAAATGTAAAGGGAAAGTGGTTCCACAAGGAGCTATTTTGCCACTTCTCAAAAAAAGGTTTGAACTGTGAATAGTCCCGTTGGATTTACTGGAATTCAGTCCATAACCTTTCCCGCAAGCCTTTTCGTCAGACTTCTGAAATTATATTGATGCAATTCTGCTGAATGGCTTGGTATACATAGCCAATCACCAAAATTGTTGTAACTGGAATAAAAAAATAAATAAAAATAAAAAAAAAAAAAAAAAAAAATAAATAAAAAATATAAAAAAAAAATTATATAAATAAAAAAAATAAAAAAAAAAATAATATAAAATAGAAAGAAATAATTAATATATAAAATAAATAAATATAAAAAATAATAAAATAATAATAAAAAAAATAAGAAAAAAAAATATAATATAATAATAATAAAAAAAAATAAATAAAAAAAAAAAAAAAATAATAAAAATAAAAATATAAAAAATAAATAAAATATAAAAAAAAAAAATTAAAAATAAAAAAATTAAAAACCGCATCCCTCCAACGCAATGGCATCCATCATGCAGTGGTCCCCAGACAGTTATTTCATTAATATACGTACAGTCAGACCCTTCCTTCTTGTCTTATGGGACAAACGGGACAAATGCATTGTGTGAATCTCATGGTTGGGTCTGATTGTATGTACAGATTTTTTTCCCATTCTGTTTCTCTATTCCTGAGGTAAATCCAAGCAATGGGTCCTCACGAGGGCCAGCGGGTGCTGCGCTCGGACACCCACCTGTAAAAACCGCGGAAAGCCAACACCAAATGCCAGCGCCGTACAGTACGCACGCAGCACACTCTTTTTAACCCAAATCTCCATTTACTACTTATATCTATACTCTTTTCAATCTAAGGCTACATCAAATAATTATATCCAATCTTTTCCTTCGGTTCATGACACAGATCAGGGCTGGCAACGCACACACCACCGCTTTTGATAAATGAACGCATGCTCAATG
>CM068960.1:26554135-26569257 GCA_035128595.1 Eptatretus atami
GGCAGTGTCGCTCGGCTGCATCTGATCCGGTAGAGTGATCCAGTTCAGACAAGGCGTACCGAGGGCGTGTCCCCCGGTAATTCGATCACTTGATTATTTTTTAGGAAACCGGATAAACTAGACGGAGGACCCTAAGTCACGTGGTTGAGTTATTGGCATTCACGGTCGGTTAAGCCTGTATCTCACTGGGCTGCGACAGCTCGCGACTAGTTGGAGACACCAAATTGCGAAAAACAGCGATAATTTTCACTTGGAATACACTGAATTTATACTAAAACACATTTGCGTATGTCTCACGAATATCGCACGAATGTCCCACGAACTCCCGGCGAAATTGGGATGAACTTCGCCTGGAGTTCGCATACATGTCGCACGACATTCACGCGACGTTCAGGTGACAAAACTGAGATTTTTTTTGGCAACATGCAACTGTCGCGGCGGACGGTCACACGACGGTCGTGAACACCATCGCGCAAATGTCGTGCAACAGTCGCACGACAACTGTGCGTGACAATATGAAATCGGGACCATAATATATATATGAGGCCTCTCCTTCCAGCAATCATATTGTCAGTTGGGAAACGAGTAAGAGAGTACCTGACTGAGTACTACAATGGTGTGGGAGCTGTGCCGGTGGCAGAACAGGATGGTGGATTACAGGAGAATGCTGACCAAGCCTGATTGCTCAAAGTGTTCTGTTTACTTGTCAACGTTGCACCCACAAACATTGTGTGTGACCCAATTGTTATTGTCATGCTTGATAGGGGCTTGTGGGTGTGACCATATTTTGTGTGTGACCTAATTTATGTAAAAATATGTGTGAGCGTGATTTATGAATGATGGGAAGGTGAGAGAATGATAGGAAAGTGAAAAAGTTTGCATTGAAGGCCATTACTCAGAACAGGAGGAAAGAGGACAGACAATGCTGGTTCTTACAATTTGGACAAGGAGTTGTTTTTTTTTAGTCATATCTGGATTGAACTATTGTGAATCTATCTACATTACATGCATGTCACATTTTGTCGCACCTTCTTACTCACGGAAACTAAATTGAGAAGGGTTCGAGACCGGTTCGAGACAACCGCGACGACTCTGTGACTATTTTGAGATAAAATTTGTCGCACGAATTTTTGAACATGTTTCAAAATCCAGCGCAGCAAGAGCGACGTCCTGCGACTCAACGCGAGGAAATTGAGAACCACCGCGAACTGTTTCCAGACATTTTGGAGAATCCCGTTCGCATTTGTGCGAGCTGTTCGCAGCCCAGTGAGATACAGGCTTTAGCGACCCTCCGCGTCACGGAATTATCTGTGTGAGACGGCCTGCAATTCCGGGGAGTCTGGTGGGAACGCTGAGATAGCTTCCCCCCATGGTGGTCTTCTCACCAACCTCCCAACAATATATATATACACAGTACACCACGTGTGTGTGTTTACATGTATAAAAATATGTGTGTGTTGTGTGTGTATATATATATATATATAATGATTGTGTGTGTGTGTGTGTGTGTGTGTTGGTGTGTGTGTGTGTGTGTGTGTGTGTGTGTGGTGTGTGTGTGTGTGTGTGTGTTTGTGTGTTATGTTTGGCTGTCTTCTTGGGACGACGGTGCAGGTAATTGGTCTTTATTTTGATTAGCACCGATTTACCTGGCACAACAACCCCTCCCCCCTTTCCACAAGCTCTTCTGTCGCTGCTGATTGCATCATTTTCTGATTTTCGTCCCGATATTTTTAAGCTGTGCCACTGATGCAGTGCCCTCCATTACCATTACACTGGTACTCATTTCGCTGACCTTGGAAGGTTGGCAGTCAACACCACCTGGTGTTAATTCAACGATTGACAGTGGCTCAGACTCCAGAGCCAGAGGTCTTAAGCCAGCCACCTTAACCATTAAGCCAACACCAGGCTTCAACCATTACATTACTGAGTGTGGTCTTAACCGTCAATGAGTTAAACAGAAGAAAAAATGTGGACACGTACGTAGTGTGTGTACACGCACACGCACACACACCTCAATAAATCTTGGTTTTCGAGATTTTAGGAACCAAAATAGTGGATGTATTGTAGTAAATGATGTAAAATAAAGGAAACTTAAAAACACCATTGAATTGGAAACATTGCCATATGTAGGCTACACCCCTCCCCTCAGTTCGTCTGAATGTTCACTCGTACACCTGACACTCACCTCATTCGTACCATGACTTGTAACCCCACCTCTCCCACAATACATCTCGTATCACCTCGTACCTCCCACCCTCTCCCAGCAATACATCTCGTCACCTCGTAAACCTGTCACCTCCCCTCAATCTCGTACACCTGCTACCTCCCACCCTCTCCAGCAATACATCTCGTATGCACCTGTACACCTCACCCTCACATTCTACGTACACCTGTACACCTCCACCCTTCCCAGCAATACATCTCGTACACCTCGTACACCTACCCACCCTCTCCCAGCAATACATTTCGTACACTCGTACAACTCCCCACCTCTCCAGCAATACATCTCGTACACTCGTAACCTGTACACCCCACCTCTCCAGCAACATTTGTACACTGTACACTCCCACTCCAGCATACATCTCGTACACCTCGTCATCTCCCCTACATCTCGTACACCTGTACATCCCACCCTCTCCCAGCAATATCTCGTACACCTCTGTACACCTCCCACCCTCACATCTCTGTACACCTCGACTACACTGTCCCCACCCTCTCCCAGCAATACATCTCGTACCTCGTACACTCCCACCCTCTCCAGCCTTACATTCGTCTGTTTACACCTCCCACCCCTCCCAGCAATAATCTCGTACACCTCGTTACTGTACCCCCACCCTCTCCGCATATCTCGTATCCACCTCGTCACTCCCCCTCTCAGCATCATCTGTCACCTCGTAACCTTGTACCCCCACCTCTCCCAGCAATAATTCGTACACCTCGTGAAACACCATCCCTCGCCGAATACATCTGTACCTCCGTACCTCCAACCCCTCCCCAGTGCACATACTCTGTAACTGTACACCTCCCCTCTCCCAGCAATTCATCGTCCGTACCTTCGACATCCTCCACCTCTGCAGCAATCATCTCGTCTCGTACGTACCACCCCCCTCTCCCATATATCTCTACTTCTGGTCATCCATTTATCGAGCCGTTCGATCCGCTTTACCCGATCTCTTACCGGCAGCCACAAGCCCTGTCCTCCTTCACACAAAAATCCCCCTCGTCTCGTCCCTTCATTTTCATTTGTTCCTGCCGGCCTCCTGGTCCCTCGGCTGCTTCCCATCGCCGGTTCCGAAACCTCAGTTCGGGATCCCGTGATCCCACCGTTTCCGCCTCGCCTCGCATGACGCGCGCTCACTCCCAACCCGCGTCCGACTGTGCTCGCACTGAGGAAGCCTCCTCGCCGAACATCGGTTTAATAGAATGAACAAAGGAATGATTGATTAATTTTTTTTAAAAAATCTGAAAGAATGAAAAAAAATTTTTCAATACTTTTCGCCTCAGGTTTGTAATCTCGAGATGAAAGACTCAAATCTCGACTCCACTGGGTCAGGCAAATGCAAACCACCGAGTGCATGGTGTTGTGACAGGAAGCTGCAAATTCCCGCCCCCCATGGACTGTCGAATCATCGACCTCTCACGGGGCGGAGCTTCGACGTCACTTGGAGGATGAGGTCATGAGGAGCTTGGTTGGTGCCGTTTTGGGCGCCACATCTCAGGAAGGACGTAGCTACCTACCACAGAGAGTGTTCAGCGTCGTGTTACTCGATTGATTCCCGCCTTTTCAGATGAGAGGACATGATGGATTTTGTGTATGATAATGAAGAGTGGGGTACATGGACGCAGGCATATTGGTTGGACCTATTGGCCTCTTCCTGCGTCAAACTTCTGTATTTCTTTTGTATTAAAAAGGGCTAGTTTCGAGTGCAATAATAACATTTTAATCCCATCCTTTTATTTAATGCCCACAAGTTCTTTGTCTGTCACGTGAGCAGTAAAGATAATTTCACGCTCATCACGTGACATTCGCTGACAATGACAATCGCGTGACACTCCCACACGGTACAAAAAAAAGAGGCGTGGCCAATATGAATGAGCTCATTGCAGGCAGAAGCTGATTGGGCAGTGAGCGTGACGTCGCATATTGAGCGTCTATTTCCAATATATCGTCTAATCGCTTATCAACACTGGCAGTTTGATTATAATTAACCTCTTCTGTCCCATCGTCATCCACTTTCTGTCACGTCTTGTTTGTGTTATCTCCCAGCGTATTAATTTTTGATTTTGGAGTTGAGGTGTATTTTCGCTTAATAATAGCTCAACTGGTGATATCACGTTTTATAATTTTATCCCTTTATTATTAAACTTTCAATCGCTGATTTAAAGTATGAACTTCCCTTTATGAAAATGCGTCTCGAAACATTATTCTTTGAATGTACATCCAAAACAAGAGACGCAACGATATATATATATATATTTATTTCAATATTAATGTAATTAAATTTTTTTTTTTATTCTCTTGAGCATTCAAATGGCGCGATGTGTGTTCGTCTTCTCGTTGCAATTGAATTTCTGTTTCGTTATTTTTTTATTTTATTCCTTTTCCTCACTTTTTGTTCCTACGTGGAAGTGGCTCCACCTTTCTGTGGAGAACACAATCCGCGAGAAACGCTGTGCCCCGATTTGTCCTGACAGGATTGATGCGCTCGAGCGTTTTGTCCACGGTGAGGAGATCTTACGATTCTTCCCTCTCATCGTGTGTCGCCGACGGGCAACGAGAGCTCTTTTTCACCGTTTTGAAAAATCCATTTCGTTTTTTCCTACTTTTAAAATCCGTTTCGGTTTTTTTTCCTGCTTTTAAAATCCGTCGTCCATTTTGGAATCGCTTTGCGCTTGTGACCCGTGTATGAGCTGCGACACTGAAATGTTTTCTCGTTTTAACGGATTTGACGGGAATTAAATCGGCCAGGTAGGAACGTTAAGCAGGCTATCTTGTTCGCTCGCGTTCGTCGAGTCTAGTCTCATTGGTACCTTCAGAAAAGGGTATTATTTAAGCCGACACCATGGTGGGCCCGTGTTGGATAGCTCGCTTTAAAGTACGCTGTCCTTTTGGGTCTTGTTTGCGATCGATACCCAATCCAAATGCAGTTGGACTTCAACCACAAAAGAAAGATAACTTTCTGGCGAAGTGGTGGTGGTCGTACGGCAGCTTAGCTGTGTTGAAGCGCCACTGTGTCGCTGATGCAGTGCCCCTCTACCGGTACACACACTGGAACTGGTACTCATTTCGCCGACCTGGGAAGGATGACAGGCTGAGTCAACCCCCTGGTGTATTAATTCAGCGGCCGACGGGGCTTGAACTCAGGACCCTAGGATCCCAAGCCGCCACCCTAACCACTGAGCCAACACCAGGCTCATTTAATGCTGAACGCTCTCCATGGCAGCGAGGACCTTCGTCGGATGTGGTGACCAGAACTGTACATAACTGCAACATTCCAGATGAGGCCTCACTGGATTCCCATACGGTCTTAAAGGGGCTGTCACACCTTGACGATTTATCCAGCGTATGCCGATTTATGAAAAATTTGTCTGAAACGCTGGCACACGTCGAATACGTTATGGGTACGTTTTGTGTACGTTAGGTGCACGCTGAAAAACACTACCATAGGTCGTATTACGTTGGTTTAAAAACGTTGTACTTTTTGGTTGTCCAAAAAATTTTGCATGCTTGAATTTTTACGACGTACTCCGCGTTTGGCTCACACGTTCGCTACGCTGGCCATAAGTTGTAGGCACGTTATGCGATCGTTGACACACGTTAATTGTATGTTACTCATAAGTCGAAACACGTAGAGGTAACATTCGGTACCCGAAACTTATTTCTAACTACATGAGTAACGTTTTGTAAGCACGCTACACGAACGTTGTTCACACTTCGCAACACGCTACTTGAAAGTTCCTCATACGTCGAAACACATCAAAGTAATGTTTAGGGAACCGTGACTTATTTATAACCTATGAATAACGTGCTTGGGAATTATTACGCTATGCATACGCTAGACTATCGTTGGGCATAGGTTGTGGACGCCTAAAACACGATAAACAATCGTTGGTATAACTTATGTATAAGTTATCGAAGCGTTCTGTGTTCATTACTAGTACATTATGCATTTGTCAAAGTCGTTTTTAATACTTTTATAAATAAAACAAAGAAATATTTCATCGTGGGAATGAGGAAAAAAATTTGCCAAATGAACGAACAATGGTGCAAAGTAGTCTCCTATTCGTGGACGATAAAAGAGGATCCATCATCACCCACACCCTCCCCATCACGCTCACCTACTACTACTGACATGGACTACTACTACTACCAATACTACTACAACTACTACTACTACTACTACTGACATAGACATACTACTACTACTGCTACTGACATAGACATACTACTACTACTACTACTGACATAGACATACTACTCATACTACTACTATACTTACTACTGACATAGAATACTACTACTACTACTACTACACTGACATAGACATACTACTACTACTACTACTACCAATGCTACTACTAACTACAAACTACTACTACTATTACGACTGTCACGCACACACAACTACTGCTAATAGTATTACTACTACTGATACTACTGGCATTGACATCTACTCAACATGGAGTCTGGAACAATGATGGGTTCCTCTTGTGAAGCCCATTTGTATATACCAATTCCCCTTAATGCTGCCAATACGCCATTATACGGTAGATGTAAGTTAGAAACGCGTTCAGTAAGTGCTGTGGTCGTCCGGAAGACGTCAATCTAATTCGTCTACATACGACAATGTGCGTTTGAGATACGTTACACATAGGTTCATAGCATGTTACTCAAAGGTTAGAAGCACGTTATACTTAGGTTCAAAGCATGCTACACATAGGTTAAACGCACGTTACTCATAGGTTCATAGCACGCTAGTCATTGGTTCAAGGCAAGTTACAAATAGGTTCAATGCACGTTACTCATAGGTTTCAAGCACGTTAAACATAGGTTCAGAGCACGCTACTCATAGGTTAAAAGGACGTTACCATTGGTTGAAAATTAGGTTGCGGTATGTTAAATATTACCTTGACGTGTTTCGACTTATGAGTACCTACAAGTAACGTGTGTCGTCGTGTGTAAACGATCGCGGACGTGCCAGGAACATATGACAACGCATGCGGAACGTGTTAGCCATACGCCGAGTACGTCGTAAAATTTTCAGCATGCTTGAAATTTCACGACGTATTACACGTACCACGTAATATGACAGCGTACTTCATTGTTTTCCAGCCTACTCTTAACGTATACACAACTTACCTATACCGTATTTGACGTGCGCCTAGCGTTTTAGACACATTTTTCATAGGCCGGCATACGCTGGCAAAATCGTCAAGGTGTGACTGCGATGTTGACACTTCAAATTCTCAGGCGGTTATGATTTAAATCGGCGTGCGGCAGGTTCTTAACAGGCTACGCCACAGTTCGCCGGCGATATGTTTAGCGCGCTATGCATAAGTTAAACTATCGTTGGGCATAGGTTGTGAATGCCGACAACAGGCTAAGCATTCGTTGGTAAAAGTTATCAATAACACAACGAAACGTTCTGTGCCCGTTACTAATATGTTACATACGACCAAACGTTATGAATACGCCAAAACTTTTAAAAAACATCAAATTTCAGCGTACGCCAACGTTTTACATACATTTTATACGTTGCCATTGCTAGTTAAACGTCAAGGTGTGACAGGGCCCTAACACACTACCTCAGATGCAGAGAGAGCTCCGTGCAGACATTTCGTCAGAGAGCCTGGTGTTGCCTCAGTGGCGGCTTGGGATCCTAGCCTGAGTTCAAGCCCGTCGGCCGTTGAATTAATACACCAAGAGGTTGACTCAGCCTGTCATCCTTCCGAGGTCGGAATGAGTACCAGTGCACTGGTAGGGGACACTGCATCAGCGCATAGCGCGTCCCAACCAATGATGCAACCAGCAGCCATAGCTGCACTCGATAGAGGAGAGTGTTAGGTGCGGCCAGGATCCTAGGGTCCTGAGTTCAAGCCCGCTCGGCCGCTGAATTAATACACCAGGGTGTGACTCAGCCTGTCATCCTTCAGGTCGGGAAATAGTACCTGCACGTAAGGGGACACTGCACAGCGGCATAGCCGCGTCCAACGAATGATGCAACCAGCAGCCACAGGCTGCACGAGAGAGAGAGAGAGAGAGAGAGAGAGAGAGAGAGAGAGAGAGAGAGCAGAGAGAGACAGAGAGAGACAGAGAGAGACAGAGAGAGACAGAGAGAGACAGAGAGAGACAGAGAGAGACAGAGAGAGACAGAGAGAGACACGGGTGGCGGCCAGGGATCCTAGGATCCTGAGTTCAAGCCCCTCGGCGCTGAATTAATACACCAGGTTGACTCAGCCTGTCATCCTTCCGAGGTCGGTGAAATGAGTACAGTGCACTGGTAAGGGGGACACTGCATCAGCGGCATAGCCGCGTCCCAACCAATGAGCAAACCAGCAGCCACAGGCTGCACTCGATAGAGAGAGAGTGGTTAGGGTGGTGGCTTGGGATCCTAGGGTCCTGAGTTCAAGCCCCGTCGGCCACTGAATTAATACACCAGGGGGTTGACTCAGCTGTCATCTTCTCAGGTCGGCGAAATGAGTACCAGTTCCAGTGTGTGTACTGGTAGAGGGGCACTGCAATCAGCAACACAGTCGCGCTTCAAGAAATGATAGCTACCCTGGCAGCTAAGCTGCCATACGACCACACACACAGCATGAAGTGACGATATTGGTTCTTGGGCTTGGAGCCAGGGCTTTATTCATTAAACTGTTACGTTTTGTCGGATAGGGGCCACAACCTAGTTAGATAAGGCCCTTACCATTGGTTGTGTTCTTGTAGATCCTAAGAACTTTCTGAACGTGCGATAAATGTGTGTGATTGGGTTACGTTGTCTTTCATGTGCCACCCCCCACGGGGATGCGCCTCCTCGTCTAATGTAAACTACATGGGCTAAGATGTCTTTTGCACCACCTCCCCATCCCCTTGTCGAATTTGGTTGTGGCTGGGTAAAAAAAATAGCCGCTGGTGGTGCCTGGGGGGGGGAGGGGGGGTTGATGCAACCCCTCCCCCCATATTTTGTATCGGGTCCCCTCTATCGCTGCAAAGGGGAGGAGGTGAGCAGGTTGTAAGAGCGTGCATCCCGTTCTGAAATGAGACCCAACGCTGCTAGAAGACCCAACTCGACCCTGAGGTTGTTTTTTTTTGTTTTTTTTCTGGCCTTCCACTTCTTTGCTGGCACCTCTTTGCACTCCCATTGCTCCTGCAGCACTTGGACAGCTCCACGTGCTCTTCCGTCTGTGTCCTGTTCTGTGGCTCTGGTCCGTTCCACTGGCTCCATGCTCGAGTCCTGTCACAGCCTTAGTTTAATCTCTTGCTAAATTCGCCCTCTGTCTGTTTTTTGTTGTTGTTGTGCATGTGGGCCTTTAGCAAGGGTAGTTTTCTTGTCTAGTTTTTGTCTTTGTTTCGGATTTGATTAAACATTGTCTTGTGTTAAAAACAAATGATGACAAGAGCCCGTGTTCTTCATGATCCCGTAATTTTCCTGTGCCAACGTTGTGGTTAATTTGGGATCCCTGAAGGATGAACGTTTAAGTAATTCTGATTAGTAACTGGTGTGATGCTTGTCATCAGTTCATGAAGGAGGGTGATAGTTCTCCGGCGTGGTTGGCCACCGCTTCAATTGTTTCTGCTTCCATTGTTGATGTCCGAGCAACAATAAGAAAGGTGAATACAAGGTCATCTGATATAGATGTTTGAGGTGATGAAGGGTATCACAAAACAAATGCAATTTAGAGTTTTTTCAGTTTAATGGAGGTGCTGACAAGTTGGCCTAGAGGTACACACACTCGCCTCAAAGCTGTCTAGCCTGGGTTTGAATCCCGGGCCAGCTATAAACTATCATCCTGGTGTTTCACAGGCAAGGCGATTACACAATGTGTGTCGTCCCTCGTATGGTCGTTAAAGGGGTTTCCCATTTGCCAGCATTCGTTGGTGGACGTTATTGTTTCAAAGATCCCGTGATGTTCTTCTCTTAAGAGAAGCTGAGCTATTGCCGGCACCATGACCAAATTTGAAGTTCCTGCCCTAATCAGCAGAGAGCATTGCATCAGTGGCACGACCAAAGCCAATGATGCTACCCCGCAGCCGTGTGCTGCAGACATAGGAAGTCTTCGAGGAGTCAACAAAGGAAGTCAACACAATCCTCGAGTGAAGAGACTTATGACTGTAATACGGTGGGGGTCTTTCACTTAGAAATTACTTGATTCACGGAATGGTCTCCCTGGAAAGGTGGTGGTATCAGAAACGGTAGATACGTTTAAACTGCAATTTGATGGGTACCGAGAAGCATTGGAGATAGAGGAGTTAGAGTTGGGGTACAGGAATATTGGCAGGACTGGCAGGTAGTTTTGGTATGGATTGGTAATGGAAAAATGTGGATTGATTGCGATGCCTACGGGAGGGTCTCGTTAAAAAGTGCATGCGCTGTTCTTGTTTGTCTCTCCAAAGTGCACCTGCCTCTCCACCTCTCCACCTCTCCAAAAAAAAAAACATAGATGTCCTTCTGCCGACCATGCCCACACCTGCTCCACTGTCTTCCCACTCTTCCTCTTCTCTCCTACTCTCACCCCCCCCCCCCAAGTGAAATTAAGTAGATAAACTAACTGATTAAATTCATGTGGCATCGATAGAGTGCAGACTTGATGGGCTAAATGGTCTCCTGTGCTCAAGTTCCTTGTATTTCTTTGAGAGTGCCATCCTTCAAATCAGGCAGTAAGACCTGCCGTTCCATCTACATTTACACATTTACATTCAGCAATGTCTATTGAAAAGTGTACACTTCTGTGTGCTGTTGCTTTTGCCAAGTTTCCTGCTGGAATTGATCAGCTTCACCTACAAACTGGTGGGAAGTGCTGAGTTGGGGATCCGGCATAATCATGATAGGCTCAACTGTCCTTTGCCTGTATGCTAATTAGTATATATATATATATATATATTATGTGTATATATATATATAATATATATATATATATTGTTACGGTTGTGGAAATTCGCATTACACCATAAAGGCCCTCAGGTGAGATATCTCCATAGGTACATGTTGTAGTTAGCCCAAACCCGTTGATAAGAGGGAATTATGTGATCCATCCGGGCTGCGACGCTTTGAGTTAGCCATTTTTCTGTTCTATCTTTTATTTCAAACAAACAGCATCTCAACAACACGCCATCCCCACCACAGCGCCAACCACACTACAACGACGCCACCTCCACCACCTACGCTACCAATCATCGCTTCTACAAACCATTCGCAAAACACACCACCTTCGCCTTTACCTTCACAACTTCATCCCACATCATCGCTTCTACGGCCATCCCAAACACCACCAGTCAACACAAACGACGTGTCCCGGAGCCGTTCGGCAGTGGAGGCCGAACGCGTCGATCGCGGATCAGGAATGCTTCACGCCCACTTCTCCTCCGTCCAATGGCAAGCGCGAGCAGCTTGCCCTGTCTCCAGGCGCGTGTAGGTGGATTCCGTCTAGGTCCGTCTATGCAAATTTTAGGATCAGGGGAGGTTCACGCCATTTTTACCCGACCATGGCTGACCGGGGGGCGGTGTGGCCCCGCCTCCAATCGCGTCCTGATCGGGAATTTGCATGTCGGCGCCTCCTGAGAGCTATAAAGAGACGAGCGCAAGGCGACTTGCGAGGAGAGTGTGGAACTGGTGGAGCTAAGCGTGAGTTGGAGGTGAGCGTTGGAGAGCGTCGTGAGATTGAGCCGGAAGAGTGGAGTGCGCGCGGTGGAGCCGCAGGCGGCGGGTCGGGGCAAGGAAAGTTCGGGTCCGAGGCAAGTGGGACGCGGTCGGCAAACGAGGTTGCGGTGTGGGGGATCGCTCGTCTCGTCGCGGACCCAAGCCAGCCAGCCACTCCCCTCCCCCAGGGCATCAACAATTTCCCCTTCCCCGCGCTGAGATAGTGCAAAGGGGGCCCCGTTCTCCCCCACCCCAAACGTGGTGCCAACGAGCACGCCAGGGGCACGGAGTCGGGGCACAGCGGCGCGGACATTTTGCGGCTTGCCCGCCAACGCGTCACGAGGACGCGGGTAAGACCTCCCGTCTCGCGGACCTGGCCGCTCCTCTAGGTCCCGTGCACATTTGGCCTACGGGCCTGTCTGCCTCCTGTCTGTGAGGGTGGCTTCCTCTTTTGCTTTTGTGTAATGTGTGTTTGCGCCGTCTGTGAAGTAAAACTGTATAAGGTTGCCGTGTGTACGCTTAGGTCGGTGTCAACTTTTTCTCTTGCCTTTGCTTTTTGTGATGGCTGTATATACGTGCTTTCCGTGTGTCGCGTAATAAAATGCTTGCTTGTTGAACTGTGCCCGTTTCGCTTCGTCTTTTCTCCATTTGAATCTCCATCCTGCATCGCGTAAGGGGTCGTAGTGGGTGCAACATCCGGTAATTAATCTGACGTCCAGGTCGACGATAACAACGCTCGGTTTATCCCGATAGTACGGAACGGGCCGCCCAAGCGGCTCGTGTCTGGAGTCGACCTGTGGCGAGGTACAATCGCCCGGTTTACCATCCGCGTGGGTAGTTAGGGAGGTCGAGTTTGGCGAACAACCCTATCCTACGCGGGTGGCCGATTGGCACGATTGTGGTGAGGTCGAGGCCCACCGTGACTAGCTCCCGGCGTTGGTCGAGAGGGTCACGACAGAATTGTCCGTCGGTGGGACGTGCCGCGATTCGAGTTACGTGCCGTTCGCACGCCGGCGGCGCGAATTCGACACAATATTTATATATATATATATATATATTATATATATATATATATATATATATATATATATATAATATTATATATAATTGCACTTCATTGCCTTGACACTGAGAGAGGAGATAGGCAAGACAGGGTGGCATCGCCCACATAAAAACTGCAATTTCTTCATGCCAACGTGATGCCTCATCAAATTAACGGGTGAAGCAACAGAGAATAAGGCATTAGCAATGGCGAGCTTATAGAGTTTATGTAAGGTACATCACTGGTTTATATGTATCAAAAGATGAGACTTCAGTTGCCAAAATGGTCATTTTGATTTCCTGTGCTAATTGCTGTCAATTATTGGACCATGCAGGGTAGGTTTCAGATTACCACAAGCCTGGTGTTGGCTTTGTGGTTAGGGTGGCTGGCTTGGGATCCTAGGGTCCTGAGCTCGAGCCCCATTGGCTGCTGAATTAACACCAGGTGGGGGTCAACTCAGCCTGTCATCCTTCCGAGGTGGGCGAAATGAGTACCAGTGTACTGGTAGAGGGGCACAGCATCAGCGGCACAGCCGTGCGCCAAGAAATGATAGCTACCTGTCAGCCAAAACTGCCATACGCAAGAACAGAACAGATTACCACCAAGTGGTATTTTATTTTGTTGTACGTTATTCATTTATTTTATACTTTACCCCACCCCCTTTTCAATTATCAGCCTGGAGGTGGACTGGACATTTGAACATTACATTTGCATATCTACTCTTCAAAGACTCAGTCGTGTAATTAACCAGACTCGGTAGTGTAATGGTTAGAGTTAGAGCATCCGCTCTGAGTCTGAAAGATCGGTGGTTCAGACTCCGGCCGAGTCATACCAAAGACTTTAAAAATGGTACATGCTGCATCCTTGCTTGATCAGCATTTAAAAGGATAGAATACAAACAATCCCTATTAGTTGGCATCCATGAGGAGGAGGAAATGCTTGCTGATTGTGGTGAGAAAAGTGGCGCCGTTGTTGACGTTGCTGGTACCCGGAGTATCCCGTGAAGTGACGGCACTTCCCCTAAGCTCAGTGGCTGTATTAAGTGTTTATCTCGAAGTTATGTCCATGTGTGTGTGAGTGGCAGCTCCATTATGAGCCTTAGACCTTGTATAAAAAACCGCAATACAAACAGAATCCCGCTCACCCACGTCGGCTGGCTGGTTTTAGCCTGCTTGACCGGGAACTGTGAGTAGTTCCAGTGGGATTGCCTTTTCACAGGCAGCCTGGTTCAGCCTTGGTCAGATTTAGACCATGGGGAACACCAAACGAGATATCCTTACCCTGTCTAGCACTTTTAGACCAAGCCCGTCCTTCATGCAAGCAATACATCACAACTTGACTGTAAACACATTGATACAGGAAAGCTGCTAAATCCTGCACGGTTTACAAATACCTTGATAAACATAAACCTTTAGCCCTTACTTCTGACTATATTCCTCCCCTCCCCCCTCCAACCCGTGCTTGTGATACACATCTCAGGCAAAAAGTTCAACAACACATATCTTGAAAATCAGGTGACCTATATAGGTAACATTTTTCATGGTTTGATTTATTGCTAATACATAAAAGAGACCATGTTTCATTGAAAGAGCTAAAAAGAATCTTGGAAGATATGGTAAAAAAGAAAAAGTGAATTGTGTAGCAAAAGAATAGGACACATTTGAAAATGGCATTTGTAATACAAGGAGCTAACAATTTTCTTTTTCTCTTCAGGTTGTGAGAAGTTCTGAAATTTCACCCAGAAATTGAAAATTGAGGATGGCGACATGGACACAGGAGCAGCTTGCATTTGTTGTTGAGCAGTATTTTACGAAGGGACACTCTGTAATTTTGGCACAAAGAGAATTCAAGAGACATTTTGAAGTTTGCAAAGCTCCATCGAGGAAAGTGATTAACACATGTGTTTCAAACTTCCGGGAAACAGCCAGTGTGAAGCACAAAATGCCAACAGGGAGGCCACAAACTGCCCAAGCACTGGAAAATGTGAAAAGCGTGGTACAAGCAATCGATGCAAGCTCACGAAAGTCAGTCCGCCGTTTGTCGCAACAGGTCGGCATGAGCATAATAACTCTCCATCGAATGTTGAAGGGTGAACTGCATACTTGTTGATGAGTCTTTAATGGTCACAATTAGGTTGGCCTGAAAGATGCGGCTCCCACACAAGAGGGCCTAAACCTCCATCTCAGAATTAAGGCCCCACCTAATGGTGGCAGGAAAGGAGGGGGGGG
>CM068960.1:26581000-26612160 GCA_035128595.1 Eptatretus atami
CCAATTAACTTGATGTGTGATTTTGAAGGTGATTGGTTACACCTGAGCTAATTTGCAACTGTGATTTGAAGGGGGGTGGACACATCCAACTAAGATATTCTAGTTTTGTATTTTTTAATTATTTTTTTGAAATTTGTAGAATTTGTTACTTGGAAGATGTTATGTGTATATAAAGATGGAAAAAGTCTGATTTAATGCTATTTAATTCCAGGCTATAAGGCAACAAAAGTTGAAGATTTTAAAAGGGGATGTAGACTTTCTATAGGTACTGCGAATACTTTCTCTTCACTATAAATAGATGGTGGTTCATTTTATTTGCAGAAATTTGTGTTGATAATTATTTTCAGGTGCTGTTGCGGTAATGGCTGGGCAAAGGCAACAGGACGAGAAGGTACATGTGCTGGTAGCTGGGTAGAGATTGTCTTACAGTTTCGAACGATGGCTGTTTCTTCTGCTTAATCGTGGGGATGGCATCCTCTCTTAATCGTGGAGAATAACCACATGATCTCACAATCTCTGTTGTTTCATAACAGTGCTTTGTAAAATGTTCCAAACACAAAACCAAATATTTAGTAGGCCCGATCCACACTCGAGTATTTCAGACAAACCTCATCCAATTTATGGCAAACTTATGGTCCTTCGGCCATAGGTGTAGCATGAAACCATTTCAGATTGTATTGCTATAACCACAAAGGACGCATCGACTCGGCATATTTGAGGAAAATCGAAAACTATTCGCAGTTTTAAATCTGACCGTGATGTAACCCGTAGACAGTATGAATATGGCGGTCGACTTCCGAGTGTGACGTGACTGATAAGCATGAAGAAGAGGAAGTTGACTTTTAATTGCAAAATTACTTACTTTATAAATTGCAAATCAGGCAGAAGACCCACTATATCTATTTTGTGGGGTAACAAGCGATACATTAGCATTGAGGTGGTTTGAACGTTTGGGTTCCCCTTTAAAGTTTTTTTTGTGGTTTGTAACTTTTGCACATCAACTGTGATTGCTGTTTACATTTACACGGGTACAACAAGGACTATTTATTCACTGGACTTAACTTTTGTGGGAATTACTTGACAGCGAAAAGCATGAAAGTTAGATCCATGCAAAACAAGTACTTTACAGTATATTCTGATTCTGATGTCCCATACTCTGATTAACAGCGTCGGTGCTGCCGAAGCAGTTTCTTTGCAAGGGTTACATCTTGTGGTTTGCCATTGCCTTCCCAGCAGTAGCTATGGTAGGAGCTAGGAGTTTTGGAATTTGTTCAGGGTACCGGCGATAGCTCGCCTACTCTTCATGGAGTGGGATCTTTAATGTCCATCAACTAATGTCAGCAGATGGGCACACGGTTTAACATCCATCCAAGGGACTTCCCACACATTGATGAATCACTTTGCCTGTATCACACCAGGATGACATATTTAGCTGGGTCAGGATTCAAACCCACCGTAGATAGCTTAGAGGCGTGTGCGTACCTTTTCAGCCATACTGCCAGCATTGTTACCTCTGCCACCGAAGGTGGGCGGAGGTTATGTTTTAGCCCTTATCTGTCTGTGTTTATTTTTCTGTAGACAGGATATCTCAAAAAATATTGGACGGATTCAAACGAAATTTGGTGGACAGGTTGAATGTGTGGTAAGGACGAAATTATTAGGTTTTGGTGAAGATACCAATATGACAATTTTTTTCAGTGATTCTTCACAATTGAGAGATGGGGCGAAAAACTGTGTGGTGTAGTAGGATATCTCAAAAAGCTGTGGAAGGATTTGGACAAAACTTGGTGGATGGGTTGGGTGGGTGACAAGAACAAGCCAATCAGATTTTGGAGGTCCGGATCCAGATCTGGCATCTCAGTGGGATCCAAAACATAAACTGTTCAGCATGGTGAAGGTATGCTCTCGACTGAGTGCCGTTCTAGTTGCAGCATGTAATGCACTCATATTCACCATTATAAACTATAACAGTAATTTAACGTATGGATATGGTTGGTATTTAATGCAATTATTTCATAATACCCACTGCAAGAGTATTTTAAATGTGGTGCCATCATACAATCCAATGCAGCTATAAGCAAGTGAAATTGAGGATTTATTTTATCAAAAGTCATTCATTCCAAAAGTCTTGTCTTTCTGCTCTCGTGTTTCTTCTTGTTGCTTTGTTCATCTCCTTTATTTTTATGATGTCCCAAAAAATACCTATGTCTGTTTTTAAGAAGCTACCACTGTATGGCGATGTGTACACGATGAGTGTTAAAGGATGTGGAAAAGTGGTCAAATCTTACATTTGTATACATAATATAGATATGATTCCTAATTTATCACATGCTGTCCTAGCCACAGGCTGTGGTATTTCGTGGCAGTGGGAGTTGTGGAAAATGTACCCAAATCATGGTATTGTTACGGATTCTCCCTCCGGGTCACATGTAGCCTCTCTTGGACTTGCGACCTTTGAACCTAAAGCCAACGAGCTGCAGATAACTCCACGGTACGACGAGTTGCTAAGCAACAACAGGCGCCATCTGAAATGACTAATTCTGGTAGGGTCTTTGTGTCCAAATCCTGCATTACCTCCCTGGTGAATTAGTTACCCCAGATGAGGCCTGTGCTCTTAACGTTTCCACTATTTATTGTTTAGGATGGCCGAGCAATTTACTGTCAGTGGAAACGTTGACTACCATCGACCGTAGCGAACCAGTGGGGTGAAACTCCCATCCATTTACATACTACGTCTAACCAATGGAGAAAGAGACACTCAAGCATCTTGGAAATAACAGGTCTTGTTGAAATTGGAGCACATATTTACAAGGATGCAGTGTCACACCAGAGAAGATCTTAACCCCGAGCGCTCAAAGCCCCTCAGACATTTAACCTTCACACGATGAGTGGGAGGTGTGGTGCGGTAGCGTGTCGTGTGAGCTTTGAAAATAACTGTTGTGGATTCAGGTTGATGCTCCACTACAGTGTGAGTCAATGAGGTGTATGTGCTGGGAGATGCAAGGGTATAAGGTGTGTCTTTCGAGACGTGGAAGAGAGAAGTCAGTTGAAGGAGTTCTTGGTGCAGCCGCTGCGCTCATTCGGTTTGCCGCAGCGCTCGTAAACTCTGCTCTTTGCACACTGATTTGGAACTCTGCTCTTGAACTTCGGCACTCTGCACTCAGCACTCAGCTATAGCACTCAACTCTCCTCTCTGCTTTTCGGAACTGAACTCACGAACTCTGTTCACAAACTCTGTCTGAACTTTTATTGCCTTTCTTCCTGTTTCCACTGACGTCCACCTTTCGGCATTCAGCCACGCGGATTGGTTGACGCGCTGCGATCCAGTCATCGTGATTGGTTCCAGGAAGGCGATGGGTGGGGCTGCTGGAATGTCGCTGCCAGCGCTAGTGGCTTGACTGCGTGGCAAGAACAACACTGGTAGCGCTGAAAATGATGATGAAATGGTTGTAAGGCTGGAATGGATTGCTTTGAGCATGGAGTTGGGGAATGAGTGTTTGAGAATGAGGAAGAGCAGAAAGTTGGGAGTGACTGAGTGATTGAGTGAGAATGAGGAAGAGCACAATTAGGGGATAGTTCTAACTACATTCACAATGCATCTTCCCACTTCATCTCATACGTGGAGGGGTATTTTAGCTGAGCACAATTGCGATGGAGATAACATAAGGGAGATAATCCCTTATGTGTTGAATGTAACTCCCCAGGATCTTCTAAAACAGGAACAGTATTATTGGAGGTTTACAAATTTTGTACAAGTGGATGTCCGTACACTGTATATCTCACAATTTGGACTTTTTTTTTAATTATTATTATTTTTTGCATGGATGATTGTTTGGGTACATCAAATGCTGTGAAGCCTTTGCTAGAGACATTTTTTTAAACTAGGCAGGACAGGGTTAGTTTGTGAGTATTACGAGTGTTGTAGAGTCTAATAGTCAGTTTATAATTGTTTTGGTAATTTTTTTCAACAATTGTATTTACCTCTGAGTCTATGATAAACAATTGGCTTTTTTGTATAAATTATTTGTAAACTTAAAGCTTCCTTCGATCAGACAAATCCTACAGTAAATATAATCACTTTCTGACTTAACAACGCTGTATTTCTGACAGGTGATGAGCTTCAAAAGAGGGCGATGCAGAATCGAACCTATCCCGGGATGGCTGCAGGATCAGGGACTGACTGCAGAGGTGCTCCATGCCGTGCTTACAGGATTGGGGATGGAAAGTCTCGAATTACTTTGTATCTTTGCAGAGCCCTCTACGGGAAGGGCAAATCTCTGTTCTTTGGCTGCACATAAATTCACCCCTGCCAAGTATGCTGAGGTCTGCTGTTTTATGGAGGCTTGTTGTGCAGCCCAGCGTTCTGAGCAGCTTGCTATACATCAGTATGAGGAAGAAAATGAAGAGGGGGAGGAAGGCTTTCCGGGAATTGAGCGCATTATGATACAAGATGAGCACCTCATTGCTCCTGAAGAGCAGGAAACTGATATACACTCGGGTAAGTAGTGGGAATTGCTTCTCGTTTTTTTTTCTTTCTTTCTTGCTTTAATGACCAGTTTTATTTGGAGACAAAAACTATAACATATGGGAATGGTGATTTGGGGAAAATAATGCTGTGATGGAAAAACACGATGGAACTCTGCTCTTAATGGTTCTCAGATCGAATTTGTCATGATTGTTTACACAAGGAATTGTGGGATACAACCAGGATCGGTTTATTTCAACATTGCAGACATTGGACTTGTGTTAAGGGAGATATCGATCATGCTATTTTACCATGTTCGGTGATTGGCAACAACCAGCCACATCATCTTCCAGTGGATGAAACTAATAGGATGTTGATTGGGGTATTGTAAACCGCCATGGGAAGCGAGGAGGATCTGATGTTAAGTTAAAGTAAAAGAGAGTTAACCTTCGAAACGACAGCTCCTCCTTGCTTCCCATGGTGGTTTGGCATATATATATATATATATATATATATATATATATATATATATATATATACTGTATATATTGTACAAGATTGGGGTGGTTGGGATTATACATTTTTAAAGAAGAATGCGCTTCCAACCAAAAGTAAAAACTCAATCGACTCCGCTAATTTGAGCAAAAAAGCGAGAGCAGACCCGGTCTCAGGATAACGTTTAGCCGGCTTCACATCCGGCTTCATCAGGCGCAATAGATCTGATGACGTGCCTGATGAAGTCTATTGGGTCTGAAATTCTCCACTGGCAATGAAATTCGTAAATAATCTTACTTGTATGAGAGGCGGGCAGAACATATTTTTGTACTGACGGAAGCAACCGGCTTATATTGAGTGAACAAGCTTATTTTTGTACTGTTCGGACGATTATATTGAGTGAAGAAAAGATGAAGTAATGTGCAGAAAGTGGAACTTCATCGAGTGCAACAAAAATAATTAACCAGTGGAATCGAAGTTTTTGCAAGCCATGGTGATACAGTCCACGGGGGTCCCTTTTTTCCAGCAATTATGAATGCAGTTTTTTTTTTCACCTTGTGTGATTTGCTTTCTTTCCAAAAGGTTAATGTAAATATATTAATATACAGTATACCGATAATACATATAAAAACAAGGACAAATGTGTCCAAGAGCCGCGTCCTAAAGGTTTTGTCTTCACCAGAAGAACAAGAAGAGGAAGAAGAATAATAGGTTTAAAAACAAAAAAAACAACTTCCGATATTTCATCACGTGCCGTCACGTCACGTCCGTCATGGACGATCTTCGTTCATGACGAGAAAATAGTGTGTTACGAAATTACAATACATTAAATGGAATAATCTTTAAATAGTAACGTGAACTTTTCGAAACTTAAAAGCAAATGTCCGAATATATTAAAAGTTCATGATAGACGCTCTCAAAAGGCACCCTCAATGCGAGGATGTGTACAGGTGTTTAGTATTTAAGGAGATCCGGATCCTGTATATAAAAGAGCCGAGTCCAAAAGGTTTTGTCTTCACAAGAAGAAGAAGAAGAAGAAGAAGATAGAAGAACAATGCCGAGCTCTCTTAGAGCAGTGTTCGCTACGCAAGACGCTGCTAAAAAATTAAACGTTTCGTTTTTTTTTAAGTTTTGTCTACAAGGTTCCATGGTAATACCGTGGCTCTATTCTCTTTAGGGACATCTCCGGAGTTTGGAAGGCAAAATATATTACAGGATTACAATGAGTAAAAAATGTTTTTAGTGTTTACAAAGCAATGAGTTGCCACATCACGGCAGGATAGCCCGGAGGTATGCATACTTGCTCTAAGCTGGATAGCCTGGGTTTGAATCCCAAACCAGCTATGAACTGTCAACCCAGTGTTTCATAGGCAGGGTGATTGATCACTGTGTATGCCGTCTCTCGGATAGACTTTAAACTGGGCGTCACATCTACTGGAATCCCCCCCTCACCCCTCCTCACTCTCCCCTCCCACCCCCCTCACTCTCCAATTTCCCCCCCCCTCTCTCCCTCTCCCTCTCTCTCTCCCTCCCTCTCCCACCCCGACCACTCTCTCCCATTCCCACCCTCTCCCTCTCTCTCCCACCCCTCTCCCTCTGTTAAGGACTGACGATTTAGTTTTGAATTTAAAACGGCTTCGCAGGAGTGTAGCATGTACAAATGTGAGTTGACCGGAGGGTTGCAAAGGTCGAATGAGCCGACCGGAGGGTTGCAAAGGTCGCTGCATGTTCGAGCATGCATGCAGCAGGCCTTTGCCAGGTAGATAGCATGGGTTTTAAATGCTCCGCGCCGGTTTTATGTGGAACCCGGTGGCTAAAAAGAAATATTGCTGTTGGGCACGTTTTATCACCTTCCCCGCCCCTCGCGTTACTTTCCCTTCCCCTCACACTGCCTTCTCTTCCACTCACACTTATATCTCCAAATCCCTCTCCTCTCCACCCCCCTCCTTCCGGGCAGTCTCCTCGTGGTGTATTAATGTTCTGTTTAACGTACCCCATTTTGTTCGATCCCGTACTAACCCCCCCTCCCTTTTCTCCACAAGTCCACGACCAAACGCAAGTCGAGAACCCCTTCCCTCCTTCCCCCTCAAGTCCCCCTACCAAATACCAGTCCAGAACCCCCTCACCTCACGCTTACCTTCTCCAAACCATCACCCCACGTCCCTGTTACCCCCTCCTCTCTCCCATCCTCCTCGCTCACACCCCCTCCCGGAGTGTGTAGCGGCATTTGTTGAGACGTCGCTCCCTCTTCCTCACCCCACCTAGCTCTCCACCCTCCTTGCTTCCCCTCCTTTCTCCCTCTCCCTCCCTCCCCTCCACCCTCTCTCTCACTCTTTCTCCCATTAACATTCCCATCAGCAATTCTTGCCATATCTTCTGGTATAAATCGCTGCTGTGCTTTGTTGCATTGAAGGTCTCCTATTTATCAGTCGGTATCCAGCCAGGCCTTTCTAATTGCAGGATCCCAAAACGGTTACAGAACTGAACCTTACTTGTTGCTTAATTTTGAGGTTTCTTCGCTCTTTCTAGCAAACACATCCTAATGGTGTTTTTAGCATGGTTTGTTTGCTTCAGAACAATGTATAGTGATAGTAAACATAAAAGTAATGTCTATTTTTTTGGTCTGCATATTTTGATTGAATGTGTATGACCTCCACTTTTTATGACAAGGTGTTTTAAAGGGGTTTTATTTTGAAATTTAAGTATGCAAAAATGGGGAAATCTTTCTTGATGAATTGTCAAATTTATAAAATACAGTAAACCCTCAAATATCGTGGGGGTTAGGTTCCTGGAAAATGCTGTGATTGTGGAAACCAAGGGCCAATGGAAAAGAGGAGGGGGGGGGATCGTTTCCTGGGCTTCGAGGGGGAGCGAGGAAAGGGAAGGCGATTCATTGATCGGAAAAGCATCATCAGCTTTACGATGAAGTCGCCTGCAGCATTTCAACTATGGAAAAGGGTAACATGATCCTCAACTACCTTACCTTGAACCTCGATCTTTCCTGCTTGGAAGGGAAGGTACGAGGTATGGCATCCTCTTCCAGAAGAGTGTTGTCTGTGTTAAAAACCTATTCCGGCATAAATCCCTTCATATTGATTAGTTTCATGAGCTGCGGTTGAGAATGGGTGTTTAAGAATGGGGTTCAAGTCCAGATCTCGGTAAATAAGGGTTTGGGAATGAGGTTCCAGTGAGGTTTTGCGAATAATGTTTGAATACGGAGTTGGAAAATGAAGGTTTGAGAATGAGTAAGAGAACAATTTGGAAGATTCTACCAACAATCATTGACCCATAGATGGTGGTGGCCCATAGATGCTGCATTTTCACCTCGTGCCAACCCATCTAACAACTCGATCTTTTCGCCCAACATCACAAACTTTCTCGGCCTTTTGGTAAAACTAACTTTGTCCATAACTTTATGTTTGGGTGTTATTAAAAACGGTGCACGACAAACAACACGAGGCTTATAATGGGAGATAATCATACACGCACGGGATGCAAACAATGACTCATCTCAGCTTAAAAACCACGATTGGTCGAAATTAAATTCCGTGATAACTAAATCTGAACAGAATAGGTTGCCCACGATTGGTCAAAACCTGCGATATTAGAACCTGTGCTATTTGAGGGTTTACTATACAATAATCCAACAAAAAATAAAGCTTTAACTGTTGCCAACATGTTCATGCTTCATCCAGAACTGATTCTCTTGCATAATATTTTGGGTGTGTTGAACTGCTTTCTGATCTATTTCCTTCCATCATCTTCACAGAGAGATCTGCAATGTTTGTGGAAGAAACTTCATGCAACAGATGTTCCTGTGGTTTCCTGACTGAGGCTGCACTCCAATTACACATGGAAATGTACCATCAGGACTCCAAGGATGAAAAGCAAGAAGGTTCCAATTCTTTTCATCCTGATTCTCTCCATAAAGACGATTTGAATATTCACTTCAACATCTACAGTAGTGAGCATCCTTACGTGTGTTCATTTTGTGGGAAGGCTTTTCGATGGCCGTCACACTGTCAGAGACACATGAGGATCCATAGTGGTGAGCGACCATACACGTGCAGTGCATGTGGAAAGGCTTTCGTTTATTCATCGGCCTTTCAAGAACACATGAGAATTCACAGTGGTGAACGACCCTACAAGTGCTCTACATGTGAAAAGGCATTCAAACGATCTTCAACCTATTTGAGACATATGAGGATTCATAGCGGAGAGCGACCCTACAAATGCTCAACATGCGGAAAGGCTTTCATTCGGTCATCAGCCTTTCAAGAACATGTCAGAATCCATAGCGGTGAGCGTCCCTACAAGTGCTCTACGTGTGGAAAAACTTTCAATCGTTTGTCAACTTGTCAAGAACACATGAGAATTCATAGTGGTGAGCATCCTTACAAGTGCACCACATGTGGAAAGGTTTTCATACAGTCTTCCACCTATCAAAAACACTTGAGGACTCATAGTGGAGAGCGTTCACTTAAATGCACAATATGCAAGATGTGTTTCACTCAGTTATCATCTTATCGTGATCACATGAGTGGACATAGTGGTGAATGCCAATATGAATGCTACAAATGTGGAGAGGCATTTGATCTCTCAGCTCTTTATCAGGAGCACATGAGGATTCACAGAAATGAGTGTTTGTACAAATGCTCAATGTGCCAAAAGGCTTTTAATCGATCATCAGCCCTGGAAGAACACATGATAATCCACAGCAGCGAACATCCCTTAAAGTGTTCTTCATGTGGAAAAACGTTTATTCAGTTAGCACCCTATCAAGAACACATGAAAGTCCACAACAGTGAGGAACCTTACAAGTGCACTACATGTGGAAAGGTTTTTATTCGGGCATCAAATTATCGCATGCACTTGAGGATACATAGTGGGGAGCGTCCATTTAAATGTACGATTTGCGGAAAGGCCTTCGCTCGGTTATCAACCTGTCGTGATCACATGAAGATACACAGCGGTGAGCGTCCATACAAGTGCAGTACTTGTGGGAAAGTTTTCCTTCAGTCATCGACCTACCACAATCACATGACGACCCACAGCAGTGAGTGCCCATACAAGTGCTCAATATGTGGAAAGGCATTTAAGCGTTCATCACACTATCAGAGACACATGAGGATTCACAATGGTGAACAACCGTACAAGTGTAGTACATGTGGAGAAGCTTTCATTCAGTCATCATACTTGCAAGAACACATGAGTACCCATGGTGAATCCCACTCGACAGCCCTTCAGTGAGTAGGAGCCTTTAAAAATCTCAACATAACCATATGACTGTTGAACAGACAAATGTGAATCGGCAATGACGAGGAGCTGATGATTGTGAGCCGTTTGAAAAGCAGATGCTCAAAGAGATCCAGCACTGACATCCCTGACACAAGAGCAAAATGTGGGTCCTGCTCACAACTACACATCAGAAGCTCTGCGACCTTGAAAGACCAATACAGGTAGCTGGTACAAGCCCGACTGTGGATGAAGAGAAGGCTAATCATCTCGTGAAAGGTGGCGCAAGCAATACACATTGACATTGGCACTGGATGGGAATGAGGAGGGCGATCAGGATGAATGAAAGAAAAGAAAATAATGAGGATGAGGATTAGTACAAACTTTTAGAATCGTGGCCACAAAACATGAAGTAAAAGTGATGCCATTCACTTTTACTTCATAAGAGGATCACAGAAGTAAAGGATCACAACTCTGCGGATACAAAGCATTAACAATTGCTAGTTTGTTGCAGCACAATACATTCAAGAGAGAGAGACAGAGTAACAAGGCAAAAAAAAAATGCTACTAGATAAATGCCTGGTCTTCACAACAGCAATTGAAGGCCATTAGAGAAATACTTGAAGGTAAAGAAAGGAAACTGGACAATTAGGACATTTCAAGAAAAGAAACGGAAGCCTTGAAATAAGAAATATAATCCAGATAATATATGTATTAAAAAACAAACAAACAAATCAGAGTCCATTGCCATGACAAGCAAACTCATAATAGAAATGATAGGTTTTTTTGGTTTTTAAAAAAAGGAAATTGTGTTAGCATGTGTTAGAAATATCCAGAAGTAATTTTATGAATGTGGGAACAAGAGACAAAATATCACAACTCCATCTTCCCTCCTTCTGCACTCCCCCCCCCTTCCCCAAGAAAAAGATAAACTTGAAGATGTATGGAGAGAAATTTATGAAGACCCCTCCCAAAAAACAACAATGCAGAATGGATCAAAAGCTTAAAATGAAAGAATAAACAGGAAATGCCCTTGGTGATGTTTATTTTTTATTTTTTGGATTTGCACCCAATTTTTCCACATTATTTAACACCTCAAACCTAATCGGTCCTACGTCCCCTTTGCTCTTTGTCACCTGTCAGTTTGCCGCTGCCCTATGTCACCTACCAAAGCTCCATTGCCCTGAGCCATGCTGGTGTGTTCAGCTTCTATGTTGCTGCTCTTGGCTCCTTTGAGCCCTCTTTGCCCTGATTCTGTCCCAGGTGGACCCTCAGCCCAATACCATAACCCATTGTGCCTCCATCTTTCCTCAAGGGCTCGTTGGCCTAGCACAGCCACCTGCCCCTCATTTCCTCCTCGGCTTCTGCCGAGCCAGAGGCCTCCACGGATGATGGAGTCAGCCCCCAACTTTTCTCCTCATCTCTCATAAGTTCTTCTATCTCTGTTTTATCATATATTTCACTTGCATGGCCAAATTCAGCTTGTCCTGGAACTTTCTTGAAATTGTTTTGCTCTTTTCACAGTCATCAACAACTTGATTGTCCTTACCCTCAAAGTACTCATGTTCTTCTTCAAGTCCATCTCCTTCACCTTCATCTTGCTGCTCCTCCACTTCAACATGCCCTTGATCATTTTCCTCTTTCGCCTCTTCATCTGGCTCTCCATTCATCTTCATCTTCCTCGACTTGCAAACACCCTGTTGCCTCCTCCCTTAATCTTCAGCAAAATCCATGAGCACGGTGCCACTGCTATGTACCTGGAACAGGGCCTTTCCCACTGCTTGAGCGCAAGTCAGCACCTTGTGGTTCACCTTCAGCACTCATACAGCAATTCCTCACACCCTTGCAAGTGCTCCTACTATCAGAAGCCCATGATAACCCAGATCTGACCTCTGCGAGCACCAAATTATCCTCCACGAACATTGTCTGTGAAGGATAATAGCTCCGTGGGCATCCCAACCCAACCAAACACCCTATTGGGGTATTTTTTGCCCTTGGGCCCTATACTGCCCTCTTTGGCCTCGACACCATCCTCTTGGGGGTTTCTCTGAGTTCTGTACTGCCCTCTTGGGGCTCTATTGCACCGTCTATGGACTCCATGTTATTTTCTCCAGGGTACATTCTAGTCTCCACAGCGTCTGTGCCACTTTTCCCTGCAGGGTCTAACCTGTCCTCCATGTGGTCTACTATACCCTCCACTGCCCTCCCACGGGCTCTGTAGCATCATCCATGGGGTCTATACTACTTCCCACGGATTCCTACTTACCATGAGTGCTGTTCTCTCTCTTCCCCATAGCAGGG
This sequence comes from Eptatretus atami, assembly GCA_035128595.1. Classification (NCBI taxonomy): domain Eukaryota; kingdom Metazoa; phylum Chordata; class Myxini; order Myxiniformes; family Myxinidae; genus Eptatretus; species Eptatretus atami. Next base: position 26,593,497 of record CM068960.1, read on the forward strand.
TCCTCTGTTATCTATGATGGGAATTTTGCTATCACTCACAATAAGGTCTACCTCATTTCTTCTCACGAGCATTGTTCCAGCTTTTACCCTTAGTTCCGCAATGACCACCACCCCAGGCATTTCTGTCTCCAAAGTGACCAACACCATTTCACCCACACCAGTGCTGGTCTTTTACTCAGCTGCCATTTCCTGTGGTTCGGCTGCTACTTCCTGTGGTTGGTCGCCACCTCTTGTAGCTCGGCAATCACTTCATCCGGTCATCCCAGCTGACCTTCAGCCCAGCATTCATCATAGCAAACATTTTCATATTTGTCAATTGCTCCTAGTCTCTGCTCATAGGCATCCTATTCGGCATTCCATTTCTCCTTCTTGGCCTTACTATTGGCCTCCCTCCTGGTCTCAATTTCAGCCATTCTCTTCTGGTGGGCCTCCATTGCACCCCCTGGTGGACCCTCTGCCTCCCTCTCTACCAATGCTACTTTAACATTGAATAAATGCCATCCTCTTTAGATGCATGGGCTCCTCCATAGTGTTTTCATTTTCTTAAACAAAATAACAATTATCCCCTCAACCTGATTTATTAATGAATTTTGTGCTGAAAATCGCACTCAATTTTGAAATTCGAATTAAACCTTCCCCTGACACCAGCCAAATTGAGATTTCAATGAGGGGAATGATCCCACTTGTTTACCAAATTGTAACTGACACCGGTCTCCCGAATGGATAACCCAAGGCCCACCAGAGATAGATGCCTTTAGATATCTGGGTGTGGAGGCAAAATTGTGCTCACGCGCAGAAATCTGTGTGGTGTGGTAGTGAAATAATTCATCAGGTGGTGCTCGCCACAACGATGGCATGAGTTCTGATAATTTAGTTACACAGAAAGTACGAATCCACGTCTTAAAACTGGCAGCGACAATGGAATTAAAAAAAAAGGATTCGGAGACTGGAAACAAAAATAAAAAATGCAGCAATTAGAGAGGGGGGGGGTTGGAGGGCAAAAACGACGTCAGGAAACCGCTAAGCCAGACACAGAACGGTCTCAGCGCCTACTTAACCTAATATTAAACATCACATCAGATATGTTCAAGAGAGACAATGATGGGGAGGTGGAGTATGGTAGAACAAGGGGGCCTTCTCTGAGGTGTCGAGAGGGTGCGGTGGGGGCGAATAATGTGCTAAGCATGAGCGGCACATTCTCTGGCCGGAAGACTCAACGGTGCAGTCTGAGACTGCAGATAGTGCTGGTCCTCTGCTCATGATCCACACCTCCATAATCTGCAAATTGTAGCCATGCTCAGCCCGATCTTCATCGACCTCTTGTTCTGGACTTTTTTTCTCTCATTCGTCTCCTTGTTCTTCTCCGATCTCCTTGTTCTTCCCCATCTCCTTGTTCTCTGATCTCGGTTCCCTCTGTGTTCACTTTTGCGATGGCTTTTATTGGCTAAGCCCTGATGTCAACACTGCACGCGTTGATACACCGTTGCTTCTGTGGCGGCACGCGTGGATACGCCGTTTCTTCTGTGGCAGTACGCGTGGATATGCCGTTGCTCCTGTGGCGGCACGCGTGGATACGCCGTTGCTCCTGTGGTGGCACGCGTGGATACGCCGTTGCTTCCTGTGGCGGCACGCGTGGATACGCCGTTGCTCCTGTGGTGGCACGCGTGGATACGCCGTTGCTCCTGTGGCGGCACGTGTGGATACGCCGTTGCTCTGTGGTGGCACGCGTGGATACGCCATTGCTTCTGTGGCGGCACGCGTGGATATGCCGTTGCTCCTGTGGCGGCACGCGTGGATATGCCGTTGCTCCTGTGGCGGCACGCATGGATATGCCGTTGCTCCTGTGGCGGCACGCGTGGATACGCCGTTGCTCCTGTGGCGGCACGCGTGGATATGCTGTTGCTCCTGTGGTGGCACACGTGGATACGCCGTTGCTTCTGTGGTGGCATCGTCGGGATTTAATTGGCAACCATGGTGAAAGACAAGTGACATTCAATAATGGAAAAAGGAGAAGAAGACAGACACGGACGGAGCTTTAGGGTGACAGTGAGCTCACTATAAACACAATCTTGGCAGCTACTAAGTGAGTCACTCCACGATCTCTTCTAACATTAACTATGAAATTACCATATAATTAACCCCTTCGTCACCTCCCTAAGTTATTTTTGTAAAAATATGTTCCCTCTGCAGAAGGTAAACACTTTAAGCCAAATTCACATGGATAAGCATACCGAATGAGAATTATGCACCATATGTTCCAAATGATTATTGATATTTCTTTGTATATTGATACCTTGAGGATAAGCTTTGCTTTTCGGGACACTTTTCTGCTTTGCTTTTGCTATGTGTGATACTGGTGATATTGTATGTCACTTCTACGGATATCCCCAAGTTTACAACAGGAATAGTTGTGACCATATGTAACTGCAGTTGTATACATTATACAGCAGTGCAAGTAGTACATTTGGGGAAAATATCCTGTACTATAACAATACAATAAGTGTTTCTTGCTCTTTTTATCAACTCTGAGATACCAATACAGTTATGAGTTAAAAAAAAAAAGATATGGCAATGGCATTGTAATTTCACGTGTAATGGAATAAAGATCGCACGCACGCACGCACGCACACACACACTTGTGTGCCTGGTGTTTTACCACCTATGCATGCAAATACAAAAACATAGCCATATCTTATGATTCCCTTTCTTATTCACCATGTGACTACGACACTGTAACGCTATTCGTCTCTCGTACACCTCTCATACATGTGTGCATTTGCTCATCTGGACATCGATGCATCGCTGACTTTTTCAAAAACACACTGCCAAGGATGTAGGCCTTTGGGATATTTATTTTACAGTACATGTAACTGTAGATTGCTATAGATGTAAATATAACTTTTTTTCGTTGCTCAACATTTCATTTTTATTTATTTCATTTGTGTATACAATAAAATATGATAGCATACTATTGTGTTTTTGCAATCACTCTGCTATGTTAGCAATAATTACCTCTGCCACCAAAGGTGGACAGAGGTTGTTTTCACTCCTGTCTATCTGTGAGCAGGATATCTCAAAAAGTTAGTGACAGATTCGGATGAAACTTGGTGGACTGTTTGGGTGTGTGACGAGGATGATTTTATTCGATTTTGGTGAAGATCTGGATCTGGATACAATATTTAAAAAAAAAAAAATTTTTTTTCATCATTGAGAGATGGGGCCAAAAACAATATTCAGGATAGCATGATATTTCAAAAGGTTGTGGAAGGATTTGGACAAAACTTGGTGGATGAGTTTGTTCGGTGACAAGCCGATTTGACTTTGGTTAAGTCGCGTGGATACGCCGTTTAGACTTTGGTTAAGTCGAATCTGTGGTGGCACGCGTGGATACGTTGAGGCACGCGAGATGCAGATCCGGCCTATCAGTGGGATACAAAACATAAACTGTTCAGCCTGGCAGAGGTATGTGCTCCACCGAGTGTTCTAGTTCCACATGTCAACACCTTTCTCACACACCTAATACCCTTCATATTCCCATTAATCATGGTATGTTGTGCACTTACTTTTTTTCAGTCTTCAGGTACCATTAGTTGTGACTTAGTAGTTTGCTTTGCTATATGTGGCACCAACTAGTTGCAGAGTATTAAACTGTTCTCAAGATATTTTTAGTATTTGTAAACTCAAATAATCTCTCGCTCTTTATCAAGTCTACTGACTGTACTCGAGCTGCAATCTCATGCAGTATGTGATGTATCCCACCACCTTTTTCTTCTCTCTCTATTTGTTTTTTTTTTTTGGTCTACGAGTATATACAGACATGAGTGCAAACACAAACACATCTTGCTCTTCATATAATGAAGTTGATGTGGTTCCGACATGAATTTTATAGGTAGCTGGGTACACGATGGTGATGTCTATCTATGTCTGACCTCCCCAGTTTTGACAAATGACCATTACTGTTTGAAGCATGCCAGCATGCATGACGTTTTATATGCTATCTCTTGCGGAATTGTTTTGAGAGCAACGCATTTTGTGTTTGACTTGGAAGGTGCTGCATTGTACAGCACATCAATTGTCTTTGAAGTGTTCTGTGACTTGAGTACAAAATACATAATATTCTATATCGTGTTTGTTTGTGGAGAGAGGAGGAAAGGGGAGTCTGAATTCCCTTCATGTGAGAGCATAATGCACTTGAAATGGATGCATCGCACAATTACATTTTTCAAACAGAAAACTCGTATTTTGTGCCTTATTGGTGGCATCCGACTCTAAAGATTCCATATGAAAAACAAAATGTTGAAGATATCGATTCGTGCAATTGAAGCAAAAACAAAATAACGCATCGGCAAAGGGTTTTCTGAACAGTTGATGGAAATGAGGGGCAACAGCAATGATGAAGATATTGAGCAAGAGAAGCTTTGATTCTAACCAGATCTTTGTGATTTTCAATAGGTTTTTAAAGGCAGTAGATTGAGCGAGGTGGCTGAGGTTGTTCAAAGTGAAGAGGATTGGTGTAGACGGGGGAGGCAGTTGTTGAAATCACAAAGTATGGGACAACCATTGTTGCTGAGAGGACATTAACAATTATATTGAGGAATAAAGCAGAGGAGAATCTGGAAGGAGTGTTGCTGGCGAGTTTGTGGATTGGTGTGGTTAAGTATAGTCTTGTAAGATTTTGGTCGACAGTTTCGACAAGATGGCGGAGGACTATGAAATGAGAATCTATGTCCAGAGAATAAAGGTGACATGATCTTGCAACATGTGAGAGGCAGGATTTATCTTTCCTGTAAAAGTAGGGCAGTTGGACCAAATTGAATAGCAGAGCTATATCTTCAAAGTACATTAACAAAGGATGACAGAATTTTGGAAGAAATTGGTGCACCCTTGCCGGGAAGATGTCTTTTGACGTAAAAGTTTTTCTTGCTCAAGGAAGTTAATCCGGATATTTATGTATCCGGCCAAGTTGCCGTATTGCAGCAGTTCATGGAGCCAGCCTAGAGGGGAGAGCAGTTCTCCATCAAGCTGCAGATGTATGCCTTGTAGGTTGAGAGGAGTTCAGGCGTGCCAAGGAAGGACTTAGTATGACTGAGAATACCCAGTCGGCGGCTGGCTTTGGAGGCCAACTTTGAAATGTAGTTTGCCCAAGAAAGATCATGCTGATTGTGAGATACAGGAGTTTGAATGACTGAACCTCCTCAAGAGGATCGTTAAGAAAGTAGATAGGAGGGTTTGCCAGATGGTCCTTTCAGAGAGATAGTCACAGTGTGAGATTTGTCAGGATTGATAGAAATATTCCAAGTGTTTGAGCAGCTTGTGATTTTGTCAATATCTGAAGAAAGGGAAGAGGCTACAGCCTGCCTGTCTGAAGGATGAGGAATGTCATGGCAGAGTGTGGAGTCATGTTTTTAATTATTTATTATTTTTTTGTATAGCATGTCGAGGCTCGTGTAAGAGCTAACACAGAGAACATATAACAAGGCAGGAGACAAGAGGGGTGGGAGAAAATAGTGGGGAACAGAGACAATAGCTCTGTGGAAGACAGAGGGATGGGGTGGGGTAAACAAGATGGTACTACAGGGAATTTGAAGGAGGTGGATTAACGGGTGTAGAAGGAGGTGGATTCCATGGCATGAAGTCGAGCTAGGTGTGAGACAGGAGCACCACCCCAGAGGGGAGAGTAGTACTCCATCAGGCTGTGGATGAAAGCTTTGTAAGTGCTTAGAAGAAGCTCAGGTGTGCCAAGGAAAGACTTTGCACGATGTCGGATGATGCCCAGTCCGTGACTGGCTTTGGAGGCCAGCTTGGAGATGTGGCTTGAATGTAAGACAGTTTGGAGGCCCAAAAGCTTGAATGAAAGGATTTCTTCAAGGGGACTTTTTATTATAAAAGTAGATAAAAAAGGGGGGGGGGGTTCCAGGTGGTCCTTTCGGAGAGACATCATGAGTGTGAGATTCATCAGGATTGAAAGACATGTGCCAAGTGTTTGACCAGCTTGTGATTTTTATCCAGGTCTGAAGAGAGTGAAGAGGCTGCTGCTTGCCGATCAGAGGGATGAAAAATGGTACGGTAGTGGGTGGAGTCGTCAGCAAAGAGGTAAAAAGGATTTTCCAGAATGTCTGAGAGATCATTGATGAAAACAAGAAAAAGCACAGGGCCTAGAACACTGCCTTCAGGAACTCCAGCCTGGAGAGGAAGAGGAGATGAGAGTCATCATCAAATAGTTAAAGAGCATTTTCCAGAGAGTCAACGAGATTATTGATGAAGATCAGGAATATAACTAGGCCCAGAACACTGCCTTGGGGAATTCTAGCCTTGACAGGGAGAGGAGATGAAAGGATTCCATTCAGTGCCACACATTGGCTGTGAGAGTAGAAGTCAGTAAGCCATGTGTGGAGTTGGCCTTTTTGCCATAGGCAGAGAGTGTGGAGAGCAAGGAGGGATGCCAGACCATATCGAAAGCACGAGATATGTTTAGGGAGATGCCTCTGATTTCACGTCTGGCATTGAGGATCTCCATCCATTGTTGGGAGAGCAGACGCAGCATGTTGAAGGTGGAGTGACCGTGTTTGAAACCAAATTGGTGATCTGAGATGGGGTTGTTGGAGAAAAGGAAGGATTTAAAATCAACTGTGATGATGAATTATATGACCTTGCTGATGATTGGAAGTAAGCTTATCGGTCGGTCTGCAATTAAGGGGATCAGTTTTTGCACGTTTTATGTTGGGTGTTACTGTTGGCTGATTTCCAAGCAGATGGAAGATTACATTGGGAATATGACAGGGGATGTGCACGAGCAGCAGAGCAGGTTTTTAGGACTTGTGAGCTGATGCGGTCCGGTCCAGTAACAGAGTCAAGGTTTGAAAGAATGCAAAAGACAGAGTCCAGGACCATCTCTGCATTGTCCATCTTCGTGTTGTCTATCTGTGTTTCTTCCCTTTGTGCAAGCAATGGGCGGACCATTCCCGAAAAAAATTTGGGAATAAGATTTTGAAGGGGGAGGGGAAGTTCTACCAAATAAAGCAAGAATGTTGGGACTGTTTGCTACCCGTAGCATCAAATATTGTTTCTCGTTTTCTCCCACAGGAAAGAGGCAGAAGGGACCTGAAGAGCCTTCATTTAAAGCCCCACCGTGTGCAGTCCCATCTCAGCATGCACGTTCGCGTATCCACGTTGTTCATCTTTGCATTGTCCATCGTCTTGTTGTCCATATTCGTGTTATCCATCTCCTCATTTCTTCCCTTTGTGCAATCACTGGGCATTCCCAAACTTTCTTGGAAAAAATTGGGAGTAGGAGATTGAAGGGGGAGGGGCAGTTTTACCAAATAAGACAAGGTCAGGACTGTCCGCTACTCAGTGCATCAGAGAATGTTTCCCATTTTCTCCCATGGGAAAGAGGCAGAAGGGACCCAAAGTCCCTTCATGGAATGCCGCAGAGTGCACAGGTTCATCTCTGGGTGCAAGACCGCATCTCCGAGTTCAGCTCCGCATTGTCCATCTCCGTTTTGTCTATCTCCATGTCTCTTCCCTTAGTGCAATCAATAGGCGGACCATTCCCAAACTTTCATAGAAAAATTTGGAAATAGGGAATCGAAGGGGTAGGGGAGTTATACCAAATGAGACAAGGTCGGGACTGCTCTCTCTCCCCTTCATCATCCTCGCCTCTCTCTCCCCTCCATCATCCTCTCCTCTCTCTCCCCTCCATCATCCTCTCCTCTCGCATCCCCTCCTCCATCCTCTACTCTCTCCCTCCTCCCATACTCTCCTCCCTCTCCCCTCCTCCATTACCTCCTCCTCTCCCCTCCTCCATACTCTCCTCCCTCTCCCCCTCCTCCATCCTCTCCTCGCTCTCCCCTCCCCCATTCCTCTCTCCTCTCTGTCTCCCCTCCCCCATCCTCTCTCTCTCTCTCCCCTCTCAAGGTCGAGACTGTTCGTTGCCCAGAGCATCAGAGAATGTTTCCCGTTTTCTCCCATGGAACGAGGCAGAAGGAACTTGAAGTCCCTTATTGGAAGATCCCATAATGCAAAGTCCCATCTCGCGATGCGGAGCCGCATCTCCACGTTTTCCATCTCCGCGTTTTCCATCTCCGCGTTTTCCATCTCCGCGTTTTCCATCTCCGCGTTTTCCATCCGCGTTTTCCATCTCCGCGTTTTCCATCTTCGTGTTGTCTATCCGTATTTCTTCCCTTTGTGCAATCAATGGGCGGACCACTTCCTGAGCATTCACGAAAAAATCTCCCTCCCTCCTCTCTCTCCACTCCCCCGTCCTCCTCTCTCTCCACTCCCCCGTCCTCCTCTCTCTCCACTCCCCCCTCCTCCTCCTCTCTATCCACTCCCCCGTCCTCCTCTCTCTCCACTCCCCCGTCCCTCCGCTCTTCCACTCCCCCGTCCCCTCCGCGCTCTCCACTCCCCGTCCCCTCCGCTCTCTCCACTCCCCCGTCCCCTCCCGCTCTCTCCACCCCGTCCCCTCCGCTCTCTCCACTCCCCGTCCCCTCCGCTCTCTCCACTCCCCGTCTCTTTCCCCCTCCCGCTCTCTCCACTCCCCGTCCCCCTCCGCTCTCTTCCACTCCCCCGTTCCCCTCCGCTCTCTCCACTCCCCCGATCTCCCCCTCGCTCTCTTCCACTCCCCCGTCCTACCAGGATTTTCTCCTACCATGAACTCCATCACGTTTAGCATTTATACAACTATTTTCTATGTTCTTATGCTAATTCTCCCACACTGTGTCCACCTGCCAAGGCCAACGGCCAGAGACGCTGGAGCGGGAGGGGGGAGGGAGGGATAATTGTCCCTCCTGCATTTTGCTAGGAGGGGCAGAAAGTGTCTTATCACATGGATCCCCAAAAAGGTCTGATGACATTGCTGTAACTTCTCGAATGTAACGTTTCCAAGTTGCATCATATCTTTTGGCAGGAATTTTGTCATCACAAATGTTTCAGAGCCTTTAGGAATCATGCAGATCTCCAGACTTCCTCAATAAACGATCCACCGATTCCAATCTGTCCTGTATTTCGTCAATTTTCACTGCGACGTATCCTGGCACTGCGAAATACCTCTACGTATCCTGGCAGCGAATGGCGCCACCAAACAAGCCGACAGTTGCCATCAAGATACGTTGGATAGGGAGAGTGCTTTGCAGTTCACGATCACCAATTGACATCTTCACTAGAATTCACGGACTGCTATTTGTGTGTTTGTTTGTCGTGCAACTCCGATAGTTCTGGGCTGATTACATCCAGACTTGATACATAGGATCAGCATGACCCCAACTAATTATGGGAGTGTTTCTATCTTTGCCACTGGTCTTGGGTGGGGGAGGGGGAGGACGCAAATTCTCTATGTAAATGTATCTCGTGTAGCGCCACCTCTAGGTGGGAGAGGGTATTACAAGTCTCCACCATTTGCAGTGCAGTATTTCTGTCCTCACATTTCCCAGTACAGTGAGGTGTTTTGAATTATAAGCAGTAGGTATGTTTTTGCTTCAAGCACGTAACCCGGGTTATTTGTTTTTTTTCCTCTACGGAGCTGTCAGTTACCTATAGACCACCCAAATAAGGGTATTCTTCTTCTTCTTCTTCGTTTGGTATGACGTCACAATCGACGCTGGAGACCTGAGTATGTGCCTTTTCAAGGTTTGATATCGTTCTTCATCCGTTTCAGCTGTTTCCCAAGGTTTGAAAGCTGTTTTTTCCCAAGTTTTAAATTAATTGTTCAAATTATTAATTAATCCCAAGGTTTGAATTTTCCCAAGGGAAACAGCTGTTTCCCAAGGGTTTGAAAGCTGTTTTTTCCCAAGGTTTGAATTAATTGTTGTGCTTGGTAGACATTTGTGAATACATTCACAGAGAGAGGGGCGATATCGTCACGAATGACGTCACAGCACCGTGTCTTGTCATTGGTTGACAGATAAATGGCCGTAACTTGGGAACCGCTTATCCGATTAATATCAACCTTGAAAAGGCACATCCGCGGGTCCCCAGAAATATTCCTGGCAAGTTTCAATCAGATCGGACCATCAATCGTGCAAAAATAAATAAATAAACATTAATTGTGACGTCATTCGTGATGTCATAACACCGTGGTCTTGTCATTGGTCGACAGATAAATGGCTGTAACTTGGGAACCGCTCGTCGATTAATATCAAACCTCGAAAAGGCACATCCGCGGGTCCCAGCAATATTCCTGGCAAGTTTCAATCAGATCGGACCGGCGGTCGTCGAGAAATGGTGGTCGCATACAGACAGACAGACACACACACACAGAGATTGCTGGAATTATAGATAGATTATTATATTACTAGTGCGGGCCCGTAGGTGCGTAAACGACAACTGGATTGGGCATTTTTTCACTCCCCCCTCTCACCCCCCCTTCTCTCGCCCCTCCTCTCTCCCCTCTCTCGTGCCAGTACCCTCTCTCGTGGGTGAGGCGTGCCAGTATGTGCAGCTTCGTTCCTTCGCTCCCGTAAACGACGACTGGATTGGGGCATTTTTTCAATTAGATCGGACCAACCGTATCACAAATGGCCATAACTTGGGAAACACCTGAGAAACATACTCAGGTCCCCAGCGTCAATTGTGACGTCATATCAAACGAAGAATTGTAACGCCCCCCTCTCTCGCCCCCCTCGCTCCCCCCTAGTCTCGCCCCTCCTCTCTCGCCCCTCTCTCTCACCCCTCTCTCCCCTCCTCTTTCCCCCTCTCTTGAATTGTGACGCCCCTCTCCCTACCCTCTCTCCCTACCCTCTCCGCCCCCCTCTCTCGCGCCCTCCTCCCCCCCCCCCCTCTCTCGCCCCCTCTCTCCCCCTCCTCTCTCCCCCCTCCTCTTCCCCTCTCTTTGAATTGTGACGCCCCCTCTCTCACCCCCCCTCTCTCCCTACCCTCCCTCGCCCCCCTCTCTCCCCCTCTCTCTCCCCCCTCTCTCGCCCTCCTCTCTCCCCTCCTCTCTCCTCTCTCGCCCTCTCTGTAAATGTATTCACAAAAAAATAAATAAACATTAATTGTGACGTCATAGCTCCGTGTCCTGTCATTGGTTTGGTAAATAAATGGCCATAACTTGGGCACCGCTTGTCCGATTAATATCAAACCTTGAAAAGGCACATACCCAGGTCCCAGCGTCGATTGTGACATCATACCAAACGAAGAAAAGAATTGTGACTTCAATCGTGGAAAAATAAATAAATAAACATTAATTGGGACATCATTCGTGATGTCATAGCACCGTGTCTTGTCATTGGTCGACAGATAAATGGCCGTAACTTGGTAACCGCTCGTCCGATTAATATCAAACCTCGAAAAGGCACATCCGCGGGTCCCAGCAATATTCCTGGCAAGTTTCAATCAGATCGGACTGGCGGTCGTCGAGAAACGGCGGTCGCATACAGACAGACAGACACAAAACACCACACAGAGATTGCTGGAATTATAGATAGATTGTTATTTGTCCTCAAATTCTGCCCCCCCTAGCCCTTTTACTGCTCTGGCATTCCTGGACAGAATGGATTTAGGAAAAAAACCTGGAAATTTGGTAGGAGGAGAGCTTGGGATTGGGGTTAACGAGGGTATACAATATCATGGTTTTGGATTGGGGATAATCTGAATGGTGGTTGAACAGCTGTCTTGAAGAGCTTGAGGGAAGAATGAGATTGAAAAGGGTGTTGAAGTCAGTGTGACCACTCCTCATTTTCATTAATGCCAAGGTGAGCCAATGAAAAAGCCAAGAATTCACAAGGTTTCAGAAAAGCGATGATAATAGAAAACCTATACGCCCAAGAAAACCTATAGAAAACCAAGATGCCAAGGTGAACAACGAATAGCCAAGATCTTGTGAAAAAAGCCAATGAGTGGTCACACTGGTTGAAGTTAGTTCCATAGGTGGGAAAAAGAGAAACAAATGAGTGGAGTTGAGCAGTGATCCTGGACCGAGGAAGTTTTACCAGAAGGAGGTTGATGATGGACCATGGTGTGCCCTGCAGCAACATGGGGAGAACAAAACATGGAAAGAGCAGAAGATGCAAGACCAGAATGGAGGTGGTAGAAGACCGAGAGACCACTGAGCTGTCTGCGATGGCGAAGTGATAAGCCCATGGACTCGGCTTCAGTGCGGGAGATTCCAATGATGTTGAAGGCCTTGGTATCCACAGCGTCAAGCTGAGCAAGATGTGAGGCAGGGGAGTCAGGCCAGAGGGGGGGGGGAGCAGTCTCCATCAAGCTGTGAATGAAGGCCTTGTAGGTGGGGAGGAATACAGGTGTGCCAAGGAGGGACTATGCATGACGAAGGATGCCCAGTTGTCGACCGGCTTTGTCGGTCTTGGAAGGATGTCTACAATGAGGATGGCCATTCTGCCACCAAGAACCTGCAGGTGCTTACTTGAAATGTCTGCAAATTTTAAATCGAGGTGTGATCACCAGTTGATGGAAACTTTCACATCATATCCAACCACCAAACTCTGTTTAATATTCCTTTAGAGGTGCAAAAAATTCTCAACGATATATACATTTAGTTGGATAATAAACCAGGGATATTTCCTTTTGTATATAAACTTGATTTATTTTGGGTTTTTTTTTTTCTCAGCGCACCTGGTGTTGGTTTAACAGGTAGGGTGGCTGGTTTAACATCTTCGACTCTTAGGGCCCTCATGAGTTTGAGCCCTCGTCGTGCTGTTGACATAACATTGGGTGGGTTGACTCAGCCTGTCATCCTTCCGTGGCCGGCAAAATGAGTACCGTACCAGCTTCCTGGGAAGAATGAGCCATTCGAGTATCCTGCGTCGGAAGTGTTGACCCGTCCAGGATTGTGCTCCCGAGCCAACGGAAAACTGTCTCTGCAGCCCGAGATGCGTCTGAAGCTGCGAAGGGAGTGGTTCTTCTTCTTCATCTTATACACGAAGGCTCATGCACGTGAAGGCTCATCATCATCACCTGAGTCGTTTAGATTACTCGGATTATTTTGGCAATGGAGGAGGTTAGGAAGACAGAGCTGGGGAGACAGAGCTGGGCAGTCTTTGCTGACGTCTCACACCAAGTTCTTCCGTCGTTGTGAGTGGCTGAAGCCCCCAGGCTCCCAAAATATTATCCGAATCTGATTGGGAGCTTACCTGGGCATGGGGAACATTCAGCACCAGGCTTGCACCCCCGGCTGGCTTCGTCTTCCCTCGTCCCTCAAAACCAAAAACATCTTCCTCCACGCATCAACCACAATCCCATCTAGTTACTCTTACTCCTGGTAAGGTTAAACCTTTTACTAGAGTGACCTCCAAGTGTGTGTTTTAACACGAGAGAAACTGTCACGCTCGAAAAGCTAAATAAAGATAACGATGACGTCACATCGCCTGTAACGACGAAGTTTACGGTCTATGGGGGTGTGGCCATGGAAGTTCGCAGCGATTCGGAAAACGTGGACCGGATTTCCAGCGATAAGGAATTCCACAAGGACTTCAAGCTGCACGTTTATGCCAATAAAACAAGCGGGAAAAGATTTATTCGGATCCACCCGGTAAGGTGCGTGATTAACGGTCTCGCTTTGTATAAACAGACTAAAAGTAATTAGTCCCATTAATAAAAGTTGTCGCTTCGGATATTGAAGGGTACGTGGCTGTGAAGTTCAAACGATCGTTATTGTAATAGTTGTAACTCAAATGGGGAATCGGAGAGAGACCCCTTGGGCCCTGGACTGAGGTTGGTGCAGCGCAGGCATGATGGGCCAAATGGCCTCCTGCGCCAATGTTTTTTCACCTCAGAGAATGAGTTCCGATCCATGCGGCTCGTGTACTCCATGACGGGTATTCCTTGCAGTCCGGCACGCCAGGATAGCGGCCTGTGTGGAGAGCGGCCCTCCAGGGTTGGAATCGAGGATCCACGAAGTAAAGAGCGGGAGGACGGACGTACGAGAGGAGGTTTTCCCGCCACGCGAGGTGTGCGTGGACTCGCTCCGAGCCGGTGAGAGGGCTGTGCTGTGGTAATTACCTCAACTTGTACAAACAACAACGTTTCCCTTCACATGTCGGTGAAATAAACCTCATTATCGTTTTCATATTTAGAAGTTGGACGTGGACGTCGCACGTCGAGAGGGACTCGGTCTGCCGTGGGATACTCGACGGACGGACTTGTGTGGTTGTGCGCGGGTATTGGTTGTGTTGTGTGTGAGTGTTCGTACAAACAAACGGTGTGTGTGTGTGTGTGTGTGTGTGTTTTGTGGGTGTGCGTCCTGTCGGCATTGAAGGCACCGAGACGTCGTGTCTTAGGCTTGGTGGGGACGTGTGGGGCTTGGTGGGGACGTGTGGGGCTTGGTGGGACGTGTGGGCTGGTGGGACGCATCTGTTAGTAATAAATTCTCTCCACTCAGGGTGCTGCTCTTGGGCGATGACTCCATCGAAGGCCAACTGGAAATCAGGATTCTAATAGCTGGAGGTATCCATTGGTGTTTCGTGTCTTACCTTGAAAACACTCGATTTCGGATTGAAGCATTTGCTTTTGTTTACCCCCCCCCCTCCCCCGATAACAATGACGTGTCATCTTTGGTGTTCATTATTATAACAGGATCGTGATGCACTGATGCTTCCTCGATGTACAGGTTTGCGTACTGGTGAGGAGGGTAAGGAGTTGTGTACTGGTGAGGAGGGTACAGGAGTTGTGTACTGGTGAGGAGGGTACAGGATTTGTGTACTGGTGAGGAGGGTACAGGATTTGCATACTGGTGAGGAGGGTACAGGAGTTGCGTACTGGTGAGGAGGGTACAGGAGTTGTGTACTGGTGAGGAGGGTACAGGAGTTGTGTACTGTGTGAGGAGGGTACAGGATTGTGTACTGGTGAGGAGGGTACAGGATTTGTGTACTGGTGAGGAGGGTACAGGAGTTGTGTACTGGTGAGGAGGGTACAGGAGTTGCGTACTGGTGAGGAGGGTACAGCAGTTGCGTATGGTGAGGAGGGTACAGGAGTTCGTACTGGTGAGGAGGGTACAGGAGTTGCGTACTGGTGAGGAGGGTACAGGAGTTGCGTACTGGTGAGGAGGGTACAGGAGTTGCCTACTGGTGAGGAGGGTACAGGAGTTGCCTACTGGTGAGGAGGTTACAGGAGTTGCCTACTGGTGAGGAGGGTACAGCAGTTGCCTACTGGTGAGGAAGGTACAGCAGTTTGTGTCCTGCTAAGGAGGGTACAGGCGTTCGTTCTGGAGAGAGCGTACAGGAGTTGCGTACTGGTGAGGAGGGTACAGGAGTTGCGTACTGGTGAGGAGGGTACAGGAGTTGTGTACTTGTGAGGAGGTACAGAAGTCGCGTACTGGTGAGGAGGGTACAGCAGTTGCCTACTGGTGAGGAAGGTACAGCAGTTTGTGTCCTGCTAAGGAGGGTACAGGAGTTGCGTTCTGGAGAGGAGGTACAGGAGTTGCGTACTGGTAAGGAGGATACAGGAGTTGTGTATGGTGAGGAGGGTACAGGAGTTGTGTACTGGTGAGGAGGGTACAGGATTTGCGTACTGGTCAGGAGGGTACAGGAGTTGCGTACTGGTAAGGAGGGTACAGGATTTGCGTGCTGGTGAGGAGGGTACAGCAGTTGCCTACTGGTGAGGAGGGCACAGAAGTTGTTTACTGGTGAGGGGGCACAGGAGTTGCATACTGGTGAGGAGGGCACAGGAGTTGCGTACTGGTGAGGAGGGTACAGGAGTTGCGTACTGGTGAGGAGGGTACAGGAGTTGCTCCTGGTGAGGAGGGTACAGGAGTTGCCTACTGGTGAGGAGGGTACAGGAGTTGTGCACTGGTGAGGAGGGTACAGGAGTTGCGTATGGTGAGGAGGGTACAGGGTTGCGTACTGGTAGGAGGGTACAGGAGTTGCGTACTGGTGAGGAGGGTACAGGAGTTGCGTACTGGTGAGGAGGGTACAGGAGTTGCGTACTGGTAGGAGGGTACAGGAGTTCGTACTGGTGAGGAGGGTACAGGAGTTGCGTACTGGTGAGGAGGGTACAGGAGTTGCGTACTGGTGAGGAGGGTACAGGAGTTGCGTACTGGTGAGGAGGGTACAGGAGTTGCGTACTGGTGAGGAGGGTAACGGAGTTGCGTACTGGTGAGGAGGGTACAGGAGTTGCGTACTGGTGAGGAGGGTAAGGAGTTGCGTACTGGTGAGGAGGGTACAGGAGTTGCGTACTGGTGAGGAGGGTACAGGAGTTGCGTACTGGTGGGGAGGTACAGGAGTTGCGTACTGGTGAGGAGGGTACAGGAGTTGCCTACTGGTGAGGAGGGTAACAGGAGTTGCCTACTGGTCAGGAGGGTACAGGAGTTGCGTACTGGTAAGGAGGGGACAGGAGTTGCGTACTGGTGAGGAGGATACAGGAATTGCGTACTGGTGAGGAGGGTACAGAAGTTGCGTACTGGTGAGGAGGATACAGAGTTGCGTACTGGTGAGGAGGGTACAGGAGTTGCGTACTGGTGAGGAGGGTACAGAGTTGCGTACTGGTGAGGAGGGTACAGGAGTTGTGTACTGGTGAGGAGGGTACAGGAGCTGCCTACTGGTGAGGAGGATACAGAAGTTGCCTACTGGTGAGGAGGGTCCAGCCACAAGAGATGCCTACTGGTGAGGAAGGTACAAAGTTGTGTCCTGCTAAGGAGGGTACAGGGAGTTGCGTGCTGGTGAGGAGGGTACAGGAGTTGTGTACTGGTGAGGAGGGTACAGGAGTTGCGTACTGGTGAGGAGGGTACAGGAGTTGCGTGCTAGTGAGGGGGGTACAGGAGATACCTATTGGTGAGAATGGTACAGGAGCTGCCTACTGTTGAGGAGAATACAGAAGTTGCCTACTGGTGAGGAGGGTCCAGCCACAGGAGATGCCTATTGGTGATGATGGTAGAGGAGTTGCCTACTGGTGAGGCGGGTACATAAGTTGCCGACTGGTGAGGGTACAGCCACAGTAGATGCCTATTGGTGAGGATGGTACAGGAGTTGCCTACTGGGGAGGAGGGTGCAGCCATGCCATTTTCCTACTTGTGAGGAGGGTACAGGAGATGCCAACTGGTGAGGATGGTGGAGGATTGACCTAATGGTAAGGAGGGTACAGTAGTGGCCTATCGGTGAGGATGTAATAATGGACATAAATTAGGGATGAGTGTACAGTCATGACCTATTTGTGATGAGGGTATGGTCATGACCTATTGTTGAGGATGTAATAATGGACATAATTTGGTGATTAAGGTATAGTAGTAGCCTATTGGTGAGGATAGTACAGTTGTGTCCTATTGGTGACGACACTGGACTGGAACCACAGAAGTCATACTGGGGATTATAATTTTAATCTTAAAGGAAGTTGAGGTAGTTTCTACTGCCACTGAAAGTGGATGAGGGTTATGTATTCACCCCTGTTTGTTTGTCTGTGAGCACGATATCTCAAAAAGTTGAAGACAGATTTGGACGAAACTTGGTGAACAGGTTGAGTGTATGACAAGGCCAAATTGCTTAGATTTTGGTGATGATCCGGATCCAGATACTATAGTTTTTTTAAAAGTGAATTTTCATAATTTAAAGATAGGGCCAAAAACGATATGTAACAATATTTCAATAAGTTGGTGGATGACTTGGCTGCTTGACAAGAACAAGCCAATTTAACTTTGGTTCGGGTGTGGATGCAGATCCAGCCTATCAGTGGGATACAAAATATATACTGTTCAGCCTGGCGGAGGTGTGAGCTCAACCGAATGATGTTCTAGTGTCACATGATTTTGCCACATTACTATGGTATTGTTAGTAAAATCCCAGCTTGTTATTAATCCGGTTATATATTAAATAAAATAAAATTAATGGGCTTCAAGGTGGGATAATCTACCTACTCCACCTGGTCTGGTCCACCTATGATCCTAGTCCATTCAATATAGTTGAATCATTTATTTTCCTTGTTACAAGAAGTTGAAATGAATGACCATGGGTTGTTCTACATTGATGTACTTTCCACTTTAAAGAAGTAGCAGTCCTACTTCTAATCATATTGCCTGCGAAAGTCTGTTTGGTCGAGGATGTAACATCGCCTGAGACTGTCTGCTCAATAATGTTTGTTACAAAACTGGCGTAGTACTTAGTCCAATTTTTTTTGGTTGGATACCTTTTGTCATCACTGTTTAATCCCAATCACCCTGAACCTCTTTCAGACACACATATATATACAATATTGCATGGGACTAGTCTTGTCATAAAGAAGGAAGTAAGGTCTCACCAGAGGTAAACTGCACAAGATTGCCTTGAGTGGGAGGCAGGTCTGTGCACATGGGAATTAACATTATCTTCAAATTTAATTGCCAAAACTGGTGCTTCATACATCAATATATATATATATATATATATATATATATATATATATATCGAGTGTATGTGTGTATATGCTATATATATATATATAGTGTTTAGGGCTGTGGAATTCGCATACACCATAAAGGGTCCTTGATCAGTTATGACGCGAATTTTTATGTGCAGATAGTTCCCCACCGTTGTTTAAAGGGAATTCGTGTGATTCATCGGGCTGCGACTCTTTGAGATGCGTTTTTCTTTTTCTATTGTTATTTTGAACAAACCTCCAAGCAAGCAACAAGCCGCGTTGAAAACCGTTGAAAGAAAAAGGGAACCAAAAGAGTTCCCTTTTGGGCGCGCGGATTTTTTCCCGCCTATTTTTCCCAGCGCTTGGTGTGAAGGAAAGGGGGAGGGCA
>CM068960.1:26647991-26661804 GCA_035128595.1 Eptatretus atami
AAAATCAGTGTAATCGACAAAACCCTGCATTTTTTGAGTAATTTTGATCGGATCGTTTCAAACTTCATGGGAATATAGTTCATGGTCTGGCGCTCAGCTGATTAATTTTTGGTGGCGATTGGCCTTGACCTTCATGGTTAACGCCTAGGTCAAACATTTGACCCCAAGGTCAAATTTTCAAGTTTAGGAACCATATCGTGTAGTACCTCAAATTGAACACCTCGATGAGTGCTTCTAGATATATCAAGCTTGAGACATTATGACGTGATTTGGTGACGTTATGAGGCAAACGCATATTTTTTTCATGGTTACTGTAGAACGATTCTCATCGGAATCTCTCGTAGGCAGATATTCCTCAAGGAGTCGCTCCTGGTGGATAGCAGCTCTGTTCACCTCAGTGTGACCTAAAGAAGTACACGTGGTCACCTTTTGGCAAGATACGGATCACCCTACGGGTGACATTGGTTTATTTATTTTTCTTGGCATGATGGTGAGTGTTGACACTTCGATTTCTAGTGCGGTTATGATTTAAATCGTTGAGCGGCAGCCTATAATTTATATATATTATAACCGCACTAGAAATCGAAGTGTCAACATCACCGTCATACCGAAGAAAAAAAAAAACCAAAAAAAAACCAGGGAGTCTGGACACTGACCTAAACATTACCTCGACGTGTTTCGACTTATGAGTAACTTACAAGTAACGTGTGTCGACGTGTGTCAACGATCGCGTAACGTGCCTACAACTTATGGCCACGTATGCGGACGTGTGAGTCATACGCTGGCATACGTCAAAAAAATTTCAAGCATGTTAAAATTTTGTCGACGAGCTCGGCGTACTACGACATATGCCAGCGTACTACGACGTATGCCAGCATGCTCTTAACGTATACAAAACTTACCCATAACATATTCGACGTGTGCCAGCGTTTTAGACAAATTTTTCACACGTCGGCATACGCTGGCTAAATCGTCAAGGTGTGACAGGGCCTTAAGCAATGGTACTTTTAGAAACGTCGGTGTACAGGAAACAACGCACACCAATAAACCGCTAGACTTCAACCATGTAATCTCTTGTGTCATAAGCGCAGTGTAGCATGGGAATTAACATTCTGTGCGTGGACAATCTGTCATCCAATAAGGGTGCAACTAAGGAACTAAAACAGGTGCATGAAATCTGAAAGAACAATGGCGATGACAGGATGTTTGTACAGGGGTTTAGACGGCATAATGCAACCAACAACAGACCAAAGCTGATTGATAGCTGTGTGTTACCTTATTATCCAGATTTCAGAGAGAATTGCAAAAATAATGCAAAGTGCACGTATTGGAGTAGCCACAAACGCTACGTACTATTTTAGGGTGTTTTAACCAAACTGAAAGATGCAATACCAGATAGTGACAATTAGGTATGGTGTACAGCACTGGGTGCAAGGACTGTGGAGAGGCATATATGGGAGAAATGTGAGAAACCTCATACACGGCTGTATGAGCACAAAGGGGCAATGCGATTGGGTGACAAGAATCAGTCAGCATTGCACGGCACCACATACAAATGGGACATCAACTGGACTGAGGAGGAACCTGCGTACTGCATGTCACGGCCAACAAACACCAGCGATTAATGCTCGAAGACAATGGGGAAGCATGATTCATAGCACATCCCGCATATGTATATATGTATGTGTGTGTGTGTGTGTGCATATTGTTGCGGCCGGCGGGTTGGTGAGAAGACCACTCGGTGGGGAAGTTACGTCGATTCCCACCAGACTCCCCGTAGTTATAGGCCGTTGCTCACGGATAATTCCGTGATGCGGCGGGTCGCTTAACCGCCGTGGACGCCAATAACTCACCACGTGACCTAGGGTCCTCCTATATGGAATCGGGTTACCTAATTAACCACTGGTTTAATTACCGGGGAACCACGCCCTCGGTACGCTTTGTCCAAAGGATCACTCTACCGGATCGGATCACTTCTCCGGATCGGATGCAGCCGAGCGACACTGCAAGGACGTACCCTAGAAGGAATAGATCATTGGGAATAAAGACCTGGCTAAACTTAGATTCGAACCATGCTGGACCAATGCGAAAAAGACAAAGGCGAGCTGGGAACATTCCTAATGATAATATTTATTAACAGGCAAGCAAGGAAAAGTATGTGGTACGACAAAGATTTATTGGGTATGTAACGCAGGGAAGCGGAGAGAGGTGTGGTGCGACAATAACAATAATAGAAGCAACTTATGAAAGCAGACACAGTGCAGACTTTACGCGAGATTAATAACAGTTACAACGTACTACGACGTACTACGACGTATGCCAGCGTACTACGACGTATGCCAGCATGCTCTTAACGTATACAAAACTTACCCAACCCCCATTTAAACATATTCGACGTGCCAGCGTTTTAGACAAATTTCATACGTCGGCATACGCTGGCTAAATCGTCAAGGTGTGACAGGGCCTTAAGCAATGGACTTTTAGAAACGTCGGTTGTACAGGAAACCACGCACACTAATAAACCGCTAGACTTCAACCATGTAATCTCTTGTGTCATAAGCGCAGTGTAGCACGGAATTAACATTCTGTGCGTGGACAACTTGTCATCCAATAAGGGTGCAACTAAGAACTAAAACAGGTGCATGAAATCTGAAAGAACAATGGCGATGACAGGATGTTTGTACAGGGGTTTAGACGGCATAATGCAACCAACAACAGACCAGAGCTGATGATAGCTGTGTGTTACCTTATATCCAGATCTTTCAGAGAGAATTGCAAAAATAATGCAAAGCACGTATTGGAGTAGCCCACAAACCGCTACGTACTATTTAGGTGTTTTAACCAAACTAAAAGATGCAATACCAGATAGTGACAATAGGTATGGTGTACAGCACTGGGTCAAGGACTGTGGAGAGCATTATGGGAGAAACGTGGAGAAACCTTCATACACGGCTGTATGAGCACAAAGGGGCAATGCGATTGGTGACATAGATCAGTCAGCATTGCACGGCACCACATACAAATGGGACATCAACTGGACTGAGGAGGAACCTGCGTACTGCATGTCACGGCCAACAAACACCAGCGATTAATGCTCGAAGACAATGGGAAGCATGATTCGTATGCACATCCCGCATATGTGTGGTGTGTGTGGTGTGTGGTGTGTGTGTGTTTGTATATATGTTGCGGGGGTTGGGTGAGAAGACCATCGGTGGGGAAGTACGTCGATTCCCACCAGACTCCCGGAGTTATAGGCGCGTTGCTCACGGATAATTCCGTGATGCGGCGGGTCGCTTAACCGACCGTGGACGCCAATAACTCAACCACGTGACCTAGGGTCCTCCTATCTATGGAATCGGGTACCTAATTAACCACGTGGTTTAATTACTGGGGAACCACGCCCTCGGTACGCTTTGTCCGAACCGGATCACTCTACCGGATCGGATCACTTCTCCGGATCGGATGCAGCCGAGCGACACTGCAAGGACGTACCGCTAGAAGGAATAGATCATTGGGAAAAAGACCTGGCTAACTTAGATTCGAACCATGCGGACCAATGCGAGAAAGACAAAGGCGAGCTGGGAACATTCCTAATGATAATTATTATTAACAGGCAAGCAAGGAAAGTATGTGTACGACAAAGATTTATTGGGTATGTAACGCAGGGAAAGCGGAGAGAGGTGTGGTGCGACAATAATAGAAGCAACTTATGAAAGCAGACACAGTGCAGACTTACGCGAGATTAATAATACAACAATAATGCACTTCTACAGACTTACTAACAGACAGGTCCAGCACACTCAGACACACACAGAAAAAGAAACCCCAATGGGAAGGGACTTTGCAACCAGGGAGGAGGGGAGTTGAGGTTATGCCTCGGTACCTGGGCGTTCCGGGGGAGGGAGCTCCGTGGTGCCGGTACCGACAGTAGTCGCGTTGTCTCTGGCCAGTCGCACGTGTGGAGCCTGTGTTCTGACGTAGGAGCTTGAGTGGAGAAGGGCGGAGTCCAAGAGTGCGAGGATGGAGTAGTGGGCGGGACAGGCAGGCGGTGTGACGAGCGAGGCGTGGGGAGTCGAGAAGCAGGAGGTGAGGTCGAGGTCGTGTGGGCGGAGACGAGAAGCAGGAACACACCGCGTGAAAACACCCACACACACCACACCACTCTGAAATCACACACACACACCCAACGGAGGAGCTTTCCATAATTTATAGAGCCCGAAGCTCGTGGAGGGATCATGCTGAATTTGTTGTCATCGCCTCGAATCGGGCGTTTCTTTGATTGGCCCCGACCCCTCACGTGGCCACCAGCTTGGGCTGGATTTCGGGTAGACGTTGGTGCGCCGCCCACCTTACTGCTAAAGCGTACGTGACTCGCTGCACATGTCGGATTTCGGGTAGACGTTGGTGCAGCCCGCCCACCTTACTGCTAAAGTGCTACGTGACTCTCCGCACATGTCGGGTTTGGGGTGGACGTGGTGCAGCTCGCCACCTTGCTGCTAAAGCGTCTTGACTGATTTCCCAGGAAAAGAAAAGAAGAGAAGAGTGGAATGAAATGGAGGGGAAATGATTTAATAACCCTAACTATTAGACCATCGCAACGCACTCCCCGTTGTCCCGCTAAACAAAAGGAAGGGGTCTATCTACAAGAATATTAATGCATAACTGTCTGGGACACCTCTCTGTTGGCATGCACTGGTTCGAGAACCGCAACAATATATATATATATATATTATAATATATATAATAATATAAATATATGAATACATGTATATGTTTATATATTGTTCACGAGACAGTAAGTACACTATATTCGTTATGGGTGTCTGTCTGTCTGTCTGTCTGTCTGTCTGTCCCGAGCATAGCTCCGTGGGTTTGATCCGATTCTGATAAAAATTTGGAGGGGACGTTATATGATCTAGTTGTGTTTTCCTGAGAATGGGCGTGCTGCGCCCATTATGGGCGGAGCCACCCCAAAAAACATGTATTTTTAGGGGTAGCCGATTCAAGTGCATCTCTCTCGAGGGAGTTTGTCGAATCTGGCAGGGGTTTCGGTATTTGGTGCCCAATGGCACCTGCATTAGCCCCACGGAGCTCATTTTCATTTTCGTCCCAAGGTCCAAGGTCACAAGGTCACGAACTTAGAAAATGTCAAAAAAAATCAATAAATTGGGCATCGAGCTCCTAGGTTTTCAACTGTTTTAGAAATGAAAGTTGGTATGCAAGTCGTGCTCTTCGATTACTACAACTTTCATCATTACGTTTTCCCGATTCCCGCCAGTTTGCCGTGGCGTCCCCTCGAAGGTCAAAAAAATAAAAAGGCGAACCGTGTACATTGCTCGTGAACCATCGCCGTCTCCAGACTTGTATATATCTATATCTATGGCATATGTATACAAACATATATATATATATATATATATATATATATATAATATGTGTGTATAACATTGATGAGCCAAAACATTATGACCACCTGCCTAATATGCTGTTGCCTCTGTGTGCCGCCAAAACAGTGCCGACCACCAAGCATGGACTCACATAACCCTGAAGGTGTCCGTGGATCTGGCATCAAAACATTAGCAGCAGATCCTTCAATCGTAAGTTGCGAGGTGGAGCTGCCATGGATCGGACTTGTCGGTCCAGCACATCCCACAGATGCTCAATCCGATTGAGATCTGGAGAATTTGAGGCCAGGGCAACACCGTGAGCACTTCATCATGTTCCTCAAACCATTCCCGGAACAATGTCGCAGTGTGGCAGGTGCATTATCTGCAAAGGCCACTGCCATCAGGAATACTATTGCCATGAAGGGGTGTACCTGGTCTGCAACGATGTTTAGGTAGTGACACGTGTCAAATTGACGTCCGCATGAATGGTTGGACCCAGGTTTCCCAGCAACATTGCGCAGAGCCACACACCCTCCACCGGCTTGTCGTCTTCCCAAAGTGCATCCTGGATGCCATCATCTTCCCCGGTAAACAGCGCACATATACACGGCCATCCACGTGATCTGAAAAAAAAACGGACTCATCAAACCAGCGACCTTCTTCCACGGGCCAACCAGTTCTGACATTCACGTGCCCATTGTAGGTGCTTTTGATGGTGGACAGGGTCATCATGGGCACTCGACGTCGCGGCTACGCAGCCCCAAACGCAGCAGGGTGCAATGCACTGTGGATGTGACACATTCCTCCCATGCCCACCATTAAAATATTTCTGTGACTTGTGCCACAGTCGACCTTCTGTCGGTTCGGACAATGGATAGCATTGTGCCCTCGCGCATCGATGAGCCTTGGCCCCCAACACCCTGTCGCCGTTTGTGTTGTTCCTCCTCGGACCACTGTCGGTAAGTACTCACCACTGCTGACCGGGAGCACCCCACAAGCCTTGCCGTTTCAGAGATGCTCTGACCCAGTCGTCTGGCCATCACAATTGGCCCTTGTCAAAGTCGCTCAGTCTTTACTCCTCCCATTCTCCTACATCCAACCCATCGACTACAAAGAACTGATGCCACTTGCTGCCTAATATATCCCACCCTTGACAGGTGCCATTGTAACAAGATAATCAATGTTATTCATTCACCTGTCAGTGCTCATAATGTTTTGGCTCATCAGTGTATATATATATAATATATATATATATATATATATATATACTAATATATAATCCATTGTGTGCAAAAATATGCCACCCTTGCACTTTTTCCAAAATATAATCACAATTTCTCGAAAAAATTTGGAATCTCCTGATTTCATGATTGCCATGCACACATTCAAGGCACCCAGTGCCAGAGATAGCACAGCAACCCCAAAACATCACTGAACCTCTCCATGTTTACTGCAGGGAAGGGTTCTTTCTTGAAGGTCATTTGTTTTCTGAAATATAGAGATGGTGGCTTTTCAAAAAGTATAATTGTCTCATCTGTCCACAGGACATCCCAGAGGATTTTAGCTTGTTCAGAGTGTGTTTTGGCAAACTCCAGTCAGGCTTTCTATGTCTCTCTCCAGCAGTGGTCCTCCTGGGTCTCCTAACATAAACCCTCTTTCATTGAGTTGGCGAGGTGTGAGTTGAAACTGTTCCCTGTGTCTGATGGGTCAGCTTGAATCGTTTAGCAGTTGATCGAGATGCTTTCTCCACCATTCGAACAATTGTTCGCTGCAATCTTAAAAAAGTGTCCTCTTATGGCCACGTCCAGCAGATGTGCCACAGTCAGGGTTTAAACTTCCTGATACATTGTGTACAGTGGACACAGGAACATCAAGGTCTCTTGAGATGGACTTCAGCCTTGAGATGCCCATGCTGGTTACAATCTTGTGGTCTGATCTACTCAGGCAATTCTCTGGTTTTCTTTATTTCTCCATGTTCATTGCAGTAATACAGAGTGACACAAACAGCAGAATGACTCCTTTTCTCGATTCAAACTGGTTGAATGAGTACTTTTATCTTGCGGGCACCTGCAACTCACCACATGGAGTTCAATCCATAGTAAAGGAGAACACCTCGTAATCTAATTTCTTGCAACTTCGAAAAGTGTCAATACTATTGTCTGGGCCATTTAGGAGGCATATGGAAGAAGGAAAGATTTGGAAATTTTTTTCAGTATTTTTTTTTTGTTTCCACTCCAAACTAAAGAAATACATTTGTGGATACCAAAATATTTTTAATTT
Organism: Eptatretus atami; assembly: GCA_035128595.1. Lineage (NCBI taxonomy): Eukaryota > Metazoa > Chordata > Myxini > Myxiniformes > Myxinidae > Eptatretus > Eptatretus atami. The sequence continues at coordinate 26,655,659 of CM068960.1, forward strand.
CAATAATTTTTTGAGAAATGGTGCATATTTGAAAAAAGTTGCAAGGGTGAATATTTTTGGCCGTGTGTGTGTGCGTGTGTGTGTGTATGTGTAATATATATATATTAATATATATATATATAAGTACACAATCACTACATGCCAAAGTATGTGGACACCTGCTTTGTCCAACATCTCATTCCAAAATCCATGGCAAATAATATGTAGTTGGTCCCCCTTGCGCTATAACAGCCTCCACTCTTCTGGGAAGCTTTCCACTCGATGTTGGAACATTGCTGTGGGGATTGCTTCCATTCAGCCACAAGAGCATTATATTAGTGAGGTCGGGCACTGATGTTGGGTGATTACTGATTAGGTCTGACTCGCAGTCGATGTTCCAATTCATCCTAAAGTTCGATAGGGTTGAGCAGGGCTCTGCCCATGATTTTGGAATGAGATGTTGGACAAAGCAGGTGTCCCACAACCTTTGCCAAATAGTGTAATTGGCCATGAGAGCCTAACAAGAGCGAAACTGTCGGTAACTGCTTTTCATGCACTGACAGTATCTGAAATTACATCATTTAATAGTGCTACAATATCGCTCTTTCTGGGAAACGCAGACAGAATGTGTGGCGGTGACATCACGGCATCGTCTCAGGCGATCGAATAATGACAGTGAATTACTATTTGATGGTATGCATTTACACAAGCTTTGTGTGGCTTAGTGGTTATGGTGGTTCTGGGTCTTAGGGTCCTGAGTTCAAGCCCTGTCTGCTGCTGAATTAACACCAGGTGGGTGATTCAGCCTGTCATCCTGCGAGGTTGGTGAAATGAGTACCAGTGACCTGGTAATCAGGGCATTGCACAGTGGTGCCCCCATACTTGGTAGCAGTGGCGATGCACTGTTGATCATAGCCGGTTGAAAGCATGAATCATGCCACCACAATAATATAAGGTGGATTTAAAAAAAAAAGCATTTACAATTGTTTGTAGTGTGTGTGTGTGTGTGTGTGTGTGTGTGTGTTGTGCATCGCTATTATATAAGCAGATATATGTCAACATGTACCAAATGTGTTTTTATTTATTAATAGCAAAAACGAGTAAGTGGAACCAAAAGCAGCTTGAAGATTTCAACTAATCACACATGGGAACACTTACACAAGATGCATGAGCATTTAGTGAGTGTAATATTTCCATTCATTAATGCCATTATTTCCATGCCCATGTAAAGTGCAAATGGAAATTTGCTGTTCCTTGCTATCTTTCCTGCACAGATGTACTAGGTTGTTTTTTTGTTTAGGGGGAACAGTTTTCAACTTTCTTTGGAAACATGCTATTGTGTAAATTTGGAAATGCCCGTCCCCTATCCCTCCCAGACCACAAATAATGTACGTATAATATGTTACGAATTTGAAGTTTACTGCACTCAACATACAGGTCCTTTTGCTCAGTTATATCGATAGTAAATGTGGATAGATAGCTCCCCTTTCCCATAGTCTAATGGGTGAATAATGTAAATGCGCTGTGAGTTACTTTGATAGTCATGTTTCTTTTATTTTACACCAACCAACGATAACTACAACACCAACGGAAAACCTCCTGTCCCCAGCATTCTCCGCGGCGCGCTAAATGCGGGTGTGTCAGAAAGCATTCGCGGAACTGAATTCCATCCCTAATATGGACACGAATCGAATCCTTGGCTGCGCCCCAAGAAATGGAATGCGACAGCCCCACCAACGATGAGCGAACTGAATCATTCCTAATATGACACGAATCGAATCGCTGGCTGCGCCCCAAGAAATGGAATGCGACAGCCCCCACCCAACGAGAGCGACTGAATTCCAATCCCTAATATGGACATGAATCGGCTCGCTTGGGCACTCCAAGAAAGGGGATGCAACAGCCCCCACCGACTCGAACGAGTCACCCGAGACGAGCCGCGCCCGTAGGATAAGAAGGGAACGGAGAGAGAAGTGGGCTCTTCTTTCTGGTGTTGCTTTCTGGTTGGTGGTGTTCGGAGAGCACGGAAGTGGTTGTGGTTCTCGGTTGAATCGACTCAGCGGATTGGAAGGATCGGCACCTCATCTTCACCAGCGCTTGTCTGAGCGCGAAGGATCCGCCGGAGCCGGGAGGCAATCGCGGCCGCCGTGCGCTGATTCGGCTCGCCTCTCGCGGCCGTTCGACTCGGCGCGAAGACCACACGAGGTGGACAGGTCCGAGGCAGTTTGTCTTCAGCTCGCTTCCATCCGAGCGGAGCCTTAATAAAGACCACTGAGTCCGTTCTTGTGGTGGTCGTGTGTGTTTGTGGCTGTCAGTCTGCTAAGTAATGAATGTAAGTGCCTGCGTACATACATGCTTATCAAATCGGCACTCTGCCCTTGCGTGCTCCCCTCATTCCCCTATTGTTAAAATATCCCCATTTGAAATGTATCAGCTCGTTCATGGTCCTTTCCTCCATTGGCTAGCGAGCTGCGTGTTGGAAATTAGCAAGGCCGTTGTGCCGCCGTAAGGGACATTTTGGACCAGACGAAGCTTGGTGGCCTGCCGCCGGTCACACAGGTTCGAGTATGCTAGCGCTCGTTTCGTACGGTGCCGTCGAGGGTGTGGAACTCACTAAATCGCACGTGACTTAGGTATTTTGAAAATTGGCGAAATAACCCTGTACCACGGTAGAAACATTGAGCTTCACGGCCGATAGGGACCCGTACTCTTCGGGAGTTTCCGAAGAGTGCGATCAAATTCCGGTGATGCGGTGAGCCGGACCCGTACTGCTCATCCTAGCGGTCGGCTCGTCGCCAAACGCCCCGCTGCAAAACAAAGTTCACGCGCTCAGCTTCAGTCATTTATAACAATTTGTCTCGTATTGTTTTCCCTAAGGTCCAAACTGTTTGCTCAGTTTCTCCAATTCAGTACTCCAGACTCTTCCTTTGGTCCTTCAAGGTGGAAACTTGTCCAAGATTTCCAATTTGCTCGCATTGTGTTGTTTGTTATTCGTCCCACCAATCCCAATAAACCCAAAAATGAGTAACCATTTACATCTAATTGATCGAACTTTCTCACTTGATACTTGATAGACAAAGTCTACATGACACGTGCCCTATGTATCACTCGCGATAGAATCGTAGAAACTAGTTTACTCAAATGCAGTTTCTGACATCAAACGTCTGACTTTTCATTAAGATTTACTGAGTAGTGGTGAGCAGTGTTCAGAGATTAAGAGTAGCGTGCTGCATCACGAAGTCTCTCTCTCCCATCCTCTCTCCATAAACCTAGCGAAACAAGGGTTATACTGTGGTTTGCTATTGCTTCCCACGTATCTGAGGCAGGAATTGTGAATTGCTTTCATGTCCGGCCAGATTTCGCACCAAAGAAAATTATTCTTCGCGAAGGACACATGGGGTTTTTAACGTCCGCGCTTACTAAGTGACAGAGCGGCACGCCCGTAACATCCATTCCGAAGGACGGCACAGAAGCAGTTGATGAATCACCCTCGCTGAACACCGGAATGACAGTTTATAGCGCAGTTGTCAGGAATGAAACCAGCTAGTCATTGCAGGCGAGGTTACATCGAGGCCCTCCTGCGCAAACGCCATGCGGCAGTGTAGAGGACCACTAAACATTGATCTAATCGTTGAATCTGAACCTCTCTTTTGGCCTTGGATCGAGTATATAAATGAGGAGCAAGAACACTCCATAATATCACAGAACCTTCAGACCAAAGAAAATATGCACATTCCAATTGCTACAGACGCAGTGAATACTAAGGATCCAAAGACAAAAATGGTACAAAACTTTCTGGATGGCAAGCGAGCGTTATGTGTCAAATTAATGGGCCATCTCAATTTGGGCACTTAAGAGAGAGGCAGTGAAGAAGTTGAGAAAGAAGAAATAGAAGAAAAGGGATAGGGTGTTTGGAGTGGTAAGACAGAAAGAGGAAGAAGAGGGAAAGGTTGGAGAGAGACTGTTAGGCTGGAAGAGGAGCAGGTATTCAGCTTACATGATTATATAATAGATGTAATCCCTTCTTTATTATTATTATTTGTAGTTGATTATTATTTGTAGTAACATAGTCGAGGCAAGGAAAGAGCTAGACACTGAATGATCAGATGCCAAGAACAGTAGAGAGTAGGGGAAAATACCACATGCAGAACCAAGGCCAAGACGATGGAGGGAGGGATAAGCAATAGGGTGGGGAGGATATAGTGGCAGGAGAGATGCATGGGGGTGGCCAACATGGATACAGAGGAATGAGGATCATGTAAAGATTCATCGGTTTGGATGGGGATGTATTTGACGATGGTGGGGGAACAGCTGTTTCTTTGAGATTAAAGGGAAGAATGAGATTGCAGAAGAAGTGGAAGTTGGTCCAGAGGTGGGAAGAGAGAATAGATGAGTAGAGGTGAGCATGATTCCTATATTTCAGTAGTTTTACCAGAAGGGGCTGATGGTGGACTGTGTGTTCCTGCAGAAACCTAGGAGAACATAAGCATGGAAAGAGCAGTAGGGTTGCAAAGATCCATTGAAAGGAAGGTGGTAGATAGACAGAGCAGACCACTGACTGGTAATGCGAAGTGAATAGGCCGTAGACTCGAGCATCATCACGGAAGATTTCAATAGTTTCTTGATGCCTGGTTTTCACGGCATCCAGGGCAGATGAGGAGGTGGATGCCCAGAGAAGGGGAGAGCATGTACTTCATCAAGATGTGGAATGAAAGCCTGAAGGATAGGAAGATCAGGTGTGACAAGAAGGACTTGTATTATGGAGGATGCCCAGTCGGCAAGCTGGCTTGGAGGCGAAACTTTGAAATGCAGTTGCCTAAAAAGATCTATGGCTGATCATGAACCGGCAGTAGTTGAAACGACTGCACTTACTCAAGAGATTGTTAAAAAGTGGATGGGGGTGGGAGGGGTGGTTGACAGATGGTCCTTTGGATGAAGAGATCGTCAGTAGGAGAGATTCTTTGTCAGGTATGAAAAGACATATTCCAAGTGTTTGACCATTTTGTGGATTTTTTTCAAGGTCTAAGATGAGGGAAGAGGCTGCAACCTGCTACCTGAAGCGAAGAGGATTCTTCACGGCACAGGTGAGTTATCAGCCATGATAAAGAAATTTCCAGATAATCAAAGAATAATTGATATAGATCAGGAATAGGACGGCCCAGACCTCCTTGGGGCACTCTACGCCTAACAGAGAGAGATTAATGGATTCTGTGGAGACATATTGGCACAAGAGGTAAGGAAGTAGGTAAGTCCATGTGTGAGTTGACCTTGGATCATATAGGATCAGATTAGGAGTAGAAGTAATGCGCAGACATTCAAAAGCACGGAGATGTATCCAAAGGAGAGCCTGATCTAATGTCGACCATTGATGTGCTCCACAATTTTGGGGTGAGTAAATGCAGATTGTTGACTAAACTACGTCACAGTATTAGAGTTACATGATACAATACCAGCTTGAGCCATTTTTATAGTTTGTTGGTGTATGATAAAAAACCCAGGAAAATCGTGACGTTTCTCCATCCTGCCTCGTAAGTATTTTGCTGGGAGTCGGTTCTCCATACACACAGGGAACCAGTTGGTGTGTATATCACATACATCATTCATAAAAAAAAATGCATCCATCCATCATCCATTGGGGCCATACTCGTACAGAGCATTGGTGTGCGCAAAAGCATATCCTTGGCTATCGGAACAACCTGGACGGTTGTCCACTCCCACAGTATACAGCATGGCTGGCACCCATTTGCCGCCTTCGAAGGATGACACGGCATAGCAACTCCCACTGGATTATTAACAGCCGAGTAGGATTTGAATTCAGGATCTCAGATCCAAAAGCCCATCACCATAGCCATTAAGCAAACACCACGGGTAGTTGTTATATGTATATTGTATTATATGTATATGTTATATATATTATATGATTACTTATATATTATATTATATAATATATAAATATATATATAATAATAAAAATTGATACATATAACCTCCTGTCATCTCTCGAGGTTGTCAAATGGGTTGCCAGCTTGCTGTATCCTGTGTGAGGTGGTGACCTGTCCAGATTGTGCCCAATAGCCAGGGAGAGGCTTGTAAGCCGCCCACGCTCTGCACAGATATGGTCCCAATGGATGGATGAAATATATAATATAATATAATATAACACACGA
>CM068960.1:26682197-26693584 GCA_035128595.1 Eptatretus atami
GGAATAATATGGGGCCTAGAACACTGCCTTGGGTACTCCAGCCTTGACAGGGAGAGGAGAAGAAAGGGTTCCGTTGGGAGCCACTCGTTGTCCACGAGAGTGCAGCAAGTCAGTAATCCAAGAGTGGAGATGGCCTTGGTTTTCATAGTCAGTCAGTTTGGAGAGCAAGGCGGGATGCCAGACTCGCGATAAGCTCGAGATATGTCCAGAGAGACAGCCCTGATCTCATGTCTGATATTGAGGGCCTCCACCATTGTTGGAAGAGTAAAAGTGGCATGTCTAAGGTACAGTGACCAGGTATGAATCCCAATTCATAATCTGAGATGAAGCTGTTGGAGAAAAGGAATGATTTTGTGTTAACTGTGCTGATGGATTCTATGACCTTGCTGATGATTGGAGGTACAGTAAGCTAATTGGGCTGTAGTTAAGGGGATCCATGTTTGCACCTTTTTTTTTATGTAATGCTGTGATTTCAACTGATTTCAAATTTCCCAGGTGGATATAGGAGACCAGTCCTGAAGTGTGAACAAATTTTTTTTTTATTATAAAAAAGCGTAAATACGTGAAGCGCGTATGTAGAAGCAGGTCACACTTTATGACCCGTGAATATGTGGGGTCCATGAATAGTGAATCCATGTATTGTATACTGTATATACATAAATCTCATATATATTTTTCATTGTTTACGGGAAAAATTCCAATGATTTTTGTGCCAGGTTTATTGGCCCAAAGTAATTTCCCTTCTGTGTCATGTTCTTCCTTTCCTCCAGCAGAAGCCTTGCTGTGTCCAATTTTACAGTTTCACAATCTCTACTTGCTGCTTTTGAGAGAGTATGTTTCTTAATCTATTTTATACTTTTAACAGTGTACATTTGTTATATGGTTTCTACTTGAGAAATAGTGTGCTTACCACATTTTGATTGGCATTGTGCTCACAGGACCTGAGGTTATAAGTGCGGTGGATTGAAGATGAGCAGGAAATGACTTCAGCACCGTTCGAAGCTCTCATAATATGTTTCTGGAGTCAAGCCCAGAAATGGGATAGTGAGCCAATGCCAAAGCCACAGACTTTACTTGCAGAGTGCCATGCCTCGAAAATTTGCCATAATTGCTGATGACAAAGGAAGGAGATAAGTTCTGGTACACTGCGGAAAACGTCAAGCTTGGATTGACTTTCCAGGGTCATTGTGAATCACTCTCGCCATGTCTTCTGTCTGGAAGCGTCTGCAGCGTGTGGGAAAACGAGCCTCAAAGTTTCAGTTTGTTGCTTCCTACCAGGAACTGATGGTGGAATGTACAAAAAAATGGTGAGTCAAACAGCTGGTTTGTTGCTTGTTCTTTCAAGTAATGGTTTTGCTAGTGACAGGCTTGGATACTGTTAGCTCAAGAAGTTCAGGCTGATCTTTTATGTCAGTTTGCTCTGTTAACTAAAAGTAACCTTCCACCAATTTAATTTTGTTGAAGCTGTGCTTTTGGGATAATCTGGATTTTCTTGATGTGTAAACTATTCCACTAAATATTTTTTCAATTATGCTTTAACAAAACTTTCTGACATTTCTAAGTTTGCCCATCTCTGCACCCCTTCCTCTCCAACCTTTTATTTAACTTGGGTAGAATGTTGTACAGTACTTACAATATGTCACTGCTCTTTGAGCTTTGTCTATTGTGGCTTGTGCAATACAGGACTGTGCGCAAAAGTGAACACGTTGCTATCTGCTGATGCTGTGTTAAAAAAAAAATGCATTGTGACACAGCATAAGAGACATTGCATGATTGTGGTAGGTAGGGGTACGAGGAGGGGTTGGGGGGGGGGGGGTATTATTGATAAATGATAAATCTCAGGTATTATTGAATAATGAATTGTTGAAAAAAGTCTATTGTGTATTTTGGTGACAGTCTTTATATACACACTATATAATTTATAGGTTGTTTTTTTTTTCTGCACAAAATCGAGGCTCATAGAAGATTGAAATGACTCCGGGAAAGGCAAGAAACTAACAGCGGGGCAGTGAGTGGGGCCACATTTGGATGCAATGAACGAACATTAATAGAGGAAAGAGAGGATAGAATCAACACAGTACCCTGCAAGCAAAAGGCTTTAGTTAGGTCGGATATTGGGCTAGAAAATATAATTGAGAGGGATGGGGGGGGGGTGACATAAGATGGTGGAGCACCGCTGCTTTAAGCGTGGAGGGAGAGAGGGATTCAGGAAGGCAGTTCCAATGGGAGAAAAGAGGAACAAAAGAGTGGGGGTGTGTGTTAACCACGGATGATGTGATGGAACCAAGAGGGGGGTACTGTAAACATGCATGCATCCTGGAGGAGCTGGGGATGATCTGGTGGCTAAGCGAGCAGGAGGAGCGTGACCGGAGGGGAGGCGGTAAAAAACAAACCACCAACCATAGGAGTACAACATCCCTTCTTGAGAGATTTGTTACCAATAATGTTGAGAGCTTTAGATTTCACAGAATGCAAAAGAGAGAGAACTAATGCTGTGGTGCCAGCCCATAGTGGAGAGCATGACTCCATTGAGCTAAGGGCAACAGCTTTCTAGGCTGTATGTAGCTCTGATTTTTCCAAGGAATGACTTGGAATGACAGAGGTTACCCAGTCTGTGGCTGACTTTGGAAGGCAGCTTTGCGATATTTAAATTTTTCTTTCGAGGTCTAAATTTATTTGCTATTACCACAGAAGTCACGGCTGATGGTAAGGCCTTAGTTATTTTTATAACTTGGTTTACACAGTTCTTCAGCTGAAATGTAGGGTCGGTAGGTCGAAATATAAATATAAATATAATTTCAATTTTTAGAAATTATATATTTTATGATCTGTTTTCGATGTTCCATGGAAAAGACAAGGGTAGGTGGGAAAATAAATATAAATCCCGGACCAGGAGGATCTAAGAAAACATTGAAGATGGAAGACCATTCAAATGCAGGATGCCCATGTTCACTGTTTCATCTGATGTGAAAAACAATAAAGAAGGATTAAAACTTGTTTTTACAAGATAGTCTGGCATGTTTTTTCTTATAGAAACCTGTTGGATCATCAAACAAATGGAAACAATGCTGAGAAAATTACTGTCCAAGTCGTAGATGTGTGCGTGCACACCAGTGCATTGTGTGGATATGATTAAAAAAAGGTGTCTACTAGGAGTCAACACGCTCAAAACGGTCAATCAGAGCATAACTAGCTCTTACTTTTCAGCGGGCATCTGATCATACCGTCTCGCCATCCCCATGAGCACATCAAAGGCTGATTTCTGGTCCGTTGAAGGCTGAATATCAGCATCTCGCAGGGAAACTTTGACGTACTTGGCACCGAAATCTTTCAATACGAACAGCAGTGTACAACTTTCGACGGAAACAAAATCGGCACGATCGAAAGTAGCCTGCGAATCATCCCTGCTGCTCTACTGAATTGATGCAATCGTTCGGCAGAATATTCGTCGTCAAGATGTTGCGTGATTAAATCACCAATACAGTCACTCGAATTTATACCGCTGACATACTTCTTAACAATCACTTTCGCCCCAGAAACCACAGTCAATCTGAACTACACTGGCCACTGCTCAGACGCCATGACCGAAGACTACTGCACAGTTTGGTTAAAGGGGACTCGGCATTTTGGTGCGCGGCGCGCAGAAATTATATTTTGAAAATAAATGCTGACGTTACATTTCGGGTTTTGAAACTTTTGCACCTTGGGCGGAAAATTTATTAATATAAAAGGCTAAAAATGTGTTTATATTTTATATTTCATTTCGGCAAATATACCGTCGGCGGATCTGTGAACCAAGTTAATAAATAACTAAGGCCTAAGGCCGAATAATTTAAAGAGACCATTCAGGAAAGGTGGCTGATCATGGAAATATAGAAGTGTGTTCTTTTGAGAATCCTACCACAGTGACAAAGTGAGACTAACATTTGCCAGGATTGAAAGACACATTCCATTTGGCAAAACAGCATCTAATCAATTCCATATCAGAGGAGTGTGAACCAGGTACTCTCTGCTTGTCTGTGGGATAGGCAAATGGTGTGATGCAATGTGGAGTCATCTGCCAAATGGAAGATGGTTTTCCAGAACACTGGAGAGGTCTTTTTATGTAAACGAGGAACAAGATTGGTCATGAGATACTTCTTATGCACTCCAGCTTCCAATGGGACATAAGAGAAGAGGGTTCCTTTGACAGCAACACATTGGCTGCATGAGTGGAAGAGGTTAGAAAGCCAGTTATGAAGGCGGCCTTATACGCTGCAAGCAGTGAATTTGTCAAACAAAAGAGAATGTCAGACTATGTTGAATGTCATAGATATGTCTAGGTTCTGACCTCTTGATTGAGATTTAAGGTCTTTGACCATTGCACAGAGAGGGAGGCAGAGACAGAGGCAGAGGCAGCGGCATCTCCAGATTTGAGTAAACAGGACAGAATCCAAACAGATGGTCAACTCCATCTGTTTGAAAAGTGGAATGACTTGCATGATGAATTCCATGACTTTGGAAGCAAACTTGGCAGTCTATTTCAGAGGACACTTCTTGTGAACAGAACCGATGTTGGCTAACTTTTTGGCAGATGGGAAGCAGCCAAACGATAACGGCAGTCTGAAGAGTGCAGACAGAGTAGAAACTACAGCAGTAAATAAGGATTTGGAACATTGGTATTTATGACATGTGAGCCTATCACTAATGTAGGGGTGAGGCTGGATATAACTTTCTCTACTTTCTCAGACACAAAGTCTAGGAGATCGTAAATATGAGGCGGTAAGATGGGGACCAACTGGGATGAGTTGGGTACATGTGATTTGAAGGTAAACACTGAGTTGAGACAACTATGTTATCTCAAGCAGAGTCTGCAGTGATGGCATTTGAAGTGAGGAAGACGATGGAGTACACCACGGACGGACTTTAATTTACTTGACACCACCCTGACTTTGAGGATGGAGACTATCCCAGGCAAAAATGCTACAGTTAAAACTACAGTATGTGAGAGTAGTACTCTCATATACTATAGTTGGTAACAGATCCTACTACAGTAGTCTGCAGCGAATTACTACAGAAAAGGAATGTGTAATTTAAAGTTTTTACCTGGGGAGAGAATTTGGCATTGAGATTAGCAAAGAGGATATATTGTGGCTTGCCTAGGGATGGATGTATATACTTTTTGCCAGCCTTAAGGAGTGACAACAGTTTGTCTTTGTCAGGCTAACTGGCTATGTTGAAAACACATGCTGCTTTGACTGCAACTGCCTTGCTGCAGGATTCAATATACCAGGGCCGAGAGGATGGATTGGTTAGGCCTAAGTCACATTTGGCTCGGCGGCCGTAGGGTCTACAAAATCTACGGCCACTAGCAATTATAGGGCGGCCGCAGTATTTCCACGATCACACAATGTAGCAGTCATATATGTTTTTATTTTCGGGTAGCCGCACGGGGTATTTATAAATTGTGGAGACCGAAAACGTGGGGTTGCCGTACGGTCTTTGATTTGATGTCGCACGGTGACCTTAGGGCGTCCCTGCGGCGGCCATAGAATTTTCAAGGCAGATGCAAGGTAGCCTCAAGGTGCCCGCAAGGCGACCGCAGGGGGGCCCTAAGGCGAACGTGCGCCAGACGGACGGTAACGAGTGGGTTCTTTTTTTTTTCTTCTTTTTTTTTTTTCTTTTTTTTTTACCAGTTCTTTTTTTTCGGCTTGTCGAATTGCTACGGCCAACGTAGAAATGAAAAAAGTTATAACTCAGCGCTATAATTCACCGGCGACCCCTACGGCCTGTAAAATATAGCCATACGGCGTAGGGCCACCCTGAGGCCACCTCAGAAACTCTGCGGCCGCCGCACGTTTCTGTCAATTCAGGGGGGGGGGGTACGGCCGCCGTATCCGAGCCGTAGAGCAAATGTGACTTAGGCCTTAGCCACAGACGGGATAAAGCAGAGAGAGAAAGATAGATAGATAGAGAGATAGAGATAGAGATAGATAGAGAGATATTTTTGTGGAATTATTCCCAGGTGGAATGCCTAATCAGATGTGCCGGTGAGGGCAGCCCAATCCTTTTGTGGCATGGCTGATTGCAGTTCCTGCTAATTGGTCTGTGCAATATCCAAATTCTGTGGTGCTTAGCTTGTTCCCTCACAATAGCTAGAGAGGTATGGACTGTGACAAGGATGGTCAGAGAAGCTCAGAGGAGGAACAGGAGGGTTGGATGGAAAGCTTGTCATTTTCCAAGTCCATAAGAGAGAACGTGCCCTTACCAGAGATCATACAAGTTAGGAAGTTTACAGATTGTGTCTGTTTACAATCACAGATTGTGATTGTTTGCAGACCCACAGAGTTGCAGAAAGCTTTAGCTACAATGCCATGGCTGGTTGTGGATGAATAGTTATGACCTGATACTAGTTGGCGGAAATAAAGGTGCATGTATATACAGTATATTCTGAGTATAATTTCTGAGTTTCTGAGTATAAGTATCCGGATGTAATGACTGATGCCAGATTGAAATGAAACAGAAATTCTGAAGTGTTTGCCAGTAAAACAAACCAAAGACTGTACTTGTCAAGGAAATTCAAAGTTTCATGTTGAATATGGTATTTTGGTTCTTTTATTTTTTAATCAGTCTTTGACCATTAAATACTATATTCTCATTTTCATTTTGATTTGTACTTTTGGTAACTTGTCAAAAGAAAATGTAAAGAACCTAGAAAAATCCAGGAAGATTACAAAACAAGTAACTCGTACAAAGCTCCCCTCAATTTTACTTTGTATGAGAAACGTGTTAAACTGAAAGTTCACAAGATGATGCAAGACCCATTACATACGCATTCCATAATTACCCTCGCCACCGGAGGTGAAGGAGGTTATGTTTTCACCCCTTTCTGTCTGTTTGTCTGTGTACAAAAAGTTGTGGACAGGTTGGGAGTGTGACAAGGACGAACTGATTAGATTTGGTGAAGATCCGGATCAGGATCCGACTACTAGAATTTTAACTGTGATTCTTCACCATTGAGACGTAGGGCCAAAAAGGATATATTACCATGATATCTCAAAAAGTTGTGGACGGATTCGGCGACACTTGGTGGACACATTGAGTGTATGACAAGGAAGAATTGGTTCAGTTTTGGTGAAGATCCGAATCCGGATCTGGATACAACAATTATTTAATTTTTTTAAGTGATTCTTCACCATTGAGAGATTGGGCCAAAAACGATATGTACTACAATATCTCAAAAATCTATTGGGCCCGATATGTTCTTGTGAATCAGGCATTGTGTGGCGGAGGTATGCGCTCAACTAAGGTATGCCCTTCTAGTTGTTTTTGTTTTCATTGTTCAGGCATTCACCTTTTTATTCCACACATCCTATGCTGTCGTTATAGACCATATATGTACCATCCCTTAGGCTTAGATGGACATTAAGCCAAGTGCCCATCTGCTAGCATTAGTTGAGGTACGTTATAATCTTAGTGTTTTTCATAAAGAGTCGGCAAGTTATTACCGGCACCTTGAACAAATTACAAATTCCTGTCCAAATCGTCCACAGTCAAAGGTCATTCCTGGCCTGGTGGTTTGTGAAAAGACTCAGGCTAAATATATTCCCTGGCCAACCCACAATTGTGGTGGGAATAAATAATAATCAGGGCCTTTAAAGACATAGTAGTAGTAGTCATCATTCGGTGGACGGTACATTAAGCAGACAAACATTTCCTGGTTGCAGAGAGGAATGTGCAAACAGAGGTATCCCAGTGGGCTGGAGGGGCTAGCTTGGTAAATGGACAGTGAGAAATGAAGTTCTTGACTTCGACAGTAACACCTGTCTCCAAAGTAACACCTGTCTCTAAAAGGGAGAAGGTCCTGTCTAAAAAGGAGAATAGCAAGCTCGATACACAGTAATCAGAGACATCCTGTGAGAGGAACATTTTTGTTATTAATATTGCATAAAATGTCCAGAGCTGCAGCGGGTAAACTTGGATGAAAAAATCGGTGACATTCGAATAAAGAATGCTAATTTTGGTGGACTACACTATTAGGGAGTGGTTAATGACAGTTTGAATATTTTAATGACAGTTTAAGTCAATGGTTAGATGGAGGTGTGGTGTAATGGAGATGTCCATAAGGTAAAGTGTTTATCATATAAAGTGGTGTATGATTAAAGTCATTCATATGTAGTAATCTATACTAAGAAATGGCAGTGTGTGTGTGTGTGTGTGTGTGTGTGTGTGTGTGTGTGTGTGTCAGTCAGTGTGTCTCCTCCATAACTCCAAAACTATAAAACTGAGCAGCCTGAAACTTTGCATGCTAAGAAAACTCCAAGGTAGTGCAAGAGACATTATGACAAATCCTGACAAATCTCAACTATCTCTCTCTGAAAGACCGTTTGGACCCCCCCCCCCCCCCGCAATCAACTTTCTCAACAATCCTCTGGAAGAAGTCTTTTCATTCAAGCTTCGGGGTCTCATATCTGCCATGATCTTTCCTGGAAAAGCCACATTTCCGACCTGGCCTCCAAAGCCAGTTGCCGACTGGGAATCCTCCGTCGTGCAAAGTCCTTTCTCGCCCACCTAAGCTCTTGACACATACAAAGCTTTCGTCCCAGACCTGATGGAGTACTGCTCTCCAAAAGGGCTGGTGCTCATGCATCTCAACTTTATCGGCTTCACGCTGTGGAAACCAAGGCATTAGGATCATTGGTATCTCCCACGGTGAAGCTGAGTCTTTTGGGCCTCTCACTGTCTCACTGCAGGCAGGTCGGTGGTCTTTCTGTCTTCTACCGTCTCCTCTCCAGTTATGCCCCCCCCAACCCTGCTCTGTCTGCGATATGCGCCCCCCCCATATTTCCGCAGGGCGCTCATGGTCCGCCAGCAACCCCTCTTCTGGTAAAACTACCAAAATCACCAATCACTGCGCACCTTCACTCTTTCATTCCTCTTTTTCCCCACCTTTGGAATAAACTCCACACTTCTTTCAATCCATTCCTCTGTCCAGGCTTTCAAAACCGTTGTTCACCACCACCTCTTATCTTCCCCCATCCAAACCTCAACTCATCTTTTCATCTCACCCCGTTAATCCCACCCAACCCCACCTCCTTCAAAATTCCCTCTCTCTTCCTGAAAGTCCCTGTAGTGTCCATCTTGATACCATTTCCCCGCCCCTCCCTCTCCCTTCCTTAGATCTCCTAATGTCTCTGTTCCCCACTGTTTTGTCCTTCCCTCTCCCCCCCTTTTGTCTCATGCCCCCCCCTTTTGCTGTGTGTTGTTGTTCTGATCTCATCGACCTCGCCAATGTAGAGAAGAAACTGGGTGTTTGTGTGAATTACCCTCCCCCCCCTGAAGATAATTAATGGCCTTATTTAATTACATCTTCATCAGGCGATCCTCAGCCACCTCACTCTCTGGTCTGAAGGTGTTTCCTGGGTAACCTTGCTGGGGTCTGAAGCCGCCATGTTTTTTTGGCCTGCTCAAACCATGCTTTGACTTGTAACAGGCCGCAATGATTTCTTAACGATAAAGTTTTTTTCCATCACTTTCATTGCTCATTTTTATCGAATGCCTGTTCATCATAGCTACGAATTGCTGGGTATATTGCAATGCCTATAACGCTCGGAGACGCCAGTGTTCGTGGCTTTATTTAATTTGCGAATATGAATAACTGAGAGAATCTTCTTAAACTAAGCATTATTAAAAAATGTGAGCTCCAGATTTGAAAATATCAGCAGCTCTGACTCCGAAAAAAGTGTTGATTTGTCCAATTCGGACATTGCTCGGCGTTTCCGGGTGCATAGTTGTATCGATGGCAATTTGTAATCGCTACACAAGCCAGCGTTCCATTGGAGTGCTTGAGTGCTTAAGCCACTTACTGAGCTGTACAGTACAGTTCGTGTCCCGATCAGGATGTGCAGTTGACAGTTACTACAAGGTAGAGGTACGTATACAGCACACACGGACGTGGTCCATGTGGGTATATTTGGATCTGAACGGACTCTCCGCGGGTGTGTGGACATGCCATGCCTATTAGGTGCTGTGGTGGCAAAGTTTCATCCTGTATCTTATGGAGGTTCATTCAGGTTTTCATTTGTCCTGGCACCTGTTCTAAAGCATTTGGGTATTGGATTTGCTTTACAAAGGTTAAATATTTCTCTTTGTGAGTTTGAAAGCAAAATCTATTTGATAATGCCCCATGTCTGAGCGTTTGCCATATTAACGTATTTTCTAATTACCCGAGCCAAATTTTTTTCTACCATCACACCAGCTGCCTGCCATGGTTGCCAAAGTATGTGACCTATGACGTCATAGGTTGTGAACGTTTTTGTTTGTCATGGATAGGCTGTCATAGTTGTAAAGTTTCGCCTCAATCTGTTCAGCCACTTCAGACAAGAATTTTGAAAGCTAACCAATTTATCCCAAGATGACCCTCAAAAAATTTCATACTGGGAGGATGTAGCATTTACGTATGCAATTATGTCATAACGAAGGCACCGATGATATCACACAAAAAATCGAAGCAATACCCTGGGCACTCACCTGGTCGAATAATTATACTGAGGAAGAGTCACCGTGGGCCGGAATCAGCAAAATATACCAATGAACCATTGTTATAGCAAATACCTATTTTGGGGGGAAACCCCCTTGTAACTCCCCCAGACACCAATTTTTTAAAAGTGTGAACAAACTTTGGTACATCATGGGTGATGAAGGTTGTGGTGAAGTTTAATCGAAATTGTGTGTGTAGTTTCGTAGACGAAAGCAAATACATATTTTGGGGGCAAACTACATATTAAATTGTTCATATCCAGAATCTACATATGCAATTGCTTCATATCCAAAAAGGAAGCAGAAGACAGAGAGACCACTGGCACGTCTGTGATGATGAAGTGATAAGCCCATAGATTCAGCTTCGGCACCGAGATTCCAATGATCTTGAAGGCTTTGGTTTACACAGCATTAAGCTGAACAAGATGTAAGGCAGGGAGCGATTCCAGAGGAGAGAGCAGTACTCCATAAAGTGTGGATAAAGGCCTTGTTGGTGGATAGGAGTTCAGGAGTGCAAAGGATGGACTTTGTGTGACGTAGGATGATACTTTGATGTTATTCCGTGTTCTGTTCAAACTGAAATGTGCATGTAGGCCAAAGTGTGGAGGCGATGCATGTGGCCATCTGATGGATGGCGTAGAAGGGCAGGAAGAAAGAAACTTTGGAGATTATATTGGTTGGATATGAAGCAATTGAATATGTAATTCAACTTTCTGCAAGAAAGCTTGTATAAGTCGAATGGTATGCTGCGTAAAGGGGGCTGGAGTGATATTGAATGAAATGTGGATGGTACAGTGTCTGGTTATCGTAGGAGGATCAAAAATTTTAGTGTAGTTTCGGAGAAGAAAGCAAATACATATTTGGGGCAT
>CM068960.1:26723374-26744007 GCA_035128595.1 Eptatretus atami
GTTTTGTGCCACTTCAGACATCAATAGCTCCAGCTCCTGAAAAAGATGTTACGTGTCATTAGGTGCAACTGCCAGGCTGAATGTAGCACCATGAGATGCACATGTAAGAAGCACAACATTGAGTGCACTCCAGCTTGTGGAAACTGCAGGGGCTCTGGCTGCACAAACACTCCATGTGACAATGATGAGGATGATGACGACATTGTCGATTCTAACTTTAATACGCTATTTTTTTCTCAACATGTATAGTAAGTTTATAATGGATGTCGTTTCTGAGTTTAATGTGAATTTTCATTTTCATTTTGAACCTTCGTCAGGCAGATGTGATTGCTCTGAGTGGAATTGTAAATTTTGTCATGTTTCAATGATTTACATAATTATATTGTATTGCCATAGACTTATTCATCTTGTGTCCTCAACATTTCTTATTTTTTTTGGTCCAGGAGCCAAAATCAGATTCAGGTAAATAATTTTTTTTTCGGGACAAAAAATTGACATTTTTGGACAAAAAAGCTATAATTTTTTATTTTACCCTCAATACATTTCACTTTTTTATAATTATTGTTGTATATCAATATACTGACCATAACTAGAAACAATTAGAATGTAGAAAAACATATTTACATATTAAAATATCAATCTTTACAATTTTCTCATTTTCCCCGAAGCCGGGTGGCGGCCGTATTGGATTTCCATGATTTCAGGACTTTCCCCCGGAGGATCACTTAGGACTTTTTTTTCTGTCCACTGAGGACATATCCAGGAATCAAAATCTGTTGAGTTTGCTTTTGTTGCAATTTGTGGGAGGTCATCCGACATTTTGACTGTACTATAACGAATATAGTGGTCACTTATTTTTTTCGTGAATTTTTTTTTCGTGAACCAATAATGTACAGTCATTTTATAGTGTTCGTAGTTGATGATGATGATGATATACCATACTCTTTACAGGGTATTGGTGCTGCTGAAACAGTTTCTTGGCAAGGATTATACAGGGTTGTTTGCCATTGCCTTCCCATCATTGTTTGTCTGTGATCTCTCCTTTTAAATGCTGAGTGTTGAGCGAAGAAGCAGCACACCAGTTTTTTGGCCGAGGTTTGAACCACGGACCTCCCAGGCTCAGAGCTGATGCTCTAACCATTACATCACTGGGTCTGGTTATTCGAAGATAATTCTATCATATGCTCATCCTGAAGAATGATATGAGGGCCTGAACCTAAATTGGAAGCAGAATTTATTCGACCATGGTACCAAAAGCCTAAGCTACTCATAACTAACTTTTTTTTTTTTAATTACAAAGCCTTCCTAAGTTTGTCTAAAAAAACATTTGGTTGCAGTTGTTCTTTTTTTTGATGCAGGTTATTTTCCTCTTGTTCGTCGTTTTTCGGTAGTTTCAGGGCACATCAGATCTATAGATTATGGTAAGTTGGAAATTGGCAGCAGATTTTTTAGAGGGCCTCATGGTCTTTTTTTCTCGTGAATTTGGGTTTGGTAGAAAAGAAGACTGCAGGTTTGGGGGTAATGTCCTTCCTCATATCCATTTGTGATCTTTCTTTAAAGAAAAAGAACATAAAAAAGAACAAATTTTATTTTTATTCTCTTTGTAAAGTGCTTTGGAGATTTTATTTAAAATTAAAAGCATGATAAAAGGTACCAGCAGGGGTACCCAGCGTTGCCCGGTGCTGTTGTAATCGTTGACATTTTGAACAAATCGAGGTATGATCTTTTTTTCCCCCCATTTTTTGTGGGGGTCTAAAACACTTCCCTACACCCACTAGGGAATGGGGTCGGGGGATCACTTAATATTACCTTTCACATCTACAAAGGCTTAGGCTCTATACAGCAATTTTTTTTAAATGCAACTTTTGTTTTCAAAATTTTCAATTTTTTTCCCCCTAAAACACTCTCACTGATGAACCTTTGAAAGTTTGATAGAGATCCGTTCAACTATCTCTGAGAAAAATGGTGACACACAACACCACACTTACACTAAGCGAGCACACACACACACACACACACACACACACACACACAACACACACACACACACTGCTATCTTGTAGTACAGATGATCAACATCAATATCGAAAAGTATAATCGATTATAATGGCTAAACCTCCCTCATTGGTGTCTTCCAGCCTCGAAGCTGGCAGCCTGGCATCAAAAACCCTTACAAGGGAGTGGTTATATGGCCTGTTCCAGAAAATGTGGAGATCACCGTGACACTCTTCAAGGTGAGTGTGATCACAGCACAGGCATGTGCATTGCTGTAAACCTGTTGGTTCTGTGTAAACGTGACCCTTCATATGATTGTTTTTTTTTTTAAAGAAAAGGATTGTGTATATACCTCTTACTGTGTTTTAACCAGTTGAAATATACCTGATTAATTTAATATAGTTGTTTAGAGAGTTCACAAGTGTATTGATATATTTTACATGTACGAATGAACAAAAATGAAATTTGATTCCAAGAAAAGCATCCAGCTGTTTTTTTGGATATCATGTTAAATAGTTATATCTCAACAGTTAAATAGTTATATATATTTTTTCATTTTTACATTTTGAAGATTCCTGATTGCAAAAGGTTTTGCCACAGGCCTCCTGAAACCACATGTGACATTTCTGTCTCTTTGAAGGATGGTTGAGCCTGTAGTACTAAGCATAGCTGGTTAATGTGCCAGTCAGCATTAGTGTTTCTTTGTCTCAGCCCGATACGTTCAGTTGCAGACAGTTTCGGCGGCACACATTAACGAGGGCAGACTAATATTCCTTTAGAAACACAAAAAATTGCACAAACCCTTGACTTCGAAAGATGAGCCTGAGACAGTATCCCTGAGGAATCGCTGAACCACTGGGCAAATAATTTTACATCACGGTGTCACTGTATCAGATCGGAAAGTGGTCTGCATTACAAACACAGTATTGAAAAAAGGGCCAATATGCTAAATTTAACATTTCATATGGAACAATACAATCAGGATGAACTTGGATCCCATTTGTATCAAATATAGGGGGAAAGTTGCATATTCAAAGTCAACTGGTGACACTTTTTATTAATTGGCCCTCCCTTTTTGTGTCTCTACCTTCATAGCCGTCAGATCTTCTTCTACTTCTTCTTATTATTATTGTTATTTATCGTTTTCTTTTTCTCCTTTTTCTTCTACTTTTTCTCCTTCCACTTTTCTCCTTTTACTTATTTTTCCTCTTCTATTCCATTAAATGTTTAAAACAGGGTCTTTTACCATTATGAGAGACATTAACAACTTTTAAACACCTTCTGTTTGACACTTGTTTGAGAAGAAGTGCTGATTTGAAATAACTGCTAATGATACTGTACTGACCGACCTATGTTATTCCCATAGGATCCCCATGCTGAAGAATTTGAAGACAAGGAATGGACTTTTGTTATTGAGAATGTAAGTCTGGTGAATGTGCAGTGTTGTTATTTTTCTAATTGCTGTAATCACTGTATATAGCAAATACATACATTGCAAATAAAATGTGAACATGCCAATATGCTTACTTGCAGAAAAAGGGAAGATAAAATAATCCGAAGCAAAATGACCGCTTTATTAACTTATTCTTTGAAAGAGTGGGAGTTTAGAAATTCTGAACATTAATACTGTTGTTGTAGTGGTTAGACTCGTCCCAGTTGCCAGGTCTAAATCCGCTGAACAGCGTCACGTCAAAGCAGTCGTGCCGGCCAACTGATTCTGTTGCTCCGAGCTGGATTACGGGCCTGTTTGCCACAATACCTTGCTCCAGTGGAACACCTGAGCCAATCAGGCGACGCGTTAATTGGTGCTGTACGTCCAATTTGACTAAGTAGTGATCTGAGTGAAATTGCTCGACAGAGGCAGCCAATGGTAGCGGACTTGTCAGACAGTGCCAGCATGGATTTTAGAGCATTTAGTTACCTCCGCCACTGAAGGTGGACTGAGGATATGTTTGCACCACTGCCTGTTTTCTGTTTGTCTATCTGTCTGTCTGTGAGCAGGATATATCAAAAAGTTGTGGATGGATTCAAACAAAACTGGGTGGACATGTTGGGTGTGTGACAAGGGCAAGTTGTTTAGATTTTGGTGAAGATCCGGATCCAGACACTAGAATTTTTTATCGTGATTGTGATTTGATTCTTCACAATTGAGAGATCGAGCCAAAAACGATATACAGCACGATATCTCAAAACGTTGTGGATAAAACTTGGTGGATGAGTTGGGTAGGTGACAAGAACAAGCCGATTAGATTTTGGTTCAGGTCCAGATCCAGATCCGGCCTATCAGTGGGATACAAAACGTAAACTGTTCAGCCTGGCGGAGGTGTGCACTCTACCGAGTGCCGTTCTAGTTTTGTGCGGCCCAGGCAAAAATGCTGCAGTTAGAACTATAGTATACGAGAGTTGTACTCTCAAACAACTATAGTTGGCAACAGGTCCCACTACAGTAGTCTGCAGAGAATCACTCCAGGAAAGGAATACTATTTTTGGCTGGAGCTTGCATTTGTACATTGTGTGATGATTGTGACTTGGCAAGGCCTTTTCAATTGGAAAGTATTCTAATGAGGCAATATCTGGCCACACTATAGTCGAGCGCTATCGGCGAAACAATGTGAAGCAGAAGGTGACAAATAAAAAGGATAATAAAACAACATCATGTACGTGGTAAAATCACAGATGGGCAGTTCAGCGTGACATTATTAAAGTTTGAGCAAAGCCGTGGCAATTATTTTTGCCCAAGCTTTCAGTCTGTTTTGCAGAGCAGGCAGAGGTGATCCAAAAATCAAAACTTATTGTATCTTGAGTCAACACAATATGGTTGATAATGCAGTGAAAATAAAACAATTTCAGCTGGAAGGAAAAAAAAAAACCTCTGGATGTAAAAGACACATTACAAGACATTTGTGCCACTAATGGTAATTAGTGGTAACTTTGTGCATGAATAGATGTTGAATCGGGCAGCAAATAACAATTAATGAACATCAGATCAGAGGCATCAATTTCCACAATAACGATGTGAAAGCAACTGGAAAAGCTCGGTGGTTGGTCGTCGTATCATTTAAACCAATTACATCTTATGCAGGGTGTCCAAGAAATAACTGACACATTTTAAATTCACGTAAAATCCGAAGAAATGCTCATTTATTTTCCGATTGCAGATTCTAAAGGACTAACCAGACTCAATGGTAGAACGGTTTGAGCATCCGCTTAGAGTCTGGGAGGTTGGCGGTTCAACCCCCCCAGCCGAGTCATACCAAAGACTTTAAAAATGGTACGTGATGATTCCTTTCTTGTCATTCAGAATTTAAAAGGATAAGAGTACAGACAGTCTACATTGGTTGGCATCCATGGGGAGAAGGAAATGCCCTGCTGAATGCAGTGAGAAGGGTGGCACCATTGTTGTGACATCACTGGTACCCAAGAGTGCCCTGGGAAGTGAAGGCACTTCCCCCAAGCTCAGTGGCTGTTTTTGGCTCGTCTAACAGTCCTAGTCCTGTGTCATGTCTCGTGTATTCTTCTGTATGTCCATGTGTGTTGAGACGTTTGTATGGGAGCTCCACTACGAGCCTTAGATTGTGGATAAAAACAAATCGAATTTTCTGTTAAAAGGCTCTTTTTGCATTCATTGTAAATCAGTCAGGTATTTCTTGGACACCCTGTATAAGTTATGTAAATACCTTTGGAGTTTAATTGTGTCAGTCATTGTGATGTGGTGAAATTAATTACTGTACAATTCACATTGTTGAGTACAAATGGAAGTGGAAGACCTAAATTTAGGAGCAAAACCTGAATTGTTATTCCTGTGCATGTAGTTGGAGCTTGATAATTATTCCTGTGAATGGTTTTTCAACATAGTGTATGATCCTCTGATTCCTATCAAGACTCCACATTGTATCTCATTTATTTTTAAACATTACTCAAGAACAAGCCACTCATCTTGTGCTCCACTTCTATGGAAACCAAAACAAACAATAAAGGCGACAACACCAACGTCCATCAGACCCATGCGGTTCACGTTTGATTTGTACAGCATGACACAAACTTCCAAAATCTTCCCAGATTTAAATCCCTTGAAGAATTTCTGGATGAGTTTAAACGTGCTTGAGCTCCGCAAAAGTCAGCTTTAGAAAATTTGAAAGGCTAATGCTCAAGGAATCCCAGTATTTGTTTTTTAAAAACTTGTGGCGCCAACATTATTACCTCCGCCACCAAAAACGGACGAAGGTTGTGTTTTCACCCATGTTTGTCTGTCTGTCTGTCTGTGAGCAGAATATCTCAAAAAGATGTGGATGAAGTCGAACAAAACTTGATGGACAGGTTGGTGTTTGGTTGTGTGACGAGGACAAATTGATTCGATTTTGGTGAAGATCCGGATTCAGATCCGGATCTGGCCTATCAGTGGGCTAAAAAATGTAAACTGTTTAGCCTGCCGGAGGTATGCACTCTACTGAGTGCCATTCTAGTTTTATTCCTGTTGTCATCATCGTACGCGACTCAATATGCCATTAGTTTGGGGGTTCTAGGACTGACAGTATTGCTCACAGGTCACTAATAAACTGCCACGCAAGTATTTCGGCTGGAATAGCTTGTTAATTTCGCTCATAGTCTGACCTTTTCAGTTCCACTGTTGACGGACCTTATTAATACTCTAACTTTATCATCAAGTGCAACTGGTCATTGGTTTCATTAGTAAATGGAGAGCTGATATGAGTATAATTATTTTCACTAAAATAGCCAGATTAAAGGGTGCAATCAGGCTCACATGAGTACCACTTTATTTTTTTTGATACTTGTTGAATGCAACTGGCACCACACATACTCCACACTCTTAAGCTGTTCAATTAATGCACCATTACAGGGTTCCAAATTTTCGATGGTCTGGTGGCCCAAGTTAAGTACACTTTCCTGCAACTTTCCATTCATGGACCCGTCTGTCATTGTAGACCATCTGTGTACTTTTTTTGTAGCCATTGTGATTAGTTTTATTATTTACTCGTTGATTGACTGCTACGTGGGACACACTTACACAGTATTTCACTTTAGAAGCAAGTTTCAGCAGTTTACGAGCCAACTCTGGAAAACATACACACACACACACACACACACACACACACCTCTTTATAAGGGTACAGATTCTTCACTGTTGGATAGTGTATTGGTTCCTTGTTTGTACTCAAATAACGAAAAAATATTTAAAGAGAAATTCAGGTTTATAGATGTTATTTGAACAGGTCAGAGTAAAAAGTTTGGACATTTTTGGACAAAATTCGAACTCTGCATTGTGGATATTTTCACTTATTTGAGCAACTAAACCGAGTCTGCAATTTTGTACACACTTAATTTTGAGGGCCAAACCAAAACTTGTCACTCCATCTCTATAACGGACATCGTATTTGTTACGGCTGTGGAAATTCGCATTACACCATTCAGGTCCCGTAGGTGAGATATATTTCTGAAGTACATGTGTAGTTAGCCCAAACCCATTGTTTAGAGGGAATTAATGTGATTCATTCGGGCTGCGATCCTTCGAGATAGCCGTTTTTCTGTCCTTTCTTTAATTTGAACAACAACCACCAACCACAACGCCGCTTCTCAACAACCGCGCCACCCCACCATCCACGCAGCCACATCTTCGCCCCCTCGCCGTTCAACAGGCTCCGTGCGGCTACGATCTCCGCAGCGCTAGCAGGAGGATGTGCACGTTTTACGGCCTGTTTTTCCCGTCTGGCTTCTCCGCGCTTGGAGGAGAGAAGTGAGGGGAGGGCAGCTCGCCGCCGATTGGCGGATGGACAGTGTGAGGCAGTGCGGGTGAGGGAACGCCCCTGTTCCAGAACCCTCTCGAAGGAGGGTGGAGCCACGAACGGGGCGGGGCAGCGGGGCGGGGCGCCGGGGTATAAGAGTCAGAGGCGCATGAGGTTCTTTGGTTCTCTCTGGTTCTCTGGTTCTCTCTGGTTCAGGTTCTCTGGTTCTCTCTGGGTTCGGCGTGTGCTCTCTCTCTGTTCGTCGGTGCTCGGTCCGTGGCATCGAGGGGCCAGCACGGGCAGGCACGAAGCACGCCGGAGGATCTCGCGTCGAGTGGAGCGGAGAGAGCTCGCGGACCACGGCAGGAGGACGGTCGCCAAGGACTCTAACGCAGGAGTCGCGACTTCCTCATTTTCTTTGGGTTCTGTGTGAACGTGTGTGTCGGCGCCATGTCTTGTAAAGTAGTATTGTTTTAAGTGTTGCGGTGTACGCGTTAGTCGGTCGTAGCTCTGCATTGTGGGTTTTGTTTTCTATTTGATATATGTGCATTTCTGACTGTTTGCTATACGTGTGCTTTGTGTCCGTCTGTGTAAATAAAATGCGTACTTGTTGAATTCTTCCCCCGTTTCGCTGCGTCCTTTCTTCGTTGGGTTCCATCTTGTTTTACGTAAAGGGTACGTAGTGGGCGGGGGACGCCCGATAATTAATCAGGAACCGTCGAGGCGACGATAACACCGCTCGGTTATCCCGATAGCACGGAACGGATCGCTTAAGCAGCCCGTGTCCGAAGTCGACCTGCGGCGAGGTGCGGTCGCCCGGTTTACCATCCGCGTGGGTACTTAGGTAGGTCGAGTTTGGCGAACAACCCTATCCCACGCGGGTGGCCGATTGGCACGATCGTGGTGAGGCCGAAAGGCCCACCCGTGACTGGATCCCGGCGTTAGTCCGGGAGGGTCACGACTGAATTGTCCGTCCGGTGGGCGAGGCGGTCGCGATTCGAGTCACGTGGCCGATCACACGCCGGCGGGCGCGAATTCGCAACACTGGTGTACAGGAGTGTGTATTCAAATCCGCCTCGGTCTCCAAGCTAAATTCAAGGGATCGGTTCAGGGGTGAGAGGAGCGACCCCCGATTCCCTCCAAATTACGAGCGAGCTAAATTAACCCTTACGTGGAATAAGATGGCGTCTCAAGGCGAGCGGGAGCCGGGGGTAATAGAAATGGATGTAGAGTGTTTAGAATCTATGGCCCAGGACGAGATCCCCATGCAGGACATTGTTGTGCAGGAACAGTTTCCCCCCAAACGAAACCAGAGCTCGAAAGGGGCGCAGCGGCAGCGGCCGCGGCTTTTGACACCCCTCCACTCCTCCGTCAAATTCCTCCCCTGTCCCCAGCAAAACAGCACGCCATAATGGCGGATCGAGGCAGCTGACTTCGCTTGAAGTGAAACAACTAATGGAGGCGATACAAGGGGTGATAGACGCGATGCGAAACCCATTTGGAGGGGGTGCAACGGTTGTCAGGCCCGCGGTGAAGGCGGGTGAGAAAAAATAATTCGGGAGACGTGTGGGGCAAGAAGCGTGGAGGTGACGGAAAAGTGACGGTAACCGAGAGGGAAAAATTAATTGGGGTGACGGAGACGTGCACGAAGGAAATAAAAATAGTGGAATGTGAGAAAAGACTTCAAGACATGACGAAGAGAGTTGTAAGCTGGGACGGGAGGTAAAAACGGAGACAGAGGAACTGGGAAGGCGGATAGACAACCACAAGGGCAAGCCGGAAGAACAGTTAGAAGCCAAAGCAAGGTCGGAGTGTGCGGAGATGAGAAAAGAATTAGAGAAGAAAACTGAGTTACAGAAACACCAAAACAAAGAGAAGGAATTACAAGATGAGCTGGGGACGTTTGAAAAAGGAATTGGAAAAGAAAGCTTCTGAGTTACAGAAACACGAAAACAAAGAAAGAGGATTACAAGACGAACTGAAGATGTTAAAAGAGGATAGGAAGAGAACGGAGAATGAAACGTTAAGGAACCACACTGTACAGATCGAACAGCTGGAAGCGAAAGCCAGATTAAAGAATGAGATGCAAGAAAGAGTAATGATGGAAGAACGAATGAGACAGAAGAAGGAAATCGATCAATGGAAGGAAACCAGAGATTGCAGAATGAGGAACAAGAAATAGTCCTGAAAGAACAAAGATTACGACAGGAGAACGAAGTCAGCCAACTGAAAGAAATGACGAGATTACAGAATGAGGAACAAGAAAGACAGTGGAATAAAAAACTGAAAGAGTATGAATTTGAAACTGAACGACAAAAGGAAAAAAATAGGTTGGAATACGAGAAGTTGGAGGAGCAACGAATGAAGCAGGAAGGAGAAATGAGGAGATTGAAGGACACAACGAGATTGGAGAGGGAAGAACGAGAGAACAATGGGATAGAAAACAAAAGGAACATGAAGCCGAGGTTGACCAATTGAAAGAAAAGGCAAGGCTGGAGTGCGAAGAGGTAGACAAAGAACAGCGAATGAAACACAAAGGGAAATTAACCACATGAAGAAAACCATGAAACTGCAGAAGGAAGGGCAGGAGAAGAAAAAGGAAGAGTAATGAGACAACAGCAACTGAAACACAAAAGGGAGATTAACCAAATGAAGCAAACCATGAAACTGGAGAAGGAAGGACAGGAGAGGAAGCAAGGAAGGGTAATGAGAGAACAGCGAATGAAACACAGGAAGGAAATGAGCCAATTGAGAGAAACGATGAGATTGGAAAATGAAGAGCAGGAGAAACTGTGGGAGAGAAACAAAAACTATACGAGTTTGAAATTAATGAAATGAAGGAGAGAGTAAAATTGAAGTCCAGAGAGATGGAAAAACTCCAGAAAGAAACAGAAACTAATAAATGTATAGAGATGCGGGAGACAGAAAAAATAGAGGAGAGACTGCATGATAATTACGGGGTTAAAGGAACAGAACACACACACACAGAAGTAGTGGAGGATAATGGGGGTGAGCTCGCGGAGCGTGTGGAGACCCGGTGCGAGCAGCTGGATGGCCGCCTCCAGGAACGAGGGGAGGGAGTATGCCCCTTGAGGCGAATCACGACCAGGTGGGTTCGGTCGTGCCAGGCGGAGTTGAAGGACGAGTGCTGTGGATAGGTGCACGTGCAGCTTGGGGGTTATAGAGGCCCCGGGAACCTTGTGGGGACACGAATCCCAGTGTGGTTGTGCAGGGGTGTGTGTCTGCGAGTGTGCGGAGATGCGTGCTTTCCGGCACGCATGGTGTGAGTGAGACCCCTGTGCAGGTGAAAGGTTGGGTGTGAGTGAGAGGGTCCGTGTGGAGGAGACCGTGTGTGTAGGTCTCTGTATGTGAGGGAGATGACGGTCGGCATGCGGGAGCACGCACCCGCGTCTCTGGGGTGAGTGTGTTGGAGTGGAGTCTGTGCGTCGTAACACGCAGGTGTGCATGGAGGGAATGGCGACGGAGACGGCGACAGAGGGACAAAAGCCGAATAGCGGCCGTAGCTGTTATGGGGACCGTGCCGGGTTCACCCAGCAGCGAGCGCGAGGTCCGTGCTGTGCAACGCACGAGACCCCCACGTGCTCGCTTGGGCGGAGTGAAGCCCGGTCCGGAAACGCCAGCGGTGGATTTGCCGATCCGCGGACGGACAAAGTGTAGGCAGGATTATGGATTTGGACCGGATGGGTTCTCCACGCGAGCTTGTGTTAAGCTCCAACGGGCAGAACACATGTGTTCGCGTGGGGAGCCCCTCGGAGTGCGAGGTTTGCTTTTGGGGGTGCGCAGGGTGACGTCATGGCTGCACGTAGGGTTGGAATCCGGCAGGAGGGGTATCCCTGCCGGATGGTACCGTCCAAGAAGGGACGAGGTACACGTGCAGCTGCATGACGTCACGGGCAAGGTGCAAAGTGCGGGAGCTGCGAGTTGCCGCGCTGGTGCTGCGCATAATTGGAAAAAAAAATTAACAATAGCAAGCCTCGCTTTCGGGTGAACATGATCCCTGGGCAAGGCGTGGATGATCCCTTGGCCTGGGCACAGGATGGAACTAGCTAGGGGAAGGGTTAGCTTAGCTAGACCAGCTCCATGGGGCAGGGGTAAGTCCTCATGGGGCCCGTGGAATGGATTAGTTAGAGGGATTTAGGTGAGATTTAGGAAGGGAGATGGGAAATAACATTTGAAGACAGAGACAGACTGTGGATGTGTAGTGGGGACGTAGATTAGCTACGTAGTGTTAAAAGGAACGTGCTGTAGTTTAAGGGATGACGTGGGAGCACGAGTTAGTTAGGGGAGGTAGTTAGAAGGATGGAAGGATTCAGCGGTGTGTGTGTTGAAGAGTTGGTGAGTTGTGTGGAGACATGTTGAGTGAGTGAGGCCAGCGGGTCGGTGTGTTTGGAGCGAATGTGGAATGCATGGTGCGATGAGTGATTGGGGGGAGGAGTGACTCCCGCCCAAGGGACCCCGGGGTCAGTGTAGAGTGAGTTAGTGGGTTAGTTAAATTAACAAAAATGGAGGTCGTTTTGTTGTTGGTGGGGAAGTAGGCTCGAACCCATTTGGAGGGGTGCAGGAGCCCTGTTGACGGGCTGGGAGCGTGGCTGCGAAGGTGAGTACGCTGAGTGGGTACCCCGGGCACCGGGCTAATCGGCCGTGGTAGGCCAAGGGCCCATGGGGGGCCGGGTTAGCGTAGTGGGCACGGGTGCGCCCGCTTGGTGCGGGGGTCGGAGCGCCGTTAGCCGCGTGGGCAGTGTCGTGGGCACGGGTGACCCTCGGAAAGGGCCCGGGGCGCCAGCCTGCCACGTGTGCGTTTCAGGGAGTTGCCATGGGGGCACTCCCGGTGTTTAGGGAGCTGGTAGGCTCGGAGGCAGTGTAGTGCCCGGGGGTGCCATCGTAGGGGATTCGGCAGAGGGTCGTGCCTGCCAGGGGGAGCCACGCGTCCCAGCCACGAAACCGTGCAAGGCCAGAGGAAAATTCGAGGGCGAGGCCCGAAATTTGTAAGGACACCAACACAGGCGACGGGAATCTGGGTTGTTAGAACCAATAGATTAAGCGAGAGGCGCTTGTTGAAAGCCCCGGGGTAGTTTAATAGTTAAATGGATAGGGTAGATTAGGAAGTGTACCCCTCCGCACCATCCATCCCTTCGCTCTCGTTGTGGGCCGCTGGACCCACTTTGGGTTAGAGATCGCTGAAGTCTGGGGAGGCCATCTTGAGGCTTGGTTGGGCCTCGACACAGGACACTAGCTCTCCCTTATTCCCCTCCGGGAAGGGAACGTAGGGGTTGGGAGTAGGCTAGGAGACGATAGGTTAGCCGAACAAGGACAGTAAAAGGGGTTAGGGGACGAATTGATAGAGGGGATGAAAATAAAAACAAACAAAAAAATGAGTTGGGCTAAATTGGTTTTTACAAATTAAGGGGTGGGTATGGACAGCGACAGGCAAAGGCGATAGGTGGGAGGGAGACAGGTAGGTAGGACCGAGCGCCTTCTGCGAGTGGCCAGCACCACCGCACTCCCTCCACCAACCTGTACTGCAAGGCCTGTGCCGGCCAACTTCATCGGCTGGCTGTTGTTTTACTGCAAGGCCTGTGCCGGCCGGATCGACTGCAGCTGTTTTCTGCAAGGCCTGTGCCGGCCAGTTCATTTGCCGGCTGTGTTTGCTGCAACGGCCTTTTCTGCCGGCTTTGCCTGCCTGCTCACCTTTGCCATGCCATGCCCACTGCCCCTGTTCACCAGCCCCGTTCAGTTTTGCTTTGCCCCCCTTGTTCATTGCCATGTGCGCCAGGATCAAGCAACAGTTTGCAAGCTGCAGGAACTGTCCTGTTGGCAGCTACAACACGGGCCTATAATGGAGGCCCGTGCGCCGGTGCACCATTGACTCTTTTTCTTTTTCCTGCAGTCCATTGATCCTGGGCCATGTGTGTAGTGTAAATTATAAGGTTAAGATGTATTGTACTGTAAATATGAGTGCGCCCCGGCATGTCTGTCTAGCGCCGGCAATTTTATTTAAGTCGTCTGTATGAGTGGTTTGTTTAGTTAGTTACTCAGCCCTCAGGTTATTTATTTTGGGGACACGAATACCATGAATGTCGCACTCAGGGATCCGTAGGTAAAACGTACTAGGGGAGAACTACACATGATGGCACACGATAATTTGACGACTCGGGACGAGTCTGTAAAAAGGGGAGGGGTAGTGTTACGGCTGTGGAAATTCGCATTACACCATTCAGGTCCCGTAGGTGAGATATATTTCTGAAGTACATGTGTAGTTAGCCCAAACCCATTGTTTAGAGGGAATTAATGTGATTCATTCGGGCTGCGATCCTTCGAGATAGCTGTTTTTCTGTCCTTTCTTTAATTTGAACAACAACCACCAACCAGTTTGGACGATTTTCCGAGATGATTTGACTTCTCTGGTGATAATTATTGCATACTAGTGAGTGATGAGTGCAGAAACACTCCCTGCATTATCAGTTCTAGTGGTTAGTTGAAAGGACTAGAGTGATGCTGCACGCTCTCGTACTTTGTCCTCATCTTTGGTACTTAACAGCTGAGTTTGTGCCCTTAGCCTTATTCAGTGAGGATGTTCCAAGTGCAGAGAAGTGTCGACTGCCTGACCGTATCATCTCTGTCAAGCCTGATAGAGAGGAACTTGGACTATTGCCTATTGGGTACTTTGGTAAGACTTCGGAAAGCCTCACTTCCCCAAGGACATTCACTTGACATCTAGCCTATCTGACTTTGTCTCGGTTGATTCTTGGTTTGTGTTCCGAGAACTTGAACTGGACGATTCATTCTTAACGTATGAAGTGAGTGAGTGGGCAACACTTCCAGCCTATGTGGATTCAAATCTAAACCAAAGCACTCAATGTAACTAATGATGCGGCTGAACGTCTAATAAAACTCGGAACGGACTGTCTCGGTGCAGCTAGGTCTGAAGAACACTTTCAGAATGTGCAGCAAGTCACTGAGAATGACAGGAAAGAGAATCTGAATCTCGGAAACGCTTGAAACTTGATCATTAATGATATTATATGAGTACCTTGATATGAATACACATAATTCTGGGTAATAAAGCGGTGAATTTGACAGAACTGAGGCATTTGTTACTGTTTTGTTGTTTTTTTTCTGGGAAAATCACCAGTTTCCCGCTTCTCCAGCAAATTTCCCGGAAAATTTGATTGGCTCTATATCACTGGAACATCACCAAAGGAGCAGTACATCGATATGTCAATTATTTCACCACCAGATACAAGTTTGTATCACTATACAGTGCAAAATAACTCTATTCTGAAAAATGCGCAGGAGCTGTGTGCCTGAACTTTGACCCCGATGTGG
This sequence comes from Eptatretus atami, assembly GCA_035128595.1. Classification (NCBI taxonomy): domain Eukaryota; kingdom Metazoa; phylum Chordata; class Myxini; order Myxiniformes; family Myxinidae; genus Eptatretus; species Eptatretus atami. The sequence goes on from CM068960.1 coordinate 26,738,458, forward strand.
ACCCCCAAGATGATGACCGAAAATTCTGAAAAAAAATGAGAAATGTTTTTTCATGTATTCGAACACATCTGTCCTACGCCGTTTTGTTTTTCAAACTTTCGCAAAAAGGGGGCGTTTGATGCACCCTACCATAGACCCCTTTGACATTTCGACCGCTTTTAGACATTTTAAGACCCTTTATACCCCTTCAGATAATTCTGACCCTTGAGACCTTAAATTACACCCTTTAGACCCCTTCGACCTTTTAAGACCCTTTAGACACTTTAGACCATTTCGACCCTTTTGACACATTTAGACTTTTCAGACCTTTCATCCTTTACACCTTTCAACTTTCAGATCATTGAACCTTTACAAATGTTCAGACCTTTGACCTTTACACATTTACAAGTAGACCATTTTGACATTTCATTCAGTGCATCCTTCCATTTATTTGCCACACAAAATACACCACACAAAACAAGTCCTGGCGATTGTCTGCAATCTCTGATTGCTCTTTCTTGTTCTGGATTAGTGGACTTGCACATGTTCAGATCACCCCTTTCTTTACAGCACAGGTTGTTCGATCTCCTCTCAAATTCTCCCATCACTCGACTTTTTCAACTACAAATCAACACTCTTTAAATATAATTGCATTTAAGTATTATGATATTCTGGTTCACAAACAGCAAATACTGTCACTGTGATGACGATGATCAATATAATGATAACGATATGGAAATTGAACATGTTACATGTTGACATTACAAAACTTACACATCCCAGGTCAGCTTTTAAGTCTGGTCAGCCTTCTGGGACTGCCACTGGTAACCTGCCACATGGTCGGGTTTTTGGTGACTAAACCAGCACCCCTCACTGGCTTTGCTTGTGGGAAGGGTGACTGACACCCTGCCAGGACTAAAAACAACACCTGACAAAGGGTGGATATATGCTCCCTTTGGGAGCCAATGGCCATCCACTATGGAGATGGTGCCTCCTAAAAAACACCCAATAGGGGTAGGAAAAATTATTTTTCCACCTGGCCTAGTTACCCCCTCCTGCACGTGTGGTTCTGTGAAGAGGTTTCCTTGTTTCAAGACTAGGTGAAGGTTTTTCCAGTTTTCCCTCTTCTTTTTCTCAGTAGCCCTACACATTTAGTGGCTCTCAGCCTTGTTTAGGCTGAAGTTTAATAAAATAAATAAACAATAAAATATCCCAGAATACAACATTGTGCTGCATTGATTGAGCCATATCACTATAAAGCATCATATTTAGCCCATGTGCGTGGAGCGAAAAGAGGGGTTAAGCAATTGGTTCACTTTGTCTGTCTACAAACGTCAGTTTATGATTGAGGAATGACTAATTTCATTTGAATGCTATATTTTGAACTTGAATCGGAATACGAACCTGCAGTTTAGCAGTACTTTGGCTCTGAATTTAACAAATTGTGCGGAATCTCATCCCGATCGCGCATGTGCACAGAGGAAGGAGTCAGGTAATTTTATGACCAATCAAATTTGTCGCTCGCAGACCCTCCCCAGGTCATGTTTTTTTTCTTAAGACTGCGTGGGGTAAGGTGTTCTATGAACTCTCTAGTTGTAAACTCCAACTCATTTTAAACAAGGTCACTTGTGAAATTTATCATTGAAATGGAAATGCTGACAAACTAACAGTCATGTGCAACCTTAGTTAATGTCTTTGGAATAAAATCACTTTGTTGGGAAGGAAGTTCCCCAAGCCAGCATCTCTGAGTGGGGAGGCAGCCAATAAGAATAATTACTCGAAAAAAAACCCATTTTTAAAATGTGATATGAAGGTTTACATACATGTGGTGGAGAAGATTCAAGAAGTGTTGCTTGTTGAAATGCACTGGGTTTCTTTACATTCTATCCAGCAAGATATAATGAGATCTGAGAATGAGTCCCAAAAGATTAGGCAAATCATAAAACTATTGTCTTGACCCTTATATTTTAAATAAATTATTTATTTTTGTGTAACTGGAATGAAAATTCCCTCTGTGTATTTTTGTGGCAGATTTGTCTTGTGGCACCTTCAGCTGTTGTTTCATGTGAGCGTTTGTGATACGAGTGTCCTATTTTAAAATGTTTCACCTGACTCATCTCTGACAGGAGTCATTAGCTGGACGACGGAAGGTTTTGGCTTCGGCGACATTAAACATGAAGCGGTATGCCAGCCCAATGCCAACACAGACAGATGTGAACTTGCACTTTAAGCCACTCACAAAGAAAGTCACTTCGGCGTCATTGCAGTTTTCCCTGTCCTGCATCTTCCTCCGTGAGGGAAAAGCCACGTGAGTTTTTTTTTGTTGTTGCTTTATACAGCCATGTTATTGTTTGTGCTGGCAGGATATATTTGAGAAGTTTGCGCACTCGCTGATGAGTTGTTTAGCCTGGGTTCAAATCTCGAATCAGCTATAAACTGTCACACTGGTGTTTCACCATGTGGGTGCACCATCCGTCAGAAGGTTGTGAAGCTGTCGGACCCATCTGCCAGCAATAGTTGTAGATTGCCGTTGAAGACCCCACAGTGTCATTCGCAAAGAGTAAGTGGGGGATCGCCGGCAACCTAAACAAATTCTAAATTCCAGCCACCTTCATTTGAACGCCAGACCAGGCCAGACATTTTGTGAAAGACTTGGGCCAGAAAAAGTTCCCTGGCCAACCACACAAGAAGGAAGTAGTAGTAGTAGTAGTAGTCGTAGTTGTTGTATTAGTACATTTATTATTGAAAAAAACGGGGATATATTGTAATTTTTGGTTTGTGAACAGTCGGATTTGAATGCAACTTGAATGTCAAAGGAAACTTACAAAACTGATTGACAATAGAATGAACATTCAGCAGCTGGTAATCTATAATTGCCGGGGAAAATAATTATTGCAATTACAGCCAGTTCATCTCCTCACTTCGAGGTTTTTGAGAAAGCATAGGCTTTGCCATTTGTCTCCTCACACCACGAATACTGATCGTGCCAGTATAAACAGGATTTAGCACTTAGGAAGATCCGCAGGTGGTACCACATTGTGGCTGTTTCATAAAATGACATGTCTCATCTGAAGTAATCGTTTTTAGGTCATCACTACCGAGATGACTTAATAAAGCCGGACCAAATGTCCGTCCGTCCGTACGACCGTCAACAATTTTTCTTTCAGATCTTGATGAAACTTAGTATGTGGGTAGAGGTCGATGAGTGTTGCACAACGATATAACTTTTGTCCGGGTTCAAGGTCAGGGTCAAGGTCACGTAAGTTATAAAAATCGCCATTTTCAAAACCTATGTAGTCTGCCATTCCTCAAGATATTCGGCAACTGTTTATTGATTATGATAGTAAAAAATATTATCTTGTATCTAACTGGACAGATTTTTGAATTTCCTTCCCGTTTAATCGTCACATGATCTGGAAGATGGCCAAAAACGCCGATGCGATTCGCAAAGAAGGAAGGAAGGAGAAATGAAATATAAATATAAAACACATTTTTAGCCTTTTATATCTATACATTTTCTGCCGAAGGTGCAAAAGTTTCAAAACCCGAAATGTAAACGTCGGCATTTATTTTCAAAATATAATTTCGTGCGCGCGCGCCAAAATGCCAAGTCATCTTTAACCAAACTGCGCAGTTCGAGCTGCGCAGTAGAACTGCGCAGTCGAGCTGCACAGTAGAACTGCGCAGTAGTCTTCGGTCATAACTGAACATTGAGAACTTGTGGTATTATAGAGATGACCGTCACCCCCACACGGGGGTAATTTTTCTATTTGCTTTTAATATCTATCCAATTTTATTTTGATAAAATAATAACAAAAATAATAATTTCCCGCCAAATCGTGACATCCCATCAAGTCTTTGGGAGTGTCCTGCTTCCATATTAATTGCAATACAACTGTAGGGGTGAGCGTGAAGGCATTATTGTTGAATGTGCTGAAATACCGTGTTGTCACCGACATGTGTTCATGACACCATTGCTATTTGTCATCCAGAGCCGATGTATATGCTTGTTCCTTGACAGTGATGAGGACATGCAAAGCCTCGCCAGCCTCATGAGCATAAAACAGGCTGACATTGGGAACCTAGAGGATTTTGATGAAGCCGAGGAAGACGAAGAGGAGAGCCATTTGCAACGGGAGGAAAAAACCGCTTGCATCTCAGGTTTGACAAACACAATGAGGCTACAATAAACCGTTGAAGTGCTAAATCCTCTATTTGATTGTCATATCATGACACAGAGCATACACATCACAATTGTCGCATCAATATGGTAGCGCATTTATACCATTTGCTGATAAATCTTTGGAGCACGTATGGAGCCATTTCAGGACATGTGTTTTGACTTCTGAGCATCCATGAACTTAATGACAACCAGGCATCCTTTGAGTGGTGCAAAGACATCAAGATCACAAGTTGACAGATCTGAACTGTGTGGGGAACGATTTAGAACTTCCCAGTCCATCTCCACTCTAGTAACCTGGTTCTTTAAGGTCCGGTCGAGTAGGTGTCCTTTGGTACACAACTTGCATTAATCTTATTGAATTTCAAGTGAGAATTAATTATTGTTCTCCCCCTCTCCTCCTCCCCCACCCAACTCCTAGTAAAATTAGGTAAACGGTAATGATCGGGCTAGTATCATAAACAATTAATAGATATAATTGATGGAGTATGGATGAAGCGCAGGAATGATGGGCCACATGTCCTCTTTCTGTATCTACATTCCTTGTATTTTCATGTATTTCTTCTGATTGCTTCCACGTTTACATACAATGCTGACCTCCAATTATTGTACAATTTCATGTATAGTTACACAGCAGTTCTCCAAAATCAACTGTTCAACATATATCATGTTTGCTTGAGTGACTGCAATTAGTTGCATGTGAGAATGCTCAGATCGCTCACTCATTCATGATTTAATGGCCATTTTTTTCATCTCACTGCATCATTTACAACACATTGCTCTGTGAAAGACGGCATCACCAAATTGTGCATACATTCTCCTGTAAATTTGCCTTATGGAAAGCAAACCCAACTGAGGGTAATCTCAGTTCCTTCCATGAAGCTCGGAACAAGTGTGTGTCTACCGTCAGGAGAGCCAGAAAACAACATCTTTTTAAGCTCAAGTCTGAACTTTCAAACCTCTCTCCCTCCTTCAAATCCTGGTGTCATCTAAACAAATCTGTTTCTGGTGTATTAACGGATGAAATCTGTATTTCTGGTCTAATCAACATCTGGCCCTTAACGGAGTTCTCTCATCCCCTCTTCCTGTCCAGGCTGGAGTTCCTCAAGGCAGCGTTCTGGGCCCTGTTCATTTTCTGGTTTTCATCAATGATCTCTCCGACTCTCTGGATAATCCTCTTTATCTCTTTGCTGATGACTCCACCCTCTGCCATACCATCTGTCATCCCTTAGACCGGCATGCAGCAGCTTCTTCGCTCATTGCAGATCTGGGTAAAATCACAAACTGGTCCAACACGTGGAACATGGTTTTCAATCCTGACAAATCTCACACTCTCACGATGTCTCTCCAAAAGGACCATTTGGAAATCCCCCCATCCACTTTCTCAACAA
>CM068960.1:26750721-26781820 GCA_035128595.1 Eptatretus atami
CACCGTCCTTGATGTTGCCAGTAGATGTCTTGGAATTCACCGTTGGGCGAATAATAATTTTGTTTCCCAAGGGACACTGGATACCATTGACCTGATTCATAAGGCCAGGCTGAATGGCAGAGCTGAGCTGTTCAGGGAGCTGAGGCGTAAAACTGTACATGCGCTAAGGGTGAGACAGGGCGGCCGACTATGTCGCGAGGTAATCTGTAGAGGAGGGTATCGTGAAGATAGATGTGGTGGTGTAGTAGAGCATCACCTGTGGTCAAGGGATTCTCATCGTGCTTACAGGGGAATTTGTGCATTGCGCTCATCCAAGCCCATCCCTCCGGTTACTGCAGTTAGAGCAGAGGTGGTGGCTCTTGACAGAGGAGTCCGAAATGAAGGCCCGCTGGCCGTCCGGTACTTTGAGCGGTTGTACCAGGCTGATCCACCAGCTGTCAAGTTGGACGTCAGGGTGTTACATTCCCTGTTGCTGACCCTCCAATCAACTGTGGTCCACCTTCGCTTGTGGAAACACAGGCTGCAGTGAACCGGTTGAAATGGGGTAAGCTCCAGGGATCTGTGGCATCCATGCTGAACTTCTCAAGGCTGGTGGAAATGCTGCGCTCGTGTCGTTGCATGCAGTTCTGTGTCTGCCTGGAAACACAGGCATTCACCAACTTACTGGAAGAAGGGCCTTGTGTGTCCCTCTCTGCAAAGGGAAAGGTGATTGCCAAGACGCAACAACTACCGATGGGTGACGCTGCTCTCAGTGCCGGGCAGATCTTTGCTCGGATAATTCTTGATAGGGTTCGCCACCAATCTGCTTGAGCACCAGCGTACAGAGCGTCAGCTTTACACCAAAGGGTCAACGATTGACCGTATCCTTGCTCTTGGGTCCTCACCGAATGCAGACGAGAGTTTCGGCAGGGGCGCTTGCAGCCTTGTTGATTCTCGTGTAAAGCGTTCGATTCAGTGAATTGGGATGCCCTCTGGAGGATTCTCTGGTCTTCGTGGGGTCACCCAAAACTGATCGACCTGATGTCTGAACTCTACTGGAACTGAGAGTCCTGGAGATGTGTGTGGTACCATATCTGATTATTTCAGTTGTTACTGGAGTTCATCAGGGTGTTACTGGCCCCCACATTTCAGCACTTGTATGGACTTGATTCTAGGAGGAGTCGGAGAGATCAAGCTGCAGTGCATCGTTTTGGAGAATGTCAGAATCTTTACCTTGATTCACAGTGATTGCAGTCATCTTGCGGAGACTTTAGATATTCCTTTTGGGGGCCTTGACGGTGGCTGATAAGGATCTGAGCCGCTGGGATTACGGGTTTCCTGGGGGTCAAACTAAGATCCAGGCTTTAATAACATCTTGGATGCCGCTGTCCTGTTCTTGGCTGTTTGTGGTGACGGATGTTGAGGTCAGGGAGAGATTCACTTACCTTGCAGTGTATCATGTCTCTGCCGGCTGTGAGTCAGAGTCAATACCAGGTCAGGGCCTGGAGAGTCATTGGATTTCACTGGGGTAATGGGCGGTTGTGGCGCTGCCGGTACTGTGGGGCGGACGAAGTCGAGTCTTCAGGTCCTTGGTGCTTCCAATCTTGCTCTATGGATGCGAGACTTGGACTCTGATCAAGAATCTGAGACGGAGACTTAATTCCCTTGGTACCCGGTCTCTTCGGAGAATCCTTGGCTATTGCTGGTCGGACTTTGTGTCCAGTGAGCGGTTGCTGAGAGAGACTCAAATGAGATTTGTTACCTGCATAGGGTCCATCGAGCGTCAGCTGCGGCTGTATGGACATGTGGCTCGTTTTCCTGACGCTGCTCCTGCTCACCAGATTCTCTCAGCGAGGGAGTCTCGTGAGTGGAGGAGGCAATGGGCCAACCACGTGCCTCGTGGTTGCAGCAGGTTGATCGGCATCTCAAGGAATGGGGATGGGCCAGGCATTTGCCTGGGAGATGGCCAGACGGAGGCCCCTGGAGTACCGGCGGAAAGTGGACCGCAGCGACGCACTACTCTGGCGCATGCTCCCATTCCTGACCTGACCCAGGGGGTGGGGAAAAAAATGAATAACACTGCCCTTTCACCTTCTTGCCATGTGGTGATCATAACTATCAAGTTTGGTGAATGTCTGCCAAACCGTTTCGGAGGAGATAGTGTGACGGATCGACCGATGGAGTCGATTACAATATTCCCCTGTTTTTTTTTTTTTGAAAAAACATGGGGATAAAGAGCATATTCAAGAAGCTTTACAGCAAAATGTGTCACATACATAGGGGAGAAAATCCACAGTCTTGGAGTATGGATCAGCTGGATGAGATTAAAATTACATTTCGTGGCATTTATTGTGCCAGCAAAAAGGTCCCAAATAGGAATCACATGGAGAAGGGTAGTGGGGATGACACTATGAGCTAAAAGTAAGCTCAACGTAATGCTCAACACTTGACATCACTGCAGCCAAAGGTGACATCTCACCAAATGGCAGTGTTAGAACAGCTGTAGCAATTCCTGCCAGCAGGGAGCGCACTCACTTGTGTGTAAATCTTGGTCTGGGCACCTTGCACAAGCAGGCTGATTATCGTGCATGTTGAGTACCAAGACTATCTTGTTTGGCCTTTGAGACTCGGCTGCACAAAAAGCTTGACTCCACTGACAGAAATCAGAAAACCTGACCGTCGGGTCATGGGTGGACCAGGTCCATTGCATGACACGATAGTTACTGCAAACTTTAAACCAGGGAGCTTATTTGTACGGGCATATTTTGTCATATCTATCTCCAAATTATCATGCTCAAATGTACCATTTGTACAAAGGATGTATGTAGGATGTATGAACCTAAGAGAATCGAAAACGGCTTGGCTGACCTCCACCATATTTTACTTGCTGGGGTACTAGTGAGCTGGTCATGAGCACAATTAAATTGGCCCATTATCCCCTAATAGTGGGGGAGATGCCCCAGATAAAAGGCAGAGTAATATATGCAGATTAGTCCAGGTTAATTTAAATCTAAAAAGGGGGGGGGATGTAACAATATTTTTTTACAAAGGAGTGAGTGTGCACAACCAGAATTGTGTTTTTTTTTTTTACAATAGGGGGGTGTGGGAGGTGTCTGTACACATGGCATTGTGCAAGGTATTTCACTGACACCACAATCATTTCCTGAGGTAGTTGGTATGTACTGGTTGTGTAAAATAGACATTGTATGGCAGTCGGGAATATCTGTTTTATCATTATCATTGAACTATTTCCTTTATACACACCAGCTGGGTCATCCGATCAAAATCGGGTTATTCTGACTTTAGTAAACCATCAAGAAAGTTAATGGTTAAAGCTGGAGCAAAAATTCACCTTAGAGTGCACCATGGCAATGATGGGCCAAATGGCCTCGTTTCCTTGCTTAAGGTCTGTTTCTTGATTTTCATATGTACAAATAAACATGTATACTTACAAAGAATTCCCTTGTGGAAGTGGGGGGAGGCTGTGGGGAAAACCTGACCTTGGGTACACGAATGAAAAATTTGGTGGAGATTGTTCCAGGGGAGTGGAATAATAGGCTTCACATTCACGCCGGCACACACACACACCACACACACAACACACCACAACACACGACACACACACACGTACGTTGGGAAAGCAGATGGAAAATTGAGACATTGTCAGGAATGACATATGTGAGTCCAAGCAGAAATTTCCAAGTTCATGAAGTCCAACTCTAAATGAGGTTGGTAGGATACCTGAGTTTGGATGCCTTTCACTCGGCATTCAAGATTTGGAGAGATGTCTGAAGTCGTGACTCTCAGGCAACTCTCCAGATGGTCATCGGTGAGCCTGGATGGTTGTTTGTGGCTGGACTTTATGACTTTAAGTCTCGAGAAGAACTGCTCACATGCATAAGTGCTGGCAAACAGAGAAATATTCTTTATTGCAAATGCCATTATGCTTGGATATTTGTGCCTTGAGAAGTATTTGCTATTAAAGTCATGAATCTGAACATCTTGCAACTTCAACTTCAGATTAAGGTCTTCTTTTAGTTATACCAGCTCCATCTGTGGATGATTTGGAGTGCCTTCAACATAAACATGGAATGGTGCAGAGAAGATGCTCAGGCTGGTTTATTCTCTTCTGAAATCAGCAAAACAGGATTGGAACTTCTGGGTCAAGCCATCAAGCTTTGTTTCATTTGCCTGGGAGTTCGTTCCCGAGGAGTTTGAGTTGGGTTGCAAAGTGAGATGCTTCATCCCACCATAACTGAGTTTGCCACAACCTCAGTTTGTTTTGAAAAGATTTGATGTGGTTGTACAACTTATGAATCAGTTGGCCTCTTTTCTGCAACTCGACAAGGAATCTCAAATCGGCCAGCTTCTCTTCATCTTGTAATTCCAACATCGGCTTCCCTTTCGTGACCATGAAGGACGATATCTCATCCCTGAGATCGTAGAATCGTTTCAACATCAACCTCAAGATTGACCTTTAAAGCTTGTATCTGTCTTCTAAAACCTAGTGGCACATTGTTTCGTCTGTGTCTGGTGTATGCTCCCCCCTCTATCCCTTCCCTCTCTTCAAATGGCACCACAGCCGACTCCACTTTTGAGAAGGCTGAATGCCTCAATTCTGTGTTTGTTTCCAAATCTTGTGTCCCCAACCCCCCCCTCCTCTCTCTCTCTCTCTCTCTCTCTCTCTCTCTCTCTCTCTCTCTCTCTCTCTCCCTCTGTACCCACCCTTTCCTGTTGTACCCAACTGCACCTGGACTCTGTCTTTTACACCTGAGAAGGTGGAGAAGGTTCTTTCAACCCACGACTCTGACTCTGCAACTGGACTGGATGGCATCAGCTCATGTGTCCTAAAAACCTGCTCTGCTGTTCTTGCACATCCTCTATCTGCCATTTTCACCCGATCATTTGTCCTTGGTCATCTTCCATCTGCTTGGAAGGTAGCCAACGTCACATTACATAAACAAGGTGCAAAAATCAATTCCTTTAACTGCAGACCTCTCAGCTTACTTTCAATCATCAGCAAGGTCATGGAATCCATCATCACATTTGACATCAAATCCTTTCTTTTCTCCATTGACCTCATTTCAGATCATCAATTCTGATTCAGACCAGGACACTCTACCTGGGACATGCTGCTTCGACTCTCCCAACAATGGATGGAGGCCCTCAACGTCAGACACGAGGTCAGGGCCATTTCTCTGGACATATCTCGAGGTTTTGACAGTCTGGCATCTTGCATTACTTTCCAAGCTCTGCTTATGGCATCCAAGGCCAACTCCACTCTTAGGTTACTGAGTTTCTCCACTCTCGTAGCCAATGTGTGGCTCCCAATGGAATCCTTTCATCTCCTCTTCCTGTCTAGGCTGTAGTGCTCCAAGGCAGTTCTACAACCCCATCCTATTCCGAATCTTCATCACTGATCTTCCTGACTCTCCAGAAAATCCTCTTTATCTCTTTGTTGATGACTCCACCCTCTGCTGTGACATTCCTCTTCCTCCAGATAGACAGGCAGCAGCCTTTTCTGTCTCTTCAGACCTTGACAAAATCACAAACTGGTCAAAGACCTGGAATGTGTCTTTTTAATCTTGAGAAATCCGAATGTATCCGTCTGTCTGTCTGTCTGTCTGTCTGTCTCTCCTCTCTCTCTCTCTCTCTCTCTCTCTCTCTCTCTCTCTCTCTCTCTCTCTCTCTCCGAAAGGACCATATGGAAAACCTCCAAAGTGTCGTCAACTGGGCATCCAATGCCGTGCAGTCCTTCTTTGGCACACCTGAACTACTTTCAATCCTATCCACCAACAAGGCTGTTATCCACATCTTTGTGGAATACTGCTCTCCTCTCTGGGCTGGCACGCCTACCTCACATCTTGCTCAGCTTGACACTGTGGGAACCAAGGCCTTCAATATCATTGGAAAATCTGTATATAGTGTTACGGCTGTGGAAATTCGCAATACACCATAAAGGGTCCTTAGATCAGTTATGACGCTAAGTTTATGTGCAGATAGGTCCTGACGTGGATTTTTTAAACCCACCTTATTGTGATCGTTGTACTCCTGAAGGATTCTAACTGGCCGATTGTGAAATCCTATTTGACTAATAAACAGAAAGCCTGGTGTTGGCGCAGTGGTTAGGGCAGCGGCTTGGGATCCAAGAGTCCTGAGTTCAAGCCCCGTTCGGCCACTGAATTAATACACCAGGGGTTGACTCAGCCTGTCATCCTTCCGAGGTCGGCGAAATGAGTACCAGTATACTGGGCCGGTGTATACCCCGGTTAAAATAGGTGTATCATATCCCTGTGGCGACCAGGGTTGCGTCAGGAAGGGCATCCGGCGTAAAACATGTGCCAAATCACTATGCGGATCATACGGATGATCCGCTGTGGCGACCCTAGCGGGAGCAGCCGAAAGAAGAAGAAGATTTGACTAATAAACAGAGTTTAACGTTTGTCCGATTTGGTTATAAAATCCTACAAAACCCTATCGACACTGATAAAACTGATGTCCACACAAGTCCTTCCTTGTGAAACAATTTATTTTCTAATTATACACCATACACTTCTCACCCTCGTAAATGAACTTAAGAATCCCCATTGTTTGCAATATTATTGGTTCTATTTCATTTATTCTTACTTTAGTTAACAGTTCGACCAACCCGATTCAATTTCACTTCTACATTACATCAGATTTTTATTCTAACTTGGTACTTGGTCAGTTCCAGGAGTACAAGCCACTGAGATACTATACTTCCTCACGTGCTTGCACTGAAAACAATTTTACATTTAAAGCATTTTATACTTTCATGAGAGAGAGGTTGGGGGGCTATTCACCCAGACTGTAGACGTGTCCTTTAGACGAAAAGCCACTTCGTACATTTTCTAAGCAAAGGTTCATTTATCAGCTCGGTCACTCTGCTCCAGAACAACACATTCTTATCATTTAGGGCAAAAGTCTTTTGGCCAGAAAGGACAGCCAATTCAACTTGCAGCATAAAAGTTACATTTCTGAAACTCCATTTGTTACAATTTAAAATACATTAATATAAATTTTTCCCCCACAGTCCCACCGTTGTTTAAAGGGAATTCTTCGTGTTCACCGGGCTGCGACTCTTTGAGATAGCCGTTTTTCTTTTTCTATTGTTATTTTGAACAAACTCCACGCAAGCAACAAGCCGCGTTAAAAACCGTCGAACGCAAAAGGAAACAAGAGGAGTTCCGATGGGCGCGCGGATTTTTCCCACCTGTTTTCTCCGAGGAGTGTGACGGAGGCGGGGTGGGGCGGCTCACCCCCGATTGGTGGACGCGCGGGGTGACGCGGTCGGGGTGAGGGAACGCCCCTTTTCAGGAACCTTCTCGAAGGAAGGTGGAGCCGAAAACGGGGAGGAGCGAAGGGCGGAGCCCTGCGCTATATAAGGCGGACTGCGCGCGGGCTCACTCTCTCTGTCTGGGTCGTCGACATCATCCTCTCTTTGTCTGGGTCGTCGACATCATCCTCTCGCTTCATCTTCGAGCTCTCTCTTGGTGGTCGAGGTCGGGCTCTCTCGTCTTGGCGTTGGGCGACCTGTCGGTGAAGGCGCGGGCCGGTGGCGAGTCCTGTTAAGTAACAACTGTTAAGTGCATGTACATTCTCATTGTAGTGGTTGTATTGCTTTTTATTTGCCTTGCTTGTAAATACGTGCATGATTCCTTGCTTGTGTTGTGTGTGCAATATGTGCTTTATAATAAATGTCCTTGTGTGCAACGTATCCCGTTCGTCACGTCCTCCTTTCACCACATTGAAAGTGCCATCTTGCATCGTGGAATGAGTAGTGGGGTTTGAACACCCGAGTAAAGAAGAATCTGAACCGTCGAGGTCGGCGATAACGCCGATCGGTTATCCCTGTAGCACGGAACGAACCGCTTAACGGTTTTGGTCCTAAGCGCCTGCGGCGTGGTGCAACCCCTCGGTAGGTTACCCGCGCGGGTATTTAGGTATATCGACATTCGGCGATTCACCCTATTTCGCGCGGGTAGAATGCGGACTGGGTTGTGGTGATGTTAAACCCCCACCCGTGACTGGCTCCTGGCAGTAGTTCCAGGAGGGTCAGACTGAATTGTCCGTCCGGTGGGCGACGCGGCTGCTATTAGAGGTACGCGGCCGATCGCACGCCAGGCGGGCCAGAATTCGTAACTATTTAATGAACAGTTGTTATATCATTACATAAAAAAGTTTGACCGAGACAGCGTTTCTTACTCAGGGGTTTAATCCCCGGTTGTCGGAAAGCCGGACCTGGGGCCACCGCTCACAATTAACGATGTGGTACAGTGGGTTGCTTAGAACCACGAATGCCACCCAGTTAACCACGAGTTTCAGTGTCCACCGTCTAATTATGCCGTTTAACTAGAGGTCACGTGGTTACCTGAACAGGGAGCGCGCCCTCGGCAAAGCACCAATCTTATCTTGATTAGATCTTAATTAGGGCGGCCGAGCATTTTAACCGCTGGTGCATACTGACTATTATTGGTCAGTCTGTGGTAATTACTCCCAGTCTATCTCGGTTCGGACAATGCTGGATCAATGGAAGGAAAGGACAAGCACGGACAGGTTGGAATGTCAAAAAAAATTTATTAATAAGAAATATATAAATAAAAATAACTTTTTATTTCCATGAGGTAAATAAGTTAATTCGAAGCAGTCAAAATATTCGCAAGCAAATAATTAATTAATCAGGGAAAATCATCAAAATGATAGGAAAGAGACAGCGAGAGATGATTATCGGGGGTTTACTTATTTAACAACTAAACACAGACAAGGGTACCCAGCAAGATCATTCGGGAGGTGGGGTGGGGGGGGGGGAAGAATCGTCTCACTCACCAAGAGAAGTCCGTTCAATGAAAACGTCCTGGAATGTGTGTGTGTATCTTGTCCGTCGCCAGCACCCAGCCTTGCCGTGCACCCACTCGCCAACAGCCTTGAATCCAGTCGACGTTTGGGGGCACCAGAATCATCTTTCGTGGGTTTAGACCCTGGTGCTGCGACACAGGCAGCTCCTCACACTTCACGAAACTGGTGACGTCCAGTGACCCACACAGTCCGTTGGTGACTGACCCGTGTCTCACTCGTTGTGACCGACCCATGCCTCATTTGTTGGTGACCAACCCGTTCCTCACTCGTTGGTGACTGACCCGTGCCTCACTCGTTGGTGACTGACGTGCCTCACTCGTTGGTGACTGACCTGTTCTCACTTGTTGGTGACTGACCTGTTCCTCACTTGTTGGTGACTGACCTGTTCCTCACTCGTTGGTGACTGACTTGTCCTCACTCGTTGGTGACTGACGTTCCTCACCGTTGTCGGCGCTGGTCACTCCCACACCGGAAGGACGAACTGACTGACAAACTGTCTCGTTGGCGCTGCTCACACCACACGCCACACCAAGAACGGACCCCCCCTCTTTTTATATTGGTGGCCCGTCTCAGCGGGCACAAAGTCACCCCAAATTCACCCACCACCACATGCGCACCATTACCGTGACAACCCGCGGCTTACGAGGCCATGTCTGTGGTGCGGGTGTTGAACACCGATTGAAAAAGGTGGATCTCGGCATCTGTGAAAGAAATGTGTGTCAACGTCGCTGCAAAAAGGCGGGCGTCGGCGTCCGTGAAAGAAATGGCATGCATAAATGTGTCTGTCGTGAAGATAAAAAAAACTTCCCATTAGAGAGGGGATCTATTCTTTACCCTTCTCAACGCATCACATTTATAATCCCATGAGACATGGGGATGGGGGCTAATCTGAACATGCATTTAAGGAAATAACTGTCTTGAGGACCTGGATGTGTGGATGCATTCATCAGATCGGATTCTGAAATCCGTGGAACAATATGATATATATATATAATATATTTTATATATATATATATTATATTTGTTGGCGAATGGCCGCACGCGTGCGGACGGCCACGTAACTCGGATCGCGCACGTCGCCCACCGGACGGACAATTCAGTCGTGACCCTCCGGGAACTATCGCCCGGAGCCAGTCACGGGTGGGCCTTTCGACCTCCACAACAATCGTGCCAATCGGCCACCCGCGTAGGATAGGGTTGTTCCCAAACTCGACCTACCTAAGTACCCACGCGGATGGTAACCGGGCGATCGTACTTGCCGCAGGTCGACTCCGGACACGAGCGCTTGGGCGGCCCGTTCCGTACTATCGGGATAACCACGCGGTGTTATCGTGACCTCGACGGTTCAGATTATTTACCGGGCGTATTAAGCCCAGTACGAACCTTTACGTGAAGCAGGATGGAGGGTCAATAAAGAAAGACGAAGCGAAACGGGAAAACATTCACACATGCAACATTTATTTCGCGACACACGGAAAGCACACATATACAGCCAACAGTCAAAATGCTCATATAGCAAACCAAAACAAAAGCAACACGGCGCAGATTTACTACCGACTACGCGCACACACGGAACACTTGTACAGTTCTACTTTACAGACGAGGCGCAACACACATTTCTCAAAAGCAAAGGAAACAAGCCACCTCATAGACAAGGGGCAGACAGGCCTGTAGGCAATTGTGCGCGTGACCTGGAGGAGCGGCCAGGTCCGCGAGACCGAGGGGGTCTACCGCGTCCTCGTGACGCGTTGGCGGACGAGCCGCAAATGTGGCTGCTCGGCGGTGCCCCGACTTCGTGCTCCTTGGCGGGCTTCGCTGGCACGACGCTTGGAGTGGAGTGGGGAACGGGCCCCTCTTTGCACTATCTCAGGAGGGGAAAGGGGAATTGTTGATGCCTGGGGGAGGAGAATGGCTGGCTGGCTTGGGTCCCGGCGACGAGCGATCCACACGCGACCTCGTCGCCGACGCCGTCCTTCTCGGACCGAGCTCCTTGCCTCTTCCCGCAACTCTCCTCATCCGACCCAGAACCAACTTGACTCGGCAACAAACTCTCTGGACTCCAGCACTCCACCGCCTCCACTCGATTCTCCTCTGACGATGACTCTCCAACCAAAACTGACTACTCTGCCTTGCGCTCGCCTTCTTATAGGCCGGCAGGAGAAAACAATATGCAAATATCCGGATCAGGATGACCTCTGGGGCGGAGCCACGCCGCCCATTGGTCGGAGGAAAGGGGGCGTGAATCTCCCCTGATCCTAGAATTTGCATATATCGATTTCACACAGACGCGCCTGGAGGCGGGGCCAAGCCGCCCCGCGCTTCCTAATTGGACGGATCAGAAGTGGGCTGTAGCGTTTGTGATCCCGAATTTTCCTCGGAAAGGCGCTATTTGCGCTCGCGGCTCGGTGCGTATCGCTGAACGGGCCAAGACAGCCCGACGCTCAGTGTTCACAGTGGTGGCGGGAAATGGCCATAGAAGGAGAGAGGTGAGGGTGTGGTGGGTTTTCGGTGGTGGTTGATGGTTATGGTGCCGTTTGGGAATGACGGTGATGCGATGATGTGGGAGCGAGTGTGAAGGTAAAGGTCGTGGCTGTTGGCGTTGTTTGTTGTTGTCCGAGGGTTGGAGCGTGTTGCAGTTGGTGACGATGGCTGGCGTGGTGGTTGTTGTGTGATGGCGGTTGAGACGTGGTTGGTTCAAAATAAATAGACAGAAAAACGGCTATCTCAAGTGTCGCAGCCCCGAATGAATCACACAAATTCCCTCTATACAACGGGTTTGGGGCTAACTACACATGTACTTAGAGATATCTCACCTACGGGCCCTGAATGGTGGTTTGCGAATTTCACAGCGTAACACTACCCCTCCCCTTTTTACAGACCGTCCGAGTCGTCAAATTTTCGTGTGCCATCATGTGTAGTTCTCCCCTAGTACGTTTACTTCGGATCCTGAGTGCGACATTCATGGTATTCGTGTCCCCAAATAATAACCTGAGGGCTGAGTAACTAACTAAACAAACACTCATTACAGACGACTTAAATAAAATTGCCGCGCTAGACAGACATGCGGGGGCGCACTCATATTTACAGTACAGACATCTTAACCTTATAATTTAACTAAACCATGGCCCAGGATCAATGGACTCTGCAGGAAAAGGTAAAGTCAACGGTGAAACCCGGCGCACGGGCCGCCACTGCAGGCCGTGTTGAAGCTGCCAACAGGACAGTTCTTGCAGTGTGCAAACTGTTGCTTGATGATCCTGGCGACATGGCAATGAACAAGGGGGGCAAATGCAAAATTGACGGGGCTGTGAACAGGGCGTGGGCATGGATGGCAAAAGCAAACAGGCAAGGCATGGCAATGACAAGGCCCTGTAGCAAACACAGCCGGCAGATGAACTGGCCGGCACAGGCCTTGCAGTAAAACAGCTGCAGACGATCCGGCCGGTACAGGCTCGCAGCAAACAACAGCCGATGAAGTTGGCCGGCCCTCTTGCCGTGCAGTGGAGGGAGTGCGGTGGTGCTGGCACACAGAAGGCGGGCTCGGACCTACCTACTGTCTCCCTCCCACCTATCGCCTTTGCCTGTCACTGTCCATACCCCCCCTTAATTTCTAAAAACCAATTTTCGCCCAATTATTTTTTTTGTTGTTTTTATTTTTTTTCCTTCCTTCCCACTATAATTCGTCCCCTAACCCCCTTTAATGTCCTTGTTCGGCTAACCTATCGTCTCCTAGCCTACTCCCAACCCCTACGTTCCTTCCGGAGAGGAATAAGGGAGAGCTAGCGTCCTGTTGAGGCCAACGAAGCCTCAGGATGGCCTCCCAGACTTCAGCGATCTCACCAAAGTGGGTCCAGCGGCCCCACAACGAGAGCGAAGGGATGGATGGTGCGGAGGGGTAACTTCTAATCTACCTACTCCATTTAACTCTTAACTACCCCGGGCTTTCAACAAGCGCCTCTCGCTTAAACTATTGTTCTATCAACCCAGATTCCCGTCGCTATGTTGGTGTCCTCACAATTTCGGCCTCGCCCCCAATTTCCTTCCGTGCCCTCACACGTTCTCATGGCTGGGACGCGTGGCTCCCTTGGCAGGCACGACCCTCTGCCGATTCTCCTACGATGGCACCCCCGGGCACTACACTGCCTCCGAAGCCTACCAGCTCCCTAACACCGGGGAGTGCCCTCCCTGGCGACCTCCCTGAAACGCTCACGTGGCAGGCTGGCTTCCCGGGCCCTTTCCGAGGGTCACCCGTGCCACAACACTGCCCACGCGGCTAATGGCGCCCAGGCCCCGCATCATGCGGCGCACGCCGTGCCCACTACGCTATCCCCCGGCCCCCATGGGCCTTGCCTACACACGGCCGACTAGCCTGGTGCCGGGGTACCACTCAGCGATACTCACCTTTCGCAGCCACGCTCCCAGCCCGTCAACAGGGCTCTGCACCCTCCAAATGGTTTCGAGCCTACACTCCACAACAGCAAAACGACCTCCATTTTGTCAATTTAACTAACCAGCTAACTCACTCTACACTGACCCCGGGGTCCCTTGGGCGGGAGTCACTCCCCCCCAATCACTCATCGCACCATGCATTCCACAATCACTCCATACACTCAGACCGCTGGCCTCACTCACTCAACATGTCTCCACACAACTCACAACTCTTCAACACACACCACCGCTGAACTCAGCCATCCTTCTGAACTACTTCCTAACTACCTCGTGCTCCACGTCGTCCCTTACACTAGTAGACAGTCCTTTCACACTACGTAGCTAAGCTACGTCCCTCTACACTCCAAAGTCTGTCTCTGTCTTCAAATGTTATTTCCTCTCCCTAAATCTGACCTAAATCCCTCTGCTAATCCATTCCACGGGCCCATGAAGACTTACCCTGCCCATGAAGCCGGTCTTCTATCACTAACACCATCCCCCTAGCTAATTCCATCCTGTGCCTGGCAAGGGGGTCTTCCACCCCTTACCGGGAATCCTGTTCACCCGAAAGCGAGGCTTGCTTTTGTTAAAAATTTTTTTCCAAATTACGCGCAGCACAGCGCGGCAACTCCAGCTCAGCACTTTGCACTACCCGTGACGTCATGCAGCTGCACGTGTACTTCGTCCTCTTGACGGTACCATCCGGCAGGATACCCTCCTGCCGGATTCAACCACACGTGCAGCCATGACGTCACCCTGCGCACACAAAAGCAAACCTCGCACTCCGAGGGGTTCCCCACGCGAAACACATGTGCTCTGCCGTTGGAGCTTAACACAAGCTCGCGTGGAGAACCCGTCCGGTCCAAATCCGTCATCCTGCCTAACTTTGCTCCGCGGGATCGGCAAATCCACCGCGTGCGTTTCCGGACGGGCTTCACTCCACAAGTGAGCACGTGCGGCCTCGTGCGTTGCACGGCACGGACCTCGCGCTCGTGCTGGGTGAACCCGGTGCGGTGCTCATTTAGCTACGGCGCTACCCGGCCCTGTCTATCTGTCGCCGTCGTCTCCGTCGCCATTCGACACCGCACACCTGCGTGTCACGACACTCAGACTCCACTCCATCACATTCACACAGGAGACGCGGTTGCGTGCTCCGCATGCCGACCGTCATCTCCCTCTCGTACGCTCTCTCACACACACGGTCTCCCTCGCACTCGGCCGTTCACTCGCACACGCGGTGACACTCACACACGGGGTCGCTTCCACACACGGGGTGCACTCACACCTTGCACCAACACACACCGGGACAACCAACACGCCGGGACAACAGCTGGGGATTCGTGCCACACAAGGGGTTCGGGGCCTCCATACCCCAAGCTCTCCGTGCACCTGTCCACAGCACTCGTCCCTCGAACTCGCAAAGCACGACCGAACCCACCTGGTCGTGATTCGCTTCAAGGGAGAACAGCGTCTCCCTTTGTTCCGAAGGAGGCCATCCAGCTGCTTGCACAGGGTCTCAAACCAGTCCGCCAGCTCGCCCCATTATCCTCCACTACCTCATGTGTGTGTGCTCGTCACTAACCCCGTCCAATTCACCTCTATCTCCCGTCTCTCTGTACATTTAATAGTTTCTGTTCTTTCTGGAGTTTTCCATCTCTCTGGACTTCAATTTTACTTCTCTTGAGTTCATTAATTTCAACCTCATTTTGTTTTTGTTTCTATCCACAGTCTCTCCTGCTCTTCATTTCCAATCTCATTGTTTCTTTCAATTGTTTCATTTCCTTCCTGTGTTTCATTCGCTGTTCTCTCACTACTCTCCTTGTTTCCTCTCCTGTCCTTCCTTCTCCAGTTTCGTTGTTTGCTTCATTTGGTTAATCTCCCTTTTGTGTTTCATTTGCTGTTCTCTCACTACTCTTCCTTGTTTCCTCTCTGTCTTTCCTTCTCCAGTTTCGTGGTTTTCTTCATTTGGTTCATCTCCATTTGTGTTTCATTCGCTGTTCTTTGTCTATCTCCTCGCACTCCAGCCTGCCTTTTCTTTCAATTGGTCAACTCAGCTTCATGTTCTTTTTGTTTTCTATCCATTGTTCCTCGTTCTTCCTCCTCCAATCTCGTTGTGTCCTTCAATCTCCTGATTTCTCCTTCCTGCTTCATTCCTTGCTCCTTCACTTTCTCCTCTTACTCCAACCTATTTTTTTCCTTTTGTCGTTCAGTTTCAAATTCATACTCTTTCAGTTTCTCTTCCACTGTCTTTCTTGTTCCTCGTTCTGCAATCTCGTTATTTCCTTCAACTGACTGATTTCTTTCCCTGTCTCATTCCTTATTCTTTCAGTACTTTTCTGTTCCTCATTCTTTAATCTGGCCTTCGCTTCCAGCTGTTCGATCTGTACAGTATGGTTTCTTAACGTTTCATTTTCCGTTCTCTTCCTTTCCTCTTTTAACACTCTCAGTTCGTTTTGTAGTTCCTCTCTTTGTTTTGGTGTTTCTGTAACTCAGAAGCTTTCTTTTCTAATTCCTTTTTCATCTCTACACTCTTTTCCATTCTTCCTTCAACGTTTTACTATACTCTTGGCCATTTCCATGATTCTCGCCCACTCGGGTTGAATTGGTGGTTGAGAGTCACGCCCGTGTCATGCCATTCGTTGCGCCATAAAATAGCCGCTCGCTCCGTGCTGCGCTGAGGGGCGATCGCGCCCCCATTATGCGATCCAGTTTGCCGGTAAAGTCGTGCTCAGTAAATGGGGTTGAGCTTCCCTTTGATTAAAATTACAAAGAGTAGTACCATCCCGGGCCATGGATTCTAAATTATTACACATACATTTCTACCCGGCACCCGCTCGCCTTGAGACTCCATCTTATTTCTCGTAAGAGGTTAATTTAAATTGCTCGTAATTTGGAGGGAATCGGGGGTCGCTCCTCTCACCCCTGAACCGATTCCCGTGAATTTAGCTTGGAGACCGAGGTGGATTTGAATCACACTCCTGTACACCAGTGTTGGCGAATTCGCGCGCCGCCGGCGTGCGGACGGCCACGTAACTCGGATCGCGGCACGTCGCCCACCAGACGGACAATTCAGTCGTGACCTCCGGGAACTATCGCCCGGAGCCAGTCACGGGTGGGCCTTTCGACCTCACCACAATCGTGCCAATCGGCCACCGCGTAGGATAGGGTTGTTCGCCAAACTCGACCTACCTAAGTACCCGCGGATGGTAAACCGGGCGATCGTACCTCGCCGCAGGTCGACTCCGGACACGAGCCGCTTGGGCGGCCCGTTCCGTACTATCGGGATAACCGAGCGGTGTTATCGTCGACCTCGACGGTTCAGATTATTTACCGGGCGTATTAAGCCCAGTACGAACCCTTTACGTGAAGCAGGATGGAGGGTCAATAAAGAAAAGACGAAGCGAAACGGGAAAACAGTTCACACAATGCACATTTATTTCGCGACACACGGAAAGCACACATATACAGCCAAACAGTCAAAATGCACATATGAGCAACAAAACAAAAGCAACAACGACGCAGATTTACTACGACTACGTGCACACACGGCAACACTTATACAGTTCTACTTTACAGACGGCGCCAACACACATTTACTCAAGCAAAGGAAAGAAGCCACCCTCATAGACAAGGGGGCAGACAGGCCTGTAGGCCAATTGTGCGCGTGACCTGGAGGAGCGGCCAGGTCCGCGAGACCGAGGGGGTCCTACCGCGTCCTCGTGACGCGTTGGCGGACGAGCCGCAAATGTGGCTGCGCGGCGGTGCCCGACTTCGTGCTCCTTGGCGGGCTTCGCTGGCACGACGCTTGGAGTGGGGTGGAACGGGGCCCTCTTTGCACTATCTCAGCGCGGGGAAAGGGGGAATTGTTGATGCCTGGGGGAGGAGAATGGCTGGCTGGCTGGCTTGGGTCCCGCGACGAGCGATCCACACCGCGACCTCGTCGCCGACCGCCGTCCTTCTCGGACCCGAGCTCCTTTGCCTCTTCCCGCAACTCTTCTCATCCGACTCCAGAACCCAACTTGACTCAGCAACAAACTCTCTGGACTCCAACACTCCACCGCCTCCACTCGATTCCCTCTCTGACGATGACTCTCCAACCAAAACTGACTCACTCTGCCTTGCGCTCGCCCTTCTTATAGGCCGGCAGGAGAAACAATATGCAAATATCCGGATCAGGATGACCTCGGGGGCAGAGCCACGCTCGCCCATTGGTCGGAGGAAGGGGGCGTGAATCTCCCTGATCCTAGAATTTGCATATATCGATTTCACACAGACACGCCTGGAGGCAGGGCCAAGCGCCCCGCGCTTCCTAATTGGACGGATCAGAAGTGGGCGTGTAGCGTTTGTGATCCGAATTTTCCTCGGAAAGGCCGCTATTTGCGCTCGCGGCTCGGTGCGTATCGCTGAACGGGCCCAAGACAGCCCGACGCTCAGTGTTCACAGGTGGTGCGGGAATGGCCGTAGAAGGAGAGAGGTGAGGTGGAGAGGTTTTTCGGTGGTGGTTGATGGTTATGGTGCCGTTTGGGAATGACGGTGATGCGATGATGTGGGAGCGAGTTGTGAAGGTAAAGGTCGTGGCTGTTGGCGTTGTTGTTGTTGTCCGAGGGTTGGAGCGTGGTTGCAGTTGGTGACGATGGCTGGCGTGGTGGTTGTTGTGTGATGGGGTTGAGACGTGGTTAGTTCAAAATAAAGATAGAACAGAAAAACGGCTATCTCAAGTGTCGCAGCCCGAATGAATCGCACAAATTCCCTCTATACAACGGGTTTGGGGCTAACTACACATGTACTTAGAGATATCTCACCTACGGGCCCTGAATGGTGTTTTGCGAATTTCCACAGCCGTAACAATATATATACACATATTATGTATATATATATATACATATGTATATGTATGTACATATACATATACATATTCCAGGGTGGGTGCCTGGAAAAATGCCTGGTGTTGGCATAGTGGTTAGGGTAGCGGCTTGGGATCCAAAAGGTCCTGAGTTCAAGTCCGTTGGCTGCTTGAATTAATACACACCAGGAGGTTGACTCAGCCTGTCATCCTTCCGAGGTCGGCAAAGTGAGTACCAGTGGACTGGGCCCGGTGTATGCCCCGTTAAAATAGGTGTACCATATCCTGTTGTCGTAAGAGGCGACCAGGGTTGCGTCAGGAAGGGCATCCGGCGTAAAACCTGTGCCAAATCACTATGCGGATCATACGGATGATCCGCTGTGGGCGACCCCCTAACGGGAGCAGCCGAAAGAGAAGAAGAAGATGTATGTATATATATATATATATATTATATATATATATATATATATATATATATATATATATATCTAACACGTCGCTGTCTCTCTGTCTGTCTCTGTCTCTGTCTCTGTCTCTGTCTCTGTCTCTGTCTCTGTCTCTGTCTCTGTCTCTGTCTCTGTCTCTGTCTCTGTCTCTGTCTCTGTCTCTGTCTCTGTCTCTGTCTCTGTCTCTGTCTCTTCTCTCTCTCTCTCTCTCTCTCTCTCTCTCTCTCTCTCTCTTCTTCTCCTCTGTGGCTTTCTTTCTGTCTTCCAGAGGAGGAGCCAGAGGAGGAGGGTGTATGGATATGGACACCCAGCAGGATTAAAAACAAAACCTGTCAAAGCGCGGAGGAGCTCCTTGTGAGTCAACAGCCATCCATATCTAGTGCCCAACTGAGTTTGCGAACATCCTCCTGCAGTTGGGTTACTTTTTGGGGGGGAGGTTGGTGGCAGGATTTGCACTCTGGCCACCGTAAAACCATTTATTTCACAAAACTTACCATAAAAAAATCTGAAAACCCACTCCATAGGAGTACCTCCTGTGCAGCTGTTCTCCACAGGGCAGCTCATCGGATGACGGATTGGGCAAAGCCTTCTGGACCCCCACTCTTTGATGATAGGATGGAAACCACGGGGTAACTTTCCTGGGTCAGATTGTGGTCGTATGTGTCGGGGTGGTGCAGAGGTGTTGTCCACCAAAGGGCGATCTCCTTCGGGTGGGTGCCTGGAATATCCTATCCCGAAGAGAGGATGATCACCTGTCTCTGTTATCATCTGAGCTCAAGCGTTTGGATGTGAAACTCGATGGGTGACAGTTTATACTTTGGTGGAGAATCAAACCCAGGCTCGACAGCTCAAAGGGTGAATGCATGTATCTCTAAGTTATCCTATCAAACATCTGTGGAAAATGTACCGTGGAGATACTTTTGAAATCCAGTATAACTTTCTCATCTTTTTTTATCTAAAATATGATTATTGCTTCAACAAAGTCGATCTTTAATAGTCTTGTTACACTCATGTAATTTCTAATTACCCCCTAAACAGACTAATAAAAAGACAGCATTAAAGTTGTTTTGATGTGAATGACTTTTTGTACGAATGCTATGAGGTAGAAAGAGCTGTGAAATGGCAAGTGTTTTGCTCACTCTTTTAGCTTGATGGCTCCATTTGGCAGAAGCGAGCTGCTTTTCTACA
This sequence comes from Eptatretus atami, assembly GCA_035128595.1. Lineage (NCBI taxonomy): Eukaryota > Metazoa > Chordata > Myxini > Myxiniformes > Myxinidae > Eptatretus > Eptatretus atami. The sequence goes on from CM068960.1 coordinate 26,770,483, forward strand.
AAGCCTTTTGTGGGATAAACCACAGGCTGGGAATGTTTTGACATCTTAAAACCGCGACGAGAATTCTTGCTTTCACTCTTTACCATAGGCGTTTGTCCGTATTGTGCTCCTGCCTCTTTATGGTTTTCTTGCTCCCCATCACCCACTCACTTGACTCTTGTTTCTGGATTTGTTTATAACATAAGATAAACTTTAAGATTTGTTATTTAATTACAGGATATGTTTTAAGATAAGTAAGTATGCAAGTGAGATGTTACATTGCAGTAAGAACTGGGTTTTAAAACAACTCCTTCTGATATCGTTTTTTCTACAGCATCGCAAGAAGCACTATCAAACGATGATGCTGTTGGTGTAAGGATTGATGATCAGAAACCTTTAGTGCTTGCCAACCCTTTTGAGGAGGAAGGAGAGATGCAGGAAGAGGACTCTTGTGGTGTGCTTGAAGAAGTGGGAGGAATGCAGAAAGTCAGCACAGAAAGAAACACTGAAGATAAACATTCGCAATTGACTCAGAGAACAGAGAAAGAAGCCATCGATATGAACAAGTACCTGTTTGGTGCTCCTCGTGAAAAAGAGGACGACCTTGATGAGTAAGAAATATTGCTGTAAATGCAAAAAAAAAACATTTGTCCACCTCCTTCATCTTTTCACCTTTCGCTGTCCTTTCTTCTTGTCATGGAAATCACCTCTCTCAATGTTCGATAATGTTTCTCTTTCAAACCTCTGTCACACCAAGCTGGGAGTGGTTTGTGGCAAAATTGCCATTTGGTGCAATAGAAGTACAGTATAAAAGTGTACTGATTGAAAGATTGAAATTTTTTTTAATGGGCTCGCTCTTAACTAGCGCTTGACAATGAACAACTTCCTAATTGGGGCTCCGACACCCCTATCACCCACTATGTACCAATGATCCATGGTAGAGCCTGAGACATGGCCAGGATAAGTAACAACAGGTATTCAGGTATTCTGTAGTACACATATCTTATTTTGCTTTATTTTCCATTCACTTTTGTAGGAAGTCATATTTGCACCTTATCCATCCACTTTTTCAGTCACACAGTTCATTTCTTTACTCAGTGCAATCCTGGTATTTCTACTTGCCCTTTCTTCTTCTTCTTTCCTTTTACGCATACTGCTTTCAGGAATAAGGTTTCTCTCTGTCTCCTCTGTCTGTCACTCCACCTGTTTGTTCTGCATTGTGTGTCGGCTGCCAGGCGGTTGATTGACATGCACTCCATCCAGAAGCGTACGCTGTTAGCATCAGCACATCTCACTCGCACTAACCTATGGCCCTGCGAGACATGCACTAATGTCTTGTTGCTTGATGCAGAAAGGAGAAAAACTGCTCGGGCTTTTTGGATAATCCTTATCCAATTGTATGAGCCATTTAAAAGTGCAAGAATTGACTGTTCATACATTTTAGCAGTGTTAAAACTTGTTTGTTTTTCCTTTTTTCTCGATGCTCGCTTTAAACTTTCGTTCATCTCTTCCACACTTAACTTGTCAATCTTTAAAATATCTTTTTACGGGGGTGGGTCGTTGTGTCGGGACCTACACAAAATCCCGGACTTCCTAAATTGGTTAATCGCAAGGCTGAAGTCTTGCGTCATAGCGACACTTTATTGGTTGTCACCACTTCAGCAGTCCACCGAGGCCATATTGTGTGAGCCTCAAACAGGAGATTTTATAAACTTGTGTATAAATTGATGAAACATCGCTCACATGCACTTCTGTCAAATCAACAATTATTCAATGATTTGTTACATCTCATACCTTTCAGGATTGTACCTCTTTAAAATGGCAGAGGAATCAGAGGGATGTGATGGCCAAACATCAAGTTATGGAAAACAAAAGGCATTGTAAGAGTTTATTTTAAGTGGAAATTATTGCAATCCATTTTGATCATTGGGTTTTCAAAAACAGCGTAAGGTATTGAAGCTTGGTTGTAATTAAGATGCCAAAAGATAGATCTGACTGAGCCTCACTGTACAATTGTTCACGGATGCCAGTGGTACATTGCCATCACATTGGGAGTTCCAAAGCAACTCTGGGGATGGAAGATAAGTTGTGCCAGTTTTGAATATGGCATAGGCAGGCTAAAATTATCGACAGACCATGTCACAATGACCTTAATGCATGGAATGGCACAATTGTGCATGTGATGTTTACCAGAACTTGGTACAAGGTGCTGGTTACAGGGTACATGCTGTTGCAAATGATGTACTGCACCAACACCATTCCTCCAGTTTGCAGTGAGTGGTACATGCTTGCGTTGCACCTCCATAGGCTACGTTCTGCTGCTCAGATAAATTGTTGTTGCCAGTTTGTGATTGTCAAGTTATTATAGAATGTTGCTGTGTCCATTACTGTACCTATAGTCCCAGACGTCTTTATATTTGCCTTTTGTCTTGCTTATTCAGGGAATATAGCAGGGCACGCAGATTGCCAGGACTTTCCTTTCTTTCTCTCTCTCTCTCTCCTCTCCTCTCTCTCCTTCTCTCCCTCTCTCTCTCTCTCTCTCTGCCTCTCTCTTTCTCACTCCCTCTCTTTCTCTCTCACCTTCTTCCCTCCTCACTCCTCTCTCTCTCTCTCTCTCTCTCTCTCTCTCTCTCTCTCTCTCCTCTCTCTCTCTCTCTCTCTCTCCTCTCTTCTCTCTCCTCCCCCCTCCTCTCTCTCTCTCTCTCTCTCTCCCCTCCCCCCTCTCCTCTCCTCTTCTCTCTCTCTCCCTCCCTATCTCTCTCTCCCCCCTTCTCTCTCCCTCCCTCTCTCTCTCTTTATCTCTCTACCTCTCTCCCGCCCTCTCCTCTCTCTCTCCCTCCCTATCGCTCTCTCCCTCCTATCTCTCTTTATCTCTCTACCTCTCTCCTCGCCCTCTCTCTCTCTCCCTCCCTATCTCTCTCTCCCTCCTATCTCTCTCCCTCCCTCCTCTCTTTATCTCTCTACCTCTCTCCCCGCCCTCTCTCTCTCTCTCCTCCCTATCTCTCTCCCCTCTCTCTTTATCTCTCTACCTCTCTCCCGCCCTCTCTCCCGCCCTCTTCTCCCCGCCCTCTCTCCCCGCCCTCTCTCTCTCTCTCTCTCTCTCTCTCTCTCATTCTCTCCCACTCTCCCTCCATCCCTCCCTTTGAGCATTATTATACCGGCCGAGACTGTTTTCACTCTACACCCACAATTCCTCCTTTTGTGCTGTGAGGCTTCTGTCAGTCTGTTACTATTTTCCCTACACCCAATTTTGTTTCTGCATGTTCACCCTTTTCTCTTTGTTATTCTCTTCCCTGAGCCTCAATGTTTGTGTAAAGATGTGCACAATGACAAATCCAATAAGTCGGTTGTGAATGAATAACCTTACTGTCCCAATACCTTTGATTCTTTTATGTGTGCTGTAATATATATTATTGTGAACATATATTTGACCAGGATTCAGTTATTAATTTGATCTTCTGGTTGCATCATAATTGACATGAGGCCACGAGCTAATCCAGTGCCCTAATAAATTGTTGCAGCAATTAGAATTTGCCAGTGGTACCATACTAGCAGCACACAAGAATACATGTTTATTTACGAAATTTACTGTGGAGTCTTTTACCTGCACAAGAAGGTACAGGAAAGCAGGGAAGCTGGATTAGCAACCCTCGAAAATAGGGTGTACTCAATGAGGTTAACACCTGGCCCGTGAAGCACTTTGGTAAACTAGAAGGGCACTCGGTAGAGTGCATACCTCCACCAGGCTGATTAGTTTACATTTTGTATTCGACTCATAGGCCGGATCTGGATTCGGACCTGAACTAAAATTTAATCGGCTTGTTTTTGTCACCTAACCAACTCATCCACCAAGTTTCGTCCGAAATCGTCCACAACTTTTTGAGATATTTTGTTCACAGACAGACAGACAGATGAGTGAAAACATAACCTCCATCCACCTTCGGTGGCAGAGGTAAAAATTTAATTTGGATCTTGTTCCATCTGAAATCAAACCCAGTCAAGACAGCTGTAGTGGCAAGCTCTGCTATTCCTTCTTTTGAATGAAATATAAAATGCTGTTCCATATATGTATTATCCAACGCCACAGAGCTTTTAACGATACAGAGCCTCACCGCATATTTACAGTCGAACCAAGTCAATGGTGTGCCATCGCAAATCCCCACACTTCCCACCTCAAGTAGTGTTGAAAGATGGCAAAAAGTTCCTCCAGGAATGACGCAATATCAAATTTTGAGTTTAAAAATACTTGTTTTGACCTCTGTGACCTGAAGTCCCCACCCCCTGAAGCATGAACCTGGGGGTCAAATCCAAAAAATCGTTCCATATTTCATGTGCCCCCCATTGTTGATTGCATAAACAAAGTTTCATTTAATTCTGTGCTCCTAATTGCATTTTTGGTATTTGACTTTTTGACCCACCCCAAGGACCCAGGGGTCGGGGCCAGAAATTATACTGCTCTCAAACCTTCTTGTCACGTGGTGATCATAACTACCAAGTTAGGTGAATGGGTAGCCTGGTGTTGGCTTAGTGGTTAGGGTGGTGTCTTGGGATCCTAGGGTCCTGAGTTCAAGCCCCGTTGGCTGCTGAATTAATACACCAGGGGGTTGACTCAGCCTGTCATCCTTCCAAGGTCGGCGAAATGAGTACCAGTGTGTACTGGTAGAGGGACAATGCATCAGCGACACAGTCGCACTTCCAAGAAATGATAGCTACCCTGGAAGCTAAGCTGCCATACGCAAGAAGAAGAAGTTTGGTGAATTACTACACAACCGTTTAGGAGGAGATAGTATGATGGCCGGGCAGACAGCCGGAGCCAATTACAATACCCACCCCGTTTATTAAAAAAAGTGCAGGGATGATTGCATTATGCAGCTGAAAATGAACAATCTATATTGAAGTCGGTGTGTGTGTGAATTCACACACTCATTCACTGACACAGACTAATTACAATAACCTCTCCCATTGCAATAGCATGAGATCCAGATCATGTACAATCACACAGAGCTTCAGTTCTGCTGAAGCAGTTTCTCTGGCTGGGGTTACAATCCTGGATGGATCATCACTGCAACACAGGAAGTCAGGGCAGGCATTTTGAAATTGTTCAGGGTGCCGGCAATAGCTCACCTACTCTTTGTGAAGGACACCATGTGATCTTTAACATCCACCAACTAATGCGAGCAGATGGGACACCCAGTTTAACGTCCATCTGAGGGGCAGCACACACATTCATGAATCACCCTGCATGTGAAACACCAGGTTGACGGTTTATAGCTGTGTTGGGATTTGAACCCAGGCTAGACAGCTTGGAGGTGAGTGTGAAATTTGCATACCTGTAGGCCATCTTGCCAGCCTCAAATAACATGCAAGGCTAAAAATATATTATGCGTCAATGCTATATTTTTGAGGGGGGTTGGGGGTGCTAAACAGAGAAATTTTATTTGTAAAATGGATATAAATGCTGTTGTCCAATAAGATTGATACCTTAAGGCAGCCATATTGAATAATTAGATTCTCTGGAAACCAATTTGGCCTTAGGATAATTACTAGGTCACTAAAAGATTCCCATCTCTAAAATTTACAACTGATAAGTATCTTCTGATGTATAAACATAATACTTGCAATGTGTGAGGATTTTTTTTCTGCCTCTGTGACCTGACCCGGCAGGTCTAATCCATTTTATGAACCTCCAACTTCACCTCCTGCCAAGGTTCACTCCAAAGGGAAGCGTGCTGCACCTTTGCCACCCACAGAGCTTTTCCATTCTCCAGTGCCATCGGTTCTCATAAGCAGCACACCGAGCTCTATGAGCCCGATGGAGGCCCAGAAAGACGGAGGTTTAGAGATATCTGCTCCACCTACGTCGACTCCAAATATTAAGCTTCATGCCCAGAAGATTGCAGCCTCTCCTAAGGTTTGTCACATATGAGTGAGGGACCTCCATAGCTACTGTACGTTGTTTTCTTGCTGTAATGAGCTTAAGGAGTGATCTTCAGCTGTGATATATCTGCCTTCATGAATGTTATTGAGCGATAGTCATTGTTGCTCATGGAAGGTAACTTATAGCACTGTGTTTTACACGTATTAGGATTGATGTTCCATTGCATTCTCTTTTTCTGGTGGAATATTTTGATGGATGAAATCAACAGGACATTGATTGGGGTATGCTAATCAACGTGGGAAGCAAGGAGAAGCTGATATTTTGGGTGGTAACCCTTCATCAGAGCAAAAGAGAGAGATGGGATATGGACGAGGGTTGATATAGGGTGGGAGCGAGTTAGATATTCGCATAAGAGTGAGGTCATGGAGCATGTGGGGGTTAGAATGTACGTAATTTTGACAGGGAAGGTTAGCTCAGGAGTTAAAACTTAATGAAACCGGAACTGGTAGAAAAGTGAAAATAACAGAGAAAGAAAACTAGTAGCGACAAGACATTCGATGAATAAATGATTGAAACTTTAAAAACTGATACAAATAATAGTAATAATCATAAATAATATAATTTTTAAAATGGGAAGTTAAAATTACAAAATAAACAATAATAATTTAAATAGAAAGATCAATGTAATGGGGGAGAGAAATGAGGGAGAAAAGGGAAAGAGGAAAAGGAGGATAATAGAGAAGAGGAGAAGTGAAGGAGAGTGAGAAGAGAAAAAGGAGAGGTAAGATAGATAAAATGAAATACAGTAAAATAAAAGGGGCAAAAAACATACAGAGGGAAATTATCGAAAGGTTATCAGAGGCAGGAGGTTTAAATGAATGAAAAGTGCTCGTTGGTCCCATGGGGAGCCAAAGTGCCGACCCTGTCGTTCAGACTCTTTGCACTTACGACTGACTGTCCATGGTGCTCAAATGGAGAAAAATACTGCCATGCGGCTGAATGAATGTCTGGGAAGATTGAAGTGTTAAGCAACCAGTTTGGAGAAGTCTGTGCTGTTGGTTCGTACATTCAGCATTAAGTATTGATGGAAGTGATCACCTAGGAATATTTTGATGGATGACATTCAACTATCCTCTCATGGTCTAAGCCTTGGTTTTTCAAACCCGGGGGCGCGACCCAAAGTGGGGTCGCCGAGCAAATTTTGTGGGGTCGCGGGCGGCCGCTTGCAGCGAAAAAAAATTGTCTATTTTTGATCGGTGTTCGCTTTTATGGGATGTAATATAAATTGTTCGTTCAAAGTATGGGAACCGGCGCAACATGACACTTGGAATGGGATCCAGCCGATGCGCGGGCTCACTGAAGGGCGGTTCATTTTGGCGGGAAATTAGTGGTTGATCCACGGCCTCTCAGACTCAGACTCTGACTCTATCATTAAGTCTATTCACGTCTCCACGTACGACTCGAGACCTTATTTGTGATGGCAGCACCGGCCACCCAGCAAATCTCGAGAACGTTCTTACCAGGATAAATTTCTTGACCTTGGATTTTACTACGTGGTGGATAAAAGTGGGGCACAGAGGCCTCAGTGTGTGATTTGTTTCGAAGTGCTTTCTACGGAGTTTATGAAACAAAATAAGTTGCAGAGGCATTTGACGACAAACATGCGCCTTATCAGGATAAGGAGAGAGCGTTCTTTGAGAGGAAACTTCTTGCACTCAAGAATACGCGTCTTGACAGAGAGGGTACATGCCATCAGACCAATTCTCGGGCATTTAGAGGCCTCGTATCGAGTGTCGCTCCATGTTGCCAAGACTAAAAAGCCTCACTCTATTGCGGAAGAACTCGTGTTGCCATGTGCAAAGGACATGGTATCTCTGATGGTTGGGGAGGAAGCGGCAAAGAAACTGGCAGTTATACCCCTCTCCAACAACACCATCCAACGCAGAATTGAAATATGAGTCTGGACGTAACGGCTCAGGTCGTACAGAAGATCAAGGAATCGCCGTGGCACGCCATACAGTTGGACGAGTCCACTGATATTGCATCGTACGCGCAACTCATCATCTGGGTCTGCTTCATCAAGGCTGATAATTTTGTCGATGAGCCTCTGCTCATCAAACCATTGGAGGCCACCACCAAAGGCGAGGACATTTTTGGGAAAGTAGAGAAGTTCTATCGTGACCATGATCTGGACTTCGGAAAGTTGCTCGGTTCTACAACAGACGGCGTGCCAGCAATGTTAGGGTGCGTTCTGGATTCAAGGCTAAATTGCTTGAGGTGGCTCCTCAGACCTCCATGGTACACTGCATGATTCACCGGAAAGCCTCGCCTCTCGTACTTTGCCAGAAACCTTGCAGAGCGTGCTCTCAGAAGTCGTAAAAATGGTGAATCACATCAAATCGAGCCCCTCAACATAGGTTATTCAGGCTATTCTGCCAGAGATGGACGCCGACATAAGAATTTACTATTCCACACTCGAGTCAGATGGTTATCTGAGGAAACCTTCTTCTGCCAGTTTACGAGCTCAAAGATGAACTGAAGGAGTTCCTACGCACACAAGGGAAAACTGCATGGGTAGCGTTGCTTGAGTCGGACTCTTGGCTGTCAGAACTGTGCTATCTCGTTGACATATTTGAACGTCTCAATGTCCTCAACCCTCCCTCCAAGGCAAAGACGCCAACCTCATGATTTTTCACGACAAAATGAGCGGATTTCTGGCGACTCTAAAATTACTGGCAGACAAGCAGCTGTTAAGCGCTTCAGCTTTTTCCCCCGTCTGGTGGAGCCATCTAACAACCTGCCAGTACGAGATACTGAGCTCGACAGTCTTTCTGGGAGATAGCACGTCACCTTCGGTCGCTCATTGAACAGTTCGAGCACTATTTCCCTAAGCTGGATGTGCAGTCCTTTTCTGTGGTTTGGGACCCTTTCACGGCTCCACTGGACTTGATTGCTGATGAAGATGAATACAGCACAGGAAGAGCTTGTACAGCTCCAGCAGGATTCAGGAGCGCAGCTCTTGCGCGGACGAATTCGTTGTCGACATTCTGGTGCAAAAATGCTGCCGTCGTACCCGACCCTGTCACGGCGCATCATTAAGATTCTCATGCCATACCTTCATCATACTTTTGTGAGCAGTCGTTCTCCACCATGGTGGTGATTAAAACAAAGTACAGAAATCGCCTAGAAATGGAGCATGATATGATCTCTGGCATTGTCATCTACTTCTCCACGAATAGAGAAGTTGGTTTCTGAAAAACAGGCTCATCCTTCTCACTGATATAGCTAAACGTCATTCGGACTAAACTTCTGAAACATTCAACTGTACTATTTGGATACTGTCGGCTATTCTCCGTTTACTCGTCTATGAAAACATGACGATGGTGAATAAAGTAAACAGTAAATGTTCTTGTGTCATATGAAATCTTATCTTATATATTATGAATTGGGTTTTGATCTTTTGGGTCACGCGATGTAGAGAGGTTCTGAAATTGGGTCACCACTAAAAAAAGTTTGAAAACACTGGTCTAAGCTAAGGCTAAACGTTTGTCAACAGCCAAGTCATAAAACTAGCTTATTAGTTCATTTTGAAAGGCACCATTACTTTGGGGTGTCTCCTCACTGTGGTTGGCTTTCACAAGGAACTGATTTATTTATTATTCATGCACGTGGGGTTTGGAGGGGATTGGGGGTGCTAAACAGAGAAAATTGACATTCTACTACTGTACATAAAATAAGACAATTGTGTGTGTGTGTGTGTGTGTGTGTGTGTGTGTGTGTGTGTGTGTGTGTTGTTTGTGTGTGTGTTGGTGACACGTCTGATAATAATTGAATTGAAAATGGCTGGGCCATCTCCACCAAACTTTACATGCATGCTTGGCTTACCCAGGGTCGTGTCTCGTGTCATGGGCACAAAATAACCCCATCCCCCCTCCCACGATCCCCACCACGGGGGTGGAGAGATGATTTATGATATTCCCCTGTACACATGGCACAGTGCAAGTTAAGTGGTTTACTGACTCCTGCTGGAGAACAACAGGGGGATTACTAGCCACAGTAACAAAATATACCCCCCCCCCTTTCTCTGCCACCCATGCTCAGACAATCCAAATGGAGTGGGTGTTTCTAGTTGAGAAAAATGATTTGGGGAGTGTGTGGAAAGCATAAAGAGAAGGAAATGATGGTTGAAGGAAATTGTAATGAGGGGAGGGGAAGAGTAGCATATCTCTCATAGTTATTTTCACACTCCCAAATATTGCAGTGGTGTTGTCATATTGGATTAGGGTTGGCGGGTGGGGAAGGGTTGGAAATTCTGAATTATTTGTGTACATATTAAATATATTACGTCTCACGATCTGCTCTTATGCTCTCTTGTGTTTATTATTCTCATTTCTTTTTGGGTCATCTCTACCGAGATGACCTAATAAAGCCAGACCAAATGTCCGTCCGTCCGTCACAATTTTTCTTTCCGATCTTGATGAAACTTAGTATGTGGGTAGAGGTCGATGAGTGTTGCACAACGATATAACTTTTGCCCGGGTTCAAGGTCAGGGTCAGGTCACGAGGTCACGTAAGTTATAAAAATCGCCATTTTTCAAAACCTATCTAGTCTGCCATTCTACAAGATATTCGGCAACTGTTTATTGATTATGATAGTAAAAAATATTATCTGTAGCTAACGCGAAGATTTTTGAATTTCCTTCCCGTTTGGCCCCACGTAACCTGGAAGATGGTCAAAAACACCTCCCGGTACAAAGAAAACTTTTTACTTCCGATCTTGATGAATTTGGTATGTGGGTAGAGGTCGATGAGTGATACCCAACGACATATTTTTTGTCGGATTCGAGGTCAGGGTCAAGGTCACGAGGTCACGAAAGTTGTGAAAGTCGCCATTTTCAAACTATCTAGTCTGTCATTTTAGGAGATATCTGGCAACGGTTCATCGATTATGATAGTAAAAAACATTATAGAGATGACTGTCACCCCACACGGGGGGTAATTTTTTATTTTCTCAATCCACTACCAAGTGGACATGCCACTTATAACTGCGAGCAGTTTATGCGGGTACCGAACGAGACGCCTGTGCCAATGACGATGCCATCCCACGCTGCCCATTCCGATGACGATGCTGTCCCACACTACCCATTGCGATGATGGTGCCGTCCTATTTGTCATATTTCTCAAACTATATTTCTCATGACGAGTCCATCCCAAGAACGCCAATTATAACTGTGAGCGGTGATTTCTACGTGGGCACTTACAAAACTGTGAACCACGAGGAATTAAGTTTGATGACTCTGACACCATAGTTCACAAGGTTTGGCAGCTATATTGGATTGACGGAAAACGTTTGAAAATGTTTTTCTCCGAAACTACTTTAACAATGATGTTTTAGTTGTCAAACATTTTCGCCGTGGGGTACTCGATGATATACCTAAAGTTTCGCATCGGATTGGTCCAGCGGTTTGACAGAAGGAGATG
>CM068960.1:26787784-26795284 GCA_035128595.1 Eptatretus atami
CTGGCCTCCAAAGCCAGTCGCCGCTGGGAATCTTCCATCGTCAAAGTCCTTCCTCGGCCCACCTGAGCTCTGACCATTACAAAGCTTTGTCTGCAGGCCTGATGGAGTAATGCTCTCCCTCTGGCTGGTGCTCCTGCCTCCCACTTTCTGGTTCACACTGTGGAAACCAAGGCATTTCGGATACATGGCTTCGTCGATGAGCTGAGTCTTTGGGCTCTCACTCTCTACCAGAGGTAGGTCGGTGGTCTTTCTGTCTTCTAGTCTCCTCTCCAGTTCGCCCCCCCCGACTGTCGCGATTTGTCCCACCATATTTCCGCAGAGGGCGCTAAAGGTCCCAACAACCCCTTCTGGTAAACAATACAAAATCATGAATCACTGCTCACTTCACCTTTCTTCCTCTTTTTTCACCTTTGGAATAAACTCCTCCTCTAGTTCAATCCATTCTTCCCTAGGCTTCAAAACGCTGTTACCACACCTCTATCACCCTGTCAAATCTCTAAATATTTTCTAGACCCGTTAATCCACCCAAGCCCACACTCAAATTCCTGCTTTCCTTCTTCAAAGTCCTGTAATATCCATCTTGTATTCCGCGTGTTCCCGCCATCCTCTCCTTCCACAGATCTCCTAATGTCTCTGTTCCCACTGTTTTGTCTTTCCCACTACTGCCTCATCTCGTGCCCTCTCTTGCTGTGCATTGTTGTGTACTTCATACGAGCTTCGATAAGTATACAAAAAAAACAACACTCCATGTTATTTTTGCCCCAAAAAGAGAACCCGTGTTATTTTGGCCCCACAAAAGAGACTAGTGCTATTTGGTTGCCAAAAAAGAGGACCCATGTTATTTTGGCCCCAAAAAAGAGAACTCCATTTATTTTTGCCCCAAAAAGAGAACCCCGTGTTATTTTGAACCCCAAAAAAGAGAACTCCGCGTTTTTTGCCCAAAAAGAGGACCCCGTGTTATTTGTGCCAAAAAAAAGAGAACTCCGTGTATTTTCACCAACAAAAGAGAACCCCGTGTTATTTGGCCTCAAAAAGAGAATCCGTGTTATTGGCCAAAAAGAGGACCCCGTGTATTTTGGCCACAATAAAGAGAATCTCGTGTAATTTTCACCCAAAAAGAGAACCCGTTATTTTTTGTCCATAAAAAGAGAATCCGCGTTATTTTCGCCCAAAAGAGCCGTTGTTATTTTGGCCCAAAAAAGAGACTCCGTGTAATTTTCACCCCAAAAGAGAACCTGTTGTTATTTTGCCCCCAAGAAAGAGCACCGTGTTTAATTTGGCGAAATAAGAGGACTAATGTGATTTGGCACAAAAAAGAGAAGTCCGTGTTATTTTGGCCCAAAAAAAGAGGACCCATGTTATTTTCGCCCAAAAAGTGGACCATGTTATTCCCCCCCCCAACAAAACTCCATGTTATTTTCAACCCAAAAGAGACCGGTGTTACTGTTGGCAAAAAAAAGAGGACCATTTATTTTGCACAAAAAAAGAGGACTCCATGTACTTCGGCAAAAAAAAGAGGACTCCGTCTTATTTTCGCCAAAGGCCCCAAAAAAGAGGACTCATGTATTTTCACACTCGCTTTACGATGTTACTTAGACTCGACTACAAAAAATCTGAAGCAATTCCCATTTTTATTGCCTTTCTTCCTTGGAAAAACAAATGCCATGGTTACGTTTTCATTTACCAATCGCCTTGCTATCACTTACAGCCAGACTTTTGTCTATCAACGTTTCATTGAGTGCTTGCTTGAGCCACTTAGGGCCCCGTCTCGAAGATTGTGAAAGTGCGAGTCTGCTTTTAAGTTGATGACGTCAAAGGTCATCGTGGTCAGACAGCCAATATTAGAGTGAAAAAAAGCAGATCCTTCAAAAAACCGTCTTCTCACAGACTCAATCCCAAGTAGTCCAGAAAATAAAAGATACCAAAATATCCAGGATATTGGAAATGTAGCTTTCCCAGGAAAGATCATGGCAGATCGTGAGACCCAGAAGCTTGAAAGAAAGGACTTATTCCAGAGGATTGTTGAGAAAGTGGATGGGGAGGGTCTCTAAACGGTCCTTTCGGAGAGACATAGTGAGAGTGTGAGATTTGTCCGGATTGAAAGACATGTTCCACGTGTTGGACTAGTTTGTGATTTTACCCAGATCTGCAGTGAGCGAAGAAGCTGCTGCATGCCGGTCTGAGAGATGACAGATTGTACGGCAGAGGGTGGAGTCATCAGCAAAGCGATAAAGAGGATTTTCCAGAGAGTTGGAGAGATCCTTGATGAAAACCAGAGTTCTCTTTTTGGGGCCAAAATAACACGGGGTCCTCTTTTTTTGGGCCAAAATATCACGGAGTTCTCTTTTTTTGGGGCCAAAATAACACGGGGTTCTCTTTTTGGGGCCAAAATAACCCAAATAAGAGGACTCCATGTCCGATGTTTTTTATGGGGGGGGGGCGGTGAAAATAACACCGAGTCCTATTTTTGGGGGCAAAATAAAATGCAGTCCTTTTTTTTAGGGGAATTTTGGGCTGAAATATTTTTTGTGCACTGGTCCCAAAAAAATCTTAATCTGACTCTGGACGTATGTCATCATAAATTTACACTCTGCCTCTCATTGGGTAAGGGATAACATTTGTGAAGTTTCATGTTGATCGGATAAGGTTCATTTTTCTATCCAAAATGCCTGCCAAACCATGTAATTTATGACATCGTCATTTTAACACTAAACGCAGTAATTGTGTTGGATGATATTTGTAAAGTTTCGCATCTATAGCTTAACCTGTTTCAGAGAAATAATTTTTTTAATACTTTACTTCAATCCAATATGGCTGCTACACCATGTGACCAATTATTTTTTTGTGAACACCCTTTAATCACCATGCCTCGTCCATGACAAACCTAAAACCTTTATAAATCATCTTTCCTCAATCTGTTCAACTGATCGACGTGAAATTTTACGTGTAATCCAATATGGCTGCAAGACCATGTGACCTTTGACGTTAAAATTTACACCCTATATTTCCCAAACATTGTAGATCATGTTTGTGGAGTTTCACATCGATGTAGTAAGCCATTCTGAGCAGCCCAGAGGGGAGAGCAGTACTCCATCAGGCTGCAGACGAAAGCTTTGTAAGTGGTCAGGAGCTCAGGTGGGCCGAGGAAGGACTTTGCACGATGGAAGATTCCCAGTGTGAAAAAATGAAGATTCGAAAATGAAAAATCGAGCTCCGTGGGACTATGCAGGTGCCATTGGGCTAACCAAATACTGAAACCCCTGCCAGATTTGACAAACCCCCTCGGAGAAGATGTAACTTGAAATCGGCTACCCCCTAAAAACACATGTTTTTGTGCGTGGCTCCGCCCATAATGGGCGCAGCACGCCCATTCTCAGGAAAATACAACTACATCATGATATAAACCTCCCACCCAAATTTTATCAGGATCGGATCAAAACCCATGGAGCTATGCTCGGGACAGACAGACAGACAGACACGCACCCATAACGAATATAGTGGTCACTTACTGACTCGTGAACCAATAAACCCCAAAAATTGCCTGCCTCGGTGGAAGAATAATAGAATAATCTGCCCATGTAAAACATAGTGTGTATTTGTCTGTCCCCCTTCATAAGGACGATTACAGTAGGGTTTTAAAGACCAATCTTTTAACATGACTGTGTGTTCACTACGGTTTTTTTTTTTCAGGATAAAAAAACACAAAAAACATTTTCCATAAATAGTAATTACGTGTGCTATTGGAATTATAGATGGTGACTTGCAAACCGAGCCTCAAGGGCAGTGTACAGAAACGTTTTTTTTTAAATAACAATAAATACAAGGCGTAGGGAGGTGAAATTCGCTGCACATGATGTGCAACACGCGCAGAGTAAAATGAGTGTTCCTTTACGTCTGTGGGATGACGAATAAATATGGAAGATGTAAGCACACCTGACGCCCCGCCGAGGCTTCAGACTTTGGCATGCTCACAAGGCTGTACTGTAGAAATGAAACGTCCCAGAAGATCAAGAAAATAGTCACATTTGTGCAAGTAGTTTATTAAAACAACACTTTTTATTGCTATGAAACATTAAATCTTCCAGTGTCCTTGAATATTTCAAATAAAATAATTCCAACTCCTCATTTTTGACTGGCTTTTATACTAGTATAGAATAAACATAACAAAGTCAATAGAGTACTCGCCTGGTAACACTTGTTACTTTCATATACAATACAAAAACAATACGGTACCCATCGGTACCCTAACTCCCTTTGTGAGCAGCCTTTTTGGCTGCTGGTTGCATCTCTGGTTAGGGGGATGGCTATGCTGCAGATGCAGTGCTCCTATTACCAGTACACTGGTGCTTATTTTGCCGACCTCAGAAGGATGACAGGTTGAGTTAACCCCCTGGTGCTAATTTAGCGGTCGACAGGGCTCAAACACAGGACCCAAGGATCCCACACCACCACCCTAACCGCGAAGCCAACACCAGGCGTACCGTAACTAGGGAGTTCATAGAACACCTTACCAATGTGCTGTCTTGAGAAACATGGACATGGGCGGAGTCTACGAATGGCAAAGTTGATTGGTCGTGATGATGTAAAATGCCGTAATATTTTGTCCAAGTACTGCTAAACGGAAGGGTTTTGTAAGTTTCAAAAAGGTGAGATGTGTTCTGCAGTGTTCACTTGTATAATTAAATTGAAATAAAATAAAGATTTTTAAAGATCGCAGAAAAATATTTTTTGGAAGTTTACCGACGTTGATACGGCATATTTTACACCACCTTATTTAACACGTTACATTAGTTCTTCATGCCAGTTGATTGATTGTCCTTTATGATGTCCTTAAAAATAGTAAGTTTCCTGTTTGGAATGGTTTTCAATTTTGTTTGACTGCCAGACAGGTAGACAAAGTAAAACAATTATCTCACTCCTCTCTGCGCATGCGCAATCGGGCCAAATTCAGAACCAAAGTACTCCTTAACTGCAGGTTCATTTTCTGATTCATGTTCTGATTCGTGTTCAAAATATAATATTCAATTTAAATCAAGTTGTTCCTCGATCATAAACTGACGTTTTTAGACAGACAGACAGAAGTGAACCAACTGTTTAACTCCGTGTTTCAGTGATGATGATAATGATTTGAAGCCCATGCTCTTTACAGAACTCTGAATGTATTGTAACGAGTCGAGAAACGTTTTAAATCTAGAACCAATCCTGAATGGGTCACTACTGTAATGAAGGATATTTTGGTGTTGCTAATTTGGGCAAGAATTTTGAATATGTTCAGGTGGTGACGATAACTCGACTACTCTTCACAAAAGACACAATGGGATATTTTATCCCCAATGCTGGCAGACGGTCCTACAGCTTAACGTCCATCTGAACAATGATGGACGCACACACATTGATGCTTCGCCCTGCACGTGAAACACTAGGATTGCGGTTTATAGTTGGGTCAAAATTCAAACCCAGGTTAGATGGTGCTGAGGAAAGTGCACTTACCGGTACCTCTAGGTCTAGGTACTCAGTGTGCAATAGGATTTTGATGCTCCCCAAACTTGTGGTGATCAGGTCATCATATTTGCCACATAATACAAAATATATCGTGAATTTCGAATATAGATTTGAAAATAAATAAATTATTTATTTATACAAAGTCAAAGCTCATGGAACCAAGTGACTTAAGCACTCAAGCAAGCACTCCAACGAAACGGCTCTGGTTTGGCAAGCGATTAGCGATCGCCGATCAGTCATATAAACACCATGCGCCCGGAAATTCCCGGAATGTCAAGCAATGTCCGAATTGGACAAATTAACACTTTTTTGCAGTCGGAAACTGCTGTTGAGGTCAGTTAAGAAGTTAACATTTTGAAATTTGGCTGAGAGTAAGAGATTGTAGAGGTTATGATATGTGCAGAAATGAAATAAAGCCACCAACACTGGTGTCTCTGGGTGTTTATAAGCATTGTAATGTATCCAGAGATTCGAAGGTATGATGATCAGGCATTCAATGATATGAGTGTGGAAAGTGAAAAAAAACTTTATCATTAATAAACTGTTGCAGCCTGTTCCAAGTCAAGGCATTGGTGAGCAGGCCAAAAAACATGGTGAATTAAGACCCCAGCAAGGTAACCAAGGATGAGCCTTGATAAAGGATAATTATAATTAAGCAAGGTCGTTAATTATATTTAAAAGGGGTGTTTAAATTAACCCAAACATCCAATTTTCATTCATGCACTACCTTCCATCCATCCATTGGGACCATACTCTGTGTAGAGCTTGGTGATGCCCAAGCAGTTTCCTTGGCTATTGGACACAATCCTGGACGGTCACCACTCCGACACAGTAACCAGCATGCTGGCACTCATTTTGCCGACCTCAGAAGGATGACAGCAGCCACCTGGTATTAATTCAACAGCTGAGCGGGATTTGAACTCAGGATCCAAGGATCCCAAGCCCACCACCCAAACCATTGAGCCAACACCAGACATATGCACTATCTTGCAGTCCCCTAAGTATGCATGCAAGGTTTCATGGTTTTGGAGTTATGAAGGATACACACTGACTGATTGACTGACACACTGACACACACTGACATTTATTATTATTGATATAATTATGGGCCAAGCATCAACAATTAGATAGTTTGTCTTCTGAGGTGTGAATTTTTCCCATAACTAAGGTGTTTTTGATTTGATCTTTCAAAGCAGTTTTACCGTCTTATCATCGTTGTTTATCTGATCTTTGAGGTTGGTAAAGCGTTGGTTCAGATTTAATGAATATGTACGGGCCTTTTTTCCTGTTTGTGGATTACCAATGCCTTATCTTATCCGAAAGAGTGTTGGCTTTGTGTTTGTTTGCCAAGGGATAATGCTATGTGGTGTATGCCTGGCATCCTGTGGATCGATTGATGTTATTAACAGCTGGGCAGCACGTAAACCCATTTTAATAGGCTTAAAATTGTTTTTGCCTTTTTACCTGTTATTGCTCAAGTCTTCATTGAGGAATAGATGATGAAAGTTTTGCACCAAATCTAAGAATAGAGTAATCCATCTGGTGTCAATTTTAGAGCTGCATATGCACGCACACTCCAGGAGGTCCTAAATGCTCTTTCCGTGGTGGGAATTATTCGAGCATACTGAGACCTTCTAGTTGAGCTGCAGACATCACGAGGGGTGTGGGTGGAGGAGGAGGGTGCAGCAGCTTTGTGCAAAATGTGCATTCCATCACGTTGTTCTAACCCTGTAGCTACGTTCTCTTTGTTGGCCACTTCATCGGCAGTGATCAAAGCTAATTTGTCAAACGTTCACTCTCAAAACAGCAGTGTGTATTTCTTGCCTCAAATGTTGCATTTGGTTGGAACACAGTATTCATTGTGTTTTCTGGACTGGCAGGATGGCTTAGAGGTATGCACACTCACCTCTAAGCTGTCTAGCCTGGGTTTAAATCCTAACTCGGCTATAAACTGTCATCCCGGTGTTTCACAGTCAGGATGATTCATCAATGTGTGTG
>CM068960.1:26800284-26801513 GCA_035128595.1 Eptatretus atami
ACTTTCGTGAAATCGTACCAAACTTCTGGGCTGCACCTAGCTCTCCGTCTCTTGTCCTAAGCATGTTTTTTGAATTTTATTGGAAAAAAGAAAGTTTTTTTTCTTTACAGTTTTGACATATACTTTTTTGTTTTTTTACTTAAATCTTCAACTTAAATTGCTTATTAAAATGTCATGAATCACGAATATTGCAATTGGATTTGCAAAATATGTTTGAATTCTGCTTGGTGTAAGTCATGACAACACGCAACTCATATTTATCCTCAGTTAAAACAAGCCTGTCTCTATCGTGACGTAAGTGGTGAAAATGTAATTTTATTTTTAGAAAAAAAAATTTTTTTTTCAAACTTAAATCTTCAACTTAAATTGTTTATAAAAATGTTTTATGACGAATATTACAAATACATTTTCAAAATAAATGCTTGAATTCTGCTTGGTACACCAATCATGACAACACGGCAACTCATACTTATCCTCAGTTGAAACAAGCCGGTCTTTCGAATGACGTGTGGTGAGGTGTTTTGAATTGCACATTGGCAGTTGTTTTGAATTACGTGGAGGTGAGGTGTTTGTAATAACATGGCGGTTACGTGATGGTGAGGTGTTTTTAATAATGTGGTGGTTATGTGGTGGTGTGTTTTTAATCATCGATATATATAAAAACGAAAAGCACGGTGAGACGGTGAAGCTGTGAGTCAGTCCTGGAAGCCATGAAGACTATATGCCTATTAATCACGTCCTATTTCAATGTTAATTCCCGAAGACCCCTAAAGAGCCAAAAAAACCCTGAGGACCCCGAAGACCCCAAGGAACCCGAAGACCAAAAAGACCCTGAAGACCCAAAAGTCACCGAAGACCCAAAAAGTTTCTGAAGACTCAAAAGACCAAAAAGACCTTGAAGACACAAAAGGCCTTTAGACTCCTTAGTCCTTAACACCATTTTGACCCCTTTCACCCTTCAGACAGCTTAGACCTTTGACCATTTAGACCACTTGGACCTTTTTATATCACAAATATAATATCACCAATATTACAAATAAATTTGTACAAAATAAATATTTGTATTATGATTGGTGTAAATCATGACAACACAGCAAATCTGTAATGTAAATCTCTGCAACGACGTGTGAAGAGGCGAACGTCGCGAGCTGATCCACGTTAGTATAATATATGTATATATATATATATATATATAGTTACGGCTGTGAAATCGCAATACATCTCTCTCT
>CM068960.1:26802858-26814426 GCA_035128595.1 Eptatretus atami
ATTTAAATTGCATTAGATGTGGCAATAAATGTGAATTGTTGCTCCCAGCTTGCCGGCTCGATGACAGAAGGCACCATTTGCATTTTTGCCATTTCCATCCCGACCCCATTTAGAATCCTGTGCGGACACGGGCAACTTCCGAGTACAAACAATCAGTTTGTGAACAACACAAAAGGAGAAGAAAGGACAAAAGGTTGATAAATAAGGAGAAGGAAAAAAAACAACATTTAAAGTAAAGTTGAAAATCGAGCAGGGAAATACTGTGAAAATACTGACAAGTACACGTGTAGGGACAGGATGATTGTTTGATGATTTAAAAGTCACAGATATACTTTGGCCACAGCTTCACCACCCCCCCCCCCCCCCCCCCCCTCCTGCCCCCTTACTGAGGGTAGGAATGGAAAGCCAACAGTGCAGAGATGATACAAAAGGTGCTGATCATTAGCAGCTTCTCCTTACCTGGAGCTGAACCAACTCCAATCTGTAGGCATGTATCCTCATAATCCCCTGTCCCTCACAGGCAGATGAAAAGTTGTGTTGATTGGATGTTGTTCAGTGCTGACTGTCTGCCAAGATGGAATTTTAATGTTCAATGTTTCTGTTTAAGAACTTTAAAGGGATGAACAAATATAAGTCTATACCCTTGTATGTATGTTTATGTTTTTCTCTGTTGTACCTCGTATCGAAGGATCACATGCGATTGAAAACGAGTGATTAGTTTTTGCCCTCAATACATGACCTCCCTGATTTCTCATGCAATCTGACCGAAATCTTATGAGAATTTAATCAGATCGTATGAGAAATTTCTGTAAGGGCTGTTTCAGTGGCTATTATGAACTCCTGTTCTTCTCGTTAATATTAAGTTTCCTTTTTACTCCCTGGTTTAAATCCCCACAGCTGAGTCCAGTATCCAGTCCCATGCTGGACAAGACAGCCTACTCTAGCCAATCACTTCTAGCCTGGTGCCAGGATGTGACAAAGGCTTACAGTGGAGTTCATATCACCAACTTCACCACATCTTGGAGAAATGGCATGGCCTTCTGCGCTATCCTGCACCACTTACGTCCTGATCTCATGTACACAAGTTTTATTCCTGGTTTCATTCTGTATTTCTGTACATTTAGAAGTCTGTTTCTGTGTTTGCCTTTCTTATTTACTTTATGTTCTCCCATACACTTGATGAACAATTCATCTGCTGTAAGAAAAGCAATAACAAGTCAAATACCAGATGCTTAAAAGTTTTTCCTAAGTTTTCTGCAAAGGTTTTGAATATATCTCAACAGATCACTTTTTCCTTTGACAAATGTTCTGAATATGGTATACATAACACCGATTGCCTTGCTCGCTTTTTGTGATGATGTAGAAGGGATTTTGTGAAATATATCATGGCATTTGTTGTAAAGATGTTGCACATTGTACTTTGGAACTAAAAAAAAGTGTAGATATTATTTAAAATCATTTTTCTCCGTTTGAGACAAAATTGTGTTTCCTTGCTCTTTGCAGAGACTATGAAGCCCTCAAACCACAGGACATGAAGGAAAACAACAAAAAGGTCCGAGATAGGTAACTGGGCCAAAAAGTAATTTTGAAACTTTGGCCCGCCATCGATCGAAGTTAAAGTGAAAAGTTATTCGTTTGCGGAAGCATTCGTTGCAGGTTTTGTGTGCGTGCGATGGCCATTGCAGGGGGAAGGGAAGCGTGGAATGGTTTGATGTGTAAGGCGGAGAATGGCTTTAACCGCTCTGGACTTGATTGGTGCCGTTCTGCTTGGCTTGTCTGCCAGCCTGGGAGCTGTCCGTCATGCAGCACCTGCTTTCCCAGCCCTTGCTCTCCTGAAATGAAAGCCTCGGAAAGCAGACCCCTGAGCCCAGAATTGACTATGTCCACTTATTAGGACCTTTTGCCTCTGGGGCAGATAAAAAAGTGACCAATTTAATGGACACATGGTTAGACCGTCATGAAGCGGAATATCACAGAATGTCTTTCGACTTTATTTCCTCAAGTGTGTTAGTGTACACACCTCATATTTTGTTGTGAGCAATTTTGGAAATACAAGCTGCCCTTGATTAATTTTAGCGCCATGTTGCAGTATGTTTGCCGCCTCTCAGTTTGGCAGAGCAATTTCTGCTTGGTCATGCATTGCCACGAGACACTTGATTAGGGAGGGACAGCTTGGAAAGCCTAGACCGGCTTGTTTGCTCAAAGAGTACATGGTCAACGACTCTTACCCCCACCCCTCCATCCACACCATGCTTCCCTTCTCCCTTTACCTTCTCAATACAATTGTCCGCTGTAGGAAGTTGGGTGCTCAGAGGATTTGTGAGGGGTGGTAGTGGTGGTGAAGTCCCATAACCACAAAGACAGAGCATGGGGTGCTCATGACAAGTCGTGAACGTTACCATGGCTAGAGTTAATCCTGGACATGTCACCAATTTGTCACAGGAGTGCGGCTGATTTTTTTTCCATGAAGCACCTGTGGGAATCGAACCCCCACCAGTGAGAGCAAGACAACAAGACTTTGCTCACTCCACCCTTAAACTGTTGTCATCAGATTTATTCCTCTCCAAAATAATTTCTGATCACATTTTTAGATATAATAGGTTGTTCAGTTGTATATGAATGAGGAAAGCAGAGTTGGGGAACCTTCAAGTCAGAAGTAAAATACATCAGAGGAAATGATGCTTTTTCTGCTACTTTCTTTTTCCTCCATATTTGGGCAAGTTGAGAGGTGTAGCAGTTCTGGTTTTACCAGCGTTTTATTTCCTCCTTATATACCTTTAATAACTAACAATATATTTGGCCCCTGCCCCTCTGACAAAGTCGGAGAGGGGGACATGAAAATGAGCTCCGTCTGACTGACCGATCATCTATTCATGTACTTTTGTGTGTGCGATATTTCAGAAACCGTTGAACATTTAGCTTTCATATTGCAGGTATCTATGCCTCATGATATTATCTCAACCTGGTTAGATCACGGCTGTGATTGGCTAAATTATGTTGCCATGACAACCATGTCGGTACTTGGCTTGTGTACACGATATTTCAAAAACTGTTGAAGATTTAGCTTTCATGTTGCAGATATCTATTCCTCATGATATTATCTCAAACTGATTTGATCATGGCTGTGATTGGCTGAATTATGTTGCCATGGCAACCATCTTGGTAATTTGGCTTATGTACGCAATATTTCAAAAAAAAACGCTCAAGATTTAGCTTTCATATGACACAGATTTAATCCTCATACCACTCAAAAGGCAGGGGACCTCGAGTATCAGCTCCTTGTTTGTTTTCAGATATGTTAGATCTTAATGTTGACAGTAAAATATGTAATTTAGAAATTAGAATGATGCAATAGAGTGGCTAAACTCATAGTAAGGAGCGTCAGAGTTTTTATATCAAATGGAAACCATCAAATGCTTTTCGCACATCACACAAGCAGTGACACATACGGAAATACTTTATTGGAGACCATATGATATATTTTCTGTTTGAATCAGTGATGTCGTCATAAACTTCCATCAATATTGTTTTTCTCAATTGCCTCATTGTTAATCCATTACACTCAATCCAGAAAACGAATTATGAAGGCACGTAATTAAATAAGAATCCTGCTTTGCACTGTACTAATGTCAATTCAAATTGAGTGTGGCATCCTGCCAGGACATATATATATATATTATATATATATATTATATATATATATATAATATATATTATATATATATATATAATATATATTGTTGCGGTTTTGGAAATTCACAAAACACCATTCAGGTTCCCGAAGATCAGTTATTTCGATAAGTAAGTGTTTCAGGTTAGAATCCCCACAATGTGTAAAGGGAATTATTCGTGTGCCGGCTGTGAATCTTGAGGTAGCGTTATTCTTTTCTATCTTTTATTTCAACAAACATCCCGAACAACAGAAACACATCACATCCTCCTCAACGACAGCCGAAAAATGCCGTTGGTTGCAGACACGCTGCGCAACAGTAAAAGCACATTACACACCGCCGTGTGCAAACAGCCGCGGAGCGGCTAATTTGCATAAGCGGATCACAGAGGACTTCCCGAACCCACGTGACGTCAGACTTGGGGTTTCCCGCGAGGCTCACCAGGGTGAGAGGTCGGAGGTGAAAAGTGGGCGAGCCCGGCTCGGGTTGAGAGATAAAGAGCGGCTCGCCTTGGGCAATATAAGGGAGGAGCTCGAACGAGTTTGAGGCTGATTTGGCTGATCGGAGACGGGCGGCAGCGCGGAGAAGGCTGATTCGGGAGACGGGCGGCAGCGCGAGAGGCTGACTTCGAGATTCATCGCTCTCCGGAGACGGGCAGTCGCGGAGAAGGAGGGAGCGCCAGACGAAGCCAGAAGAAACGTTGTGAACAGCGCGAGGAGGAGCAGTGTCGGCAACTCGTCGCGGTCTGGGCGAACGGCCTTGATCAGTCGAGCGGTGCTGAGGCAGTGGACGGGTCATAAAAGGGCATTAACACTAAAAGAGCAAGACCGTTCACTCCTCGCGAGCGCATCGCTGGCAGGCCCGACTGCCCAGGCCGCAGTGAAGGCCGGCGCAGCAAGGAGAACCGATCAAGCCGCTCGCCAAGCTGCTCAAGCCGCTATAGACGACCGGCGCGTGCGACACGAGGGTAAGCCAGGGACAGCAGGGGTCACTGACCCAAGACTTTCGAGCCGTCACAGGGCGGCAAGATAACCTGCAAGGCTCTTGTGAGCCTCCGGTCATCCAGGTCGGTGGAAATAAAGGCTCTACGAGCCCTGTTCTTTTCAGGGGGTTTTGTATGAAAGTGTTCTGTTGGCGCCTTGTCTGGTGAAGTAGAACTGAATTAAGTGCATGCCTGCATCTAAAAAAACGATAGACATCGGCTGTAAGGCTTTGCTCGTGTCTTGTCCCTTTTCCCATTGATTGCATGGCTGTCGAAATAAATGTCCCCCATTGTTATTGAATGTCATCTGCTCGTTGCGTCATTTCCTCCCATCGACTTCACGGCACGTTCGGGAAATTAGCTTGCTATTAAAGTGGTGATGTCTGCGGAACTTGGCAATTAAACCGCTCAAGCATTGCACACGGAACGAGCCGCGCT
This sequence comes from Eptatretus atami, assembly GCA_035128595.1. Taxonomy (NCBI): domain Eukaryota; kingdom Metazoa; phylum Chordata; class Myxini; order Myxiniformes; family Myxinidae; genus Eptatretus; species Eptatretus atami. Next base: position 26,807,950 of record CM068960.1, read on the forward strand.
AGCGGCTCGTTCGTACAATTCTCGAGGTATAAATTCTCGGTACTTCTGTCTGCGCGGATAATTAGGTATATCGAGATTCGCGATTACCCTGTTACCGCGTGGACAGAAAATTGCCAGTTTATGATGCGTTAAGGCATCCGTAGCATGGTTTCCGGAGTCGTCCGGAAGCTACGACTGAATTCTGGGTTTCGGCGACGCGCGACTGCGATTGGGCCTAAGCGGTCGTGCGTGGCTGTCCGAACGGCTAATTCGTAAATATACATATATATATAATATATATATATAATATAAAGTATGTTGCGGATTTGGAAAGCTATCGCACTCAACATTCAGGTCCTTTAGCTCAGTTATATCGGTAAGTACATGTGCCAGTTAGGGTCGCGACCCTCGTCTAATGGGTAATTAAATGTTCCTGTGCTGTGAAGTTGTTTTAATATGTCAGGTTTTCTTTCCGTTATTTTTACACCACCGATGCACCGCCGACGTCACCGCTAACCAAAACCGCATTGCCCTCGCCTCGCTTCCTTCACCTCGCCTGCCAAACATCAGGGGTGGCGGAGCCCTGCAGAGACATGTTGCTCAGTTTCCTGTGCCAGGGCGGGTCAAGTGTTGTCACCACGCACCGTGGCCAATGCGGCGGAGCCGGCATTTTTCGCGCTCCGCCTCCGACCCAGCACCGGCGCCATTACTACGGCGGTCTGAGGAGAGGCCGTAGGCGGAGCCACAAATGCCCCCCCCCCCCGCTGGAGACTACGCCCAAGGGAGGGATGCCCGCCCACGCACGCCTGTCCAATCGGGAGCGGACGAGGAGTCACATGGGGCCTTCCGGTCCAATGGAGGGCGAGTGGGAAGGAGAGAAGCGTTCGTTGAGCCGGAGGGGCCAATATAAGGTGTGTTCTGAGGAGATTTGGTTGTCGTTCGTCGTTCTTTTCCTACTTGTCTCTCCGTTTCTTCTCTGCCGGCTCATCACCTTGGCTTCTCAACGACCTCGTCCCGGCCCCAGAGCTTCGTGTCGTCGCCTTCCGCCTGGCTGGTACGCGACACCAGTCTCAAGCAGGGGACGTCCAGCTGCGCGCTCGTGGCCAAGTCACCAGCTACCCTGACCCTCAGCCCGACTGTCCTCCGGACTGGAGGTCTCATTAAAGACCCAGGGGGTCCATTTGCTGTCTGGGTGGTGCGTGTGTCTGTTTGGTACGCCAGTCCGTAAGTAGTGAATTGCATAAGTGTTTTTGCCTGTAACATACGTGCATTGCCTGATATTCGGTTTAGTTCTGCTTCTTGTGTTCCCTAGTTCCCCATTATTATGTAAATATAATGTCCCCCATTGGTGAAACGTGAACCTGCTCGTCGTGTCATTTCTCACATTGACTGCCATGGTGCGTTCGGAGAATTAGCTGGCTAATTAAAGCCGAAAAACGTAATACTCTGGTCTGACGGGATTGGCGAATTAAAACCGCTCGGCTTCGCACACGGAACAAGCACGCTTAAGCGGCTCGTTTCGTACAAGTCCCGTCGAGGTGTAAACTCTTGGTATTTCTGTCCGCGGCGAATACTTAGGTATATAGACAATTCGGCGATTGACCCTGTAGCGCGTGGACAGAATAATTGGACTAGTTTACGATGCGTTAAGGCATCCGTGACTGGATTTCGGGTTGGTCGGAAAGTAACGACTGGATTGTCGGCCTTCGTGGGCGAGCGACCGCGATTGGGGCTGAAGCAGCCGTCCGCACGCCGAATGCGGCGGAAACCTACAACAATATATATATATATATATATATATATACAACCACGAGGTCCATCTAAAAAGTAACTGGACTGAGCCTGCTGTGTGTTCCACTTACCACAACTTGAATGAACGGGTTTGCGTCACAGTCTTTCACAACATTCCAGTAATATATATGATTGATAATGGTAGACTGCGCTCATTGTGTGATTTTTTTACAACGTCGTGCTTTACACGTTGTCTAGTCTGAGTCTTCGCGCTATGAGTCGTGAGCAGAGAGCCAATCTGAAGTTTCTTGCAAAGCTTGGCAAAACACTTTCCGAATCCTTCCTAATGCTGCAGCAAGTCTACGGGGAAGAAACGATGTCACGTACACGTACACTTGAATGGCACAAGAAGTTCAAAGAGGGACGGGAGGAGGTTGAAGACGATCCACGGTCTGGAAGACCTTTATCGAGTAGAATGGCGGACAACATCGAGCGTGTGAAGCAGATGGTGCGCGCAGATCATGCGACTCATGGTGGCGGATGATTGTTGAGGAACTTTCCATCAACAAGGACACTGTCTGGAGCATCAATCACTGAAAATCTCAAAATGCGCAAGGTGTGCACAAAAGATGGTCCCACCTGTTTTCCGAGGACCAGAAACAGCAAAAGAGTCACTGTCTGTCAAGACATTATGAGCGCTCGAGGACGATCCAGACCTGCTCGGGATAGTCATTACTGGCGATTAATCAGGATATTCGAATACAATCCCGTGACCAAACGGTAGAGTCGTCAGTGGAAAAGTCCGGCATCAACAAGACCAAAGAAGGCAAGGATGTCGAGTCGAAGGTCAAGGTGATGCTCATCTCGTTTTTTGACATAAAGGGCATCGTCTACTTTGAGGTTCTACCACAGGATCAAAACAGTGAATCAATAAGTGCACAAGGAGATCCTCCGGTGCCTCATGAGAATCAGTCGTGGACAGGAAGGAGGATCTGGTGGGAGAACAAACACCTGGTGCTCCTACCATGACAAATCCCGCTGCTGCACAGTGCCCCTGAGCATCCGACAGTTTCTGGCGGAGAGGAACGTGCCAACTCTGGAAAACCCGCATTCGCCAGATTGGCCCCTTGTGATTTTTTCCTGTCCCCAAGCTCAGGGGGTGATCAAGGGGACCCCGATTTCCTGATGTGGGAGGCCATCCAAAAGGGCCGTGACGATGAGAGCTCCGGAGGTTACCAGAAGAAGCCTTCCGGGTGTGCATCGACGGTGGAAGAAAGGATGGACAATTGTGGTTGTGAGGACTGGAGAGGAAACTACTTTGAAGGGGACAGCTGTGATTTCAATATATTTTGGAATAAAAATTTCTGACAGTCTGTATTTTAGTGGCTCGTGGTATAAAGATGTATTGTTATGTGTAATAGGTTATGGTTTATATAACGCGTGCGTTTATTCGATCGTTGTGGAGGATCGCTGAACGGCTCTGCGCCCTGGCGCTATATTTTAGGGTCCGCGAAACCAATCACCTGTTAAGAGGACAGTGCTCAGGGGTCGCATAAACCTAAATCGTGCTGTCATAAGATGATCCGTTGTGACTAATTGAAGCTACGAAAATATATATAGTAAAGTATATATATATGAAAAAGAGACTATATACCTGGCGTAGTGGCGTGCGCCTGTAATCCGGCTACTCGGAGGCTTTGGTTGGAGGATCGCTTGAGGACGGGAGCTCTGCGCTGGGCTCGCGTATGAGAGGGGGGGTTAAGTGGCAGCCCGAATCATGGCGGAACCAAATCCTTTATCCCTGTGATCGTAAGAGGCGAACCAGGGTTGCGTCAGGAAGGGCATCCGGCGTAAAAACCCTGTGGCAATTTCCAGTTTTAAATGGGCGGATTTTTTTTTTTCATTATACGGATGATCCGGCTGTTGGTGACCCCTAACTTGAGCAGCCGAAAGAAGAAGGGAGCATGATTTGATGAAAGAGACACGTAACCGGCGTAGTGGCGTGCCGCCTGTAAATTCCGGCTACTCGGAGGCTTGGTTTGGAGGATCGCTTGAGGACGAGGAGCTCTGCAACTGGGCCCGCGCTATGAAGAGGGTTGTAGGGCAGCCCGGAATCATGGCGATACCCATCCTTATCCGCTGTGTCGTAAGAGGGCGACCAGGGTTGCGTCAGGAAGGCATCGGGTAAAACCTATGCCAAATTTCAGTATGCGTGATCATTAACGGAGATCGCGTGTGGCGACCCCTAAAGGGAGCAGCCGAAAGACAAACAAACAACATATATAATGGAGGCGCCGACGGAGTATGATGGAAGGGACACATCGGCCATTTTGGCTTTAATGCCATATAGCACTATTTTTAAACCCTCACCAATCTCCGAGCCTATCATCAATCATAATCATTAAAGATGTCGCTTACAATTACTCTTTGGGGGCCTCATTATATATATATATATATATATATATATATATATATATATGATATATTATAATATATATATATTTGTTGTGGCCGGGTCGAGGTATTTGGCGTGGCCAGGGGAGAGAGAGATCGGACCGAAGGTGGGGAAAACTAATGCGGAGTCTGTCCTACCGCAACGAAGACGTCCACCGAAGTTAAGTAGGGTCCAGTGCGCTCGAGAATACTCCGCGAAGCCGGCGGGTCGTTTAACTGACGATGGTCGCCATATTTCAAATTATGCGTGGCGTGGGTTATTTTGTCTCGATCTAATGTACCTCAGTAAACCACGCGGGTCTCAGCTACGGGGATCCACGCCTTCGGAACGCCATGGCCGAACCGGATTCACTCTACGGCAGCGGTAAAACTTACCCCGTCCGGACTACATCTGCCACCCACCTTTACCGCTCGGATGCACATCGAGCGGGCCCTCGCCAGGACGTCCCGGCTACAAGTTGAAGTCATGCGAAATTACGGGGAAATTAAACCCCACCTAAACTCAGATCGAACCTATGCTGGACCAATTCAAGAAAGGACAGGAAACGGACGTGGGAACTTCTGATGATGATTTAATTTACACCGTAAATGAAACCCAGACAAGGACTTAACGTGAATATGCAAGCAAGGAATATTTACAATGATCCAAAAACACTATTCAGTTTCTACTTAAAGACGAGCACCCACGCAAAGACACAAACACAAATGAAAAATAAACCCAGAGTTCTTTATTGGACCCTCGCAGCCGAGGAGAGAGACGAGCTGGGGTCAGAGTTAACGGATGGTGTACCTGCCGTGGAGAAAAGGGGTATTCCGTGATAGCAGGCACCTGACAATGGTCACTGGTTTGGTCCCCAGTCGCATCGTTGGGGACTCGAAGTTCGTGGCGGAGCATCGGGTTGGTGAATGGCCGGGGTCCCGGAGGAGGTCGGGTCGCTCTTGTCCTTCCTTGTAGAGGGCCCAGCAGAACATGATTCGCGCCTCGACGACCTTCTGCTCAAACCCTCGTGACAGTCCTTCATAACAACACTGTTACCACCTTCGTAAGAGCACTTTGTAACCCCTTCCTACAGTAAAATAACCCTTAAAGCAAAAACACCTTTCGTGACAGCAAAAAAACCACCAAACTCTGCTCGTCAGAGAGTGCTCGGGATTTTTTGGACCTCAGTGGGGAGGGGCCTTGGTGAAGACACCTCACTGTCCGCCTTTGATTGGACAGGGTCCCTATGGCCCACCTTTCCGGGCGTTAAGGAGCCTTGTTCCCTGCCGGGAACCCCAGTCACTCTTCCACGCGGGTTACAATACTTTGACGAGTAACAGTATCAACACATGCAACGGCCCCTGCCGGAAAACCCAGCCACTTCTTCGCACACGGGTTCGTACTTGTCGAGTACAACAGTATCAATGTTGCAAAGGCGTTCGATGTGAAGAGTTACAATACGTTTGTGGAAGCCAAGAAACTTTGGAACCGTCGAGATCTTGCCTTGGCACTAGGGTGCGAGAAGGCAGCTGGTTGGTGAGTGGTCGCTGATGGGACCGAGGGCCACGCAGATGGGATGGTTGTAGATGGCTGTTAGATGTAATAACCTAACTAAAAGAAATCGCATTGCACACCGCTTTTGATAATCTCCACTGGAGCAAAAGCGAAGGGGATTCTGACTACCAGCATACTTTAATCGACCATAACTGACTTTTTGACACTGTATGTGAATAGCTTCATGGTTCAGATCGTAACACTACCCCCCCCCTTTTTATATAGAACTCGGACCCGGAGTCGTTAATTTTGTTTAGATGATGAGCCGTGTATGTTTTCACCTAGTATATTTTACCTATCGGATCCCTGAAGTCGACATTGGAATACATGTCCCAAAAATAAATAACCTAGTGCAATTAGCGTAAAGCTTTAACTAACAGACTTCACTCGGGGCCAACTTAACTACATTGCCGGCGCTAAACAAACAACGCGGTGGGTTAAATTATGTACATCCTATATATTAACTACACCATGGCCTAGGACCTGTGATGTTGAGAGAGAAAACACAGCAAAGTTAACATTTTGGGTTAGTGCACAGCAAGGTATAGTGATGGTCAGACGTCTTTAGGGCCTTCAAAGGTCCCTGATTGTTCGTTGAATTCTTTTTTTTCCTTCTTCTTTTTTTTTTTTCGGCTTGCTGGAGGCAACTGCACCCTAAACACAGCAGGCCATACGCCGTTTCACAGGCCATTTGGAACTTGCTTTATGCAACAAGGAGTTCCGGGCTGTTCAAAATGCAGTCCCCGGTATGGGCCTGCCTGCAGGGCAGTCCTTGCAAA
>CM068960.1:26823202-26835771 GCA_035128595.1 Eptatretus atami
CACTTCACACCAATACTGACGCTCCACTCGCTACGTTCCCCGAACTAGCTCGTGCCCCTCGTCATCCCTTATTTTAATGCACGTTCCATTAAATTATACGTAGCTAATCTACGCCCCCACTACGCGTTCCATGTCTGTCCATGTCTCCAATCCATTTCTAAATTCTAAACTAAATTCCCCCTAAATGATGCCACCGGGCCCCATGGAGGACTGCTCTTACCCCCATGAGGCTGGTCTATCTATCGCTAAACCCCTCCCCTAACTAATGCTCCTTTGCCCACGACGAGGATGTTCGCTACATCCTGGCCGGGGTCCGTGTACTCGTAGCAAGGCTCGATAGGCCTTGCATCGCCAGGGCGGCGGTGTGCAACTCGCTCGTCCCCTTCCAGTGGCCGATAATTTAAAGCGTAACGTCACCCTGTCGATCGCTCCATGCGCTCGCTTTCGAGCCATCCGCCATGTGAGCCAGCATACGCTACTCACATGGCCTTCGTGCTGTGCGATCCCTGCCGACGTCACTCGCACACGGGCTCGGTGGCGTCGTCGGGACACGTTCCGTGCATCCCGCGAATTCCACTCACTGCGCGCAGCATGCGGAGCCTCGCACACGTGCTCACATGGGGCCACGTGCTTTCCAAATTCACACCATTGCCGCCATTTTAGCCGTCCACGTGGTGGTTTCGTACCAAACGCCGATCGTTTCAACGCCGGCTCCCGATCACAAGATCGTGTGCGCCTGGACCGTTCGCAAGATATGGAACGGACCTCGCACGCAGCGTCCCGCGGCGCCGGTGCGGTTCCCAAAATAGCTCCGCCCGTTACACGACCCCCGTCTCCCGTCTGGGTCGGTCAGTGTCCCATTTTCTCACATGCACTCACACATGCCATGTCATTTGCACATTTACACATTTTAACACACACCCTGGGACATTCATACTGGGTGCTTGGGTTAACACAAAATATCCCGGGGTTTCTATTCCCCCCAAGCTCGGCATGTACCCTTTCGCACCATGCACCCACTCGACCTCGTACGGCCTTACCGGACTCCCTCATCACGGCCTGCCACGAGGAAGCATACCGTCTCCCCTTGTTCCTGCGGGAGGTTAATCTGACTCTCGCATTGGGTTTCAACACATTCCCCAAGCTCTACCCCAATGTCCCCTACCAGTTCTGTTTGTGTGTGCTCCTCTTTAATTCTATGTAATTCGTCTTTCTCTTCTAATTCTTACGTTTCTGTTATAATTTCTCAATCCTGCGTCTCCCTTATTATCTCCATCATCCCCTGTTCGATTTTACCGGTTTCTCCCCCCAATTATCGTGACGTCACTCGTCCCTTCGACCTTGTCCGTCTCCACCGCGGTCCGAACACCTTTTACATCTCGACTCGGTCGTTTCCCCACATGTGTACTGATTCCATCGCCATTTTACAATTTATGGTCTGCATTTCAACCTTTACCTTTGCCAGCTCCGCCTTCATTTCTCTGACCCACCTTCATTTGTCTTGTAAGTGTATTCCCATTGCTTTGCATATTTCCATTCATTTCTTTTTCATGTTTCGCATTTCACCTGTTATTCGATTTCCCCCATGTCCATGCGTTCCATCATTCGTTTTCATCATTTTCCATAATCTGGTCCATGCCCGATGGCTCTGCCGAGGCCGATCCGCCACGATCGGATGCGTGATCCGTTAGCGATCCTCGTCTTCTGGGAGGGAAATTTTGATGTAGGTTGTCGCACGGCGCTGCCTCCCCCCAATGCTACCTCTGGGTTTGGCTGCAAGGAAAGATCTCCCTCACAAATGTTGTCCTGAAGCCACAGATTCTCCTACGATTAATTCAAACCCACCTGCACCAGTCCGTCTTGGTCCGCATGGTCCATGCTGAGAATTAAATAAAATTTACTGTCTTAATTTGGAGGGAAAGGGGGGGGGGGTTGTCAAGCACACCCCTGGTCCAAATCCCATAAATTCTCTATGGAGGCGGAGGATTCGAATCCCACTCCAGACACCAAACTGTTGTGGATTCGAACGCCGCAAATTTCGATGAAGGCGGAGGTTCGTACCGCTCCTGACACCAAACTTAGTTTGGTGTCCTGTAAATTTCTTGTGGGGGCGGGGGTTCGAATCTCAACTCCTGACACCAAACTGTTGTGGGCGCGGGTCCGGTGGCGAGAACGACCACGAGTGGGGAAAACTTGCGTCGTCTCCCACCAAAACTCCCCGGAATTGTAGGCTGTCGCTCCGATAACTCCGCAGAGCCGGCGGGTCGTTTAACGACCGTTCCGGTCGCCAATATTTCAACTGCGTGGGCGTTAGGATTTTTTGTCGAGATCTAATGTACCAGTAACCACCGGTCTCGGCTACGGGGATCCACGCCCCTCGGAATGCTGGCCGAACGGATTCACTCTACGCCCACGGTAAATTAACCTATCGACTACCACTCTGCCACCCACTTTCCGGCTCGGATATGTGTCGAGCGGCCTGCCAGGATGTCCCGGTTACAATTGCCGATTACCGGGATAAAACCCGCCTAAACTCAGATCTGCATTTTGACAAAATGACGGAAAAACTTACAACGCTACTGCATTCAAATTTGTGTTTAAGCTGGCGATTCCAAGTGGACGATCCCAAGATTCAACAGCCTTCGGAACGAAGCAATGGGCACCACACAGATAAAAGAGTGGTACAACCGCTTCAAAGATGGTCGCACATCAGTGGAAAGTGAAGCACGTTCTGGTAGGCCTCAACATCCCGAAATGAGATCGTCATTGACCAAGTGAGACCCTGCTGATGCAGGATCGTCGAATCACGATCAGAGAACTTGCACGAAGGCGGGCGTCAGCATTGGATCCGTTCATCTCATTGTGACTGAGGATTTGGCTTAAGGAGATCTCAGCGAGTCGTGCCAAAGCTGCTAACGATCGAGCAGAAGCAACTCCGTTTGGAGATCGCACAGGACATGCTGGAGACTGAACAGCGATCCCAACTTCTTCAACACGTGATCATGGCGATGAGACCACAGTGATCCGTCATTTTGTCAAAAATGAAAATCCGACGGCACTCACTTCCACTTCCTCACTCATCGGCGGTCTGTCGGCGACTGACAGCTTCTGCAGGCGGGAAAAATTCACGCATACGAATTAGGATCGCCTACATACGTGACCAAACCACGCCTCCTAGCTTCATTGTTTACGCACGAAAAATTAAGGTGGATACTTTTTGAACACACCTCTGTGTATATAATTATATACTATATATATATTATATATAATAATATATAATATATATGACGAGTAAAGAGTAAAGAGGACCTCGAATGATGGATCACGAAAATTAATTTACTGACATAGTGAACTGATAGTCAGGTTCACTCTGTCAGTAAATTAATTCGTTCAAATCTTGAGTATTAGACAACCTATACATTTTCGGAAACGTTATAACATGGAGAATCCGAAAATCAATGTTTACATTTATGGACATACCGCCGTGGTGCCATTTTGGATTTTCAAATGGCGGCCATGCAGGTATGTCCGCAAATGTAAACATGTATTTTTAGATTCCCCATGTCATAACGTTTTCGAAAATGTATAGGTTTGCTAATCTACCAAGATTTTGAACGAAAATTAATTTACTGACATCGTGACCTGACTATTTAAAGCTCGTCTTCACCTCACACACAGCACTTATTGAAGTAAAATGAATTAATAAAATAAAATGACTTTATCCACAAAAGAGCTGCAGCTTAATGCAGAACAACCCTGGACATATCACAAAGTTCAATCGTCTGTGAAATAAACATTGCAGAAAATCCGCCATTTTCCCGCTCATCTGTGCATGTGTCACGTGGTACATTGGTTCGGGGTCCGAGCAAACGTTATAACTTTTTATTAAAACGCCAATTTTGTTTAACAGATTTGCTTTGATACCCTGTAGAGCACTTCGCGAAACCTCCGAAAATATAGACACAGATCTGGCAGACGCTATGGATAGGCAGTCCCTCTGAGGGACAGGGTGTGAGGTCTCGCAGTGAATGCATTAAATCATATAGCTCAATGAAGCTCGATAATTTTGGTATGTTCCTAAATTTTTTGTTCACTCAATATAATTATCCAAGCAGTAGAAAAAGATAAGTTTAATGCTTTGGAAATTTCACATTTTCTTGTGTGTGTGTGTGTGTGTGTGTGGAGGAGGGAATATAGCCTTGCTTACTTCAAGTAAGTAGGTATATCGGCTTAGTTATAAGACTCGTTATTTCTTTAAATTATCATATTTCACAACAGATTTTGACACTCGTTTAGTCCAGATGATATGCGATCCTCAAAACCGAAAAAATATTTTGACGATACACTTTAATTTAGTCCATCAGAGTGGATCGTGGAAAATCGTATCATATAATACATGAAATCGCTCCAACCTCCTAATTTGAAAACTTAGAGCATCTACAAAAGCGATGTATACAACGATTCATGGCTATGATGAACAGGCATTCAATATGAGTGAGGAAAGTGAAAAAAAATACTTTATGCGTTCAGAAATCGTTGCGGCCTGTTCCAAGTCAGGCATGGTTGAGCAGGCCAAAAACATGGTGGCTTCAGACCCCAGCAGGTTGCCAGGAAACGCCTTAAGACCCAGAGAGTGAGCGGCCAAGATCACCTGATGAAGGGTATAATTAAATATTAGTTAATTATCTTCAAAAGTGGTGTTTTAATTAACCCCCAAACATCCAATTTTCACTCTGGCAATCCTTGGCGTTTTCTTAGTATGCATGTGAAGTTTTAGACTGCTAACTTTATGGTTTTGGAGTTATGGAAGACACCCAACACCACACACACACACACACACACACACACACACACTACACACACACACACACACACACACACACACACCACACGCGCCGCCGCACGCACACTACACACATTGCCTTTTATAGTAATAATATATATATACATATATATCTATATTACTATACATATTGCGAATCGCGCCCGCCGGCGTGCGAACGCCACGTAACTCGAATCGCGGCACGTCGCCCACCGGACAGACAATTCAGTCGTGACCCTCTCGGAACAACGCGGGAGCTAGTCACGGTGGGGGTTTAACCTCACCACGATCGTGCCAATTGCCCACCCGCGCAGGATAGGGTTGCTTGCCAAATTCGATCTACCTAAGTGCCTGCGCGAATGTCGACCGGGCGATCGTACCACGCCACAGGCCGACTCCGGACACGAACCGCTTAAGCGGTCCGTTCCGTGCTACAGTGATAACCGAGCGTGTTATCGTCGGCCTTGACGCGTTCCGATTAATTAAGGGATGTTGCACCCACTACGAACCCTTACGCGATGCAGGATGGAGATTCAAATGAGAAAAGACGAAGCGAAACGGGCACAGTTCAACAAGCAAGCATTTTATTCCGCGGCACACGAAAGCACGTATATACAGCCATACAGAATCGAAATGCACATAAAGCAAAGGAAGGTTAAAACCGAATACGCGTACACACGGCAACACTTAAACAGTTCTACTTGTCGGACAGCGCCACCCACAGTCATTACACAAACCCAAAGAAATGAAAAGTGAAAGTTGCGACTTCCCTTTTGTGCCTGGCAAACCCTCTCTCCGGCAACTCCCCGTCCGGACGCGCAGTCCACTTCACAACGGGCGCTGCCGCGTCTCCCGTCCGTGCCTTCGCTGACAGGGCCGCTCGCCAAGCCGCGGGCGCGAGGACCTCTTCCCTCGAAAACCAGACTCTCGCACAACTCGCACCAACTGAAGACCAACTCAACTCCCCAAGGTCCGTCCTGTCCGCCTTTTGTACGCGGCGGCCGCCCTTCGCCCCTCCGCCCCGTTTCGTCTCCACCTTCCTTCGAGAAGGTTCCCGAAAAGGGCGTTCCCTTACGCTCGTCCCTCCACCCCGCCCCGTGGGGGCCGGGGAGTCAGTTTTGGCTCTGGCCAGAAATTATTCCCCAAAATGAGACCCCTCCCTTACTGACTCTGACCTTTGACCTGCATCCCCTCCTCCATTCCAAAGCGCGGGGAATCAGGCGGGAGAATCAAGCGGGAGAATCAGGCGGGAAAAGTCCGCGCAGCTCCGCGTTCTTCCTTGGCGCCTTTGTTGCCGTCGAAAGCGGACGTAGTGGCGAAATTGGTAGCGTTAGATCGGTGGCGGTGCGTGGTTTGTAGTGTGGTGCGCTGTGATTGGGATGGCCGTGGTTGTTGATGATGCTCTGTTTGAAATAAAAGATAGAGAAAGAAAAAACGACTAACTCAAAGCGTCGCCAGCGCCGGAATGAATCACACATATTCCCTGTAATACAATGGTTTGGGCTAACTACACATGCACCTATCGAGATATCTCACTGCGGGCCCTTTATGGTGTAATGCAAATTTCCACAGCCGTAACACTACCCCCTCCCCTTTTACAGACTCGTCCCGAGTCGCTCAATTCTCGTGTGCCATCATGTGTAGTTCTCCCCTAGTACGTTTTACCTTCGGATCCCTGAGTGCGACGATTCATGGTATTCGTGTCCCAAAATAAATAACCTACGGGACTGTGTAACTAACTAAAACAAACACAACTCATACAAGACGACTTAAATAAATGCCGGCCGCTAAGACACACATGCCGGGGCGCACTCATATACAATTCATCTTAACACCTTTACAAATTTAACACTAAACCATGGCCCAGGATCAATGGACTCTGCAAAAGAAAAGCAGTTAGCAGGGAGCCAGGCTGCTCGCATCTCGGGCTCAAGCAATGCAGGTGACAGGGAACGTTGGCCCGGCTGCTCACACGCATCCAAGGCTCCCCTCCAAATTGCGCCGGTGATCCTGGCGCGCACAATGGCATTGAACAAGGGGTGGGAAATGCAGAAGCAGAATGGGGCAAAAAATTGAATGTGGCAAGTAGGCATAGGCATGGCAAAAGAGTGAACAGGCAAGGCATAGGCATGACAAGCGCCGCTGTAGCAAACAGCCGGCTGATGAAACTGGCCGGCCACAAGGCCTTGCAGTAAAACGCTGCAGACGATCCGCCGGCACAGGCCTTGCAGAAAAAACAGCCAGCCGATGAAGTTGGCCGGCCTCTTGCTGGCAGTGCAGGTCGGTGGAGGGAGTGCGTGTGCTGCGCCCACTCAGAAGGCGGGCTCGGACCTACCTACTTGTTTCCCTCCCCACCTATCGCCTTTGCCTGTCACTGTCCATACCCACTCCCTTAATTTGTAAAAACCCAAATTAGCCCCAACTTATTTTTTTTTGTTTTATTTTCTTTTCTTTCTTATTACCTCCAACTATAATTCGGCCCCCTAACCCCTTTCTGTCTCTGTTCGCGCTAACCTATCGTCCCCTAGCCTACTCCCAACCCCTACGTTCCCTTCCCGGAGGGGAATAAGGAGAGCTAGCCGTCCTGCGTCGAGCCTCAACGAAGCCTCAGGATGGCCTCCTCGGACTTCAGCGATCAACCCAAAGTGGAGTCCCGGCCCACAATGTGAGCAAAGGATGGATGGTGCGGAGGGGTACGCTTCCTAATCTACCCTAACCATTTATAACTGTTAAAACTACCCCGGGCTTTCAACAAGCGCCTCTCGCTTAATCTATTGGTTCTATCAACCCAGATTCCCATCGCCTGTGTTGGTGTCCTTACAATTTCGGGCCTCGCCCCCAATTTTCTTTCCGTGCCCTCATCAGGTCTCAGGCTGGATGCCGTGGCTCCCTTGGCAGGAACTACCCTCTGCCGATTCTCTAACGATGGCACCCCCGGCACTACACTGCCTCGAGCCTACCAGCTCCCTAAACACCGGGAGTGCCCTCCCTGGTGACTCCCTGAAACGCTCACTGTGGCAGGCGCTTCTCCGGGCCCTTTTCCGAGGTCACCCGTGCCCACACACTGCCACGCGGCTAATGGCGCCCCGGGCCCCCGCCATCATGCGGGCGCACCCGTGCCCACTACGCTATCCCGGCCCCCATGGCCCTTGCCTACCGCGGCCGACTAGCCGGTGCCCGGGTTACCCACTCAGTGATACTCACCGTTCGTAGCCACGCTCCCAGCCCGTCAACAGGGCTCCTGCACCCCTCCAAACGGGTTTCGAGCCTACACTCCCACCACAACAAACAAAACGACCTCCATTTTGCAATTTGACTAACCCACTAACTCACTCTACACTGACCCAGGTCCTTGGGTGGAATCACTCCTCCCCCCAATCCACTCATCGCACCATGCATTTCCACTATTGCTCCATCACACAGACCCGCTGGCCTCACTCACTCATCAAGTACACTTCCGCTTCACAACCCACAACTCACCGCTGATCTCTGCCATCCTGCTAGACTAAATCCCCTAACTACCTCGTGCTCCACGTCAGTCCCTTACACTACAGCACGTCCATTTAACACCTTATTGTGCTAAGCTACGTCCCACTACACATCCAAAGTCTGTCACTGTCCACCAAAATTCCTCAATAACATTTTATTCCCATCCTAAAGTGAGCTCACCTAAATCCCGTCTACCAATCCATTCCACGGGCCTCCATGAGCCTTACCCCTTGCCCATGAAGCCGTCTACTAAGCTAACCCTTCCACTCCTAATAGGTGTCATCCTGCTGCCCAGGCAAGGCGGTCTTCCACCCTATGCCCGGAATCCTGTCACCCGAAAAGCGAGGCTTGCTTTGTAAAAAAAAAAATTTCCAAATTTTGCGCAGCACCAGCGCGGCAACCGCAGCTCGCGCACTTTGCTACCTTGCCCGTGACGTCATGGACAGCTTGTTTGCGTCCCTCGTCCCTTTTGCTGGTACCATCCGCAGGGGATTCACCCTCCTGCCGGATTCCAACCACACGTGCCAGCCATGACATCACCGTTCGCAGCCCCAAAAGCAAACCTCGCACTCCGAGGGGCTCCCCACGCGAACACATGTGCTCTGCCCGTTGGAGCTTACACAAGCTCGCGTGGAAAAACCCGTCGGTCCAAATCCATAATCCTGCCTTAAAACTTGTCCGTCGCGGGGATCGCAACAACAACGCGGGCGTTTCCGGACCCGGGCTTCAGCTCCCGCAAGCGCCGCACGTGCGCCCGTCGAAGCACGGCACGAACCTCGCGCTCGCTGACTGGGTGAACCTGGCGCGGTCCACCAAACATCTACGGCACCACTCGGCCCTTGATCTATAATCTGATAGCACGTCGTCGATCGCACATTCGACCACGCCACACCTGCCGTGTTACAACGCTCAGACTGCACAAATCCATTAAAAACTCACATTCACACCAGGAGACGGCGGCTGCAGCGCACGCATGCCGACTGTCATCTGCCCTTCGTACCCCTCTCTTACAACACACTGTTCTCTTTTTTATCGCCCACCACCCGTGCTGCTGGAGGCACGCACTTCGGCACACTCGCTGACACACCACTCACACACGGGGCGCACCTCCACACCTTGCACCACACACAGCCGGGACAACCACACTGGGGATTCGGTCCCCACAAGGGTTCCGCGGGCCTCTATACCCCCCAAGCTGCACGCGCACCCGCTCCACAGCACTCGCACCCCTCGAAACTCGCTTGACACGACCGAACCCAACCTGTCGTGATCATCTTCAAGGAGCAATGCGTCTCCCTCCGTTCCCGAAGGAGGCCATCCAGCTGCCTCACCAGGTCCCCAAACAGCCGCCAGCTCACCCTCGTCGTCCTCACTAACTCAATCTGTGTGTGTTCGTCACTAACCCCGTTTTATCATGCAGTCTCTCCTCTACTTTTTCTATCTCCCGAGTCTCTGTACATTTTATTTTCTGTTTCTCTTGTGTACTATTAGTTTCTTCCTGGATCCTCGTCTCTTTTTCTTCCTTCGCTTCATTTGATTTATTTCTCGACTCGACGTCTACTCCCCGTGTCGTCTGGCAATACTGATACTTCCTTTCTTTGTCTCTGTTGCTTCCCTCTCTCCATTTTTATTGTGTTTCCTTTATTAGGGTTGGTCCTAACTGTCTTCATCCGCACGAGTGCGTGTCGATCAAGTCCTGCACCACCGACATTGCTCCTCATGGTGATATCACACATCCCACCTTTATTGCGTCGGGTCTGTTCCATTTCCTGGCTCCTTCTGAGTCGTTCCTCCTCTCGGAACTTCCTGAAGTTCTTCATTCTCCCTCCGGAGTTTCCAATCTCCGTGTGGTCTCCAATTCTTGCTCCCCGTTTTTTAGTTGCTTCAATTCCAAACCACATTGTTCTTGTTTTCTGCCCCACCAGTTTCTCCTGCTCTTCATTTTCCAATCTATCGTTCTTTTAATTGGCGTATTTCCTTCCTGTGTTTCATTCGCTGTTCTTCTCACTACTCTTTCCTTTTCCTCTCTGTCCTTCCCTTCTCCAGTTTTCATGGTTTGCTTCATTTGGTTAACTCCTTTTTGTGTTCATTTTGCCTGCTGTTCATTACTCTTCCTTTTTCCTTCCTGTCCTCCTTCTCAGGTTTCGAGGTTTATCTTCATTTGGTTCATTCTCCATTTGTTGTTTCATTCGCTGTCTTGCTATCTCTTTCGTACTCCAGGGCCTCGCCTTTTCTTTCAATTGGTCAACCTCAAATTCATGTTCCCTTTTGCTTCTACCCATTGTTCCGTCTCATTCTTTCCCAATCCAATCTCTTGTGTTCCTTCAATCTCCTGATTTCTCCTTCCTGCGTCATTCCTTGCCTCCTTCACTTTCTCCTCGTATTACCAACCCTATTTTTTTTTTCTTTGTCTGTTCGTTGTTCAAATTCATATCTTTCATTTTCTATTCCACTGTCTTCTTGTTCCTCATTCTGCAATCTCGTTATTTCCTTCAATTTTCCTATTTCTTTCTCCTGTCTCAATCTTTGTTCTTCAGTACTCTTTCTTGTTCCTCATTTCTTTTAATCTGGCCTTCGCTTCCAGCTGTTCGATCTGTCAGTGTGTTCCTTAACGTTCTCACTCTCTGCTGTCGTTCATTTCTTCTCTCAACATCCTCAGCTTCATTTGTAACTCCCTCTCTTCGTCTTGTTATTTTGTAACTCACTGTCTTTCTTGTTCCTCATTTCATTCATTCTCTTGCTCATCTCCGCACCTCTTTTGCGTTGCTCCTTCCTCAATTCATCCATTCATTACCCGTATCTCTCTAGGCCTTCCAGGCGTTCTCTTTTAATTTCTATCAGCTTCCCTTCTAGACTTCTTCTTTTCCGACATGCCTTTTCTTACCTCTTCACTTCAGCTTCTCAATTCCATCTTGTTCGCCGTTATCCTTTCTAGCTTGTTTTCCTTTCTCCTCCTCCCTCAATTTGTTACCCTGCCCAAGTTCTCAACTGTTCTGACTTTTCCAGCAATTCCTCCGTCCTTTCCTCCAGATGTGTTCCTCTCCTCGTTTTATCTTCCGTTTTAAGGCTTTCTCTTTCCTGATTGCGCTGTTCTTATCTCGTCCTCAGTTGCTTATTTCCAAAATCGTGTTCGCATTCTCTTTCTTCCAACTTTTTTTTCCATTTCCTCTTCCATGTGCTTTCTCGTCCCGGAGTTTACCAATTCGCGCTCCATCCTCCATTCTCTCGTTCAGCTCGCTCGTCTCTTGCTTTCCCACTTATGGATCCTCAAGTCTATTTCCCCATTTTTCCCTTTAAGTCTGTCGAACTGTGTTGACTTCTCCAATAGTTCTTTCTTCAATTGTTTTACTTCCAGCTCGATTTTCTGTTTTCTTTTAGAGCTCGGTCCTCCATTCTTCCTTCAAATTTCTTTCCAAACCCGCCAATGTCCACCTGCCTCGCCTTGCCATGCCCACGGTGTGTTTGAAACGGTTGTTGGCGACGCGCTCGGCCTCGGTCGCCGCCATTCGCCAGCCGCCATAAATAGACCGCTCACTCCGCTGCTGCGCTGAGGTCGAAATCGCGCCGCCATTATGCTGACCCAGCTTTTGCCGGCAAAGTCCTGCTCAGTAAATGGGGTTGAGCTTACCCACGGAGGTAATTTACAAGTACCGCTCCCGGGGCCATGGATTCTAACATTAAAAGACATTACATTTCTACCCCAGCCACTCCGCTCGCCTTGAGACTCCATCTTATATTCTCGTAAGGGATTAAATTTTTAAATTACTCGTATTTGGACGGGAACGGGGGCTCGCCTCGCACACCCCTACTCCGATTCCCCGTGAATTTAGTTGGAGCACGAGATTGTTTCCCGCCTCGCTTGACACCCAGTGTGCGAATTCGCGCCCGCCGGCGTGCGGAACGGACACGTAACTCGAATCGCGCGCACGTCGCCCACCGACAAAATGGACCAATTCAGTCGTGACCCTCTCGAACAACGCCGGGAGCTAGTCACGGGTGGGGGGTTTAACCTCCCACGCATACGCCTGCAATTGCCCACCCGCGCAGGATAGGTTGGCTCGCCAAATTCGATCTCTACCTAATACCTGCGCAAAATGGTCGACCGGGATCTACCACGCCACAGGCCACTCCGGACACGAACCGTTAAGCGCTCCGTTCCGTGGCTACAGTATAAACCGAGCAGGTTGGTATCGTCGGCGCTGACGGTTCCGATAATTACGGGGCTGTTGCACCCACTACGAACCCCTTGATCTCGCTG
>CM068960.1:26837333-26855380 GCA_035128595.1 Eptatretus atami
TCTCTGTACATTTTATTTCTGTTGTCTCTTTGTGTCTATTAGTTTCTTCCTGGATCCTCGTCTCTTTTTCTTCCTTCGTTCCATTTGATTTATTCTCGACTCGGTCTATCTCCCGTGTCTCTGGCAATACTTATACTTCCTTCTTTGTCTCTGTTGCTTCCTCCTTCTCCATTTTTATTATGTGTTACTTTATTAGGGTGGGTCTAACTGGTTCTATATCCGCGAAGTTAGGTGTCGATTCAGTCCTGACACGACACGCATTGTGCTTGTGGGTGCTGTCAGACATGCCACTTATTGCGGTGTACTACTTCCTGGCTCCTTCTGAGGTCGTCTCCTCCTGGACTCCTGAGTTCTTCGTTCTCTCGTCAGGAGTTTTTCAGATGTCCGTGGAATCCAATCTTGCTCACGTTTCTAGTTGTTCATTTCAATCTACATGGTTCTTGTTTTCTACCACAAGTTTTCTCCTGCTCTTCATTTCAATCTCATCGTTTCTTTCAATTGGCCTCATTTCTTCCTGTGTTTCATTGCGTGTCTCTCACTACTCTTCCTTGTTTCTTCTCCTGTCCTTTCTCCAGTTTCATGGTTTTGCTTCATTTGGTTAATCTTTTTTGTGTTTTCATTTGCTGCTGTCTCATTACTCTTCCTTGTTTCCTCTCCTGTCCTTCCTTCTCCAGTTTCGAGGTTTTCTTCATTTGGTTCATCTCCATTTTGTGTTTCATTCGCTGTTCTTTGTCTATCTCTTCGTACTCCAGCCTCGCCTTTTCTTTCAATTGGTCAACCTCAAATTCATGTTCCTTTTGTTTTCTATCCCATTGTTCCTCTCGTTCTTCTCTCCAATCTCGTTTGCTCTTCATCTCCATCGATTTCTCCTTCCTGTCTTCATTCGTTGCTCCTTCAACTTCTCCTCGTATTCCACCTATTTTTTCCTTTTGTCGTTCAGTTTCAATTTCATACTCTTCAGTTTTCTATTCCACTGTCTTTCTGTTCTTCGTTCTGTGACAATCTCATTATTTTTTTCATGGCTACTTCGTTCTCCTGTCGTACTTTGTTCTTTCAGGACTCTTTCTTGTTCCTCATTCTGCAATCTCGTGGTTTCCTTCCATTGATCGATTTCCTTCTTCTGTCTCATTCGTTCTTCATCTTACTCTTTCTTGCATCTCATTCTTTAATCTGGTTTTGCTTCAGCTGTTCGATCTTTACCGTGTGGTTCTTAACGTTTCATTCTCTGCTGTCTGTTCTTTCCTTCTATCACCATCCTCAGCTCGTTTGATGTACTTCGTTTGTTTTCTGTACGAAGTTTTTTTCTAATTCCTCCCCCAATTTGCTGCTTCTTCTCACTCATTTCATCTCTTTTTCCACTGCTTCCTCCTCAATTCGTTCCTTTTTTCTGTATTTCTTTTAGTTTTTTTCTGCCATCCTTTCCAATTCTTATCTCCCTTCGCCGATTTTCTATTTCGAGTGACTTTCCCTACCCATCTCATGGCTTCAAGTAGTTCCAATTCTCATCTGTTGCGTTTTTCCTTTTCTAGCTTTGTTTTCCTTTCTCCTTCCTCCCTCATTTGTTCCCTGCAGTTCTTCGAACTGTTCTGACTTTTCCAGCAATTCCTCCGTCCTTTCCTCCAGATGTTCCTCATCTCTCCACGTTATTTATCTCCGTTTTAGGCTGCTTCTCTTTCGCTTGATTGCCTGTTCTTATCTGCTCCTTCAAATTGCTTATATTTCCAAAATCGGTTCGCAAGTTTCCTTCTTTCCACTTTTTTTTCCATTCCTCTTCCATGCTTTCTGTCCCGGGAGTTACCAATTCGCGCTCCTCACTTCTCATTCGGTCAGCTCGCTCGTCTCTTGTCTACTTATGAATCCTAAATCTATTTCCCTATTTTTCCCTTAATTCTTCGAACTGTGTTGACTCCTACAATAGTTCTTTCTTCAATTGTTACTTCCAGCTCGTGTTTCTGTTCTTCCTTTCGAGCTCGGTCCTCCATTCTTCCTTCAATTCTTTTCGAAAGCCCGCCAAGTCCGCCTGCCTCGCTGCCATGCCCACGTGGTTTGAAACGGTTTGTTGGAGCGCTCGCCTCGTGTCGCGCCATCCGCAGCGCCATAAATAGCCACTCACTCCGCTGGCCTGAGGCGTCGCAGGATGGCCGCCATTATGTGACCCAGTTGCCGCAAAGCCGTGCTCAGTAAATGGGTTGAGCTTACCCACGGATTGTATATACAAGTACCGTCCCGGGCCATGGATTCTACATTAAAAGACATATACATTTCTACCCCGCACCCCGCCTGAGACTCCATCTATTTCTCGTAAGGATTAATTTAAATTACTCGTAATTTGGAGGGAACGGGGGGTCGCCTCGCACACCCCTGCTCCGTTCCCCGTGAATTAGTTGGAGACGGGAGAGTTTGTTTCCCGCTCGCTGACACCAGTGTTGCGAATTGTGCCCGCCGGCGCGAACGGACACGTAACTCGAATCGCGGCCACGTCGCCACCGGACGAAATTCAGCTCGACCCTCGAACAACGCCGGGAGCTAGTCACGGTGGGGGTTTAACCTCACCACGATCGTGCCAATTGCCCACCCGCGCAGGATAGGTTGCTCGCCAAATTCGATCTACCTAAGTACCTGCGCGAATGGTCGACCGGGCGATCGTACCACGCCACAGGCGACTCGGACACGAACCGCTTAAGCGGTCCGTTCCGTGCTACAGTGATAACCGAGCAGTGTTATCGTCGGCCTTGACGGTTCGATTAATACGGATGTTGCACCCACTACGAACCCCTTACCGCGATGCAGGATGGAGATTCAAATGGAGAAAAGACGAAGCGAAACGGGCACAGTTCAACAAGCAAGCATTTTTTCCGCGGCACACGGAAAGCACGTATTAACAGCCATACAGAATCGAAATGCACATAAAGCAAAGGAAGGGTAACCGAATACGCGACACCACGCGCAACACTTAAACAGTTCTACTTGTCGGACAGGCGCCACCCACAGTCATTTACACAAACCCAACGAAAAGAAAAGTGAAAGTTGCGACTTCCCTTTGGGCTGGTGAGTCCCCTCCCACGATCAGCATGGTCGCGCCTGGCCCCACCTCTCTCGCGGCACCGCGAACCCTCGCCCACACTCCCGTCGCGACGCGCAGGTCCACCTCACAACGGCATCGCCCGCCGCGTCTCCTTCCTTTGCCTTCTTGACAGGCCGCTCGCCAAGCGGCGCGCAGGACCTCCTCCGAAACCAGACTCCGCACCAACTCGACCAACTGAAAACCAACTGAAAACAACTGAAGACCAACTCAACTCCCCCAAGGTCCGTCCTGTCCGCCTTTGTTAGCGCGGGGGCCCGCCCTTCGCCCGCCCCGTTTCGGCTCCACCTTCCTCGAGAAGGTTCCCGAAAAGGCGTTCCCTTACGCTCTCCCTCCACCCACCCCGTGCGGGGCCGGGGGAGTCAGTTTTTGGCTCGGGCCAGAGAATTATTCCCCCAAAAATAAGACCCCTCCCTTACATGACCTCTGACCTTTGACCGCATCGCCCCTCCTCCACTCCATAAATAAAAGAAGAGAAGAGAAAAACGACTAATCAAAGTGTCGCAGCCCGGATGAATCACACATATTCCCTCTATACAACAGGTTTGGCTAACTACACATGTACCACTATCGAGATATCTCACCTGCGGCCCTTTATGGTGTAATGCGAATTTCCACAGCCGTAACAATATAATACAGTGGGAGAACAAGTATTGATCATCTGCCGATTTTGCAGGTTTTCCCACTTTCAAGCACGTAAGGTCTGTAATTTTTATCATAGGTTACACTTCAACTTTGAAAGACAGAATCCAAAACAAAAATCCTGAAAATCAATTGTATGATTTTTAAATAATTAATTTGCATTTTTTGCATGAAATAAGTATTTGATCACCTACCAACCATAAGAATTCCGGCTCTCACAGACCTGTTAGTTTTGTCTTTAAGAAGCCCTCCCATTCTCCACTCATTACCTGTATTAACTGCACCTGTTTGAACTCGTTATCTGCATAAAAGACAGCTGTCCACACTCAATCAATCAACTCCAAACTCTCCACAAGGGCAAGACCAGAGAGCTTCTAAGGACATCAGGACAAAATTGTAGACTGGCACAAGGCTGGATGGGTTCAGGACAATAGGCAAGCAGCTTGGTGAGAAGGCAACAACTGTTGGCGCAATTATTAAAAATGGAAGAAGTTCAAGATAACAGTCAACTCCCTCGGTCTGGGGCCCCATGCAAGATCTCACCTCGTGGAGCCTCAATGATCATGAGAAAGTGAGGGATCAGCCCAGAACTACACCAGGACCTGGTCAATGACCTGAAGAGAGCTGGACCACAGTATCAAAAAAACCATAAGAACACACTACGCCGTCATGGATTAAATCCTGCAGCGCACGCAAGGTCTCTGCTCAAGCCAGCGCATGTCCATGCCTGTCTGAAGTTTGCCAATGACCATCTGGATGATCCAGAGGAGGATGGGAGAGGTCATGTGGTCTGATGAGACCAAATATAGAGCTTTTTGGTTAAACTCCACTCGCCGTGTTTGGAGGAAGAAGAAGGATGAGTACAACCCCAAGAACACCATCCCAACCGTGAAGCATGGAGGTGAAAACATCATTCTTTGGGATGCTTTTCTGCAAAGGGGACAGGAAGAGCTGCACCGTATTGAGGAGGAGGATGGGGCCATGTATCGCGAGATCTTGGCAACAACCTCCTTCCTCAACAAAGCACATGAAGATGGGCGTGGCTGGGTCTTCCAGCATGACAACGACCCGAAAAACACAGCCAGGGCAACTAAGTCCAGCACACAAATCAAAACCATCTTACGATGGCTCCTTAAAGCATCTCAAGGTCCTGGAGTGGCCTAGCCAGTCTCCAGACCTGAACCCAATAGAAAATCTTTGGGGGAGCTGAAAGTCTGTGTTGCCAGCGACAGCCCCGAAACCTGAAGGATCTGGAGAAGATCTGTATGGAGGAGTGGGCCAAAATCCCTGCTGCAGTCTGTGCAAACCTGGTTAAGAACTATAGGACGTCTGATCTCTGTAATTGCAAACAAAGGTTTCTGTACCAAATATTAAGTTCTGTTTTTCTGATGATCAAATACTTATTCATGCAAAAAATGCAAATTAATTATTTTAAAAATCATACAATGTGATTTCAGGATTTTTGTTTTTAGATTCCGTCTTTCACAGTTGAAGTGTACCTATGATAAAATTACAGACCTCTACGTGCTTTGTAAGTGGGAAACCTGCAAAATCGGCAGTGTATCAAATACTTGTTCTCCCCACTGTATATATATATAATATATATATATATATATATGTATATATATATATATACACATACTAGCAAATACAACCCATTGCTTCGCTGACGG
Organism: Eptatretus atami; assembly: GCA_035128595.1. Taxonomy (NCBI): domain Eukaryota; kingdom Metazoa; phylum Chordata; class Myxini; order Myxiniformes; family Myxinidae; genus Eptatretus; species Eptatretus atami. The sequence continues at coordinate 26,842,731 of CM068960.1, forward strand.
GGGTATTAAGGATGTGTTTAAGAGAGGGAGGGGAGAGAGAGTGGCAGGAGGATGGGAAGCTAGGAAGGGGGAAATATGAGGAAGGGGGGGGAGGTGGGGACAGCTATCCCTCACCAAACATTGCTATACAGTGAGAGGGAGAGGATGTGAGAGAGAGAGAGATAAGAGATAGAGATAGAGGATAGAGATGTGAAAAAAGAGAGAAAGGTGAGGGGTGCACGTGGGGTTATTAATGAGAATGAATGTTATGCTTAATGATCAAAACAAAAAAACAAAATGTCAGATCAGCTGTACACATAATGACACAACAGAATTTATAACGTAATCCACTGGCACATCTGCAAAAACGTTGATGTCCCAGTTCCATTAGTGTATGTATGTATTTTCTGTTTTTTTCATAAAAATTTATTTGAATGCTCAGTATCTTATTTATTGGTCCTAATTTTCCACCTTCTTTTGGTGTTGGCTGGAGGGAATAGTTCTGGCTCGAGTTAAAAGATTCATACACAGGTGAGACAGCTCAAAGACAAGTGTGCTTTGTATACCTTTAGGCAATCCTGCCACCTCTAATTGCTCATGTAAGTTCCCTAAATATATATGAACTTGTATAAAAGCCAGTCAAAAATGATGGGTTAGAATTATTATATTCGAAATATTCAAGGAGACTGGAACATATGATATTTCGGAGCAAGAAAAAGCGTTATTTTAAAACACTACATGCACAAATGTGACCATATTTTGTTTTTTAATCTTCTGGCATATTTTGTTTCGACGGTACAGCCTTGTGAGTGTGCCAAAGTCTGAAGCCTCGGCCGAGCGTCAGGTGTGCTTACATCTTATATTTATTAGATATCCTATGGACGTACAGGAACACTCGTTTTTCTGTGCACGCGTTACACATCACGTGCAGTGAATTTCACCTCCCTACGCCTTTATTTGTTGTTATTTTTCAAAACGTTTCTGTAAACCACCCTTGAGGCTTGGAATGCACGTCACCTTCTACAATTCAAATGGGAGAGATGTAATCACTCTTTTATGAAAAATATTTTTGAGTGTTTTTTTAAATCCTGAAAAATAGACAGAAGTGACACACAGCGGTGTGAGAAGATTGGCCTTTAAAACCCTACTCTAATAGTCCTTGTAAAGGGGACAGACAAATGCACAAATACACACTGTGTTTTATATCGGGAGATGAGCTTGTTATTTGAAGATATCTTTTAGTTTATTTCTGAGACGTTAATGATTCGTACTTGAAGGACAGGGCCTGGTGTGTACAGGCACTCCTCACTTAACGACCTACCTGTTTAACGACCGCCCGGACTTACGACCAGCTGTCGACCAGTCGGTATGTACGCTGTACGAGAATTTTGGTTGTGGAAGGGCAGCGCGGCGTCTCAGCGTCAGCATCTCATCTCGCATCACCCTTTCTCAGTCTCAGTCTCGTTCCCGCAGTCAGTCGGTATTCACTACACTAGCATTCACAATCTCCTAGAGACTACTATTTCGTCCATTAATTTGTACTTTATTGTGTATCTGCATAATCGGAGTATCAATGGTGAGGCGGCAAGCGGGGACGTAGAAGCAGCGGAAAAATGTGTTGACCAATTTGATGAAATCATCGAGAAAGGCAGCTACCGTCTGGAACAGATCTTCAATGTGGATGAAACCGGACTTTTTGGAAGAAAATGCCCGAAAGGTCCTACATACACAAAGAAGCTAAAACAATGCCCGGTTTCAAGGCTTTCAAGGACAGGTCACGTTGTTGCTGGAGGAAATGCCTCTGGGTTCAAGTTAAAGCCTTTCCTCATCTATCGCTCCGAGAACCCACGTGCATTAAGCGGGTTCGTAAGCACACGCTGCCCGTTTACTATCATGCAAATAACAAGGCATGGATGAAGTTATCAAGTTGGAGTTTCTTTAGACCTTTTTTTTATTCAGAATAAATAAAAACGATTACCTGTATTTACAGTATGCAAACCTAAGTAATGTATATTAGAGCTGATTTCCTCTATTCTGTTTATTACAGTATACAGTACACTACTGTATAACATTTAAAAATATATCCTCGCTTATCGACCAATTCGCTTAACGACCTAGTCATAGGAACGGAACTCGTCGTTAAGTGAGGAATGCCGGTATTGTGTTTGATGTGAGTTGGAGGTTCACAGAGACCTGTTATGGCATTTTTGTGTTCTGACATTTTTGCGTGCACTGCCTCTTCCTAGGTAATACTTTAGTGCCCTTCTCAGCTGCCTGAAGTGTGTCAACCTCAGTGTGGATTTGCATCACATGTGACCAGAGTCATGTGGATTACCCCCAACGTGAATGTCATGAATAAGTCTGCTGGATTTTACTGGCAATCTGTTATAACATATAACAATAACATATTTTTACAGATCTGATCTGGGGGGGGGGGGGGGAGCAAATGGGGATGCATTCAAATTTATTTCCTAGTGCATGTTAGAATAAGCATGCCATTACTGTAATGAAAGAGGCACTGTCGTGTGAAGTGTTCAGAAAGCTGTTGTCCTCCTCTGCACTAGTGTTTGTGACTAGGCCCATCCCCACCCCCTTCCCTACACTTTGCAAATGCCCCCCTCCCCCCTCTCATGTATGACTTATCCATCTGTATTTTTCCACTATTCACAGTATGGGCAAACTGCAAAAAGTCACGCCATTTTCAGATAAGGGACTCGTGACACGCCGAGAGCAAGGCCGATGCGTGATTGAAAAATTACCAGACACCACCCTCCCCCCCCCCCACCCCCCACTAGTCGGCGTGGATGCATGAGCCTCATGCGATGTCGGCGCTGCCCAATAAGTGCAATCCACGTGTGAGCTCAGCAGGCCGGGATGAATAAAGAAAAATAAAAAGCTTTGGAGTGGCTTCTGGGCGACTTTGTCTAATGCCAGAGCTTCTGGAGGGCTTCTGAATTCTGAGGTTCTGACGTCCTGCCTGTGATGCCGCAACGTGCTCTTTGGTGATCCCACGAAGCGCTATGGTGTCTCTCTCACTCTTCCTGGTTGGCACGTGAAGCCCAAAGATGGTGCCTGTACCACGTGACACATGACGTCATATTTATCAATTAAGTATTCTACGAAAAAAGATACATACTATGGTGAAAATCGTGTCGATCGGACTAACGGTTGCCGAAAATTATATTTAAACCGAAAAATCCCGAAAATTGCCGGCGAGAAGATAAAAATAATAAACAAAAGAAAAACAATAGGTTACCAGCCTTGTAGGTTGGTATCCTCATAAGTAGTCCCCCTCTCCCTGTAGGAGCGGCAGGAAGAGACATGTTATTTTCCTCTTGGGGTATATAGATTACAGTACAGGAGATCGAGGCTCACGTCTGTCAGTCTGTGGTGTACACGATAAGCAGAGAATGCCTCGAGGGTGTCGGGAATCCTCCAAATTTCTTTCAGTTCAGTGCTAAACAGCAGTTGCAACTGTTTAAAAGTGTAGTCATCCATGTTTGTGGTTATAAATTTTTAGCTCACCTGGAACATAGCTCCAGGAGCTTTGTGATGGTGTGTTGTCCGTCTGTCCACCAAATACTTTCAACTTTTCTCTGAACTACACAATACGATTTTGATGAAACTTTACCACAACGTCATCACCATGTATGCACCAAAGCCTGTTCAGGCATGAAAAAGAAATCGGGCCCTTAGGGCATCTACGGAGGTTTTGCCCCACCCCCCCCCCCAAAAAAAGGTATTTGCTTTCTTTCCAGAAACTACACATAATTTGATGAAACTTGACCACAACATTCATACACGACGTACCAAAGTTCTCTTGGCATTAATAAAAAATGGGGTCTCAGGGGTCACAGAGGAGTTTATGGGGGGAGGGGGATGCCCCCTCCTCAAAAGAGATATTTGCTTTCTCTCCAGAAATGACGTACACAATTCGATAAAACTTGACCACAGCCTTCATCACCATGGTGTCCAAAGTTTATTTACTGCTGGTAGGGTTGCCCAATGAACAACATGATAAATTATTTATGCACATTAACCGCGTTTCTCCAAGGAGAAAATCCCCTTGGGGAGACGGGATATTATTAGATTAATATTGTTTGTAATAACATTGATTCAGGGTGATTTATTTTTTTATTATTATTCGAGAACCATAAATAATTCCCATGCACTAAAAACTATATCAGTTAGGAACCTAATATTTTGCTTAAATGTAGCCAAATGTAAACTTATCACAAATGTAGTTTGTTGTGCTAAATGTCTCAGATTTATTTGGGCTTGCTTCCATTCTTTCCCGCACTTCATCCACTTTCTCTGGTGTCACAACACTTGGCTGGCGCATGAGCTTTTTAACTTTCACGCAGCCTGTTTCTCTGAACTGCTTCACCAGTTTCCACAGCAACTGATTTTAATGTTTCGTACGACCACCAAGCCACTTTTAAATCCAATTTGACATTGCCTAAAGGCCTGTCACACCTTGACGATTTAAGCCAGCGTATGCCTGACGTATGCAAAATTTGGCTAAAACGCTGGCACACGTCGAATACGTTATGGGTAAGTTTGTATACGTTAAGAGCACGCTGGCATACGTCGTAGTACGCTGGCTTTTTCGTAGTACTGCATCGTATGCATGGCATACGTCTTTGTACGCTGGCATACGTGTAGTACGCCGAGGTGTTAGACAAATTTTCCATGCTTGAAATTTTAGACGTATGCAGCGTATGACTCACACGTTCCCATACGCTTGGCCATAAGTTGTAGGCACGTTATGCGATCGTTGACACACGTCGACACACACTACTGTATGTCGAAACACGTCGAGGTAATGTTTAGCGTACCCAAAACTTATTCTAACCTATGATAACGTGTTGTAGGCACGTTACGCGCGTCTGACGCAACTCGACACACGTTACTTGTAAGTTACTCATAAGTCGAAACCGTCAAGGTAATAGTTAGCGTCAGTGTTCCAGACTCCCTGGTTTTTTTTTTGTTTTTTTCTTCGGCGTGACGGTGATGTTGACACTTCATTCTAGTGCTTATAATATAATAAAATTAATAGGTGCTGCCGCTCAACGATTTAAATCATAACCGCACTAGAAACGAAGTGTCAACATCACCGTCATACGAAGAAAAAAAAACCCCTAAAAAACCAGGGAGTCTGGAACACTGAGCTAACCATTACGTCGACGTGTTTCGACTTATGAGTAACGTACAAGTAACATGTGTCGACGTGTGTCAACGATCGCGTAAGTGCCTACAACTTATGCTAGCATATGCGGAACGTGTGTCATACGCCGAGTACGTCGAGAATTTTCAACATGCTGGAAATTTCTCGACGTACTCGGCGTATGACGACGTATGCCAGCGTACTACGACGTATGCCAGCGTGCTCTTAACGTATACAAACTTACCCATAACGTATTCGACGTGTGCCAGCTTGGTTCGGCAAATTTTTCATATGTCTGCATACGCTGGCTAAAGTCAAGGTGTGACAGCGGTTGACACTTCGATGTCTAGTGCGGTTATGATTTGAATCGTCGAGCCGCAGCCTATGAATAGCCTACGCCACGTGATCGCGGCGATACGCTGCGGTGCTATGCATAAGTTAGACTATTGTTGGGCATAGGTTGTGAAGCCGACAACACGCTCAGCATTCGTTGATATAAGTTATCTATATGTGTGAAAACGTTCTGTGTACGTACAAATACGTTGTGCATACGTCCAACACGTTATTATACGCCCAAAACTTAAAAAAAAACATCAATAGTTCAGCGTACGCCAGCGTTTTACATACATTTATACCTTGCCAATACGCTGGCTAAAACGTCAAGGTGTGACAGCCCCTTAAAGGATGCATTCTTGATGTAATGTTCGACGAGAAACACGCGTTCTTCCACAGTGAGCGCCATGGAATGACTGAGTGAAAACCGTTCAATGTCACTGCCGGGTCACGTGATAAATCACTGATACTCTGATAACTCTCAGGATCATGTTATGTCTTTCTGTAACATTTGGCTACATTTACACAAAATATTACATTCCAACAGATATAGTTTTTAGTGGATGGGAAGTATTTATGGTTCTGAATTTTAAAAATCACCCTGTATATGCTATTATCATTGGTGTTGCTATTACTTTTGTTATTAGAAGCGGCCTTGAAAAAATGACATGATTAGCTATCTTAACATAGACATACATCTTAACACGGATTTCACCCAAGGTGGAAAACCCCCTTGGGAGGGTGGCAAATTACGTTGTAACAACCTCCATTATGTATGCCTGGCGTTGGCTTAATGGTTAGGTGTGGGCTTGGGATCCTTGGATCCTGAGTTCAAATCCACTCAGATGTTTAATTAATACAGGTGGGGTTGACTGCCTGTAATCCTTCTGAGGTCGGCAAAAATGAGTGCCAGCTTGCTGGTATCCTGTGTTGGAGTGGCGCCTGTCCAGGATTGTGCCCAATAGCCAGAGACTGCTTAGGCAGCACCTAATACTCTGCACAGAGTAGATCCCAATGAGATGGATGGAACCTCCATTTGTGATGCTTAGTCCTGCCAAATTTGATTGAGATGGATAAGTAAGAACTGAATGGATTGTGGTCAAAAAAACAGTCAGAGAGATGGACACCAAATTGCATATTTTAATATGATTATATATAAAAACAGGAACCAACAGACTCATTCATCCCTGGCTTTTTCGTGGATGGGAATTCAGTGTATTGTTGAAAAGTGATGGTTCTATGCATTTTGAATTATTTTAATTTGATGTTCACTGCTCAAGTGACCAAATTGCTGTTTGATGAATGTTTCTTCATTCTCTTTTTTTCTTCTCTCTCTCTCTCTCTCTCGACAAGGCATATGATGGCTTTGCTAGTCTGGGTATCTCTCGTCTCTTGAGCCGGCTGACATGGTGCTTCTTGCCATTCCTGATAAGCTCACCGTAATACCTACCTTTATCAGGTCAGTATTTTCAGCAAGATTCAAAAAAGATAAACAACAAAAATACACAATCACACAAATTGACACACCAATCTTCACAAACTCAAAATCTACCAGAATCACTAATAAATCATCAATATTTACTTAACAAACAGCCTAACTTAATCTAACCACATACTTCATCAATCACAGCTATTCCAACTTGGTACACAGCTGAGCACAATACCACAAACAAGTTCAACACAAGTCAACACAATTGCAAGAACAACCGTGCAGAGACAGCGATCCCATCAGCTCCATCAAAAATCACACCAGAAAATTCACACACAAAACCACAACAAACAAAACAAAACAAACACCATATAAAAACATCACCATACCTAATAAATCACAACAAAAACCCTCAATCAACACAACAACACACAAAAAATCACAAAATCGACACACAACAACCCCAACACAACACAACAATCAAAAATAAAACAATTATCAGAAGCAAGTTTTTTGGCAGTTGGACCATGTTACCGTTGTTGCAAAATTGCCCAGTAACCTCATAAAATATTAAGTATTTATTCCTTTATTTTGTAACTTAATGAAGTTCTCTTGATTACTTAATGCTGCTGCTAAATGAGTTTGTGTGGTCTGTGCAGATCCGTGCTTACATCACGGTAAAGAGCGATTCTCATGGGCTGAGAGGCCAGGGAGCAATGGTAGTTTAGAGGCACAAGGTCTTGCAAGAACACGCAGAGACTGCGCCCTCACTTCAGCTTAGAGTTATAAAGTTGGACCAAAACAAAAAGACGCACAGTGGTGATAGCCATGACTCAAGAACATTATTTGAGAAAACATGCCTGAACGCTGTAGATTGTGGCAAATATGATTGGATCCTGCATCACACATTACAAATGGGACAAAAGGTACCTGTTGATCTTTGGAATACACTAAGTACACGGCAGTAGCAGAGACAACCAGAAGTCCTGACAACAGCATCGAGTACAGCAAGTTCGATTCGACGCAAAAAAATGACCGATAGCATTTCCCTCCGTCCCAGGAGGATGTGGAAAATGTAAAGTATTTTTTGTTGTAAATTACAAGGAAGTTACAATGTGGATAAAGACTATTTCAAGAATAATTGCATCTATCTCATGGCTTTGCACATATGTATCTTGGTACCTGTAGTACTACAATATGTGCATTCATTGAAAAACGAACTAGAGAGTTCATAGAACACTTGAGAAACAAGGACATGGGCTGGGTCCTGCGAGCAGAAAATTGTTTGGTCGAGATGATGCAAATATTTTGTCCAAGTCCTGCTAAAAAGTGCCTAAAACAGAAGGTTTTAAAGTGCCGAAAAAGTACTGTGTCTAACAGTGTTCAAGTATATAATCATTGAAATAAAATGATTGTAGAAATTCTTGAACGTTTACCACCTGATGCAGCATCTTTTTACACTACTTAATTAACACATTAACTTGTTAATTCGTACTGTTGTTTTGTGTCCTTTATGACATCCTTAAAAACAGTAAGCTTCCTGTTTGGAATGATTTTCAATTTTGCTTGACTGCTAGACAGAGAAAAAAATTATCTCTCCTCTCTGCGTATGCAAAATCTGGACGAATTAGAGCCAACGTACCTAAACTACCATTTCGTTTCTGATTCATGTCGATTGTGTTCAAAAATAACATTCTTGAAATCAGTGTTCTCCGATCCTAACTGACATTTGTAGATAGACATACAACCGACATACAAGTGCAACAATGCTTACCCCGTTTTCTCTCGCACCACGGAGTAAAAACAAAACATATGCATAGCATTCCATGCCACATATTTTGAAACTAAGGGGGGGAGGTAAAAGAGGGGAGGGAGAGAGACGATGCAAGGGGGAAGAAGAGAGAGGAATGGGAGGGGAGACATGAGGAAAGGGGGGAGTGAGAGAGGGAGGGAGAGGAGGAGGAGAGGAGGGGGGAGCAAGGAGGGAGGAGGGGTAGGGAAGCTAGGAGGTGTGAGGAAGGGGGAAAGAGCGAGGAAGGAGGGGGATGGGGAGAGCAATGCCTCACCAAACATCGATACAACACTTTGGGAGGGGTAGGGTGGGAGTGAGGAAGGGAGGGGGGAAGGGGGTTGGGAGGAAGTAAGTGTGAGGGGAGGGTTCTCGCACTTGCGTTTGGTTGTGGGATTTGAAGAGAAGGGGTGGGGGTCGTACAGAATTGAATAAAATGGGATAGGTTAAAAAAGCCACAGAGACTGCCAGGAGATGTCCATGGGGGGTTGAGAGGGGGAAAGGCTTTGGGAGGAAGTAAGCAAGGGGAGGTGGAGGGAAGGCAGCCTAATGGGAAGGGAAAGGCACGTGGGGGCAAGGTTGGTAAGGCAGCGGTGAGGGAAGAGAATGCAGTGTGAGAAGGGAAGGCAGCATGAGGGAAGGGAAGGCAGCATGAGGGGAGGAAGGGAAGGCAGCGTGAGGGGAGGGGAAAGGAAGGTAGCGTGAAGGGTGGGGAAGGGAAGGGTGAAAAAAATATCTAAACAGCAACATTTTCTTTTTAACTTGTGAGGGGAGGCAACAGTGGAAGGGAATTTGTGAGGGGAACACCTGCTGCAGCAATAAACATGTCCACCATATTGCATTTTCATCCTGTGTTGGATTTCACTGGAATTCACACCCTCACTTCCCAAGAAACGGATGACAGAACGTTGCTCCTCCTGGTGCATGCTTCTAAGGGAGCCGCCATCTTTGGACTGCTCTGCAATGTCATAACGCTCAAGTGTTTCCAGATATAAAAACAGGCAAAACATGACTCTTACCCATCGATATAACATGTCATCGACAACTCCCACAATTACATTCTCAAATTTATATCGCCATTTTAAGGTTAACTTATTGACTGCCACTCGTAGTATAGAAAAAGATAGAGTCGATGCATTTTGAATTTTGCAAAGCTGTATTCTCTGGAGGAATACCTCAACTTTATCAAGACTAGTGTTGATCTTGTCAGTGGACAATTCTAATAATCGGTTTTCAACTGTAAGTGAACAAAGGTATGCTAACAAAGAGCCTGGAAAGAAGTATAGTTGTCGTTTCGGGTATTAGCCCTTCTTTGGAGCAAGAGAGGATGCTGGCATGGCTCAGGATACCAATTGAAACAGGAATATGGGCAGCAGAACCTTAATTTACTTGTAAAGTAATATTGTGCCAGTGACTTTCGTTTCTACAGCTACCTAAGCTCAGATAAAGACAAAGGACATTCGGACACATGTGACAAATTGACTTAAGATATTTACACCATGGTAATCTGAGTTCATAAGGCAAGTGAACATGCATTGCATTAAACAGTAATATCTTCTCACATTCACTGGTTATGTTCTTTATAAAAATTTGTATTTTCATCTGTTAAACAGAATGTTAATTTGATTGTCTCAAGTATTCATGAAACAACTGCAACAACATATATATTATATTTATCATGATGACTTTTTTTTTATTATCTGATAATTTAAGAAGTTACCCTTTTCCTTTTCTGGCGTCAGCCTATATCAGAAGCAAAACCAAAGACGTGCCAACTTACGAAGTCCTCCACCTTGTCCGATGTTGGCACTGGCTCCCAATCTGGCGAAAAGGTCTGGAGATCTCAAAGGGTCTAAACTGACATGTATCATTCCATTTCTATATCCAGGCATGGATGCCAGTAATCTTTCATCAATAGCACCATTCACTTGTTTAGTGTCAAGTAACAAGGTTTAATAATTGAGTTCCCAATGAAGACGTCACAGCATGTGGTTTTAAACGGCAGTGTATGAGCACTTGGTTACGAAATTTGCCAACCTCTGTTAGATACTTGATTTGCAATTTGTGATATTCCTTGATATTTTTTTTTCTTTCACTTGGTGGCAATCCTCTTTTCCTTTTACTTGCACTTTACAGACATGTGCAAACAGTGCTTGAGCCTTTGGGCAACTTGACAGAGGGCATTTTATTTCCTTCCTTGAAATGTATTAAACTTCAGGACTCCACAATTTGGTCTGAGCAAGGTTCCTTATGTTGAGTGACAATGAAGGTTGCACTTCCTGCTTGAGCATATTTAGTTTCGACATCCAGTGGAAAAAGCAAATAGCATTCTTTGTATATTGGCTTTCAGATTCTCGGGAACAGGCAAGAATGAGCTGAAGGAGCGGGCACGGTGTTGCTCCTGCAGCAGGCGCGTAAGGATATTCTCTTAAAAGTTGGGGTCCTGCAAACACATCACGGCAACCAGAGCAAACAGAAGGTCTCTACAGCCCAGGTAGTGTGAAGGCCACATCGATGCCAAGAATGCTGAAGCTGTAGGCTTCATGGTTAAACTTTAAAAAACTTATATACAAGTTGTCTTTGTGGAAGCTTAACAGTTTTACCTTTGGCTAGGAGCTAACTTGGATTATGAGTTCTGTATCTTGATCCAAATACAAGTCCAAAGCAGATGTGCCAGACATCCCGAACTTAAAAGATCAACTGTTTTGCCTCAAATTTGAATGACAATCGAGATAATGCAAATCTGAAGTAAAACTATTGTGATGGTCGTGTGGTCTACAATGACCGCTATCGCCGCCCCGGCGGGTAATGGGACGAGAAAATATCCACATCCGCAAGGTTAAATTGGTGCGAATTGGAATTTCTGAAATGCAATGACTGCGGCGAAATTGCCGACAAGTAGTCGAGCAAGCCCGTCCGGTCAATTCACGTTGAGGCCAGCAAAGACCTAAATTACCAATTTAACGGTTTAATACGCCAATTGCCAAAAACGCTATGGAGCCCACTTCCAATGACCACACAAGTTTCATCAAACAGGGGTTTATTTACAGAAAAAAGGGGGGTGAGAAAGCATGGCTGCTCACGGCGATCAACAATAAATCAAGAAATTATGACAACATGCTCTGAAAACCATGATGGTCTTAGCAGTTACACATTAAAGCTTCATTCGGGAAACACGGAACTCAGAAGGGGTTTCAATGAGAAAAGAAACTTGTCTTGTGCATGTGTGTGGGTCTGTTCGTCCATGTGGGCCTCGCTCCTCAACCCTGTCTCGTGCTGGACTCACTTGGTGTGCCGCGGTTTGGTATGGTTTCTCCTCGTGTGCCACCTCCAGTACTACTGGAACTCGACCAGCTTTCCACGCCAGCAGCCTGCAGCAGCCAATAACGATCAAGCCAGCAACTGAAGACCAACCAAAGACCTGACGACCTGCGCAGATCATGCAGCAGTAGCCCCAAGATGAAAATGGAAATCAGCACAAAAGACACCAACAGAAGAAGAAGGTGTGAGCGTGCACGGTTGTCTGCACTTTCATAATCCCACAGGGCCCGTTGAAAAGTGGGACATGCCCTTGGCCCCCCAACAACGCAGCCAGATCTCCATATCAGGATAGTTTTTTTGTCCATCTGGTGGCCTCAAACTGCAGGCCATTCTTTTGGCTGTCACAGTCAGCCAGATCTCCTTAAAAGAGAACGTTTCTAGCCCGCTTGGTGGCCTCTGCGCTGACCCTGTATTGTGCCGTGGCCACACTATTGGTTGTTACAAGGGATTTAAATTCATTAAAGGAAGATCAGACAACAGGGGAAAGGTGGGGCTTTGACACATACCTTGCATGGGGAGACTATAGCTTTCTATAACATGTGCTTCGGCGCGTTTTATCACAACAGGAATTACACCACACGAACTAACACATGTTATGACATAACTATTCTAATCTATTCCCATTTTGCCCC
>CM068960.1:26871100-26895528 GCA_035128595.1 Eptatretus atami
GCACTGATTTTTTCATGTTGTCAGTACGACCACAAAGCCACTTTTAAATGCAATTTGACATTGCCTAAAGGCCTGTCACACCTTGACGATTTAGCCAGCGTATGCCTGACGTATGCAAATTTGGCTAAACGCTGGCACACGTCGAATACGTTATGGGTAAGTTTGTATACGTTAAGAGCACGCTGGCATACGTCGTAGTACGCGGCTTTTTCGTAGTGCTGGCATAACTGCATCGTCTTTGTACGCTAGCATACGTCGTAGTACGCCGAGGTGTTAGAAATTTCCATGCTTGAAATTTTTTCGACGTATGCCAGCGTATGACTCACACGTTCCATACGCTTGGCCATAAGTTGTAGGCACGTTAGCGATCGTTGACACACGTCGACACACACTTACTTGTGAAATACACGATCGAGGTAATGTTTAGCGTCCCGAAACTTATTTCTAACTCATGAGTAACGTGTTGTAGGCACGTTACGCGGTCGGTGACACATGTCGACACACGTTACTTGTAAGTTACTCATAAGGCACTCGATCAAGGTTAAGTTAGCGTCAGTGTTCCAGACTCCCTGTTTTTTTTCTTTTTTCTTCGGCGTGACGGTGATGTTGACACTTCAATTTCTGTGCGTTTATGATATATTAATTAATAGGCTGCCGCTCAACGATTTAAATCTAAACCGCACTAGAAACGAAGTGTCAACATCCGTCATACCGAAGAAAAACCCCCCAAAAAAACCAGGGAGTCTGGACACTGATGCTAACCATTACGTCGACGTGTTTCGACTTATGAGTAACGTACAAGTAACATGTGTCGACGTGTGTCAACGATCGCGTAAGTGCCTACAACTTATGCACAGTATGCGGAACGTGTGTCATACGCCGGTACGTCGAAATTTTCAACATGCTGGAAATTTCTCGACGTACTCGGGGTATGACGACGTATGCCAGCGTACTACGGGTATGCCGGCCGTGCTCTTAACGTATACAAACTTACCCATAACGTATTCGACGTGTGGCAGCTTGTTCGGCAAATTTTTATGTTGGCATACGCTGGCTAAAATGTCAAGGTGTGACAGCGTTTGACACTTCGATGTCCATTCTCTCTCTTTTTTTGTGGATACCTGATAACTCTCAGGATCATGTTATGTCTTTCTGTAACATTTGGCTACATTTACACAAAATATTACATTCCTAACAGATATAGTTTTTAGTGGATGGGAAGTATTTATGGTTCTGAATTTTAAAAATCACCCTGTATTATGCTATTATCATTGGTGTTGCTATTACTTTTGTTATTAGAAGCGGCCTTGGAAAAATGACATGATTAGCTATCTTAACATAGACATACATCTTAACACGGATTTCACCCAAGGTGGAAAACCCCCTTGGGGAGGGTGGCAAATTACGTTGTAACAACCTCCATTATGTATGCCTGGCGTTGGCTTAATAGTTAGGGTGGTGGGCTTGGGATCCTTGGATCCTGAGTTCAAATCCCACTCAGATGTTTAATTAATACCAGGTGGGGTTGACTGCCTGTAATCCTTCTGAGGTCGGCAAAAATGAGTGCCAGCTTGCTGGTATCCTGTGTTGGAGTGGCGACCTGTCCAGGATTGTGCCCAATAGCCCAGGAGACTGCTTAGGCAGCACCTAATACTCTGCACAGAGTATGATCCCAATGGATGGATGGAACCTCCATTGTGTGATGCTTAGTCCTGCCAAATTTGATTGAGATTGGATAAGTAAGAACTGAATGGATTGTGGTCAAAAAAACAGTCAGAGAGATGGACACCAAATTGCATATTTTAATATGATTATATATAAAAACAGGAAACCAACAGACTCATTCATCCTGGCTTTTCGTGGATGGGAATTCAGTGTATTGTTGAAAAGTGATGGTTCTTATGCATTTTGAATTATTTAATTTGATGTTCACTGCTCAAAGTGACCAAATTGCTGTTTGATGAATGTTCTCTTCATTCTCTTTTTTTTCTCTCTCTCTCTCTCTCTCGACAAGGCATATGATGGCTTTGCTAGTCTGGGTATCTCTCGTCTCCTTGAGCCGGCTGACATGGTGCTTCTTGCCATTCCTGATAAGCTCACCGTAATCACCTACCTTTATCAGGTCAGTATTTTCAGCAAGATTCAAGATAAAAACAAATATATACTAGAACAAGTTTTTTGGCAGCTTGACCATTGTACCTTGTTGTTGCAAAATCTTGTCACCAGTTAACCTCTAAACTATTAAGTATTTATTCCTTTATTTGTCACTTAATGAAAGTTCCTTGATTTGTTACTTAATGCTGCTGCTAAATGAGTTTTGTGGTGGTGCTGTGCAGATCCGTGCTTACTTCACGGGTAAAGAGCTGAGTTTTCTTCAATTGGGTGAGAGGCCAGGGGGGAGCACATACAGGGTGGGTAGTTTTTCAGAGGGCACAAGGTCTTGCAAGAACACCGTGGCAGAGACAGCGATCCCCATCAGCTTTCCAGCTCTAGAGTTAAATCACACGTTGGACGAAAAACCCCACAACAAGACGAAGCAGCAGGCTGTGGGTGGATTGGAGCCAGTGACCGTGCGAATGAGCAGCCCATTATTTGAGAAAACATTGCACCTGGATAGCGCTGAGATGAAGAAGTGTGTGGCACATAATGAAGTTGGGAATACCCTGCAATCAAGCGAGGCATTGACAAATGGGGGGACACAAAAGGTACCTGTTGCACCTTCTTTGGAATCTACATCTACAGTACAGCCGGCAGTAGCAGAGACAACCAGAAGTCCTGGACAACAGCATCGAGTTACAGCAAGTTTCGATTCGACGGCAAAGAAAATGAGCCGTAGCATTTCCCTCCCGTCCCAGGAGGATGTGGAAAATGTAAGTATTTTTGTTTTAATTACAAGGAAGTTACAATGTGGATAAAGACTATTCAGATAATTGCATCTATCTCATGGCTTTGCACATATGTATCTTGTACCTGTAGTACTACATAGTGTGATTCATTGAAAAACGAACTAGAGAGTTCATAGAACACCTTGAGAAACAAGGACATGGGCTGGGTCTGCGAGCAGAAAATTTGTTTGGTCGAGATGATGCAAAAATATTTTGTCCAAGTCCTGCTAAATGCCTAAACAGAAGGGTTTTTAAAGTGCCGAAAAGAGTACTTGTGTTCTACAGTGTTCAAGTATATAATTCAATTGAAATAAAATAATGATTGTAGAAAAAAAATTCTGACGTTTACCACCTTGATGCAGCATCTTTTACACTACCTTATTTAACACATTACATTAGTTATTCGTACCTGTTGTTTGTGTCCTTTATGACATCCTTAAAAACAGTAAGCTTCCTGTTTGGAATGATTTTCAATTTTGCTTGACTGCTAGACAGAGTAAAAACAATTATCTCTCCTCTCTGCGTATGCACAATCTGGACGAATTCAGAGCCAACGTACTGCTAAACTACCATTTCGTTTTCTGATTCATGTTCCGATTTGTGTTCAAAATATAACATTCAATTGAAATCAAGTTGTTCCTCGATCCTAAACTGACATTTGTAGATAGACATACAGACCGACATACAAAGTGCAACAATTGCTTACCCCGTTTTTCTCTTCGCACACACGGAGTAAAAACAAAAACATATGACCATAGCATTCCATGCCACATATTTGAAACTAAGGGGGGGGGTAAAAAGGAGGGGAGGGAGAGAGGACGGATGGAAGGGGAGAGAGAGAGAGGATGGAGAGGGGGACATGAGGGAAAGGGGGAGTGAGAGAGGGGAGGGAGGAGGAGGAGGGGAGGGGAGCAAGGAGGGAGGAGGGTAGGGAAGCTAGGAGGTGTGAGGAAGGGGGAAAGAGCGAGGAAGGAGGGGGATGGGGAGAGCAATGCCTCACCAAACATCGCTATACACTTTGGGAGGGTAGGGTGGGAGTGAGGAAGGGAGGGGGAAGGGGGTTGGGAGGAAGTAAGTGTGAGGGGAGGGGTTCTCGACTTGCGTTTGGTTGTGGGATTTGAAGAAGAGGGGTGGGGGTCGTACAGGATTGAATAAAATGGGATAGGTTAAAAAAGCACACAGAGACTGCCAGGAGATGTCCATGGGGGTTGAGAGGGAAAGGCTTTGGGAGGAAGTAAGCATGTGGGGAGGTGGAGGGAAGGCAGCCTAATGGGAAGGGAAGGCAGCGTGGGGCAAGGTTAGGTAAGGGAGCGTGAGGGGAAGAGAATGCAGTGTGAAGGGGAAGGGAAGGGAAGGGAAGGCAGCATGAGGGGAAGGGAAGGCAGCATGAGGGGAGGGGAAGGGAAGGCAGCGTGAGGGGAGGGGAAAGGAAGGTAGCGTGAAGGGTGGGGAAGGGAAGGGTGAAAAAATATCTAAACAGCAACATTTTCTTTTTAACTTGTGAGGGGAAGGGAACAGTGGGAAGGGAATTTGTGAGGGGAACACCTGCTGCAGCAATAAACATGTCACCATATTGCATTTTCATCCTGTGTTGGATTTCACTGGAATTCACACCCTCACTTCCCAAGAAACGGATGACAGAACGTTGCTCCTCCCTGGTGCATGCTTCTAAGGGAGCCGCCATCTTGGAACTGCTCTGCCAATGTCATACGCTCAATGTTTCCAGATATAAAACAGGCAAAACATGACTCTTACCCATCGATATAACATGTCATCGACAACTCCACACATTACATTCTCAAATTTATATCGCCATTTTAAGGTTACTTATTGACTGCCACTCGTAGTATAGAAGAAGATAGAGTCGATGCATTTTGATTTTGCAAAGCTGTATTCTCTGGAGGAATACTCAACTTTATCAAGACTAGTGTTGATCTTTGTCAGTGGACAATTCTAATAATCGGTTTTATCAACTGTAAGTGAACAAAGGTATGCTAACAAAGAGCCTGGGAAGGAAAGTATAGTTGTCGTTTCGGGTATTAGCCCTTCTTTGGAGCAAGAGAGGATGCTGGCATGCTCAGGATACCAATTGAAACAGGAATATGGGCAGCAGAACCATTAATTTACTTGTAAAGTAATATTGTGCAGTGACTTTCGTTTCTACACTACCTAAGGCTCATGATAAAAGACAAAGGACATTCGGACACATGTGACAAATTGACTTAAGATATTTAAACCCATGGTATCTGAGTTCATAAGGCAAGTGAACATGCATTGCATTAAACAGTAATATCTTCTCACATTCACTGGTTATGTTCTTTATAAAACATTTGTATTTTCCATCTGTTTAAACAGAATGTTAATTTGAATTGTCTCAGTATTCATGAAACAACTGCAACAACATATATATTTATATTTACTCATGATGACTTTTTTTTTATTATCTGATACTTAAAATGTTAACCCTTTTCCTTTTCTGCTGTCAGCCTATATCAGAAGCAAAACCAAAGACGTGCCAACTTACGAAGTCCTCCACCTTGTCCGATGTTGGCACTGGCTCCCAATCTGGCGAAAAGGTCTGGAGATCTCAAAGGGTCTAAACTGACATGTATCATTCATTTCTATATCCAGGCATGGATGCAGTATCTTTCATCAATGCACCCATTCACTTGTTTAGTGTACAAGTAACAAGGTTTAATAATTGAGTTCCCAATGAAGACGTCACAGCATGTGGTTTTAACGGCAGTGTATGAGCATCTTGGTTACGAATTGCCAACCTCTGTTAGATACTTGATTTGCAATTTGTGATATTCCTTGATATTTTTTTCTTTCACCTTGGTGCAATCTCTTTTCCTTTAGCTTGCACTTTACAGACATGTGCAAACAGTGCTTGAGCCTTTGGGCAACTTGACATGAGGCATTTTAATTTCCTTCCTTGAAATGTATTAACTTCAGGACTCCACAATTTTGGTCTGAGCAAGGTTTCCTTATGTTGATGTGACAATGAAGGTGTGCACTTCCTGCTTGGAGCAATATTTAGTTCGACATCCAGTGGAAAAGCAATAGCATTCTTTGTATATTGGCTTTCAGACTTCTCGGGACAGGCAAGATGAGCTGAAGGAGCGGGCACGGTTGTTGCTGCAGCAGGCGCGTAAGGATGCTTCCTTAAAAGTTGGGGTCCTGCAAACAACATCACGGCATACCCAGAGCAAACAGAAGGTCTCTACAGCCCAGGTAGTGTGAAGGCCACATCGATGCCAAGAATGGCTGAGCTGTAGGCTTCATGGTTAAACTTTAAAAAACTTATATACAAGTTGTCTTGTGGAAGCTTAACAGTTTACCTTGGCTAGGGATGCTAACTTGGATTATGAGTTCCTGTATCTTGATCCAAATACAAGTCCCAAAGCATATGTGCCAGACATCCCCAACTTAAAAGATCAACTGTTTTGCCTCAAATTTGAATGACATCGAGATAAATGCAAATCTGAAGTAAAACTATTGTGATGGTCGTGTGGTCTACAATGACCGCTATGCCGCCCGGCGGGTATGGGACGAGAAAATATCCACATCCGCAAGGTTAAATTGGTGCGAATTGGAATTTCTGAATGCAATGACTGCGGCGGAATTGCCGACAAGTTAGTCGAGCAAAGCCCGTCGGCAATTCACGTTGAGGCCAGCACAGACCTAAATTACCAATTTAACGGGTTAATACGCCAATTGCCAAAACGCTATGGAGCCCACTTCCAATGACCACACAAGTTTTCATCAAACAGGGGTTTATTTACAGAAAAAAGGGGGGTGAGAAAGCATGGCTGCTTCACGGCGATCACAATTAAATCAAGAAATTATGACAACATGCTCTGAAACCATGATGGTCTTAGCAGTTACACCTTAAAGCTTCATTCGGGGAAACACGGAACTCAGAAGGGGTTTCATGAGAAAAAGAACTTGTCTTGCGCATGTGGTGTGGGTCTGTCGTCCATGTGGGCTCGCTCCTCAACCCTGTCTCGGTGCTGGACTCACTTGGGTGTGCCGCGGTTTGGTATGGTTTCTCCTCGTGTGCCACTCTCCAGTACTAACTGGAACTCGACCAGCTTCCACGCCAGCAGCCTGCAGCAGCCACATAACCGATCAAGCCCAGCAACTGAAGACCAACCAAAGACCTGACGACCTGCAGCAGATCATGCAGCAGTAGCCCCAAGATGAAAATTGACCAGCAGCAACAAAAGACACCAACAGAAGAAGAAGGTGTGAGCGTGCACGTTGTCTGCACTTTCATAATCCCCACAGGGCCCGTTGAAGTGGGACATGCCCCTTGGCCCACACAACCAGCCAGATCTCCATATCAGGATAGGTTTTTTTGTCCATCTGGTGGCCTCAAACTGCAGGCCATACTCTTTGGCTGTCACAGTCAGCCAGATCTCCTTAAAAGAGAACGTTTCTAGCCCGCTTGGTGGCCTCGCGCTGACCCTGTATTTGTGCCGTGGGCCACACTTATTGGTTGTTACAAGGGATTTAAATTCCATTAAAGGACAGACAGACAACAGGGGGAAAGGTGGGGCTTTGACACATACGCTTGCATGGGGAGACTATAGCTTTCTAAACATGTGCTCGGCGCGTTTTATCACAACAGGAATTACACCACACGAACACTAACACATGTTATGACATAACTATTCTAATCTATTCCCAATTTTGCCCCCTAAACCAGATCCGTAACACTTGTTTCTGGGAATATGGAGTGTTGAGTTTGAGGACTTGGGTTAGGGGAGAGAATGTTTGACAGTCTTCACTGACTTCTCATGAAACCTGTTTTTCAGGTTTGCTGAATATCATGAGAATGATTGACAGACTGAGAGCTCATTAATGATTATGTGGGTGGTGCTGCATGGCCATTCTTAGTTGTTGGAGCGATCCGTCTGGTTGATTCCGATAACGAGTGAGACTCCGACACACTAACTACTTCCGTGACCCAGCCCACAGGCCCATGGCTTGGTGTGGCCGGCAGACTAACTTCTTAGAGGGACGAGCGGCTGCAAGCCATGCGAGATGGAGCAATAACAGGTCTATGATGCCCGGGGCTGCACGCACGCTACACTGGACGGGCCAGCGTGTACCTTGCCCTTCGCCCACAGGCTCAGGCAAACCGCTGAGCCCCATCCATGATGGGGACTGGGGCTTGAGATAGTGTCCCATGAACGAGGAATTCCCAGTCAGCACAAGTCATCAGCTTGTGTTGATTATGTCCCTCCCCTTTGTACGCACCGCCCGTCGCTATTATTGATCAGACGGTTTCGTGAGATCTTCAGATCAGCCCCTGCACGGGCCGTCCGTGATACACGTTACACGTTGTCATTGTGTCAGATGAGCGAACTCGACTGTCTTGAGGAAGTAAAAGTCGTAACAGAAAGAGAGGTCATTTTGAGTTACATTTTGCTCTTACCATCAATTGAATCATAAAATTGGACACAAGCCAGGCCACCATTGCCAGGGGCATCTATGCTCTTTGCGGTTTGTGATAGATTGAGTGCATGAGAGTAACAACTAATATCTTTATAACAGAGTAACAATTTAATTACAGCAGCTATTGTAATATAATAATATAAAGTGAGTGCATTTCTTTGTATGACAGAGGGTGCAGAACAGTGTATCCTGCAAGTTCACAGGAATGGATTGGACCTTCAAGGCCTTTTCACACTGGCAAAAAAATTAATCCCCACTAGTTAAGCTGCCATTATGGGGTTTATTTTGAAATTCCTTGAACCTCGATCTCAGTTAATTTTAAGAAAATCAAAAATCAAATTCAATTTTGTTTTTTGTGTTGAGCGCTCCAAATTATATTGTGATTACTTTCACAAAACCACACTTAAAAATGTTTACACTAACACCACAAAATATTTCCCATTAAGGCTTGTCCAAAGAGGTTTCAAACAATGCCAATGGTAGCACAAAAATAATTTGATGAGTCCTTTAACCGTAAGCATTTAATAACGAAGTGTTATCAATTGAGGATCTATATGTTTCATGCATGCATGATGGGCTGAATGGCCTCCTCCTGCACCAAAGTTTTTTTAGTTTTTGGTTACAAAGTTGAGGCTTGTGGAAGATTGAGAACACTGAATGGATTAGGATGCAACAGAACAAAAGGAACAACAGAAAGAGAGGGAAAACCCCAACAGCAGGGTTGAATGACAAAATAGAGGGAGACTTGGACAAATAAGGGATGGATGTGGGGTGGAGTGAGGCATGGGGAGGATGTACGCCATACAGGGTGGACAGGGTGACAGGGTGGATACAGAAGCTAACTCTCAGGATGGAAAACTGGGAATTTGGAAGGAGGTGGGCTTGGGGGTGGTTGGGGGAGGGATGATGGGGTAGAAAAGATAATAGTTTTGGATTGGGGATGATCTCAGATGGTGATGAACAGCGATCTTGAAGCACTAGATGGAAGAATGGCATTGAAGAAAATGTGGAGGTTGATTCCACAGGTGGGAGAAAAGAGGAACAATGAGTGGAGGTGAGCAATTGATCTTGGATTTTGGGAGTTTCACCAAAATGGCGTTGATAGTGGACCAAGTGCGTCCTGCAGAAACCTGTAGGTGAGGGAGTGGGGGGGGGGGGGCACAAAGCTACAGAAAGAGCAGAGAGTGCAAGACTAGAAAGGAGGCAGTAGAAGCAGAGAGAGACCACTGACTTGTCTGCAATGGGAAAGTTATAGGCCCATAGACTCAGCTTCATCATGGGAGCTTCCAGTGATGTTTAAGGCCTTGGTTTCCATGACATCAAGCTAAGCAAGGTGTAAGGCAGGGGTGCCAGCCCAGAAGGGAGAACAGTACTCTAAGATGTGGGTGAAGACAGACCTTGTCGGTGGATATGAGCTCAGGTATGCCAAGGAAGGACTTTGTACGATGGAGGATGCCCAGGGAAGAGGCTGAAAAACAGAGATGCCCTGAAGAGAGGGAAGAGGCTGCTGGCTGCCTATCTATCTGAAGGATGAGGGACATCATGGCAGAGGGTGGAGTCATCAACAAAGTGATAAAGAGGATTTTCCTGAGAGTCAGAGAGTTAATTGATAATGATAAGGAATAGGATGTGGGCCCAGAACACTGCCTTCAGGCACATTGTATGATTAAGGATGCCCAGTTGGCAACTGGCTTTGAAGACCAACTTTGAAATGTGGTTTTCCCAAGAAAGATCTTGGCTGATTGTGAGATCCAGGAGTTTGAGTGACTGAACTTCCTCAAGAGTATTGTTCAGAAAGTAGATGGGAGGGCTTGCCAAACGGTCCTTTCGGAGAGGATTGTTAAGAAAGTAGATGGGAGGGCTTGCCAAACGGTTCTTTCGGAGAGGGAGTGTGTGGGATTTGTCTCGATTGAAAGACATATTACAAGTGTTTGATCAGCTTGTAATTTTGTCAAGGTTTGAAGACAGGGAAGAGGCTGCTGGCTGCCTATCTATCTGAAGGATGAGGGATGTCATAGCAGAGGGTGGAGTCATCAACAAAGAGATAAAGAGGATTTTCCTGAGAGTCAGAGAGTTAATTGATGAAGATTAGGAATAGGATGTGGACCCAAAACACTGCATCCAAGCACTCCAGCCTTGACAGGGAGAGGAGATGAAAGGATTCCATTGCAAGCCACACATTGGCTACAAGAGTCGAGGAAATCAGTGAGGCATGTGTGGAGTTGGCCTTGGATGTCATAGGCAGAGAGTTTGCAGAGCAAGGCAAGATGCCAGACTGTATCTAAAGCTCGAGATATATCCAGAGAGATGGCCCTGGTCTCATGTCTGACATTGTGGCTTCCATCGATTTTTGGGAGTGTACGTAGAAGCAGCATGTCCAAATTAGATTTGTCTGAATCCAAATTCATGATCTGAGACAAAGCCATTGGAGAGAATAAAGGATTTCATTTCAAATGCGATGATAAATTCCATGGCCTTGCTTATGATTGTCATGAACTAATAGATCTGTAGTTAAGGTGTTCGGTTTTTGCACTTTGTTTGTGTAATGTGGTGATGTTGGCTGATTTCCAACCAGATGGAATATGACCTTGGGCAAATGATAGAGTGAAAAGGGCAGAGAGAGAAATGTGCAAGACCAGCAGATCAGGTTTTTCGGGGACATGAGCTGATGCCGTCAGGTACAGTTGCAGAATCAGTCTAGTATTGCCAGAATCTTCACCACCTTCTCAGGTGCAAAAGACACAGAGTCCACGAGCAGTTTGGTACAACTGGGTAGGGTGGGTACAGAAAGCGAGGGGCTGTGGACACAAGATTTGGAAGCAAACACAGAATTGAGGCATTTGGCCTTCTCAGTAGCAGAGTGAGAGCATACATACTCCAGAGACAGACTTAATAAGGTGCCACCAGGTTTTAAAGGAAGGAGACCAGTTTGAAAGATCAATCTTGAGGTTGGACAGATGTTCTTTTCTGGCTCTCTTGAGGCTGGACACACTTGTTGTGGACTTTGTGGAAGGATCTGAGATTGCCTTCGGTTGGTTTTTCTAACCAGGAAGAGAAGGCAAGTTGTTTCAGAGAAACTGCTTCACCACAGGATTGAGTGGGCCATGGGCTGGAAGAAGGGTATGACAACTGAATACAAGATCAGATGGATGTGTGCACAAGAGAGAGCAGGTTTCTGTGGAAGAATTCCCAGGCTGAGTTAATATCGGGGGCAGTAAATATAGGAGACTAGTCCTGAAGTGAGATTGCTGCTTTGCAGTCTCTGCCGGTTCTGCCTGAGTGAACTGCCTGAATTGCTGGCACTGCAGAAGCAATCACTAATTGTAATTGGGTAACAAAATATAGAGGGGCATGTACTTACTAATATAAAGTCGATGAATGAGTAATATTTAATCAAATCGATAATGTACATAAAATATAAATGAAATCCAGAAACCAAAAAACGGTCTAAAAATCAAAATTTCACTGCCGTATTTTCCGTTCTATAAACCACACTTTTTATCGGCAAAAAAAGGTAAAGGTTGGGGGTGCGGTTAATACACGGGCATAGAAAAATAATCAGTCTTAAAAACGATCAATTCTGAATTTCAATGAAATTGCAAATGAACACTTTTGTAGCAGTTTGTAGCAGAACACTTGCTGTTAAGCTCAATTCCGCTATTTTAATTTTGAAAATTGGTTCAGGTTAAGACTTTGTACAGCGTTTTATGAACTGTGTGCGGAAATTCAATAAGTCACGCTCAGAAACATCCGGAGATGCCCGGAGACACCTGGAGTTTATGTGCGCGGCATAAATAGATCCTTGCGGCTCTGAAACATGCCATTACAACAAAAGAAGTAGAAGAACACCTGGTCTCACATCAACATAAGAATTGTTCACAATAGCGAGAGTTCAATAACGGAGCAGCCACCTCAAATAATCTTGCATGGCGAGCTTCCCTCGTATGTCATGTTCAAGAGGAAGACACTGCCCAAAGACAAGTTTCCAGCCGGCGTAATTGTTGGTGCGCAGCAGAAGGGTGGATAGACGAGGGACTTGTAGTGGTGACTATCTTTTTACATGCATCATTTTCTCCTTGAACATCCGATACAGGCAGAATTAATCCACCAGGCTTGTTCCTTACATGCTGACACTATGCTAGCAAATGCTGGATAGTGGTGTGTGGTTTAAAACTAGGAACAACCAATCGACCCCGAGTACTTTTCAAAACGAGAGCAGGAAATGGATTTAAAACGAAGAAGAAGAATCTCACGAGTGCAAGGACCCACATGGGACAGTGAAGCTTTAAGAAGTACCAGTGCTGTTCCGTTCTTTTGGATTATTTTGGTTCTCTTCGTTCTTCCTGGTTCTCTTCGTTTTCCCTCATTTCTATCAGTGGTTCCTAACTTGCTTCCCACGGATTGCTCGTGTTGATCAGACAAATTTTCTTCTTTTGCAGGCCTTTGTATTCGACCCAAGTTTCGAGGAGCATTAGCTACATCTCAGTGGAACCACCATAGACAAACTTCCCTATTTCCCGGACTTGGTATTTTCATCAGTTGAAAATCAACATTTCGTGACGTGTTTCCCGCCGGGATTTTCGTCCCGGATTCCAGGGAGCTTTTGGCCACATGCATCTCGGTTGAATTTTCACCATTACTCCCGTCTCTACATTGGCTGAGCATTATGTTGACTGGGAGACTGCCGGCATTCATCAAGAGGATGAGAAAGGTCGACCTTCTGATGATTTGCGGCTAGATCCGTCAAGGTGTGGGAGGAGATACTGTCGGACATCATGAAGCGAGCATTTCTAAAATGCTGCATCTCTAACAACATGGATGGCACAGAGGACGACACCATTTGGGAGGAGTAGGCTGCAAATGATGGTGACAGTGACGGGGACTTGCTCTATCCTGATTCGGACAAGAAGTTACTTGCCGTCTTCGACAAGGAAAGCAATGACGAGGATTTCCTCGGGTTTAGTTGAAAAGCTTCATCAAACCCAAACGGCCCCTTTGAGGGCCACAAATCCACAAGGAATATGTATGATACCAGTATAAATCCCTTTTCCTTATTTTTTGGAGGAACAAAAAAGTCCTTTATAATATTAAAAAATAAGAAAGAAAAAATATAAACCTCTTGGTGTCCTCTCCTCTCCCTCTCTTCAACTTCTTGAAAATGAGAATAAGACTGTTAGATGAAATGAAGCGGACATGAGAGTAAGCATGTTGATACAGTACCTCCATGACTTTGTTCTGTACAAAGTTAATGTACAGACTTATTTAGATCTCCAGGGTGGCCAGAAAGTCTGGAAACATAGACGAATATACATTATAAATGGGTTATTGACATTACATTACAGTATATGATATGTTCAATGTGTTGTCCCTCATGAGAAATGCACAGTTCAATGCGCTGTGCAAAATTGCAATGAACGCAGTGCACACTGCCTGTATCCTTGAATTTTTGAATCAGCTTCCCCACTGTGCTATGGGAGATGGCAGCTCTTCTGTTATGACATGCGTTGAAGTGCTCTGCTATCCATCGATATGACCAGCCCTTGTGTCCACTCAGCAGTATCACCTCAATGCATTCATCTTTTGTCAAGGACATCTTCAAACTGTAACAGAATGACAATATTATCTATGTTTCCAGACTTTATGGCCACCCTGAAGATCAGAAAATAAAATGATCAATTTATTCATTTAATTTGAGGGTGAAAAACAGGGGTGCTGTTAATACATGATGGTGGTTTATACACTGGAAAATATGGTATCAAATATATCAATGACAATAAAATAGAATCAATCCCGCAAAGTTACTGTTCGCTATGAAATGGAAATAAGATATGACTGGAGAAAATATTTTCCTTCAAACAGTATATATACCCTCAAGCCAGCCATGTTAATCCCATGTTTATCCTCTCCTGCAGTCATCCCTTCCTGCATTTATCATTTATCAAGTTTGCCTGGATGGATACATGCCAGAGGCCATTAACACATAATTAGACAGTGTTTCAAATACAAGAACATGAGAGGGGATTAACTAAGGAATAATTGAGTAGATAAATTAGCAGCATGCAATCAATCCATTTATGGGGGATTAGGATTAGCTCTGCAGTCTGGTCTGATGATGCATTACGGATGTGGACTGCAGTCCACCTTTTGAGGACCCTTGCACAATAAGGAACGATTCAACACGGAAAATTGGATGAAAACACAAACAGCAACACAGAGACGAAAATACAAGAAAAACGTGGCGGATCTGGTTCGGAAAACTCAGCTTTGATTGATTGAGGTGGAAGGAGCAGTTGCAGATTTGATCTACAGGTGGAGCAACCCGGAACCAGCAGTTCCTTGTATATCGTTGTACGATAGTGTATAATTATGTTGTTTGGCATTCCTAAAGTGTGTAAAATTTGGGCTCATCTGAAAAACACATGTTGGAGCTGTAAAAATGTGACGGGATTTATCTAGAAAGGTAAGCTTCACGGCATAAACTGAAAACCAGACTCGGTGGCATCGTGGTTAGAGAGTCTGCTTTGAGTCCGGTAGGTTGGCAGTTCGATTCTGATTCTGAACGAGTCATACAAAATACTTTAACATTGTACGTGCTGTGTCCTCACTTGTCATTCAGCATTTAGAGGATAAAGCACAGGTAAACGCTGTGGGTTGAAATCCAATGGGGTGGGTGGGGGTAGGAGCGGAGGGTGGGACAGAGATTTCTTCATTTACCCACTGACTGCAGAGGGAAAGGTGATGTCACTGGACTGCTTTTCCAGGACCCATAGTACAACATGAAGTTTCATTGTATTTGGTATGACTCGGCAAGGTAACCTGCTGTGTTTGTCTGATTAAAAAAAAATACAAGTAATTGTTGTCTTATGTTTCTGTCTCCATGTACATGTGATTTGTGTGACAGCTCTTCATGAGCCTTATATGCTGTGAAAATAAAAGGATTAAAGATTGTGAATGTGTTGTATGGTAAAATGTGCATGAGAAGGAGTGGTAAACCCCCCTTATATATTTATGCTTTATAAATACTATCATATCTGTGTACACAATTTGTGGATGTGTGTTCCTTTGAGCAATTTATAACAAATACAGAGTAGATGCCACAATTCCCACGGATCTTGTTCCCCTTTCCTTCCTCACCTCCCATTATTCTTTTATTCATAAAAAAAGGCTATCCCACGGTGCCCTGGGGGCAACCACCAGGGGCTCGGGTCATGTGGGGTGGTATCGATGGAGTGGGGTTTTCTTCGGTCGGACATGCGTGTGTCACCCCACCAATCTCACCCCACCAGTCTCGTCCTAGCCCGCCCGACCTGCCCTGCCCCGCCTTGCTCCACCCTGTCTCACCCCACCTTGCCTCGCCCCGCCCCTCAATGCCTCGCCTCAGCTAAGTTTGCCATCGAGAAAGATCCTAACTTGCAGTGAGGCGACAAAACATCTGCCCGACTGTTTACTAGACTCACTTTGGGCATTTACGGTACCCACTAGGACGAGAGGCCGTCATCTTCTTTGGCCACAATGTTTCTCTTTTATTTTCTTCATTCTTCCCATGCACTTTTATTCCGAACCAGTCTCCACTTGTTCGCTGTGGTCTTAAGATTTGTGGCAGTGGAGGGGTTACGTGGTTATTTGTACGTGTTTTTTGTTAATCTATCGAGGTTCCAACGGCTTTTCTTCCTCGTGTGTGTGGTAAAATTATTGTTGATAAATTAGTGGCCAGTTTGTGAGCCTGTCTTTGTCCTCCGTCGTCTTCGTGTGAAAGGCGGTGTGAAAAACCGTTGGTTTGGGTGCGAACGCGCAATATGGAACGATCGCTCGGTAATATTGACATGAAATCACATTACAATATATTTAATTTTTTTTTACTTGTGTTTGACTCCACCAGAACCCACGTCCTTTGTGTGTGTTATAAATAGATTATCCTTAATGCAACACCAACTCAATTAATCTTATCCATATTGGTTTTGTTTGTTTGTTTTGTTTGACACTTTTCCTTGCTGTGTATGTAATTGGCTGACAAACGAGTCTACATCTCAGGAACTATCCCCCAATGACATCATCTGCACACAAAAACTTAATCTGATTTTGTGTCATCTGCTCAGCTTGGTACTTGGACATTTTCCTTACTCTAATGAAGCGTTTGAACTCTTGATACATTTGTATGTACAAATGTCATTGATGTGCAATTGCTTGCATTCGCTCTCCATTATCAATCGTGCATTGGTGTGCATTACTTTGTCAGATTTGGACTCGTGGAAGTGGACCATACATCTGAACTAGTACATGCTAACCTGGTCACATTTGCACTCAGGATGACTAACTACATTCTGTAAAATTCAGCATCTGCTTTGAAAATCTCTCTTGCGAGGTGGATTAGTTAAACTGCATTACATGATGTTGAGTGGACTGATGAATACACATTCTCCTTAGTCGATTAGGAAACGAGAACGAATTGATCTTGACTCGAAATATATATTTCCTTTAATCTGTGATAACACGGCGATTGCAAAATGGCCTGAAGTCACGTCGGGGCGTTCAAAATTTTCTCTGGAGAATATAAAATGGTCCAAGAAACGCCAATGATTTTTTATTTGAAAATTATGATCATCAGAGAGTACGCTAGTACAATGATACAGTCCACATGTAGTTTCGCTAGCACTGTCTATGTAGGGATGGTGTGGAAATTTTTTTTTGGTCCCATCCGCTACATACAAAACTAAAGTTGGAGTATCTTCTCTAAAAAGTCGCTTCGTCAACATGTTAATAACAGAGGATATTGATGTTTTTGTCTCTACATCATTTGTACTTGTTTTGGCATGTCCTAGACTTGCAAGGAAATTGTCATACCAATGTAGAGTGTGTGCATGTGCATGTGACGTCACCACATTTGCGATCTGCCATCTTGGATTAAAGGAAACAAAGGAAAACAACACGTGAGACTGCATGATTGTGTTTACATTTGTTAAAATACTCGTTAGAATGGTGAATTTATTTGCTGTATTTTGTTGTGAAATTGTGCCAATAGGGAGGATTGCTTGTATCATAGACTTCCTACAAGCAACTATATCATGATTTTGATATGGAGGCTTGACCTTGAGTTATCAGGGGCGTTGAACATGGATTTGGAATGAAATTCAGAGTTATCCAAGAAATGGCAAATTTATCTCTTATTTCTCAATATCTAATTATATACATGTAATAAGGGTGTGTGTGTGTGTGTGTGTGTGTGTGTGTGTGTGTGTGTGTGCGCGCGTGTAAGCATGATGTTAACATATATAATGTCATGTTTATCTGCTCTGCCAACATGAGTCCATGACATTGGTGTATTATATTCCCACCTTTGCTCAAACAACATGATAGCCATTCTTCACGAAATACTAAAACAGCCACATCACTGATCCACCCAGATGTTAACTAGTTGTCGGCATCCAAACTTTTCCATGCCTTCATGTTTTCCACTCCAGGATGTAAAAACTTTGAGTAAATCTATACTATAAATGTCGATCTGTCTGGCTGTCTGTCTGTGTGTTACATATACACTCCTACACCTCTGGACAGATTTGGACCAAATTTGTCACAGGTAAAATGTTGGACCAGCCAGGTTTAAGCAGGGTTAGCAGGAAAAATGATGGGGGTATACTTACTCGCTGTTGTAGTTGGTTTGAATAGTGCCACCTTTGGTGGTATAGTGGAACAAAAAAAAGTGCTGCAGCACATTGCCAACCAAAGGTGAGCTGAGAAGGGTGCCCCTACCATGAAGGTGGGAATGGCCACTCAAAGATGGAGCAGCGGTCGGTAAAGTTGAGCACTACAGGATGGATTGAATTTCTGTAGACAGCTGCTGCCTGACTGTCATCTTCTATGGTTATTCTCGCCACCACCATTGCCAGCTTTTCCCATCACTGGGGACAGGTACTTTTGCTAGTATAAGATAATTCGCTGTATCTGGATATAAAATGGTTGGAAAGTTTGTTTCCCTTCTGGAACTAACCTTATTCAGCAATTCATACGGGTCTGTGTTGCCGAAAACCTGTATTTTGTTATAATATCACTCCCTACATAAACCCTCAAAAAATGTTCTGCAGAAAATCCATAGAAAATTTTTATAGACATTCTATAGAACTGTTATAGAGAAATTCTACAAAAATTCTGTGGAAAATCGATACAAAATTTATATTCTATAGAAATTACAGTTCTATAGAATTTGGTCCCCAAGTGCAGTAGAATTTCTGTAACATATCTATTCTATAAAAATTTCAGTTCGATAGAATTTGGTCTTAAAGTTCCATAGAAATGCTAGAGAATTTATATTCTATAGAAAATACAGTTCTATATATTTGTATATGTATATATACATATATGTATATATGTATGTGTTTGAAGACACGCCAAATATTCGATAAAACACCCATTCTCTGCAGAGTTCTATAAACATTGCAATGTCCAGATTGGCCTTATTTTCACTCGTCAGAACGGCATACCATATAAATATACTGAGAAATAAACCACATAATCCAAAGAACAAAAGCCTGTCTCCCACCTGATGATTGTTCCACGAAAGCAACCAAAACCAGGCCCGTATTAAGGCATGTTCAGAGTGTTCGGCTGAACAGGGTCGCCCAACAAAGGGGGCCGCCCACCACAAGCCCCAGAGAAAATTGGATTTTGCAGAAGGTTTTCCTCCGATGTAAAAAATATAAATACCTATACTAACAAAAATATTAAACATGGATATAACAGAACTTTTGTTTCCGTAGGTCTATGCATGCTTAGCTGTGGTCCTTGGGAATGCACTGAATTAGTTAAATACTATAGCGGTGATCTTTCAAACGAGCTTTATCCTGAGCTTTTGCAGTTTGCTGAGTTCGCCAAAGCTTTTCCTCCTCTGAAAATTCAGCTTTAAGTTTGGAAATACTGGTACATCCTGACCTTAGCAAAGACGTTGAATCAACTCTTTCCAATGTGATGACACTTTTGCAAATTTATCTCGTCCTCATGGTCGCTAATGCACGGGTGAAAGATCTTTCTCGAAACTGATATATAGTGTAACCCGTCTGCGTCAATCCATGAAGCAGCATCGCATGACCAACCTTGTTCTTATGTCTTGTGAGAGTGACATTCTTCGTGGAATGGATTTTTCTGCACTCATTCGCGATTTCGCTAGTCGTAAGGCTCGAAAAGTGTTTATACATGTTTAAGGTGTATTCACATATTTATGTGATATCAACGTATAACTTATAAGTTACTTTCTTATGTTTTAATTGTGAGAGTGACATTCTTCGTAAATGGATTTTTCTGCACTAATTCGCGATTTTCGCTAGTCATAATGCTCGAAAAGTGTTTATACAATCATGTTTAATGTGTTTATCCACATGTTTGTGTGATATCAACATTTAAGTTACTTTCTTATGTTTTAATTGTGGAAGTCACATTCTTCGTGGAATGGATTTTTCTGCACTCATTCGTGATTTCGCTAGTCGTAAAGCTCGAAAAGTTTTTATACATGTTTAATGTGTTTATCCACATGTTTTATGTGAGATCTACGTTAAGTTCCTTTCTTTATGGTGAATAAAAAAATACACTGCAAATTTAGTTTGATAAAAACTACTAGAAGGGCCGCCCACCAGCAGCCCTAACACGGCCGCCCACCAGCTTAATCCGGCCTGCCCAAAACACCAGAAGGTGGAGATATGAATCTAAATGTGTGAGCGTGATGACGTGCTCCTACCCGATCTCCAATGAACATAGTCCCGCACATGCACAGACAATAGCCGGTTTTGATGCATATATATCCTCCTTCAACCCCCTTAGGCTATGACTGCCGTGGCCCAATAGGGAACTGATACTGGGCTTGCTCAGACCTATGTACAGAAGATTAAATTCATTCAAAAAACCCGGGCAACGCCGGTGCATTCACCTTGTACACACACACACACACACACACACACCACACACACCCATAACACTGGATGGCAGGCAAGGCCAACCAAACTGGTAATGTAAATGTCATGCATAATAACACCATTTCAAGTACTACGTATGCAAAATACATATCGATAAAACAAGTTGAACTGTTCAATTATATTTTTATACTCGCAGGCAATGCTTTTGATGACGTAAGAAAAAAGATTGCATCAGATCACCATGGATGCATCCATATGGTACTGAGAAATGTGCTCAACTGGATACATCACTTCCTGTTTCCTGTTCTCAATTAACACAATTCCCAGGCAAAAATGGTGGAGTTAGAACCATAGTATTTGAGAGTTGAACTCCCATATACCCGCGTTGACTACAGTTCTAATTACATTGGTCTGCAGAGAATAACTAGAGTAAAGGGATTATTTTTTTCCCCATTTAAATGGCCAGCGGGGGACTCAAACTCACAAGGTACATAAAATATATGTATGAAGGGCTGAAAATAATGTCTAATTAATTCTATAGAACACCCATTCTCAGAAATTTTATAAATATTTAAATCGATTTATTTAGGACCTCCAATTAATTCTATAGAACACCCATTCTCAGCAGTTTTATTAATATTTGTATTGATTTCTTTAGAACGTCTAATTTATTCTATAGAACACCCATTCTCTGCAGGGTTTTATAAATATTTAAATGGATTTCTATAAAACGCAATAAAGAATCACTGCTCACCTTCACTCTTTCATTCCTATTTTGTCCCACCTCTGGAACAAACTCCCACATTCTCTTCAATCCCACTCTTCCCTCCAGGTCTTCAAAACAGGTCTTCTGTCAATGGACCCCCGCCCTGTAATAAACCTGTGCTTATCTTGGGTAAATAAGAAATCAACATGTCCGATATTATGAGTTGTTTGAAGAATTTCTTTTTCTGAGGATGAGTCTAAATGACACATCCAGAGTGATCTACACAGTGTATCATCAAGGGACCCGACCTAAACTGAACCGTCTGATGAGATGATCCAGCAATTTTTGCACAAGACTATACAGTATATGAAATAAAAACTGAAAATACCAATCACAATGTACACCTTTATGTTGGGTTTGTTTCACAATGCAATCCAATTAGGATGAAAAACATGCTTTACAAGAATTGTTGTAAAAATTGGCAATGTACCTTCGTTTTGTCCTTTTTTGATAAACTCAGAATGTTTTAATGTACACAAGTACATGTTAATATTAAAAATAAAAATCCAAACCAAGAACATAATTATTTATCATCCTTGTCCCTGTCCACATCAATCATCATCACATAAAACTGTTTGCTGATTTATTCATCATCTTCGTGGGTATCATCCTTAATTACATTTCCACAATCACTGCCATAGCACTTAAAGAGAGAAGTACAGAGAAGTCTGTTCTTGAAGCAGCTGCACCTTCCTTTATACCCTGATTTACAAGCACATTTCATAAGTTCAATCACAGCTCGAGGGATGGGCAGGGCGAGACACCTCACTGGAACATAAACACCTCCCTTGACATTCCAACCATTTTCTTCAATGGGAGGAAGAGCCGGGCATTTTGGAGCGTATGACTTATCATGCATGGCAATGTAATTTGCACGTGTGATATGTGGTATTAAGGCAGCACGAGTAGGAGGTAACATTTCTCCCTCCAAGTTCTTATCACGAAACATTTCCCATCTTCGAGCTGGTAGGGTTGTGGGAACTGCTGAGCAGTACATGTGGCAGATGAACTGCTCCAAATCCTTGACCTGTGGTGGCAATTTGCTATTGACCATGACACTCGGAATAGGACCTTCACCAAGCACTCTGAAGCAGTTGATTGCTGGGTCATCTTCTTCAAGCTTCATGTCGGCATCAACCCTTCATGTAGGCATTTGAGCTTCTTCATTGGGTCCCAAACTGAAATCGTTGATGTTGGCAGCAATCTGTCATGAATGATCTGCTCAAACTGCTCCTGACCCTTCTCAGCAAAGTGTAGAATATCGTGCTTTGCATCTTGTGGTACTGGAGCTGATGAAACCAGGCTTTTCAATGGAGACTTCAATATGAATGGATCGCCTTCACAATGTATTTCAATGGAGTGATGCAGCTTCAGAGCATTTTCTCTTGTCCTCGCAGCAACATCTCCAGAAAGCTGGTAATTTTCACTTCAGGAAGAAGACTTGGAGACTTGAGGGAAGCTGTTGAGGTACTGTTTCACTGTTCGAGCTCGATGGTGGGTGGTGGTAACGAGTCAGTCCAAAGCAGCTTCATCTTGACTCAGTCCAACCATCCCGCCATGATGCTTCAACCCCTTTATCTCCTGCTCAAGGATCTGATCAGTGAACAGGTGGGTAAAGGGAACTTCTGATTTCACCATGACAAAGTCTCCAGACTACAGTGCTTCCCAAATAACACGATCATCCTGTTCCAGAGCATTCATTTGACCGAGATGTACTGGCATAAGGCGAGCATAGTTCAGAAGATCGTGTGCAAAGAAATACTTGATGAGGTTCTCCAGTGCTGCCAAGTAACGTTCACTGTCTCCTGAGCAACAGGCACTGATGAGATTTAGAAGGCTTTCTACCTGTTCAAGGTACTGTATGAGAAACTGAGCAAGCTCTCCTCTGTTGTCTCCTTCATGCGGCTTCAGATTTGTGGAGTACCCAGATTGGATGTTTTCATCGATGTCAACCATGTCTGGACTGCATTCATGTAGAGCCTTCCTAAGAGTGGCGCACTGACCATGGATAGATCCTTGAGGGAATGCAGAGGAAATGGCATCAAACCTCATCATTATAATCGCCAAGCTAGTCATAATGTGGTATCCAATGCCTCGCTTGTATGCCTTGCCACCAGAGATCCTGCAAAGGGCTGCAGAGGTGTATGTTCCACTTTCAATGGCACATGTGTCAATACCACTTCCATCAATCATTTTGCCAAGAGCATGCAAGGCAGCAAAGGCAATATGTAAAACTTGGGAATCCAGTTGATGTTACCCACTGTTTTCTGAATCTGGAGTGCGCGGCTATAATGATCCAGGTCGTGCGTAATGGTGGTTCTTCTCTCTGGACCGACCACAGAAGCAGAGATGTCCTGTGTCAGCATCAGAACAGTGTACAGGGTTGCATAGTCCGTTGTGAGGTCTTGAACAATGGAGCAACCATTTCTGAGTTTGTCCGGCTGTGACTCTGAGGAGTTGCATGATAACAACAGAGATTTAGGAGCAGTCCAAGTTGGCATCACTTCTTGCTTTGCTAACTTTCTACCCTTATTGGAGTGTTCTTTCACTGAGAGAATAGTCATCTGGATTAGGCTCATGTTGTTCTTGCTGCTCCTCCATCTTCTTCTTTTCTGTATTCTCTACTTGTCCATCCTTGGATTCTGAAGCTTGGAAAGGAGTCCTTGGGAAACATGGTGTTGGTAACTGCAACGACAACACAATGGGGTTCTTGTTGTTGGAGTTCTGTGCAGAGCAGCAAATCACCATCACAAACACAATCTTTCAGCAAAAAGACAGCCTGAAAACAACATGGATGCATCCCTGGTCCAAACATTGGCACCTCATCGACTATGTCATATTGCGCCAGCGAGACTTCAAGGACGTCTTGCACACCAGAGTGATGCCCAGCGCAGAATGTCACACTGATCATCGCCTTGTGCGCTGCAAACTCCGACTTCACTTTAAACCCAAACCAAAGAAGGAGACCCCCCCCTGAGCCCTCCCTGAAACGCTTTGGGAACACCTGAAGATTGCCATTCTGCAGACTTCTGAAGAAGTCCTCGGGTTTGTTACAAAGAAGAACAAAGTCTGGTTTGATGAAAACAACCAGGAGATAGGAATTGCTGGTGAAGAAGAGATCTGCTCACCAGGCCACCTAGCTCAGCCATCTTGTCCTGAGAAGAAAGCTGCTTTCCGCCTTGTATGCAGTAACCTCCAGCGCAAGCTTCGAGAGATCCAGAACGAGTGGTGTACCAACCTCGCAAAAGAACTCAGCTTTGGCGCGACACTGGTGACTACAGAGGGTTATATGAAGCCCTAAAGGCAGTGTACGGCCCTACACACCAAGTCCTGTGTCCCCTGCGCAGCACAGATGGCCTGGCGCTTCTCACTGACAAGGCATCTATCCTGAGCCGCTGGTCAGAACACTTTCAGCTT
>CM068960.1:26919006-26929576 GCA_035128595.1 Eptatretus atami
AAAACGCTGGCGTACGCTGAACTATTGATGTTTTTTTCCAGTTTTGGGCGTATTGATAACGAGTTGGACGTATGCATAACGTATTAGTAATGTACGCAGAACGTTTCGATAACATATAGATAACTTATATCAACGAATGCTGAGCGTGTTGTTGACATTCACAACCTATGCCCAACGATAGTCTAACTTATGCGCGACGATCAGTGGCGTTAGCCTATTAAAGGCTGCGGCTCGACATTTCAATTCATACCGCACTAGACATCGAAGTGTCAAGCCGCTGTTCACACCTTGACGTTTTAGCCAGCGTATGCCGACGTATGAAAAATTTGCCGAATACGCTGGCACGCGTCAAATATGTTATGGGTAAGTTTTGTATATGTTAAGAGCACGCTAAAGCACGCTGGCATACGTCTTAGTACGCCGAGTACGTCGACAAATTTTCAGCATGTTGAAAATTTTTCGACGTATGCCAGCGTATTGACACACACGTTCCGCATACGCTGGCCATAAGTTGTAGGCACGTTACGCGATCGTTGACACACGTCGACACACGTTACTTTTAAGTTACTCATAAGTCGAAACACGTCGAGGTAATGTTTAGCGTACCCGAAACTTATTTCTAACCTATGAGTAACGTGCTTTGAACCTATAGTAACGTGCTTTGAACCTATGTGTAACGTATCTCCAATGCATATTGACGTATGTAGATGTATTTGACGTCTTCCGGACGACCACAGAACTTACTGAACGTGTTACTAACTTACAGCTACCGTATAATGGCGTATTGGCAGCGTTTAGGGAATTGGTATTTAAAAATGGGGTTCACACAGGAGGAACCCGTCAGTGTTCCAGACCTCCATGGTTTTTTTGGGGGTTTTTTTCTTCGGCTTGACGGTGATGTTGACACTTCGATTTCTAGTGCGGTTATGATTTAAATCGTTGAGCGGCAGCCTATTTATATTATATTATAACCGCACTAAGAAATCGAAGTGTCAACATCACCGTCATGCCGAAGAAAAAAAAAAAACCAAAAAAAAAAAAACCATGGAGTCTGGAACACTGACGCTAAACCATACCTCGACGTGTTTCCGACTTATGAGTAACTTACAAGTAACGTGTGTCGACGTGTGTCAACGATCGCGTAACATGCCTACAACACGTTACTCATAGGTTAGAAATAAGTTTCGGGTATGCCTAAACATTACCTCGACGTGTTTCGACTTATTGAGTAACTTACAAGTAACGTGTGTCAACCGTGTGTCAACGATCGCGTAACGTGCCTACAACTTATGGCCAGCGTATGCGGAACGGTGAGTCATACGCTGGCATACGTCGAAAATTTCAAGCATGTTAAAAATTTGTCGACGAGCTCCGGCGCTACTACGACGTATGCCAGACTACTACGACGTTATGCCAGCGTGCTCTTAACGTATACAAAACTTACCCATAACGTATTCGAGGTGTGCCAGCGTTTTAGACAAATTTTTTCATACGTCGGCATATGCTGGCTAAATCGTCAAGGTGTGACAGGGCCTTAACAAAGCCTTGCCCGGTCCTGATGCATCCACATTCACCCCAGCAAGGAACCACGACTCATGGACCAAGCCGTCTTCTTATCTGTGCTCCGTTTCCCGTCCATCCCCGAAGTGGCCCCCGGGGAATGCCCGGTTTTTGTCTCATCCTTCCTCAGTCTCATCTTTCCTCGGTCTCATCCTTCCTTGACGGGATAGAGTCGGAAAGAGCCAACAAGTCACAAGGCAAGGTCAGGGTGTCAGACCGCGTCCCAAACACATGTCGATCGGCGCAACTACGGGTGCCTAATCTCCCCCATCAGCTGTCGCCTCCAGCTCGGTTCTTGCTCCTATCAAAGTCATTGTATTCAGTGCGGTCTTGGATCCCACAAAACTCGGTCCCATGCGAACAGAACTTGGCAAAAAGGAAGTCACCAAAGCTTAATTGGGTTTTCATTCTCAGTGTGTGTGTGCATGCGTGCCTGTGCGTGCACGCGTGCACGCGCGTGTATGTTTGTGTGTATGCGCCATAACTTTTTACCATTTGAGCTTTTCTCATCAAATTTTTAACAAAGCTTTATTATAAGAATATGGAGAAGACAAATTAATAATTTGGTCAAAAGGTCAATGTCACTTAAAATTGTCAATTGTCATCCAATTGACATGGAATTTTATGAATTTGCATATTGGGTTACTGAATTGGTTCACAAATCACAAGTTAGAAACCAATTTTAGATCAAAAGGTCAAGGTTGCATAAAATCGTCAATTTTCATCTGATTGACCTGAAATTTTAAGAATTTGCTTGTTGGGTCAATGAAGCTTATTGCTTTTGAGGTCAAAAGGTCAAGGTCACCTAAAATCGTCAATTTTTTTGTATTTTTTTTTTGCTGTTTTCGTCATGTTTAGGATATAGAAGAATAAGAAGTGTGAATACAAAGCGGACAGAAATGGGCTTTGCATTTTCATATGCTTTCTAGTTTGTAATTAAGTTTATAAAATAATTACAAGAGTTAAATGAAAGGTGACAAATGAAACATCCAAAGCTGGTTGGGCTTCATTTATGAGGAAGATTTGAAAAGAAAAGAAAAATTACATTGGAAGACAAGAGGGTTATAAATGGAATGGTTGAGGGTTTTATCATACTGTAATTTGATAAGTGTCTGTTTGTGTATTTGTGTTTCGCTTCTATGCACTCCTGAACCGCTGGATGGAATGAGCTGAAAACTGATGGTTGTACTCTTGGGGAAAGGAGAGGCAGGTGGTGCATGGGAGGTTTTAGACGGTGAAAATTCATAGTCTTCAGGGTTGGGGGGAACACCCCAATTCTCTCTGTATAAATGTGTATCCTATAACGCAGTTTCCAGAAAAGAAGTCATACTAAAATAGACCAATTCTGGGGGATTTTCCTGTCCGTAATTCCGTTTGTAATGACAGGTTCTTCACAAGTGAAAATAATTCAAAGAATATGTGAAATAGATATTTCAAATTGATAGAAGGTGCCAGGACCATTGGGAAACGGTGCAGTTGCAAAAGAAGAAAGCAAAAATGGAAGTCATGCAACAGTGTTTCTTTCAGAATTATTGTTAGTTTGTGAAAGTCTGTCAATAAAGATAGCAGAGGTAGAAATGATTCACTTCAATAGCTGGGTGTTTTCAGGAATTTAAGCAAAAAGGAATGCAAGATACAAAAGATATAAAATGTGAAATGTGAAAAGACAAAGTACAGTATATTGCTTTTTTGTAAGTCAATGACTTTCCACCTTCCTTCTATTTGCTGTTCTCCCTGTTGTTTTAACTTATGCTGATCTGTCTTTGTCATTATGGCTTGTGCTTCTTTAAAGAATAACGGTGTCCTTTTTTGACCATTTCATTTTGATTCAAATACAAAACGATTCTGTGGAGTATCTCTGTGCTTCAAAGATCTGGGGGAAGGCTAGGTTGAAAGCAAGAGAGCTCCTCGTAGACTAAATCACTTAGACGGCCACCATAAAGCAGTCAACTGGACTGAGCTCTGCAGAATGTGCAAGGCTAGCGGTCAGGCAAACAGATTTGTGATTCATCACAGCCAACTGTCTGAATGGAGATAACACCTGATCTGATCTCAATACTGGTATTATGAAGATTGGTTGTACTGATATGGAGATATGAGCAATTAAAGTAAGTGAAATACAATGAATGGGAAACATCATCTGAGCCTGTCAAAGCTAGACCTTGCCGTGATTTCATTGGTAGAACAGCTTTGTATCCTGTGAAGCAGGTTACAATGGCAGGAGTTTTGGGGTTTTCTTTAGCTCAAACAAGATGATGAATTTGATTAAAATCACTGGTCAGCATTGCATTCTCTTTCAGATTTGAGTTTTGAAGATAATGTATTTTTATTAGCTCACCTGGACTTTAGTCCGGTGAGCTTGTGCGATTGAGCAGTGTCCGAAGGTGTCAATCAGTCAGTCAGTCTGCAAACACTTCAGCCATTGTCGCTTGAACCAAACACAATTTTGGTGAAACTTGGCCACAAGTGGCGATGAGGCTGAGTCTTTGGGCCTCTCACTCTCTCACCACAGGCAGGTCAGGTGGTCTTTCTGTCTTCTACTGTCTCCTCTACAGTCTTGCCCCCCCCCGCTCTGTCTGCGATATGTCCCCCCCCCCCCACCATATTCCCGCAGGGTGCTCAAGGTCCACCAACAAACCCCCTTCTGGTAAAACTACCAAAATCACGAATCACTGCTCACCTTCACCCTTTCATCCTCTTTTCCCCACCTTTGGAATAAACTCCCTCACTCTGTTCAATCCCATTCTTCCCTCCAAGCCTTCAAAACTGTTCACCACTACCTCCTATCTTCCCCCATCCAAAACCTCGATCTTTTCTACCTCCGTTAATCCACCCCAAACCCACCAACTTCAAATTCCCTGTTTTCCTTCCTGAAAGTCCCTGTAATGTCCATCTTGTATACCCCGTGTTCCCTGCCCCATCCCTCTCCCTTCCACAGATCTCCTAATGTCTCTGTTCCCCACTGTTTTGTCCTTCCCTCTCCCACCCCTCTTGTCTCATGCCCCCTTGCTGTGCATTGTGTGTTCGCTCTCATACGAGCCTCGACAAGGTATACAAAAAAAAAAAGCTTCATATCTGTCTAATGAAGGTGTATTAGCCACATCAAAATCTGTGCTCATTAAGGAGATCTACTTGGGGGGGGGGGAGGGTGGGGGTCAAAATCTGTGCTCATTAAGGGGGCAGGGGTTTTGTGGCTGGAGTTTTGATCCCCTAAAATAGGTATTTGCTCTCTTCTCCGAAACTACACTCACAATTTCAATGAAACTTGACCACAACCTTCATCACCCATGATGTACCAAAGTTTGCTCACAGCATAAAAAACATCAGGGTCTAAGGGGGTCTGCGGGGGTTTGAATGTCTGTTGCTCCTGATCGAAGTGAGCTTCAGGACTCGCAGTCCTATTTTTTACAAGAGCAAAGCTCATGGAGGAGGAAGGTAGAATTAACAGTGGGACAAACATCAAGGGAATAAACAAACAGGAATAGAGGAGGGATTTAACACTCAAACCATCAATTATGGTTAATTAATAAAGATCATAAAGATAAGGAGGAGAATAAAGATCATCAATCAAAATTGGGGATGACGAGAGATGGCGGTGTACTGGTTGCTTGAAGTTCTGGAGTGGAGAGTGAGGCAGAACAACTTCTGGAAGGTGCTTCCATAGATGGGAGAAACGAGGAATACAAGAGTTAACAATTGTAACAACATGGAGACCTATGGATGACAACAGGAACAGGAGATGGCCACGACTACGATGGAGGGATGAAATTGACAAATATTGGGGAAGAGTCAATTGGAACAACAAAGCAAGAGAAAGAGCAACATGGCATGAACATGCTGAGGCTTCGTCCAGCAGTGGACTGAAAAATAGCTGATGATTATGAACCAGGTGGGGGTTACTGGAGGAGTTGCGGAAGCTCGGAGTATAGAGAGTCAAGGGAGCAATGTTGGGGAATAGATGATAGAAAATGGTGATCTTATTTCTTAATTAAAAAAAAAAATTCTTTGGCAAGCAATTTTGGCAATCACAATCAGCTAACATCACTGCATTACATAAACAAGGTGCAAAAACCGACCCCTTAATTACAGTCCTCTTAGCTTACGTCCAATCATCAGCAAGGTCATGGAATCTATCATCACAGTTGATATGCGATCCTTCCTTTTCTCCAACAGGCTCATCTCAGATCACCAATTTGGATTCAGACCAGGTCATTCTGTCTTGGACATGCTGCTTCTACTCTCCCAACAATGGAAGGAGGCCCTCAATGTCAGACATGAGATCAGGGCCGTCTCTCTGGACATATCGTGGGGTTTTGATACAGTCTGGCATCCCGCCTTGCTATCCAAACTGTCTGCTTATCGCATCCAAGGCCAACTACACACATGGCTTACTGACTTCCTCTACTCTCATAGCCAACGTGTGGCTCTCAACAGAATCCTTTCATCTCTTTTCACACAGATAACCTTTTGTTGTTTATAACTATTTGAATCAGTACCACATATGAGGTTTGATTTAACCATCCATAGACAAAAAACTTTGGAACACACAAAATACACCATATTAAACAATTTGGTAAACTAAAGTATTTTTAATGAACACTTGAGCAAATGTTGCTAGGGGACATTATACAAAGCTGTCCCATGGACAAAAACATGATCTATCTATAATTCCAGCAATGTGTGTGTGTGTGTGTGTGTGTGTGTGTGTGTGTGTGTGTGGACCGCTATTTCTCGACAACCACTGGTCGATCTAATTGAAACTTGCCAGCTATATTGCTGGGCCCTGTGGATGTGCCTTTTCAAGGTTTGATATTAATCGGACAAGTGCTTCCCAAATTATGGCCATTTATTTACCAACCAATGACAAGACACGTTGCTGCGTAGGCGTGGCCGATGGGAAGAGAACCTCAGCCGCGTTCCCCATTACGGGTTACAACGTACGGACTTCCGGATAGTGATGACTTAGTGTATTCTAATAATTTCTCGATTTATTATGCGCATTTATAGATAAACACAATGCCCCAATCCAGTCGTCGTTTACGAGAGCGAAGGAACGGCCTGTGTGGTTGTTTGAAAGTTTTTTTTGTTTTTTTTGTACGTACGTTTTTTTTTGTTGTTTTTTCTCTTCTCTTCTCTTTGTATTTTTCCTTGCGATGACATTGCGAAAAGGCAAAATACGTTGGCGCTAATTGAAAAATTGGCCATTAAAACTAAATTGCGAATAATCGTAACTGAGATATGCGAACTTCCGGACAGTGAGGACTTAACTTCCGGACT
Organism: Eptatretus atami; assembly: GCA_035128595.1. Taxonomy (NCBI): domain Eukaryota; kingdom Metazoa; phylum Chordata; class Myxini; order Myxiniformes; family Myxinidae; genus Eptatretus; species Eptatretus atami. The sequence continues at coordinate 26,925,844 of CM068960.1, forward strand.
TCCGGATAGTGACGACTTACTGTATTCTTTCTCGATTTTTTTTATCGATTTATCGACTTACTGTATTCTTTCTTTCTCGATTTCTGTACTTTCCGATCTCTTCTCGATTTTCTTAAACACAATGCCCAAATCCAGTCGTCATTTACGACAGTGAAGGAACGGCCTGTGTGTTTGTTTGAAAGTTTTTTTTTTTGGTTTGCACGTATGGTCACGCACGTATGGTCACGCACGTACGGCCACGCACGTACGGGCACGCGAGAGCGAAGGAACGGCCTGTGGTTGTTTCTGGCAAGCTATTTTAAAGTTTTTTTTTTTCCACGTACGGGCACGTACTAGTAATAATAATAATATTATTATTAATGATAGTAAAATAAGGTAGGCCAAAAATATATATTGCATTTTGTTTCTTCTCAAAGGCCACTGGTCATCTTTTCTGTGACTATAGGTTTAGTGGTGTGCATTGACAAGGATTGGTTCTCTCATGGCATGTTTATGTTGTGCCTGAATGACTTTTGAATCCTGCTGATCATGCATCACCAGGGTATACATGTGCTTTCATTGGCCACAGGTGTCGTATTTCCATACCTAGCCAGTAGATCACAATGCTTGGGTTGAAGAGCACCTGAGCGAATGTTGAGGGGGATTCATCATCATCATGCTCTCCTTTGGACAAGAAAACCAAGATGTCGAGTGCAAATGAGGAAGTTAGCCTGTGTTATCAGTCTTGGGACTTATTTCTTGTGCAGGCTAAAGTAAATTGCTGTAGCCTGATTAGTCTTTGCAGCATCAGTTGTGTTCAAGCAGGTGCCATGTAGCTATTTATGCCAAGCTTTCTCAAGAATTGAAATTGCTAGGCAGAAGTAAATCCAGAGTTCATTTCAGTGAGAAGCAGATAAATAAAAACGAAGCTAGAATATAAAAACATAAACTCGATGATAATAATCAACAGAGTGGGTTAGACCCAAAGACGAATTTATTTCTGATACCTTTGGCTCTATTTTTGGAGAAGAGCAGCAAAAAGTGTTGTCATTTGTTTAAATGCATTTGGCTATGCTGAAGCGTCTGGCAATATTCGGAGAGGTATGTGTTTGTACATGTGTGTGTGTACACCTGAATTGCCATACTTGTGATTTGTTCTATGTGTGTACTTGTGAATTATCATTGATGCACATGTGATGTCATTCTTCAAACCAAGCACTTTTGGGTGCTGGATACATCAACGCTTGCCAACCCATTTGCCGACCTCATCACCTCGCTTGGTCTGTTTCCGCTCGACCGACTGGAGCATATAAACATGCCTTTAAACACAGTTGGGCAGGGTAAATCTGGCAGCTAGGCCTCACATTTTGCCCAAGTGATTCCTTCAGGGTTGGAGTACCACTGAAGCATATTCCTCTGTGAAGTCGCAGCGACACAAAACCAATATTCTGTTGGACCCACAACAATTTGTTCAGATCTGCTTGGGTTATTTATTTCACTGTTCCAGTCATATTATGAAAGGAAAAATTATTATAAATATAACCAAATAATGTTACAGGTGTGCTTTGCATTGATGCAGGTTTGTTTGCCTTCAGGAGGAGGAGCGACAGCGCCAACTCCGTGAACGTGCCAGGCAACTTATCGCTGAAGTGCGTACCGGCACAAAATCTCCTACTCCTGGAGCATGCTCTGGTATGTGAGAGTTTGTGATGTCTTTTAAATTTTTATATTGTTTTAAATGGAATGTCCAAGCCTGGTGTTGGCTCAGTGGTTAGGGTGGCGGCTTGGTATCCTAGGGTCCTGAGTTCAAGCCCCGTCGGCCGCTGAATTAATACACCAGGGGGTTGACTCAGCCTTTCATCCTTCGAGCGTGCGGCGAATATGAGTACCATTTCCAGTGTGTGTACTGGTAGAGGGGCACTGCATCAGCGACACAGTCGCGCTTCAAGAAATGATAATTACCCCGGCAGCTAAGCTGCCATACGACCACCACAATGGAATGTCAACACAGCCAGTCCTGATGACCCAATTTCAGGGTTTTCATTAAGTTTTAAAGTAGATTTGTGTGTTAATTAAATGAGATAACTGTGATTCGCCGAATGGTTTGAGTAGTCTGCCAGGCCAGGGGTCCAGGAGCCTAAGCGGCTCCTGGAAGCTCTGTGGGTCTCGATGTTCTGCGAGGCCATCTGAGCATACTTATATCTTACATTGGGTCTCTTATGGGAAATTGTCTGCACTTGCACAAAAATAGTTTATAAAATGCCTTATCGGCAGCACATCCATCACAAGTTAGCACCTGCAGCAAAATTTTTGTGACGTAATTCTTGTTCAATAGACAAAATTGTTGGGTTCACACTTCACACGAAAGAAAGCTTTGATTTTTGGATCTCATTGAAGTTTAGTTTGTGCAGAAATATACTTATAAATAAACTATAGTGCACAGAAAGCCAGCTCAGCTTGTAACTGTGCAATAAGATGTGCAACGCTTTAACTCGTGACGTAGTCCTCGTACATAAAATGTAACATTACACAATTCAACGGAAAGTCTGTTTTTTTCTCTCCAAGTACGTGGATGCAATAACACCAAAGCCTCCAAGTGAAGCTGTTTCAGATATCACGAAGGTTACCCTGAAAAACACCAACGCTCACAAAAAGAAATCAAACTATCTCGTTGATGCAACATATTTATGTTTAAAAAAAAATTATTTGCCTTTTCATTCGCAAATAAACAAGCTAACATGGATTTCACCCAAGACGATGTCAGTCGCCTTTTAATATGCACGAACGTCTCTCGACATTATTCCACGTCGACGTCTTTGGTACACTTTGATGGCAGAAACAAAACACAGCAAGTGGAATTGTGGATTATTTGTGGAACCGTTTTTGAAAGGACTCAGAAGAAAATAGGATCTGGTAAAGAACAGAAAGCTGGCTTGAGTATGCAGGTGAGCATGTTTTGCTGTGCTCCCTTTATATCTCCATCACTACGTGTACGTCTGCATTTTGTTGTTTCTCAGTCCATTTTACAAAGCCATTCTTTCCCAGTTTTGTCTTTTTTAATTTTAATTTTTACAATAATGGTGTTTTTGAAATGTATTTCAACTTTACTTTAAGGCTGCCTATCTTATGTAGGTTTGAAAAACATGAAAAGGCCCACATTTAGGTTGTTTTCCTGTGTTGGTTTTTCCTGTCTACCTTGTCCCTGTGCCATTAGTTCATTTAGTTGTAAATGCTGAGTTGTATATTTGTAGTGATAAATTAGAGAGGCAGTGGATGTTTCTTCTTGTCTTTTTTTTTTCTTGAATCCCGATTTCCTTGTGTAATTTGCAAGTCAGATGTTTTAGTTTTGGAAGTACAGTACAGTATATCACGAACCTTAGAAAATATCAAAGACCACCCCTCGCTGTTGTAATGTGATGCAGCCTGTCTGGATGACTCTCCTACACAAGCAGTTTGTTTTTTTTGAAGAGATGGTTGCCATTTTACGACTATAGCTCCTGGGCAAGAAGATTCGTGTTTTGTAAACATCAATCTAAACCATCGTCATCTAATTTTGAAAACATCATTAATCCCTGACAAGTATTATTTTTGTAGGTCTTGTCCTCGGACCTTATTAGTAGAGTGTATAAGCTAAAAATCGTTCACTTTATGATAAAAGCATCGAATTTGGTGGAGTTGCAGTTGAGGTCATACCTTTTCATTTTAGCTACAGTGCTCTGATGAAAAACGATTTTGCAGCCTGGAACCCTTAACC
>CM068960.1:26929586-26977360 GCA_035128595.1 Eptatretus atami
AGCACACGAGTTTGTGGTAAAATAACCATTTTGGCAAACTTAAATATTTTTAGGAACATTATTTACTGCATGCAGCCATGTTGCTTCACTCTGGATTGCATATTTTAAATATAGCCTCATGTTTTACGAGGATGGCACCCTTTAATTTGGACTTTGCGGCTGACGTTGATCTGCTGAAAGTTGAGGGTTACACTTTAAATCATAAATATCTTAGCATCAAAAACAAGATTGTGATATTTTCAGTAAATTAATGTGTGAATGTACTCGCTTGTGAATCGAGTACGAAGGCCTCTGCCATGCATGGAATGATTTGTTTTATGTTTCAGGAATATGTTGTTAAATTTGGGGTCAGAAGTGACCTTCAATCCTAATATAGAAACGTATACTAATAGCATTATTCACCTATCCATTACGAAACTGATTTGGAATTTCTTTTCAGAAATGCATGAAACTACCAAGCAAGGAAAGGAAGCAAAGGGCATTAGTGATTAGTGGTGGTGGTATTAGTGGTAGAGGTCGTTGTTATAGTCTGCACCATGTCAACTTTATGCCAACTTGTAAAACCCAAGGGACATAACCAGTCAGCTACTTCTGTGCAACAACCCGAATGGGCACCGTGTTTTCTGTGCCAGGAAGACCAAAAAGATAACCCCCTGTTATGTCCAGAGAAAGCTACATCTGGCAACATGTCAATTGCAAATAACTTGAAAGAATTTAAGAAGTGTAGCCCAGTCGCTATGGGAATTGGCTTCGGCAGGTTATATGATGGTGATGGCATTGCTCATACCCTCAAGGCTCACAAAGCTGTTTACTATAAAACTGGTTTCCTCAAATTTTCTAGAGACTAGCTTCAAAAGGCAAAAAAAAAAATCTCTCAAAACACACATTATATGAACCCAGCCCAAAGAAAACAAGACACAGCCTTGATACTTCTACCAAAGTAAATTATAATCAGCAACCAAAGTGCTTCTTTTGTGATCAACCAGGAGGACTCATGCAGTATTGCAAGAATAAACAACATTGATGCCCGTGTTAGAGAATATGCAACAAAACTCCATGAGTCTAAGCTCATGGAAAAGTTAGCATTGTCAGATATGCACTAGTTGCACAGTATAATAGAAATTGTCTGGTTGATGTATACAACCGAGCACGTATTGCTGACAGCAAGGTGAAGGAAGAGTGGTTCCATTCCTCTTCCAGTGAAGTATTTGCTGAGGCTGTGGCCTTGGCAGAGTTGGTGGCATATATCAACAAGCAGTCACAATAAATACAAGTCCTCACGTTTAAACTGTCTGATTTAGCTAAAATATATGATGCTAGACTCCAACAGATGAGTTCCGATTCAGAATCATCATCAAAAGTGAACTCAACCAAGCTCAAAGTAAAACTGCTGGAATTGGTCCCTAATTTGAAAGAAGTTATTCAGGGAAGGGAAGTGCTGTTGGCTTATGACAGATATCGGAGAAGCTTTGAAGTATGTTTGTGACAACAGGGATGACTCAGATGCATGGTCCTTGCCAGAGCAGCAAAAATAGTCTGAAAGAATATAATGCAGAAACAGGAGAATTTATTTGGTTTCTTCTCCAAAGATTGCCAGAAGGAATCAGTGCCAAGCAACATACTAACACTGGTCAAAATGATCCTGGAAGGGCCAAATATTGAGGACCAGGTAAATATAAAAGGTGGGAGAAACAATGCAGCAAAGGCGATATGTCAGCTACTAATCTACAACAGTGTAAACCAAAGGTCGGGCCATGCAAACACTGTGCGCTATAATGCTGACAGACAAACACCTCTTGCAATATAAAATGGCTTGAAGCTGCATGTGAAAAGCAGAAAGAGGAGCCTGGCTGAAAACCAGCATAAACTGGGCATGTCAATATCGTACAACTGTGTGAAACAGATCTCCACAGACTTTGCCCATAGTTTTGTGAGCATTACAAGGAGGAAGGCATTGTCTGTCGATGCAATATGTACAAGATGGTTTTCCAGTCAGGAGCACGAGACAACCTCGATAATAATCCAAAATTTACAACAGCAAAGTGGTCATTTCATGGCAACGCCATTTTTTTTTACCAGCCACGTGTATAAAGAATGTCCTGGGGAAAAGCGTGATGTGACTGTAATTAAGGACTCTGCTCACCAGAAGACAGTAGCCAACTTGCCAGATGAGTATGCTATTGTTCCTCAAGCTGGGCTACAAAATGAAGTCCCCACAGTCCCTCTTGTGCAACGTCATCTGAAGCTGGGTGGTGAAGCCTACAAGCAAAGTGTTGTCACTTTGCTCATGAAATTCATAATCTTGACTTTGTCATGAAATTTCTGCAATTTTCAATATTCAATGAGGTCAGCTGATATCAATCATAATATTTATAATTCTGGATAACCATTTTTCAATGAAATCTAGTTTCTTTTGGATAATGTGATGTACAACTTAATATTTTTGACTTGAGTGATCGTCGGACTGTAGTGACTGAGACACCATTGTTTTTTTCCAAAAAACCGGCGTTGGAGTCTTTTTCAAAATTTGTGCCCTAATTTCATTATTATTGGCAATAATAAGTTATAATTTGGCTAAGGAGTAGATTTTTACCTCCTCTTTATGATTCCACAATCAATTTCTTGATATTTAGCCAAGAAAGACCTGTTTATGGGGGTCCAATTGAACATATTTTGGTTGTTCTCTGTTAATGGCAGCCATGTTGAATATCTAATGACGTCATGTGACCCCAATTTTTGCTCCAGATATTTTCATATTCTCTAGTCCTTGCCCTTTCTAAAAAATATATAGTTTGCATGGGTTTATTTGCTTTGTTTGGTCATTATTAGCCTATTTCTTGAGTTGGTATTGACAGTACAAAGTAAAAGGTGAACCAAGTACTTTCAGCCTTCAAAGTGATATTTCATTGGGGCTCTGTAGCTAAAATGAAAAGTTATGGCCTAAAGTACAACTCCACCAAATTTGGCACTTTTATCACAATTTGAACGATTCCAGGCATATGGCCAGCTTGTGTACTGTCGTATATATCTACTGTCGTATATATCTACTGTCATAGCTAATGCTGGTCAAATTTGGAACTGGTGACGACGTAGCTGAAATGGAAGAGTTGCAATTTTGGGAAACAGCTTATTGTTGATGTAGCGATTCAACAAACGATTCATCAAAAGAAACTTACCAAAATGATACGCTCAAAATGATTGCATCATGTACAGTACAAAGTGATGGGCTTTTTTTTGTTGTTTTGCATCAGAATATTTGTCTTAGGTCAGTGCTTAAGCAGTTACAGTAAAGAATTTGTTTGCACACATAAATAAAAATAATAAGACAGAAGATAGAAAATTGGATGCACGATCATAAATCAGTAAAGTCATAAATCCATCGATCATCTATCTGTATGAACAATAGTCATGTGGCATTTACGTGATGGATTTAACTCGACACTTCTCTGTTACACGTGACGTCTGTGTGATATGTCATAGTCCTCACTCAGCTGGCTGAAAATAGCTGTATTTCATGTTTTAAAGTCAAGTTCATGAAGAATTGAAAGTTTTTATTGTGTCCTTGACCTTTCTCATGGGAAAGCCCCCCCCTCCCCTCCACCCCCTGTTAATAATTTTTGTATTACCGATGATCGTGTACCTGACAGACTCGGATGGTGATAACGACCATCTCATTGTGACCTAATCGCAAGAGCCACCAAGTGGCTAGACCCTCTACACTTTAGATCATTAGATTTTCCTTAGACCCAGTAATCAGATTTTTATATTTTTTTCCTTGTGCAGAAATGAAGAGGTAAGAGGGCTGTAATTTAGTGCAGTGTCTGGGAGGAATTGGAGCAGGCAGTTTGGCATTTTATTACACAGTTTTACTGTGCTCTTCATTTTGGTTTGCTGTGCATACTTTCGGCGAAAAAGTGAAGTCGTTCACAACACACCGTTCCATCACGGTCACAGCATGTCTGCAAGAACAGATACTGGCTTCAGCACCCATCCATAACAATGTCACAGTTTGAAACAGGAGCCCCACCTGAAGCTGTCTTTGGTCTTGTAGCTCGTGTCCGTCCAAAGAACCATCCCAAAGCAGCAGCAGTCGGTTTGAACAGATACTGAAGCTCTTTGCCAGGCACTGACTGAAGTGCCTCCCTCCCACCCCTTTAAAAAATAAAACTATTTAATTTGTCTCCCCATTTTGTATGAAATTGCTACATTAACCACCACCACTTTCTTTCAAAAAGGCAAGAATCCATGCAGATAATTACAGTATTACTTTTACGGAACGCCCATCCAAGGCCAAACTGGTCATAAAACAAATTGACACCAAGTGAAATAAAAATTATTGTGACAACAAAACAGACATAACCTGAATTTTTTTGAACAATGGCTTTCTTTCTTAATCCTACTTAGTTGTGAATAAGCAGTTTAAAATTCCAAATCTTGATTGATTATAAAAATGAGCCGCATGGCAATGGAGAGATTGTTTTTTCCCCCTTTGTTGACAGAAAATGATACCCCAGATAAAAGCTCGTGTGACAAACTGCACAAGTATTTGCATGTATTTATTAACTTTTATTTTATTACAATCGGCCATCAATCTGAAAAGCACCAATTTCACACATTGGAGAGAGAATGCATTCGGGTGCATTTTAAAAACCAATCTGTAACTTACAAATAAGCAAACACCTTCTGAGACACGTCCACCTTCCAGGGGTGCCAGAGTAGTTCGGAGATATAGTGTACTAGTACTTGCCTCTGATTCATGAATGACCATTTTTGAGAAACTGGTTGTGAGAGACACGTTCAACGTACTGAACGGAATTTGAATTTATCACAGTTGTTTGTGCAGATAAAACATGATTATCTGTTGAATGTTCTGCTAATGCAGAAAAATCTTATTTTGGTAAATAAAATAAACACCGGATATTGTCAAAACGTTAAAATTTTTATTTATTTATTTATTACTTGGCATTTTGTTTCTAACTCCCCTTTGATGTTGTCCTCGTTTTTCAAAGGTGCTCTCGTACCTGATATACTTATTACATATGCATGGGAGTGGGGGGAGAAGGGGGGATTCAAATACCGAAAAATAATGATTGATGAGGCCATTGTTTTTATCTTGTTCTTTTTATCTTTTGTTTTTCACAACATCTGCAGAAGTACGAGGCTCAGTGTGGATGTACCGAACATTTTTATGCTTTGCACAGTTCAGAAAGAGAGGTATTCAAACAGCCATTCTGCCCATACATTTCCCAGTAAGCCACAGAGATGAACATAACAAAAGCAAATGATAAATTATTTTTAAAAAACAACAAAGGTTTAACATATTCAAACAAGAAAAAGAGCAATCAGAGATTGCAGACCATCACCAGGACTTTTGTGTGGTGTTTGCTTAGTTTTGTGTGGTGTTTGTGTACTGGTGTTACGTAATTAATAATAGACATAACTTGAACTGCCACTTTATAACTGCTGGCAGTGATGACCGGGTACCAAGACGTCCCACTTTGATGCAACCCTGCTTTGATCGGACACCTGACCCTGACCCATGACGTTTATAATTATTCAATTGAACTCAGAATGGGATTAAAATAAATTCAATTCAAATCGAATGGAAGAGCAAATAGGTACAGTCCTGCATTGGAGTCATCAGAAGGAGGACCCAAACAAGCAAAAAGCAAAGATGAAGTCATCAGGAGGAGGAACCTGCATAGGATTTGGGTTTCAGCTACTACTCATCTACCTTCAAACCCACCCAAGCGCAGCCAAGTGAGCTTATTCCAAAAAAAAAACCATCAAGAAGACGCTCGATCAAAAAAATCAAATAATTCTGTCTGTCAGACCATGCATCTGATCAGGTTGAAATTTCAGGATGCTACAATTCGACACAACAATCCTCTTCTGGTTTAACATGGTCCAATGATTCTCGTCCAATGATAGGCTTCTCCTTCTCACCAAGAGCATTGGAACACAGCATCACAAGCAAACGTTCCTTGGAACGTTTCCCACCGGAGCAGTCCTCACCTTTGATATGGAGCGTCAAGCCCACCGATGCCTTAAAGAAAAGGCCAGTCTCATCCATGTTGTAGATGTCACGTAGGTCGTTACCAGCACAAAGTTCACGAACCTTGACTTTCCATTCCTCCACTGTAGCACTCTCAATGGTGCCCTTACCACTCGTTTTTCTGAAGGCGATGCTATATTTCCTCCTGAAAGTTTACAGCCACCCATTGGATGCCTTGAAGTCATGAACCTTGAGCTGGTTGGTGATTTTGAGGCCCTTCTCTTGGAGCAGAAGACCAGAAACAGGAAACATTCTCACAGTTAAGTCCTTAAACCACTCGTAGAGCAATGCATTTATCTCTTCGTTTCCTGTCTTCTGAATTTTTATTTTCCGTTCAAGAGGAACATTGTCCTCAAACTCTTCCATCCAGTCTCTCTTCCTCTTCACAATGTCTTGAATCTGCGACTTTCCGCAGTGCCAGGAACTTATCCTCCTTTTTACCCTTGCCAAAGGAGAGGGTGTTGCGTTTGGGTCCATCTATTTGTCTGTCTGTCTGTCTTGTTTGTCCGCACAGAACTTTCATGTTTTTCTCCGCAACCGCTTGTCGGATTGAGACAAAGTTTTCACCATAGTTGCGACTTCTCATGCAGAATGTTCCAATCATAATTATGACATCATACGTCACATGGTGTGGCAGCCATGTTGGAAAAACGGAAAAACTTTGGTTCTCTGTATCTCTGAAACCGTACAAAGGAAAAAATTGAAACTTGGCACACGGCAAGTACTCCTCATGGGGAATAAGTGTTTTACTCCTCATGGGATGTTAGGTGCCTTCGTTATGACATCATAATTGCATATGTAGAAGGCTACACCTGATCAGTATTAAAAAATTTTGAGAGTCATCTAGGGATAAAATGGTACACAGGAAAAAAAATTGATGACTCCATCAGTCACGTGATTCGGCAGCCAAATTGTTTTTTTTTGTTGTTTTTTTTAACTTCAAAAATCTTCTTCTCTGAAGTGGCTGAACAGATCGAGGGGAAACTTCACACAAATGTTCCCCAAGCCTTGGGTGTACAAATTGGTTAAGGAATAATTGATAGGTCACATGGTTAGTTCTTTAGTGAACACCTCTTTAGGGACGAAGGGTGGACAATTAGAGATGATTACTTTGATTGTGGGGCTGTTGAGCAGCGACGCCATAATAAATAAATAACGTTGGACGGTTAAACCTTGCTCCACGACTCGAGAAACATCGACCTCGTCCGAAACAAAGATAACAATTCCCTTATTTATACACGACGCAGCGACTACCTTGTCGATCCCGATGATTCGACCAGCTGCAAGTACAATGTCCTCCACGTTGACTTCACCATCGGGAGACACGCAGAAAACCCCATTTTTCTGTGTTAGGGTTCCATAAGCCGTAAAACGAAAGGGTGCGGCAGCGGCCGCGACGGCCATACTGTGGCAGCGTTCATTTTACCTTCATGAATCGGAAGGTTTTTTTTTGTTGTTTTTTCAACAAAAGAGAAATAAATTACAACTTATAAGGTTAATGCTAATATTGCCGAAAAATAAGAAATATGGTAAGGTTATTGTTCAACGAACATTGACTAATGGGAGTAACTCCGCACTGAATAGAAACACAGGGAGAGGGATGTGCTGTAAGCAAATACCCCTCACCTTCGACTGTATCCAGGACCTGTCGCACCCAGCCTGCTCTCTCCTCTCCCTTCCTCTATCATCCCTCTCTCTCTCTCTCTCTCTCTCTCTCTCTCTCTCTCTCTCTCTCTCTCTCTCTCTCTCTCTCTCCCCTCTCTCTCTCCCCTCTCTCTCTCTCACTGTCTCTTGCTCGACGTAGGGAGGGTGGGGATGAAGGGGGAGGAGAAAATGTGCCACTGGAGTACAAACTACGACAAAAAGGAGTCGGGAGGGTACAAGGCAGAGTTGCTCACCTCAGGAAACGAGTACAGCCACCATTTTGCCACACCCAAAAACGAATGTATACAAGGGGGTGACAGAGAGAGACAGAGACAGACAAAGACAGAGACAGAGAGATATATAGATATATCGCAAGTTTGTGTTTGCAGTTCCACCACTTGTGGCCATGTACAAACCTTCCTTCCTTTTTTTTGCTTTGCATCACAAACCTTTCTGGGAGTTCCCTGAATCACCATCGTCACTTTCATTGAAACCCATTAATCCATTCTCAAGTTATAGCACACAGACAGACAAGGCTCCTTTTATAATATAGATATGCACGTATTACAAAGGAAGAAATTGTTTGGCAGTGATTTTTTGCTTGACACCAACAACCGCCTCATGGCATTTGTTGGAGGAGAAGTTTATCTGAGGGGGGGGGCATTTATATTTCTCACCACCTTCAAGAGGGGGTGCTCATTGAAGGGAGGAGGGTGTTTATTGTCGTATGTGCGGTGTGTGTGTGTGTGTGTATGTGTGTATATACACTCCATGGCCAAAAGTATGCGGACACCCCTTCTAATTAGTGGATTCGGGCTATTTCAGCCACACCCATTGCTGACAAGTGTATAAAATCAAGCACACAGCCATGCAATCTCCATAGATAAACATTGGCAGAAGAACGAGCCATACTGAAGAGCTCATTGACTTTCAATGTGGCAATGTCATAGGATGCCACCTTTCAAACAAGTCAGTTCGTCAAATTTCGGCCCTGCTGGAGCTGCCCCGGTCAACTGCAAGTGCTGATATTGTGAAGTGGAAATGTCTAGGAGCAACAACAGCTCAGCCGGGAAGTGGTAGGCCACACAAGCTCACAGAACGAGACCGCGAAATGCTGAAGCGCGTAGCGCAGAAAAATTGTCTGTCGTCAGTTGGAATACTCACTACCGAGTTCCAAACTGCCTCTGGAAGCAATGTCAGCACAAACACTGTTCGTCGAGAGCTTCATGAAATGGGTTTCTATGGCCGAGCAGCAGCTGCGCACAAGCCTAAGATCACCATGCGCAATGCCAAGCGTCGGCTGGAGTGGTCTGGGCACATAATGTTTTCCACTTTATTTATGATCATTCTATCCTGTTCATTTTCTAATTATATTACAATGCCCCCTGTGATATAGCGGACTTCCCCACAGGGGGAAGACCCTCTAGAGAACAGGCCCTAGCTGCTCCTTTGGTTGGTAGTGAGAGCAGTTGGGGAAAGAGAGTGGCACCTATATATGTGGAAGAATTGCGTTACTCAGCTTGTGGATCACCCAGATAGCTCAGATTGGTACAATTTGCCAGAGGACCTGGGTTTGATTCCTGATGTGGGCACATAATTTTTCCACATATCTTTATGATCATTCTGTCCTGGTCATTTTTGATGTGTATGTATATGTATATATATATTATATTATATATTGTTGCGAATTCGCCGCCCGCCGGCGTGCGATCGGCCACATGACTCGAATCGCGACCGCCTCGCCCACCGACGGACAATTCAGTCGTGACCCTCTCGGACTAACGCCGGGAGCCAGTCACGGGTGGGGTTTAACCTCACCACAACCCAGTCCGCATTCCACCCGTGCGAGGTAGGGTGAATCGCCGAAAGTCGATATACCTAAGTACTCGCACGGGTAACCTACCGAGGGGTTGTACCACGCCACAGGTCGACTTCGGACACGAACCGCTTAAGCGGCTCGTTCCGTGCTACAGGGATAGCCGAGCGGAGTTATTGTCGACCTTGACGGTTCCAATTAATTATCGGGCGTCCCGCGCCACTCGAACCCTTTACGTGAAGCAAGATGGAGACCCAACAGAGGAAAGGACGCAGCGAAACGGGGAAACAATTCAACAAGCAAGCATTATTTACACAGACACAGGCACAAGTATAGTCACACAGCAAGAATGCACATATAGCAAATAAAAGATAGGCAACGACGACGCAGCTCTACAACCGACTAACGCGAACACTCGGCAACACTTATACAATTTTACTTCTCAAGACTCGGCGCCACACACACACGTTCACACAGAACCCAAAAGAAAATGGAAGTTGCGACTTCCCTCGTGTGTCGAGTCCTTGGCGACCGTAACTCCTCTCAGCTCCACACGACGCGAGGAAAAACAGGGAGCTCCACTCGACCCGTGGTGGAAAAAGACAGCGCGAGATCCTCCGCAGCTCCACACGACGCGAGATCCTCTGTTCTTTCTGCACACCACGTCGACCTCCGTCTTCACTCGACGAGCGCCACTTTCTGCGCCACTTTCTTGTCCGTCCTTCTATCGGCGGCGCGAGATCTTTTTTCTTACTCCGTCGCCTTTACCGTCCCTTTTATCGCCGGGCCCCGCCCTCCACTCCACCCCGTTTTCAGCTCCCACCCTCCTTCCAGAACATGCTGGAACTTCCAGAAGGGGCGTGGTCCTCCGTCCGATCGCTGACGCTCGCACCGCCGTGGGATTCTTCTTCTTCCCTCGCAGGGTGTATTCCACCGCGACGGCGCCATTCGTTCGGGGGCGGAGGGGGAACGGGGGCCGCCTGCTTTCCCTCGAAGGCCAGGCCTCTGGCAACCATGTGCCGAGTCAGAACGCGGTGTGTTGTTGTAGGGTGGCGTGGTTGGCGTTGTTGGAATGGCGGCGTGGTTGGCGTTGTTGTAATGGTGGCGTGGTTGGCGTTGTTGTAATGGTTGGTTCGAAATAAAGGTAGAACAGAAAAACGCCTAACTCAAAGGATCGCAGCCTGAATGAATCACATTAATTCCCTTAAACAACGGGTTTGGGGCTAACTATACATGTACTTAAAAGATATCTCACCTACGGGACCTGAATGTGGTTGCGAATTTCCACAGCCGTAACACTATATATATACATCTATATATTACTAAAACTCTCAACTTGTATATATGTATGTATGTATGTTCCTGAAATACAGCCAAAACGGTACACGATCGCGCAAAAATTTTCAGCCCACCTTACTCACCATTCACCTACAGTGTGCAGTATCAAATTTTGTTAAAATCGGGCAACGAAAAAATTATTAAAAAAATCAATTCCCGATTCAGTCAAGTACTCTTCGGGAGAATTTGATCAATGCAAACAACCTCAGTGGTAAAGTTCGCTGGAGCTGTCTTTTTTTTTTTCTTGAGATAATTTATTTAAAATCTCACACATTTAGTATAGACAAAGAACGATTTATTTTTAAGCATAAAATAAACATCGCCATTTCGATCTGATACTTCCGTGTTCATGAATAATAAAAATTGTGTTTAGAAGATTACGCACAATAATTTCTTTGACTTTCTTTTCTCCGGTTTTTTTTTTTCACATTGACGCGCAATTTGTTTTTTTCACATTGACGTGCAATATCAAGTTTCGTTCAAATCGGGCAACAAAAAAATTATTACAAAATCAATTCCCGATTCAGTCAAGTGCTCTTCGGGATTATTTGATCAATGCAAACAACCTCAGCGGTATAGTTCGCTGGAGCCATCTTTTTTTCTGTTTTGAAATGATTTTTTTATCAACCGCTGTTCACAACGGGAACCCAACGGGTTCACGGGCCATCTAGTATATACATAAATAAAGTGTACATATCTACTATACATACCATATCTATCTATAATTCCAGCAATCTGTGTGTGTTGTGTGTGTCTGTCGTCTGTCTGTCTGTCTGTCTGTCTGCCTGCGACCGCCGTTTCTCGACAAACACCGGTCTGATCTGATTGAAACTTGCCAGGAATATTGCCGGGACCCGCGGATGTGCCTTTTAAGGTTTGATATTAATCGGACAGCGGTTCCCAAGTTATGGCCATTTTATTGCTTTTTTCAGTGTTGGAAAGGTGTATATATTGCAGCTGAAGTGTCGTTCCACCTATCATGTCATTTTTTCCCAAAGATATCTCAGAATAATGATAACAGCATATTAATAATAATAATAATAGCACAATAATTGGCAGTAATAAAAAGAATAACGTGATACAATGACCAATGTCTGTCAACCAATAACGACCTATATATTGTCTGTCAACCAATAATGACCAATAACGTCTGTCAACCAATGACAGGACACGTGCTATCACATCACGAATGACGTCACAATTAATTTATTTATTTATTTATTTTTCGTTTGCACGATTGACGTCACAATTCTTCTTCTTCTTCGTTTGGTATGACGTCACAATCGACGCTGGGACCTGAGTACGTGTCTTTTCAAGGTTTGATATCTTCTTCATCCGTTTCAGCTGTTTTCCCAAGTGTTTCCCAAGGTTGGAAAGCTGTTTTTTCCAAAGGTTTGAATTAATTGTTCAAATTATAATTAATCCCAAGGTTTGAATTTTCCCAAGAAAACAGCTGTTTCCCAAGGGTTTGAAAGCTGTTTTTTCCCAAGGTTTGAATTAATTGTTGTGCTTGGTAGACATTTGTGAATACATTTACAGAGAGAGGGGAGAGAGGGAGGGGAAAGAGGGTGGGAGAGAGAGGGCGTGAGAGGGGGAGAGAGGGGGGGAGAGAGAAGGGAGAGAGGGGGGTGAGAGAGAGGGGGCGTCACAATTCAAGAGAGGGGATAGAGAAGGGGGTGAGATGGGCGAGAGAGAGAGAGAGAGGAGGCGAGAGAGAGGAGGGGCGGACTAGGGGGAGAGAGGGGGCAAGAAGAGAGGGGCTCACAATTCTTCTTCTTCTTCGTTTGATATGACGTCACAATTGACGCTGGGGACCTGAGTATGTTACCCAGGTGTTTTCCAAGTTATGGCCATTTATGATACGGTTGGTCCGATCTAATTGAAACAATGCCCCAATCCAGTCGTCGTTTACGAGAGCGAAGGAACGAAGCTGCACATACTGGCACGCACCTACGGGCCCGCACTAGTATATATAAATCCATTTTGGTTGAACACCCCAAAAACAGTTCCACTTCAAACATTGTATTTCTCATTTCCATGCAGCCAAACTATCATCTGCATGAATTTTCATCACTGAGATTTCATGCATTGTTTCTGCTCCATATTCTATAAGTACTCAACCTTCATTTTTCAGACTCGTTTTGCCAGGGTTCCACTTATTTTGAGGTCTTTTTTAAGGACTTTTAAGGGCTAAAATAACCCTTTTTAAGGACCACATCCTAGAAATTCCAGAGGTAAATTGAGGGTAAACAGAAATTCCAATAAAATATCATTTTAGCCGCGTCTCGCATAGCGAACGTGGCTCTAAGAGAGCTCGGCATTGTTCTTCTTCTTCTGGTGAAGACAAAACCTTAGGACTTGGCTCTTTTATATACAGGATCCGGATCTCCTTAAATACTAAACACCTGTATACATCCTCGCATTGACGGTGCCTTTTGAGAGCGTCTATCATGAACTTTTAAATATATCGGACATTTGCTTTAAAGTTTCGAAAAGTTCACGTTACTATTTAAAGATTATTCCATTTAATGTATTGTAATTTTGTAAATACACTATTTATTTCGTAAATACGTAAATACACTATGCGGGTCTCGCTATTGCTTAATCAAGGCACGTGACGAATATCGGAAGTTGTTGTTTTTTTTTTGTTTTTTCTTCTTCGTCCTCTTCTTGTTCTTGTTCTTGTTCTTCTGGTGAAGCAAAACCTTTAGGACGCGGCTCTTGGACACATTTGTCCTTGTTTAGAATACTAGTGCGAGGAAAATGAAACACCCTTCACCAAATAACAGGAAAATCTGATTTTTATGACTTTTGAACATTTTCCTGAAATTTAAGGACATTTAAGTACTTAAATTGTACAACTCAGAAATGTTGGACTTTATGGGTTTTAAGGACCCATATGAACCTAGTTTGCCTGTTTAACATTGAATACTTAACAAGACCTGAGCATGTGTGTTCCTTTTATTCCAAATCCGATAACATAAGTTGATTCAAAATGCAAACAACAATTTCAAATCCTCCATACCTTTCTCTGATCTTTTCTACCCTCAATAACCAACATCTACTTGCCCTTCCACATCTGCCTGCAAGATTCAATGTTTCCTTCCATCTTCTGTCTTCTCCTGTTCGTTCACTCCACCCCCCCCCCACCCCACCCACTCCACCCCACTGCATCCACATGTTGTTCCACTGTCATTACGTTGCCTTATGCCCTTTACCACCTCTCTTCGATCAGCCGAGGTTTTGCATACAAAAAGGAAGGACACAATACATATATGCATTACCTGTTTATTTTCCCATCTGAACCAATGGTTAGTGGTGCTCGTAACTGAAATACCATATATTATCTGCATTAGTCCACTGTCTGCTAATGTCCTTGAAATTAATATAAAGTACTTTCATGTAAATAAACAATACATTTGTCCTGCAACATTTTTTATGTGGTGTATGCACACCTGCCTTGAGCTGTCTCGGCTGAATTTGAATCCTGATACAGCTACAAACTGTCATCCCAGTGTTTCACAGGCAGGGTGATTCATCAATTTGTGTGCGCTGTCCCTCGGATGGATGTTAAACTGGATGTCCGGTCTGCCGGCATAAGTTGGTGGACGTTAAAGATCCCACGGTGTCCTTCACAAAGAGAAGGCGAGTTATCCCTGGCACCATGGCCAAATTCAAATTCTTGCCCTAACCTACAAGGGGCACTCAGCAAAAGATGTTACCCACAGGCTTGTGCAGCATACAAAAGAAGAAGGAAGACCATGCTATGTGCACAAGTTCTTCTCCAAGCTGTAAGTCATTGTTAAATATTATATAACATGCATTATGTACCTTTTTTAGGATTGCAGTTTTATGCTTATTTTCCTCCTTTATCGTCATGGTATTCCAAAGAGAGAAGATTTATTGGACAGATGTTGCTGTTCAACAAAACCTATCCTTAACATTTTTTTCTCCTGATGGTAGTCTCATCCAGGTCACCAATTGATACAGTGGTGAAGGGGAAGCCTGGGAGCTTACCAGTTGTTTGTGATGGAGTGATCAAGACCTCCAGTTCGGGCCACACTGCCCTGAAAGTGAGATTTCCCACAGTATTATGTTATTTCTCAGTATATGATCAAATGGTGAAAGTTGATTTGCAATTTCTGAAATGGGTACTTTTTTGTGCTGTTTCCTCCACAACAGGATGACAAAACACAGGGAAAGGTTGAGCATTTGCCACGTCCGACACAGCGTCTTCACGGGGCACCTGCCTTCAGCCACGAAGCTCCCATCCGTAAGATGCAGCTGCAATCCTTCAGCGAGTTAGTGGATGGCAGGCATGGTGCGTGTCTGTGACTACTCACCTTGATGCCCGCTCATTGTTTTTATTATTTATTGTATGAAGTTCTCCTGATTTAGGCAGTACTTCCTTTTCAGATGTAGCATTTTAGTATCAATGCCAAGTTCCCCTGAAGGCATTAGGAGTTTTTTTTTTTTTACAAAGTATGGACTCACGTTACACATAGGCCAGACCAGGTTAAGTTGACAGATCACCCTCTTCTGGTAGATTATTCATGAGCCATTGTGTTTTTTTATGTACAACCTTTAGCATCATTGTACATGGTACATTCAAATATCAAGGTCTCCTCATGTATTTCAACAAACATGTAAGACTTACGAAAATGATACGTATTTCACTTCTCAACATCATTCCAGAAGCGTGCTATACACTCTTGACAGCTGTCTATCCATGTTGAGCAAAGTCCAGTGAATATGGTGTTTATGGGATCAGTTCAATGTCCTGGTCTTGGAATAATTCCTGCACCTGAGCAGATCAACCTGGTGGGGCTTTGGCATGGTGCAAGTTCTGCATGATTAACAAATTATTTCCCCAAGCCTCCATGGTAACTGTTACCTGTAACAGTTGTCCCTTTTGGAATGTAATGGGTGAGAATGATGCCACTAGCATCCCAAAATACGACCATCATAATCTTATCTGCTGATGCCTGTACACAAAATGTATTTGGTTACATGAGTTTGAATTTTTCCATTCTACCGCCTTTTGGTTTCTGCATTTGAGAACGGCATCCAGGTTTCGTCCATTGTCATAATGATGTTCACGAACTGTCCACCACTCTTTGCATGCCTGGTCACCATGTTCTGAGACATCGAGAATCGTGCGGCTTTTTAGTCATCTGTGAGCATTTTCAGCACCCGGTGTGCAGAAACCTTTGATATTTTGAGATTGGTGAGCACAGCTAAACCATTCGATACGCTTGTGGCCATGGCAATTTCTTTCACCATTATTCACTGATTCCTCATCACCAATTGTTCCACTTATCGAATATTGCTCAGTGTGCAGGGTTGTCTGGAGGGAGGCTGTTTCTCTGCACGTACGTCCCTCTTTAAATCTTCGCACCCAACTTTAAATGTCTTTCACCTCCATGGTTGGCTTTCCACACACTACAACCAGGTGTCGATGTATCTCCATCGGCGTTTATCCACTCAGATGCAAGAATTTGATGACGTCTTGCTCATGCAAGCTGAAAACGACCATTTTCCAGTGTACAAATAGACACTGCACGTACCACGCCGCCAATGACACACCATGTGACGTGTGTTGCTGCCACCTGACGAATGACACAGAAACGTCAATTAACGTGTGCTATTAACATTCAGTTCACATTCACGCATTCAGGAATTATGAATAAGAAGACATTCATATGTGAATGAACCTTGCAATTCTCCTGGGACTACTAGCTTCCAGACATGTAAAAGGTAATTGCTATGACCATTAATCCCTCTAAATCCAAATCCTCCGTACCTGTATTGCATTTGAATCCACAACCAATAGGATTCCAATGTATTGTCCTTACCGCCAGGCCACCACTATCCCCAAATACCATATTTTTGACGTACAAATCGATACTTTTTTTCCTGGAAGCCCGGGCCTCGGCTTATACTCAGGCTCGACTTATCTATGGTTAAAGACATTGAATTACGGATATTTTTAAAAATTGCAAAGTGTGGTATTTTCTGAAATAAATTGCATAATTGTTCATTTTAAACGCATAAAAGAAATAATTGCTTGGAACGTTTGCTGATTGCGTGAGCAATTAAACGTTAATTCACTCACTGATGAATGTTAAACTATCCAATCGATAACGCACGTCATCTCAAAATGCCTCCCGCAAAGTCACACAAGTCGTACCTTTAAGTCGGAATTTGTTAAGTTTGCTGAGGAAAATGGTGGGAATATGGCTGCGCACAGGAAGTACGGTGTCAGTGAGAAATGTGTTTGAGAGACTGGCCGTCATGTAATTTGCTTTGAGCCAGCACTGATATTGATTATGTAGCTTGTTTAACAAACACGTTGAAAAACTATTTACATTCCTAATTTATCTAAAAAGGTCACCACACAAAGATCTTCAAATAACATGCACAAAACAGCTCATTTAATACACATGAACCTGGAAGTACCCATCGCTGATGATGCGTTGTGACAGTGACAGGGAGGAATTAACACCTCTACTATTGTTCTGACTGACTGACAGTTTTAATAACCACCGTAGTTGATCTAGCTTTGTCTTGTACTCCAAATCGACTCATCTATGATTGAAGGAAAGAAAAATGGTGAAATTAGCCAATTCAACTTCGAATCTGAAAAATACGTTTGAAATCAATTTGTGTGATTATAAATTTATAGCAAAATTGGACATCATAAGGCTTGTAACAGATGAGAGTGAGACAGTGGCATTCTTGGGGCTTGAGAACACTTGTTTGAGAGATTACACATGACCACTATGTACCAGAAAATTGTTGCCAATCTTGTTGTTATGTTTACTTTTTAAGAAGGATACAGCATTGTTTGCATTCCGAGAAGGTTTGAAAACAATATGTCGATAAAATAATATAATAACAGTTATAACCATGCTATCGGTCTTCCATCTCTTTTGCACCACAGAGTAAATTCATAATTTTCTTTAAAATAAAATTAAGTTTAAGAAAATAAAAGGTTTTAAATACATTCCCCTATCGTACAACTTTACCCCCAAAATGCCGTATAATGGACTAATTAATTATCATTGATGAGTGAAGAACCGTCCTTACGGACTAATTCCCCCAGAATTTCCTGTTGGGATGACGTGTAATACCGCCACTGTGCAGAATACCTCCACTGTCCCCCACTGTGAGCGAAGGTGTACAATACACATCGACATATACAGAATTGGGGTGCCCCCCCCCCCACCGACCCTGAATCTCCTTCTCCCCTACCTATCCTCCCAGGGCTATTAATTTTTTTTTATCCCATAAAAACTTCCCATGTACCCCCTCTCCCCCGACACCACCATGAGTACAACCACCATTTTTAGCTCATCGACGACAATATTGAGATGAGCTGTTAGAGCCATAATGATGTCCTTCAGTCAGGCAGTCGATCCACTGACATATTTTTGTTTTTTCCCTACGCTGAGGTGGCTCAATGGTTCGTTTTGAAACTCAGCATAATGATTCATGACATCGATGTGCAAAAGCTAATGGAGCCCTTTTTTTCCACCCAGGTGGTGAGATAATTAGCTAATTAACTCAAAATGTAATCTCTGCTTGTATGTCCGTCACATATCCTAAGATTCGTCAGTCTCATGAGATGTTTCGTCATTGTTTAATTTAAACTTCTTGATTTAACCTCTCACTTTAATTTGATCTTAATCATAATTTAATTGAGCCTCTTAATTAAATTTTAACCTCTTAATGCCATGGGAAAGAAAGGAGAAGGGGAGGATAGAGTTGGGCTGGCAGAGAAGGGACAGTCCTTTTACCCTTTTAGACCTTTTAAGACCCTTTTGACACTTTACTCTTCAGACCCCTTCAGCCCCTGTAAACCTGTTGAACCCCAACTATTATTGGAATGTACCCTTTGGACTTTTAGACCATTAAGACCCCTTTCAACACTTTAGACCCCTTTAATACCTTAGACCCATTGGACAGCTTTGACCCCTTGACCCTTTAGACTCTTTAAATCCCTCAGAGCTTTTAAGACCCTTGAGACATTTGCATCCTTTAGATCCCTTTAGACGCCTTGGGCCCGAACTACTTTTGGGACGTATCCTTTCGACCTTTACACCCAATAGACCTTTAGACCCATTATGACCCTTTAAACCCCGACAGATCATATAGACCCCTTACACCTGTAGACCATTTTGACATTTAGACTCTTACCCTTTTAGTCTCTCACATTCATTTAACTCATCCCTTCCAGCAGTTCAGGAGTGCATAGAAGTAAAATACAGTATACAAACAAATAATTACACAAACAAGATACTTCTCAAATTATATATATATACTGCAATATGATACATAACGATGGTCAGGTGACTAAAATGCATTTATTAGTTTAGTATGTAACTTTATTGGTTGCTACTTTAAATTAGGCTAACAAATGGTAAAATTCTCAAAGTACTTAACCTCAACAGAGCGAAGTTTTAAAGGTGCTGTCTTCACTTATGTTTTACTTCAAAGCCATCTCCTGGTTTGCATATTTCAAGTTTTTCTCCAGTTACACAATTTTTGATGCTTCGCTCACATTATTTTCTGCAGGAGTTTCATTTCATGTGTCTTTTTAGTGTTGTTACATTCCAGTTTGTGTTTGCTGAAATAGTTCCGAGGATTCATTCAA
Source organism: Eptatretus atami (assembly GCA_035128595.1). Taxonomy (NCBI): domain Eukaryota; kingdom Metazoa; phylum Chordata; class Myxini; order Myxiniformes; family Myxinidae; genus Eptatretus; species Eptatretus atami. Next base: position 26,949,096 of record CM068960.1, read on the forward strand.
AATATTTTGAGATTTAAAAAACATGACAGAAAGAAAAAAAAAATCGTCATTTTCGCAACTTCAAAGGCCTGTGACCTTGACCTTGACCTTCGGTACCTTGAAAGTCATACCATCGTGTTCGTCTCATCGACCTCTATCAGGATCACTAATGACCAGATCTCCCACTTCAACTTCATTGTGACGTAGACGGACGGAACGGACGGACGGACCCATTTTACCCTTTCTCTCACCAATATTATTAGGTCATTGGAAATGACCTAAAAAGGGTAATCAGAGATTGCAGACCCTCACCAGGACTTGTTTTGTGTGGTGTTTGTGTGCTGGTGTGTTACGTAATTAATAAGAGACATAATTAGAACTGTCACTTTCTAACTGCTGGCAGTGATGACCGGGTACCAAGACGTCCCGCTTTGATGGGACCCCGCTTTGATTGAACACCTGACCCTGACCCATGATGTGTTTTTATTATTATTCAACTGAACTTAGAAAGGGATAAAAATAAATTCAATTCAAATCAAATCGAAGACCAAATAGGTGCAGTCCTGCAATGGAGTCATCAGAAGGAACCTGAACAAGCAAACAGCAAAGATGGTCATCAGGAGGAACCTGGATAGGATTCACATTTCAGCTGCTACTCCTCCTCTACCCTCAAACCCATCAAGGTGCAGCCAAGTGAGTCTTATTCAAAAAAACAAAAAAAACCCAGATCAGAAAAATTAAATTATTCTGTCTGCCAGACCATGTGTCCGATCAAGTTGAAATTTAAAACATGTATTCCCCATCACTACTCGATCATAATTGTGAAGTTTCACGTCGACTGATTAAGCGGTTCCAGAGAAAACATTGTTTAATATGTTTCGTCAATCCAATATGGCTGCCAAACCATGTGACCTATCAATTATTCCTCAACAAATTTGTACACCCAAGGCTTGGGGAACATTTGTGTGAAATTCCCTCTCGATCTGTCTCGCCGTTCTTGAGAAGATTTTTTATACTATTTGGGGTAAATTCAATATGGCTGCCAAACCATGTGACCAGAAAGGAGGCGGTAGAAGACAGAGAGAGACCACTGACCTGTCTGCGATGGCGAAGTGAAAAACCCATAGACAGCTGCAGTGCAGGAGATTCCAATGATCTTGAAGTCCTTGGTTTCCACAGCATCAAGCTGAGCAAGATGTGAGGCAGGGGAGCCAATCCAGAGCACTCCCTCAAGTTGCGGATGAAGGCCTTGTTGGTGAATACTAGTTCAGGAGTGCCAAGGAAGGACTTTGTACAACATAGGATGATATTTTGATTCCCTGTTCTGTTCAAACTGAAATGTGCATGTAGACCAAAGTGTGGAAGGGATGCATGTGGACATTGGAGTGGTGGGGCTGTAGAAGGGAAGGATGGAAGAAACTTTGGAGATTATGTTGGTTGGATATGAAGAAATTAAATCTGCAGATTCAACTTTCTGCAAGAAGGCTTGTAAAAGTCAAATGGTATGCTGCATAAAGGGGGCTGGAGTGTGATCTATATTATAAAAGGAGCCGTGTCTGTCTGTCTGTCTGTTTGTTTGTTTGTCGTGTTATAATTTGAGAACAGATTAATGGATTTCAATAAAAAAAGAACTACGATGGATACAGGGAACTTCTGGGAAGGTTTCTGATGAAATTTTATATTTTTTTTTAATGGATACATGGGCACACGTGGTGAAACTGCAAATACTAACTTGCGACGCTGGTTGTCCCCGCACTCCCAGGAATCCATTTTTTTTCTTGCCCTATTGATTAGCCATCACAGCAAAGATTGGTATTTCCGTCAGTGAAGCAGCGGGTCTTATACTGTAGTATTGTATAAAATGTGGATGGTAGAGTGTCCGATTATAGTAGGAGGATGTTGGTAGTTGTACATTCAGCAGTGAAGAAAATAAGTACTCTGAAAAGTTTACTCTGAATAGTTGAAAGGCAGCGAGGAAGTAATGGTTTGCCTCCTGGAAGCCAATGGTTGTGAGGTTGTTTTCTGGCATTCTTCCAAGAATAGGAAAGGGAACAAAATTCATGAGCAGGGCAATGGATGTAAAGGTTTGGTCAGAAAAATAGGACCACAGGTCCTGAAGCTCACCTGGATCAGGAGCAAGTCACTCAAACCCACTGCAGACTCCCTTAGACGCTGATTTTCTGTTTTTTATGCTGTGAACAAACTTTGGTACATCATGGGTGTGATGAGGGTTGTGGTCAAGTTTCATCGGAATTGTGTGTGTAGTTTTTGAGAAGAATACAAATACCTATTTTGGGGGTGCAACCCCCCTCCCGTATACCCCTTTAGACCCCTCTTTTTTATGCCATGAACAAACGGTACATCACAGGTGATTAAGGTTGTGGTCAAGTTTCATTGAAATTGTGTGTGTAGTTTCCGAGGAAAAAGCAAATACCTATTTTGGGGGGTCAAACCTGGACCCACTTTGACCCCCGCTAGACCCCCTTAGACCACCATTTTTTTTGTTTGTTTGTTTAATGCCATGAACAAACTTGAGTTGCAACATACCAAATATAATATTAGCCAAGTTTGGTAACAATCCCATCAGCAGTTTCAGAGAAGAAGTTGCAAGTGTTGATGGATGAACTGATGATGCGCCATCCCATAAGCTCCCCGGAACTACGTTCCAGGTATGCTAAAAATGGGGCTGATTTCTGTTTGGGGATCACTTGGCCATCAAAGCACAGCGTGTATTCTCCCCAAGGGTTAACTTGGCAAAATGTCCCATGAGGGATTATTACCCTGTGCATGCAAAGGAAAAAGTGGGGTAAAGCGATTGTCTGTCTGTCTGTCCTGTCTACAAACGTCAGTTTATAATCTTGGAACAACTAAATTTCAATTGAATGCTATATTCTGAACATGAATCATAACATGGATTGGAAAATATACCTGTAGTTTAGCAGTACTTTGGCTCTGAATTTGCCCTGATTGCACATTGCAGAGAGGAATGAGATAATTTTTTTAGTCTGTCTGCCTGCCTGGCAATCAAACAAAATTGAAAATCATTCCAAACAGGAAACTTACTGTTTTTAAGGACGTCATAAAGGACACAAACAACAGGCACGAATAACTCATGTAATGTGTTAAATAAGGTAGTGTCAAAGACACTGCATCAATGGTGGTAAACTTCTCAATTTTTTTTTTCTACAACCTTTAAAATCTTTATTTTATTTCAATTGAATTGCATAATTGAATACTGTAGAACGCAAATCGCCTTTTTGCACATTAAAAAAAACCTTCCGTTTAGCAGTACTTGGACAATATATTAGGCCATTTTAAGTCATCAAGATCAATCGAATTTTCCGCTTTTAGACCCCGCCCATGTCCTTGTTTCTCAAGACAGCATGGGGTATTGTGTTCATGGTCTCTCTGTTATTCAGTAGTACCTTTTCACTGGAATATGGACAGCGGATACCTGCCAAACCTCCACATGATTTAGGTAGGCTTTTACTACACAGTTAACAGGATTTTCAATTGGAGCCAAGAAATAAGATATTATTCATACATTGTTGTCATCATCTTGTTATTACTGCTCCATATTCACCATGTTAATGAAGGAATATTGGAAGATGTAAATAATTATCCATTCTATGTACAAGTGTTTTGTAAGTCTGAATGTCTGGAGTGTAAGCAGTTGGTAGTTGTGGAAAGCATGCAAAAATCTCAGTCGTCAACAAACATACATGCAGTAAAATGGAGCAGTACATAAACATTGAAGGTGTTTCATCACACTTGGGAAGACACCTACAAACATGAATTGTTGAAAAGTCTTGCAGGCATTCATCCACAGACCAAAGTATAGAAAGCACCATGCACCATGGTGTATATGTCTAAAGAAACAACAGTTTTATGCAAATTTTTTAGCAATACTCTTGACAAGAGAACAAGCTAAAAATTGCGTGAACAGTTTGGCAAGATTTATTACACATTATAAAAGGCTTGAAAATCTATTCGGTGAATCATTACAGGTGATGATGACACGTTGTTTGCAGTATGACTGATGTCAAACTGCTGTATAGAAACGCCTAAGGCCACAAAAGCACTGTTGGTGAAATTGCACAATGTTGGTTGTCTTTTTTTTGAATACCAGGATGTGGGGTACACTAAACTCATTGCATCGAGTCAGACTGTTAATGGGTACTGCTACAAATCATTCCTGCAATGGTTGAGATCAAAATCGGATTATTGGAAAATCGGAAAAACTATTGCACAGAATTGTGCTCACCAAGAGAATGGCTTATTTTTCACAACACTGCTTCACACACAGCTGTGTCAGTCCCCCTGCCGCACGTCCTCTCCCCGCTGAAGCACATCCCACTCCCATCTCCCAACACATGTCCCGCTAACCCTCCCCCCCACTAACCTCCTCCTTCTCTCCCTCCGCACATCCGCTCCCCTTCTCCCCCATGTGCCCCCCTCGTGTCCTGCTCCCTCTCCTCCCCATGTGCCCCCCTCCTCCCACCTCGTGTCCTGACCCCCTCCCTCCCTCTGCCACACATTCCCCTCCCCCACCGCATGGCCAACTCCACACTCCACCTGCTACTCATCTCCTCCCCTCCCTCGTCGTGTGGCCACCAATATTTGAGATCTCTGTTCTAATATTTCCGATCTCCATATTCAGGTTTCTCTCACATTCAAATGTTTCTCTCGCAATATGTTTAACCTCCGCCATCGAAGATGGACGGAGGTTGCTGTTTTCACCCCTGTCTGTTTGTTTGTTTGTGAACAGTATTACGGAAAAACTCCTGGACGGATTTCGACGAAACTTGGGGGGGATTAGGTATGGTCCAAGGATCATGCCATTCGATTTTGGACTTGTCCAAAGTCCAATATGGCCGCTATGGCGGCCATTTTGAAAAAATATTTGAATTTTTGTTTTTGCATTTTACATGTTTTAAGTGATTTCCAACCAAAAAAAAAAAATTTGTTAGAGAAAAAAAAATTTTTCAACTTTTTTTCAAAAAAATTTCATTTTATTTGAAAAATATTTGAATTTTTTTTTGCATTTCTACATGTTTTAAGTGATTTCCAACCAAAAAAAAATTTGTTAGAGAAAAAAAAAATTTTGCAACTTTTTTTTCAAAAAAAATTCGATTTTTTTTTTGGGCATTTCTACATGCGCGTCGATCTAGTTTAGTTTATTCAATCGTGGTTCAGTAGAGTCTGATCCGTTTTGACCTACAATGAATAGGATATCAGGTTCACTTAAGTGACCCAGCAGTATTGGCGGCGGAGGTTTTGCACTCTACCGAGTGCTCCCCCTCTAGTTTCAATTCCTGTTTGTCTCTCCCTGGCTTATTTCACTTATCTGCTCTGACAGGCGCCTCTCCAGCTCTGGAGGTCGTGTCGCCGTGTATGTAAGAATCCATTACTTATTGTCCATTGTCCTTACTAACCCCTGCAAGCCATCTGAAATACCTATGGCTGCGGATAGCTCTCTTAAACCACCTATGGTTTGTCTGTGTGGTATACTGTCCACCCAATGGCAACGATTCTCGATATACCTCTATCATTGATCAACTCATAATCACCATCCCAACTCCCAGTTTCTCATCTGTGATGTTTTCAACTGTCACCTTGCCAGATGGTTGGGTGTTATCTCAGCAACAACCAGTCGTGGCATTACAGAAAAGGCCTTCTACAACTCTGTGAGTTTGACCCAATCTGTAAACTTCCCAACCTGGATTTCACCTCCTGGGACATCCTTCCTCCTGTACCAAGTAATGACTAACTTTCCATACAATTTCTCTTCATCTTTTGATCACTTTCTTGTCAAGGCTCATATCTCTCTGGTGATTGAAAGGGAGCAACCTCAGCAGCGCAGGATATGTCTGTTTGCACAGGCCAACTGGCAGGGTCTTCAAAATGCCTGACCACATAGCAAAGCTGGCATCAAAAACCAGTTGCACACTGGGCATCCTCCGTTGATCCAAGTCTTTCCTTGGAAAATCAGAGCTCCTCACAGTTTACAAGGCCTTTCTCTGTAGCTCAACGGAGTACTGCTCTCCGCTATGGGCTGGAATCTTAAGCTCGCAAAGTTATTGGATTCTTCTGTAATGAAGCCGAAGCACCAGGTCTGCTGCTGTCACATTGCAGGCAAGTCGTTGGTCTCCATTTTCTATTGTTTATTCTCCAACATTGCTCCCTCTGCTCTTTCTGTCCTGCAACCCTTCCCAGAAGCTCCAGGATGCTGCACACATTCTTCCAGGAATCCCCACACCCCTCCTCCCTTCCCTCTTCCCGTTCAATTGAAACTTTCAAAATCCAGGTTAACTGCACACCACAACTATCTTATTCTTTGCTTCTTCCATCCACCTTTTAGAGGCTGTTTTGTCTCACTCTTCCCTCCAGGACTTTAAGCAAGCAGTGCATCACCATATCATGTCATTCTCAATCCTGACCCATGATCTTTATTAACCTTTCCTAACCCAACCATTTTACTTGCTATTTTCAGTGTTTCCTCCCCTCATCCCTCTCTTCTTTTCCTGTTCATTCCCTTGATGTTTTTTTTCAAATGTTTCACTGTCAGTTCTACCTTGTTCTTCACTCCTGTAAAGAAAAAGAAAAAAAAATAGACAAAAGACTATTAATACTTTGCTATTGAGGACTTGCAAAATTATTGAGTCATGCAGTGCTTTAGAAGAGCCTTAAAATGCTATTGGTTCAATGTTGGCTCGGTTCAATGAGTGTTCACTTAAAAGGAGACTAACTTTGGTCGTTCAATCCTTCAATAAGCTTCCAATTTTGTTTTCACTTTACGATCCAAATATCACGCCTCACACCCTCCTCAACTCGGCTAATTATCATTAAACTTGTCTAAACAAAGAGGACATTGCAGTTGTATTACATCCTATTTCTACCTATTCAATGATCGACGTCCTCAGAGATTGCTGAAAATTTGGGGGATATTTTCCATAATACCGCAGTACTTAAAAACAAAATATTTTGTCTTGTGTTCCATACTTAAGGTGTACCAATACAACTTTGTGTCCTTATTTATCTACCTAGGTATATTCCTTAGTGATAAATTCAATTTTATAAAGTCTTTACATAGATATTTTCTTTATACTGAGGGGATTGTAATGGCATTTTCTTTACATAAGGATAGCTGAGATTAAATACATTATCATAACTAGAACAGCACTTGGTGGAGTGCATACCTCCGCCAGGCTCAACAGTTTTATGTTTTAGTCCGGATCCGGATCAGATCTTCACGAAAATCTAATCAATTCGTCCTTGTCATACACACCGAACCTGTCCACCAAGTTTCCGTCCAAATGCGTCCATAACTTTTTGAGATATCTTGCTCACAGACAAACAGACAGACAGACAAGGGTGAAAACATAACCTCCGTCCACCTTCAGTGACGGAAGTAACTAGAAAGCATCTCAATATGCAAAGCCCATCTGCATCTACTTTGTACTCAAACTAAACTTGATGAAAACACTAGCGAAAAAATGTTTGGTAAATTTTATTTAAGAGTGTTCTCCATATTCTCATAATAAAGGTTTGTTGAAAATTTGATGGCAAAGGCTCAAATGGTAAAAAAAAAATTTTTTAAGGTATGTGCTGCACAGACACACACACAAGCGATTGCAAAACCACGTCTCCCGCTGCCTGGGTGGATGGGCTAATAATATGAGTTTGCTTCTAAGAAACTTCAATGCAGGAGGAGTCCATTAGTCAAATCAAGCCTGTGCAATGGTTTGTAACCCATTGTTTGTTTGTCCATGCTTTATCCTTTTTAAATGCTCAACATCAAGCAAGGAAGCAGAACATTCCATTTTAAAATCGTTTGTATGACTCACTTGGATTTTGAACCACCAACCTCCGAGACTCGACAAAGCGGATGTTGCATCCATTATGCCATTCTTCATGACAAAGTGAACACTTGACCTATAGCTGTTAACCTTAACCACTGGGAAGTTGGGTGGCTTGAAGATCCTGAAGATTTTTAGAATTACTAATGTGTGTCTCTTTTGAGGGTGTAGATTTCCCATCTACAAATAGTTTCCTGTTTCTGTGTTATCAATAGTGTCTATGGAACTGTCTATTTTCAGTGGTACTCGGGAAGAAATCTTGACTCTGTTTGTTCTCAGTGGCAGGTTGTTATATGCACATGTTGCATGCATTTACTCTGAGGTGCCCCTTAGAGACCATCTGGCATACATTTCAAAAACTGCTACATTATGTGTCTCAGTACAAGTATGAAGAGCTTGCTATCAATGAGAGTGGAGTTATCCTCATTTTTGGTGTAAAGTCAATGTGGAGTATAAGTCAAATTGGCTAATTTCCCCATTTTTCTTTCCTTCATTCATAGATAAGTCCATTTGGAGTATAAGTAGTGAGCAAAACTGTCAGTCAGTCAGAACAACAATAAAGGTGTTAATTCCTCCGACAATGTCATAACACACCCTGCATAAGGTACTTTCAGGGTCATGAATATTAATGAGCTGTTTTGTGTATATTATTTGAATTACTTTGTGGGGTGACTTTTCAGATAAATTAGGAACGTAAATAGTTTTTCAATGTGTTTGTTATTATATAGAGGTACAGTATTTAAAATAAGCTACAGAACTGTGAGACCATAAATAAGTTGATTCTAAGTACAAGTCGTGGCCTGGACCTCCAGAGAAAAGTATCGACTTATACGCCGAAACATACGGTAATTTGCAAATGGGACATTTTCTTAAAATCATTGTTCTCTTTTGTGGTTTGTGAATTTTGAACAATGCATACAAGCTGCTTGGTTGATCAACCTCTTATTGTGCAGAAACACAACGACAGAAATCTATGAGTAAGGAATTGCTTGAGCTACAAGAAACCAACCCAGAATATGCTGCTGAGTTTCTTCTAGATGATGAGGTACTTCAATCGCACCAGTTCTTGTTGGCTTATTGGACCCTTGCTAGTAATGCATTTCAAACTGCGTGTGCTGAATCCATCCACTGTTAATATTTTCAAAATATCTTCTTCAATCTCTCTGTCGAATGTTTTATTTTATCCTGTTGACATTGTAATAGTATATTATGCAGGATTCGTGGACCATGCAGATATTAACTAAAATATATCTTGAATTTTATTTATTTATTAATAGCCCACAACATTATATCAGGCTAGACAAATAATTGTTTGATTCACTTGCAGACTTTGGGTAGGTTCTTACTTAAAATTACAAATACATAAATATTTAATGCTATTTATTTATCTTCGACCTCCTGATTACCTCCACAGCATCTTCCCTGATAACCTCATACTTGTCTTCTCCTTTTCTCTTTCTTTCTTTGTCCAATTCACAGAAGTGCTCGACTTTTTTCTTTCCAAGATCGAGGCTCATGGAAGAGCAAAGTGATTGAGGGTATGATCGGAGCTAGGAAGGGTTAATGGGTGAAATAAAGATTATGGGTAGGGATGGTGGATGACATGAAATGGTGGTGCACCAACTGATTGAAACTGTGGAAGGAATAGCGGAAGAGTACAGCCTTTGGAAAGTCATTCTACATATGCGAGAAGTGATGAACAAATGTGTTGACATGTGCAGTCAGCCTGGATTTTGGAAGGTTAACCAGTTGGGGTTATTGGAAGAACGTGTGCATTCTGACGACGTTTGGGATGGTCGGTAGGCTGAGAAAGAACAGAGGGAGCTAAAGAGAGGCGGTGAAAAACAGGGAGGGCACCTAACTGACTGTGATGTGAGAGCAACACACCTTATGCTTCACCCTTATCGAAGGCTATCTATATATAATCTATATATAATGGAGCAAGTGTATGTATGTATGTATGTATGTATGTATGTAACCCACTCTTCACCCATTTGTTGGACAGCTGACCTGACGTCACCCACAATTGTAACATGAAATACTTAATCTAAAGTGCCCAGAGGACCCAAAATACTCAAACGACCCTGAGGACCTAAAGGTGGGGATAGGTTCCCTGTGGTTTGTGATTCATAAGGGAAACTCAAAAATCCCATGAAAAACCCCGAAAACACCTGTGAAAAACCATGAATACGCTTGCAAAACCTGCGAAAACACGAAAAAAAGGCAAATACGTCCACGAAAAAACCGTGAATATATGAAGCACAGGGCCACGAATGTAGAAGCAGGTCACATTTTATCAACCGCAAATATGCAGGTCTGCGAAAAGCAGGGTCCCACAGTATATAATTTTTGGCTCCTTCTCTCAATGGTGAAGAATCATTAAAAAAATTCTAGGATCCGGATCCAGATCTTCACCGAAATCTAAACAATTCGTCCCTGCTGCACACACAACCTGCCCACCAAGTTTCGGCTGAATCCGTCCACAACTTTTTGAGATATCCGACTCACAGACAAACAGACAAGGGTGAAAACATTACCTCTGTCCACCTTCGGTTGCAGAGGTAGTAACAACAACAACAAAAACAACAACGATAGCCGATCGGAGTTAACCCAGGGCAAGCTTTGCTATGAGACACGTGCTCACAGCTAACTCAGAGCTCGGCATGTAACGGTTACACTGCCCGATTACATTAACGTTTTGCTTTGAAACTCAAAGAGAAACAACATGACCATTCTATGGCACATCCGATTCATATACTAACATGCTTTTCTCGTGCACACACTTGCAAAATACTGCAATTACTTCATTTCTTGTGACAGGAAAATATCTGAGTTATTCTCCGAGGTGACAGCAAAACCATGCTTGATTTGAACTCTGCTCGGAAGCGCAACACGCAGAGTTTGATTTTGGGAGCTTAGTTCGAGTGCAGCAATGGGGGGTTTAGTTGGGTCATTGCCAAATGATCTCACTTGATAAATGCTGTCCTTGTCCTTATGGTAAATATCAAACTCTACATCACTTTTACTACGTTTTTGACATTAAATGTTGATATGTGTTGATATGTTGACATTAAAATATTGACATTAAATTGATATTAAAAGTTACATGAAATATTAATTACGTGCCAGGTCTATTGGACTCGTACTCATTGCTGAAAAGACTGAGCATATACACGTCAATCCTTCTGCTGAGTGTGCTCGACTTCCTGTTGCCGGAAGTCCGATAGAGGGAGTGAAAGACTTTAAATACCTCGGCTCCTATACCAATAAGCAGCATGACTTAGAATGCAGAAAAGCTGAGGCTTGGGCAGCATTCCATGCCCTCCATAAAGTTTGGAGATCTCTAATTCACAGACAGAGTAAGACAAGGATCTCCAAAACTACGGTTGAGTCGTTCCTTCTCAATGGGTGCGAATCATGGACCTTGACCAAAACATTGGAGAAATCACTGGATGGTACCTTCACCCAATTGCTTCGAAGAGTGCTGAACGTTTCTTGGCAAGACCATATCACAAATCAGGATCTGTATGGTTCTTTGCCCCACATCTCTGCTATAGTGAGGGAACGCCACCTTCACCTTGCTGGTCAAGAGATGCAACATGATCAACTTGCAAAGAAAGTTCTACTCTAGAGGCCTGAAGAACCCCGGAGAAGGGATCACCCCCTCACTACCCTTTGAGACATAATCGAGAATAACACCAGCTTGAGGGGTGTTGATTTAGTCAATGCTACGTCTCATCGAGAATCCTGGAAAGATCTCATCATGCCACCATGATAAGTGGATGCTAAACAAAGAAGAAGACACGATATAGTTAAAAACTATAAGCTCTTCCAGCATTGTACATCTGGACAAACGAGATCCTGCTTTTCGCTGCAGCCCCTTATCGAATAGGTCACACTGCAGTGTGATATGAGAACATTATATTGTATAATTTTGTATTTAAGGGCCAGCTCAACTGGAGGAGCTTCACCCACACACATGTTTCTGGCTGGTTGGCTATCATCAGCACAATGCAGATGCCCTTCTGCTGAATGAGTTGTTTACACTCCCTTATATCTCATATGAGACCCCTTTCCTGTTCTGTGAGAGGCATTATATCTGGTATGATACAAAAAAGGTTATGCACAGAAAGGGAATGTGGACTGATGGCAATCTTGACCAACTCAACTGCCACTGAGCTTTGAAGGAGGTTGTTTTTGCTTCAAGTGAGCCTGGTATTGGGCTCTGGCTCGTTTAAGGACTGATACACATTGATTGCTGACTATGTGAAGGGACTGTATATTCAAATCAGTTGGGTTTGCCTTCCATATAGAGACCACAAGCTACGTTTTGGCTATGGCCTGATCACATGCATAAGTGTACCAGCATTGTGATGTTAATTCGTACATTTGGAAGCATGAAGGGGTAAATTCATGAAATAGAGAAAGCAGTCCATTGAGGAGGAACTAGCGATGTTAGGAGACAGTTAAATGAGGGAACAGTCTATGAAGCAGATAGGAGATTTAAGGCTACTTTTATTGAACTGTCTTACACGTCATTGTCTTGGCAGCTCTCTGAAGTTCGCCAAGCAGACAAGCATTTTCACAAGGTCATGATCAGAAAAGCCAAGACAAGTAGGAGGGGTTTGAGGAGACCAGATGTCCAGAATGACTTGCATTCAGAAAGATGAGTTTGAAAAGAAAGAGAATGAGTAATGCCAGCTATTTTTAGAAGTCATAAGCTGCAATACTGTGGACTGAAGTTTGAAGACTGACTTAGCTAATTGGCATGGTGGCAATTGAAGGCTCCCCAGATAATAAAAAGAGAACTGGAGTCGGACAGCAAATAATCCATGTTGGAGGAAAGAGCCTCGTAATTGGAGTGACCACAGATCAAGGGACTGTACACACAACAAGACCAAATCCATAAGCCCCCATTTTGGACTAAGTCCAACAGGGACTAAAAAGCCAGGGAGGGGCAGGGGAATGTGGGGAAGAGAGCTTTGAGGAAACACTACCGCCACCACAATGATCACTGATTCTATTAAAGTGGAGGAGGGTGTTAATAAGGAGTGAGACAGATGAATCTGGAACATCTTGTGTGACAAAGGTGAGTGTCAAATAAATAATCCATGAAATGCAGAGGTGACATGGATGGAGACCCCTAAGAAGTTGAAAGTTTATTTGAGACCAACAAAGTGATGGATATGGAAGATTAGCAGAGACTGAGGAATTTGGAACATTTATGGGTGGAGGGTGGGAAGGCTGCAGAGGGAAAGATGAATGAGGGAATGGAAAAGATGGGAGGAATGGGACAGAAGAGCTGCAGGAGGGACAGGAGAGCTGCAGGAAGGTACCAGAACAAGATGGGCAGCATTTGAAAAAGGTCAATGCAAATTAAAAAATTCACTGCTGGAGTTTAAGCATCCCTAATACTAGAGAGTAAAAAATAATGGATCTTGTTCAAGGAAGTCTTCATCCTACAGTGGACTGAAATAGGCTTGTTAAGCAAAGTCCATAAACTCCAATTGGTGAATGTGTATTCAGCTTTCTCTGTTTAATCCATTGCTGCCTGCTTGCTGCCCTACTTCACAGTTATATTCACCTTATTTTACTCCTCTCCTCTCTTCCACCAGGAATTACGGGATACAAGCCAGTATGTTGTGGGGGAGCTTTCAGCCTTGGAAAATGAGCAGTCACAGATTGACAACCGGGCAGCCAGAGTTGAAAAACGACTTCGATTCCTCATGGAAACTGGTAAGTTTAAAGACATTCTTAAAGTGGAGATTTATATATTTGGTTTGTTTTTGGTGGATTTAAAAAACCAGATACAACACTATTTTGAAAGCAGTGTTTCTTGCCAGCTCAACTCTTTGGGGGAGTCTACTCTTGGCTGATGAAGTCCTGTGAGCTAGAAATGGGCCCATGGATTGCTTCCTTTCCCAAGGAGTGGGCTGGCATTGCTAAAAAAAGAGGTTGGCTGACTCATATTGCAGTTAGCAGTGTGGTGGCTAATGCACTGCTTGTTTGCATTGACAGTTCTGTGTCTCTCACAGACTGCCTTTGACATGGTCTGGCACAAAGGGCTCCAAGCAAAGCTCCCAATATATTATGGTATTCAGCCTCAGCCCATCTCCTGGCTTCCCAGCTTCCTCACTGGGTGATTCATCTCAGCTTGCATTCATAGTGTCCTCTCTGACCCCCACCACATTTATTCTCATGTCCCTCAAAGTACTGTCATCTCACCTTCCTTCTTTCTTTTCATCAATAACCTCCTCACAGCAATGAACAACCCTGTCCATTATTTTGCCAACGACTCCATCCTCCACCCCTCCACCCTACCACCAGTTATAAATCCCAGTACACTTCCTCCCAGTGAACTCAAGACCCTAAATTTTAAGCCAGCCACCTCAACTGCTAAGCCAACACCAAGCTTTGCACTCCTTATCTCAAATGTTGTGAATAGCTTAAAAAATCATGGATGAGTGGGTGAAATAAACCATGACCTGTTCATTTAGTATCTGCTGTCACAGAGGACAACATGACCAGGATTGATGGACTCATACACGAGGATAAGTGTGTATCAATAGACATCATAGATCTGTCTCTTGGTCTTATCAGACTCGATGGTGTAATGGCTAGAGCAACCGCTCCGAGTCTGGGAGGTTGGAGGTTCAAACCCCACCCGAGTCATACCAAAGACTTTAAAAATGGAAAGTGCTGCTTCCTTGGATAGAGCATAAACAATCCCCATCAGTTGGCATCCATGAGGAGGAGGAAATTCCTCCTGAGGAAATGCCCGCTGAGTGCGGTGAGAAAAGCGGCGCTACTGTTGTGATGTCGCTGGTATCCAGAGTGTCCCAGGAAGTGATAGCACTTTCCCCAAGCTCAGTGGCTTTGTTAAGCGTTTGTCTAGTCAGTATGTCCATCTGCGTGTGAGTTGCAGCTCCATTACGAGCTTCAGACATTGTATAAGTACATGCCGTAATCCACAAAAGTCTAGGTTTACTCAAAGTGTGTGTTTCATGGGTGCCAAAAATGCTCACTGATGAACACACACATTTGCAAAATGTCAGTCTTCTCCAGTGATATGAGGCAGGTGATGAATGCACTCTTGGCACATATCAACACGAGAGAAGAAACATTTGCTGAACATTATGAACTCGAGAGTAAACGTGCATCCATGCAATGGAAACACACATCATCACCAACACTGAAAACGTTCAAGTCATGTCCAACGAACAAGTTTCAGGAAAGGGATGACGACAATATTCTGGTCCCAGAAGGGTGATTTTGTCACTCACTTCAACATGCACTGTTAAACAGTAACAAGTGTAACATACTCATTACTTCTGTGAACAAAATTGAAGCCAGGAATACACACCCCAAGTAGAGGGTCATTCTGCAAGTAGAGGGTCATTCTACAATTGAAGCACTCACCACTGTGGTCATTCTGCAATATGACACCATGTGCACACACACTGCGAGGGGCTTCAATGCAGTACATTGACGAGGTTGGTTTTGAACTGTTACCCCATCCACCTTCCAGTCCAGATCTTGCACCGTTGGGTTTTCATTTGTTTGGCTCGATGAAGCAGCTCTCCCAAGTCAGAACTTCAGTGATGACTATGAGGTCCAAGAGGTGATGCAGGAATATGGATCAGAGCCCAACCAACATAATTATATTATGAGTGCATCCGTAAACTTATGAGGAGGTGGCAAAAGTGTGCGAATGTGCAAGAGGATCATGTTAAAAGTAATATATTATTCTTCCCGACCGGTGAGGTGCATTTCATTTGCAATTCACTTTACTTATTGACTTACCTTCATATGTTTGCAATGCGCACATTAACGAAAGACTCGGTCGGTGACTTATCATAGTTTGTTGATTTGATTTCTTGGAGTTTTTAATTGTTAGCAGTGGATGGAGGTTATGTTTTCACCCCTGTCTGATTGTTTGTCTGCCTGTTAGCAGGATATCTCAAAATGTTATGGACAGATTCAGACAAAATTTGTTGGGCAGGTTGGTTGTGTGACAAGGACGAGTTGATTCGATTTTGGTGAAGATCCGGATTTGGATACTTGAATTTTTTCAGAGACTCTTCACCATTGAGAGATAAGGCCAAACACGATATATAGCACGATATTTCAAAAAGTTGTGGACGGATTATGACAAAACTTGGTGGATGACTTGGTTAGGTGACAAGAACAAACCGATAAGATTTTCATTAAAGTCCGGATGCAGATCCGGCACATCAATGGAAAATTAAAATGTAAGCTGTTCAGCCAGGCGGAGGTATGCGCTCTACCGAATGCCGTTATAGTTCTTTGTATTCGACTCAAGTTCTTTGATTAAAAGAAAAACTGCTGATTCTGATTATTCAAGCATAACCTTTGATTCCTAGCTCGCTTGAATCCAGGACCTTTCGTTCAGAATCTATAACACTAAACAGAAATGCGCAATATACAGTACAATATAGCCACAAGTCATCATCACAGTTGAATCGCATGGAGTTTTGCCGAGAAAACTTAGCCGATCCAAGACCGCGAAATGCCGAGCGTTTTGCTGGTTGAGAGGGCCGTACATCCACCATTTCTAAATCGAAGATTTACTTTGTCGGCAGTTCTTGATCTCCTTCATTGATTAATGTACAGTAACAAGCGATGAAGCATAGGCTTACTGAATGTTCGATGCAGATGTGGCAGATGTACATCCCTCTCAAGTGTACAGTGCAGAATTTCACCACAAGTTCAGACACAGTCTACAGTATGTCCATAACTAATCCACAAAGAAAAATCTTGTTAACTTTGTTGAAATGTGCTTCATGTTCTCTACTTGGCTGGTATATTTCATGGTGATTATTTTTATTTGATACGTTCCAGGGAAAATGTTGCAATGTGTTTTGGAATTTGTGGAACAAACGAGGCTTCAAGCCATTCTGGCTGCACTAACCGGTTTGCCAATAATCTCTTAATACGAGTTCCCTTACAAGGAAGTTCAAACAGAGGAGGAGGCCATTAGACCCATCAAAGCCTGTGCAATGGTTGCCAACCTATAATCAATGTCCATGCTCGATCCTTTTAAATTCTGAGCATCTTGCAAGGAAGCAACATGCACCATTTTTAGTCTTTGGTATGACTCAGCTGGGGTTTGAACCACCGAGCTCCTCAATTCAGAGCAGACGTTCTAACCATTACCGACCTCCTCAACTCAGAGCGGACGTTCTAACCATTACGCCACTGAGCCTTCTTCAAATTGTATCTCATTAGAATTTTAGCTCACATTTTAATGGATAATCTTGTGGCATAACTTGTATTTATTTTAGAGTTTCATTTAATCTTCACTATGAAGCTTGCATTGAAATTTGATGAACCATCATGCTCGATGCACTTTTCACTGGTTATTGATTTGGGACGTGACAGTGCTACAGTTAGTTGGTGTCTACGTTCTTACTGATGCAACTAAATATGGATCTCAAGCCAATGAGAGGTTGCTTTTGAATGCGGGATTTCTTCCTGTGAAAGCTGTGATATCAAGGTGTATGTTTTGAGATTTCCTATCAAGGTCTCAAACTTCTATAGACAAAGTAAATACATTCATTGTTCTTGGTTCCCCCATGTACTGTATCTCATTTTAGTTTAACTCTTCTTCTGTTACAAAGAACATGTAGTTTTGGAGTTTTTGTGAACAATGTGCAATTTTTGCGTTGAAGTTGGTTATCTTGTGTCAGAGTGGCGACCAGTCCACGATTGTAACCGTTGCCTTGAGACCGCTTCAACAGAAATGACACTCAGTACAAGAGTTTGATATGATGATGATGATGATGATGGTGGTGGTGGAGGTTTGGTAATTTACATGGATACGGTTGTGGTTTAAGGGTTTTATTGATGTTGGTTATTCTTGTAATTTCAGATTGATGTAAATACCAAGTGATTTCATAATTGTGTGTGATGCTGTGTAGTTTGAGGTTAATGTTGATGTTTTGCACTTTTCAGCGTGTGTGGAGGTTGTTTCAGTTCGTGGAGCTACCGCAGTAATGACTTCAACTTAGTTATCACTTTTGAGAAGATGTTGAAATCGAAGGAGATTGTTGTTGATAGATGTGGTCATGTTTCACTTTTTTCTTTCCTTCATAGTCTTTGTGACACAAGTGCTTTGAAGCGGTACACCCTGATTTCTCTGCCTTCCCCAAGCAGATGTTAAGCAACCCTTTGTTTAATGGCATCCGTGCTCTCTAACACTGCAAAGTCAAAGCTGCTGCCCATGGGGACGATTAGCGACTATTATGGTGCAAATTGTGATCATTAGCGCTGCATAATAATTTCTACTTGCCGTGAGTGTGCCATCATCGTCTTGCGGACACTTCTCACCAATCTCACAAAATGTGTTTGGACCAGACTTGTCACATGACACCAGTTAAAGAGATACCTGACAAGTTATTCTTGATTATTATATTCCGGTGGTATTTGTTACGGTGACAATTTCATTATACTATGAGTTGCCATTTGTGAGATGAAGATAAATGTCGGTGCATGGGGAAGTTAGCTATTGCAAGGGACCTGTCATTCCATGGCATTTATACAAGTCTCATTATGTTCCTTCTTTCTTGAATGCAACACCTCGATGCAGACTTGTCCTGAGCCTATGACTACACGAGTTTGTACTTGGTTAACTCAGCAGACATGTCGTATACCCATGATTCAAGCATTGCTCCAGGCGAAGGCTGTGCCACCATAATTACCTGTCAAATGGCTTTTGACACTCTGCCTTCTTCAGTAGAACAACCACAATGGAGTAGTTGACCTCAGAATCCCACATAAAAGGCTATTGTGTAATTTATATCTAAATTATTTACGGAACATACTTCACAGTACTCTAACCCACTAAAGAGATGAAAAACCACACGAGACAAGTGGCTACTGCATTTTCTCAGAGGACGAGCCTTTCTCTACCATTATAGTGGTAACTGGACAAATTGATTGGGACAGATATAAAGCAGGAGAGGCAAGCGCAGTTTGATTTATGCTGCAGATTACTCCCTGATGGTTGCATTACAAACACTATAACTGGCCTTTGCTCTTGTTGTTTGGCAATTCTGGAGTTGTGTTTTGTGTATGTCAATGTAACGTTGGTCACAAAAACGGTCACTTATGTCTGTGCTCGATTCATGTTGATTATTTGCCTTTGTTTACATCTTGTCCATTAGGTTTAAGTGGCCTCAAAGAGAAAATTGTGTAGAGGTAGGTAAACAGTAGTACAGTTGAACTAAAGAATGAAGGAGAATTGATGGTGATTTTGTGGGTGAGGGACTTGCATCACCCAGGGTTCTCCATTTTAATGTGTGTGTGAAGTGGTGTTTGGAGTTCTATCGGAATGACAACCCTTGATCTGCTGAGATGCTGGATTAGGCATAGCTCGAATCCCCTGGCTTTTACTAGCCCCTTCAGCCAGTGGCCCACTGTAATAGGTTATTTAAGTAAATTGGAGGATTTTCAAGATGGTGTACAGACTTTTATTTCCTTAATTCTCTTTGACTTGATAAACTTTCATTAATGATCACTCAGTCTTTTGTTCTTCCTGCAGTTAAGGAACAGACACACATAAAACATTCACCTAATCTTTATTATATACATATACAGGGTGTCCCAAAAGTCACCGAGGGATTTAGAAATTAAATAACATTTCTGTTTTTTAAGAATTTGTTTTTCTTTTCTTTTCAGAATTTAGATTAAGCATTTCGAAATTTACCCATGGAAAAATTCACAACTGAACAAAGAACCGAAATCGTGGAATTTTTATTTAAATTTCATCGATCAATTATTCTCACCCAAAGAGCACGGACACCAAATAATTTCGCGAAATTCAGAAATTTCTTGGCCATCACGTTCTCCTGATTTGATGCCTCCTGATTATTTTCTTTGGGTTTACCTAAAGGAGCGTGTATACATCAATAAGTCCCATACAATTCAGCAGCTCAAGGACAACATCTGTGCAGAAATTTGAGGGTTGCAGCCAGAGTTATTGTCTGCTGTTATGGAAAAAGCTGTCGAAAGAGCCCGTCTCTGCGAAGCCGAAAATGGAGGACATCTAAGCTGCATAATTTTTCATAAATAAAGCAAATTATTTCCATTTTGTAAATTTTCTTTTGGTATAAAAATAATCAAATTATAAAAAAAACAAATGTTATTTAATTTCTAAATCCCTAGGTGACTTTTGGGACACCCTGTATATACATATGCATATATATTATATAATTATATATATATACACATATACATATACATATCATAATTAAACATTATTTATGGAATGTAAAAAGTACCATAAGTGCTTTCGTTTAATGAGGATTTTGTGTGCGGAGGGGTTAGACATTGCCTGAGAACAGATAGAAATGTATGGAGTAGCATGGTCTGTGTACAATTAGTTAGCCAATCTCGATGTGATTAAGTAGGGAGACGTTGGCTTAAGCATTGTCTTGTTTGGTTGTGCACCATGCAGGGGATGGTGCGTGGTAATAATTTGGGATTAAGGGAAGGAATTGTATGTATAACCCCATGTAATGCCCTACCGAGTGGGACCGGGTGGTCTTGGGGCTCCGCCGTGCAAGAGAGAAATTGGCGGAGCTATGGGTATCTCAAGGTGTGGAGTGTTGTCCAGATAGCAGGGGGAGGAGCCTGGATCGTGCGGGTGCAATGCGTTTTGGGAGGATCGTGAGTCTGAGGAGAGAGCCTGAGAAGGATTGTGAACTTAGAGGAGAGCTCATGGAGGAGATCGTCCTGCCTGCCTGCCTCCTCTGCCCTGTGCATGATTTGTCATGCCTGCCTGCAGCCTGTCCGGCATCCCTGGATCCTGCCGTGTGCTTTCGTCTCTCCTGTCGTCTCCTCATTGCCTGCTCGAACACAATCCAAGAGAGTAAAAGCCAGTTCGGTCCATCCATCCAGTGTCGGAAGTGGGCACAACAAGTGGATACCGACAATATTATTTATGGAATGTAAAAACTACCATAAGTGCTTTGGTTTACCGAGGATTGTCGAAGTGACCTCCGATTTTTCATGAGCACTGTGGTGAAACAGTTGTGCAGTTGAGTTGAGTTGAGAGGGTCTTCCTTTTGTTGAAGGAAAACGATTTCTATACAAATGGCAGAGAGGGGGAAGAACTCCCTCCTCATCCCCCTCTCACAAACCCTTAGTCATCAACCTCCCCTCCCAAGCCTCAAGTCCTCAACCACACCACCCCACCCCCAACCACAACTCCAATTTGCGTAGTTTCGGTAAAACGCTGTTAACACATGGGACAATATTCGATTCCGTATGTTCAATACCCAGGGTGCGTATCTTTGTGAACAAAATAAATGCTTTTGTCTCTTTTGTCCTCTTTCCCCGTTTACTTATTAAATACGCACATTAAGTCACTTGGTCTCTTGAGTGATTTGAGTTGCCTTGATCACAAACAGCTTGACTTATTAATCATCCCTGAAACTTAAAAGACATATTGGGTTTGGGACGATTAGCATCTGCATGGAAAGCACGAAAGCACGCCGGTGATTGCTCAGGCTTGAACTACCATCTGGGTGGTGGCTGTAAGGGAGTACCAGCACATCACATAGCCAGCTCAGACGTTCCACCAAAGCACGGAGCACCTGCCTCAGCAACTTGCTTTATATACATCGTTAAAAATAAATAATAACAGATGCTTTTTTTCACAATGTCACAATATTCCTGGAATTACTTGGACAAAGACCTTTATAATGACGTGGGTTTTGTGGTCCCTGTTCGAGTTTTTGAAGAGATAATAGTCAGAAACAGATGACTGTATTAATCACTCGCAAAATTATATATATGTATATATATATATATATATGTATATATATATATATATATATATATATATATATATATATATATATATATATATATATATATATATATATATATATATGTATATTGTTACGAATTCGCGCCCGCCTGGCATGCGAACAGCCGCTTTAGCCAACGGCGGCCGTCTCGCCCACCGGACGGACAATTCAGTCGCGACTTTCCGGAAAAACGCCGAAAACCAGTCACGGGTGTGCTCCAAGCGCACACCACGGCCGAGTCAACACCATACCCGCGCGCGACAGGGTCAATCGCCGAATCATCGATATACCTAAGTATTCGTGCGGGCAGACTACCGAGAGACCGTACCTCAGCGAGGTCTGCTTGGACACGAACCGCTCAAGCGGTCCGTTCCGTTCTGGGATAACCGAGCGGGGTATTATCGCGAGACCTCGCTGGACCCAATTATTTTATCGGCTATTAAAAAAGCCCGCTATTATTCCGAGAGCAATACGGCGGTCGATGGGAAAGAGACACAACGAACGGGTTAACATTCACACAAGGACATTTATTTATAATGCCACATGTAAACCAACAATCATGCAATGGATGCAAAACACACATGCAGTTATTCAATGGATGCGGGTAGGGACAAGACACAAACAAGGCAAAGCACTACAACGTCTATTATTATTATTTACAAGCACTTACACAGTTCTACTTGCGGACATGGCGCCACAACATTCACACAAAGAACAGGGAAAAGACCACCCTCATAGACAAGGAGGTCAGACTGGACCCCTAGCCTTATTACGTGGTGACTTGCGGACCGAAGGAGTCCCACGAGACTGTTGCAGTTACCTCCACCTCGTGGTGCCTCGATGGGACGCTCCTTTCCCACGGCAGCTAGTGTAGCCGCGGTTGCGCCCAGGTCTTGCCAGGCGGCCGGTGAGTCGGGCCTCAGCTGGCGATGCTCTGAGAGGAACGAACTGGTTTGATGCTCTTCAAAGTTATGTTCTTTGTAAGAACCCGTCCGTTCCTCAGCGACGCTCGGACTGTCCCGAAGCCCGATCATCAGACCGTTTGGCGCTGGCTGGCGAGCTCTCTCCGGCTCTCCCACACGAACGCGCAGGTCTGCCCGCACTGAAGGCTCAGCCATGCTCTCTGCCTCGCGCGTCCTCCGCTCCCCTGGACTTCGCCCCACCTGTGTTCTTCCGGCTCCAGACTTCTCCGACCGCCTCAACTCCACCGACGACTCTTCCTCGAACTGGCGCTCCGCGCGCTGTTTTATAGGTTGTGAGACGGGATCTGACCTCCCCTCTCTGACCTCCGACCTCCACAGGCCCGCCCCTTTTTCTCCTGTGATCCGATCTCCGAGCGAAGCTTTCACAGAGCGACGTGCGTGAAATCACCGTCGCTGGCGCTCTCTGACCTCTGACCTCCACAGGCCCTGCCCCTTTTTCTCCTGTATCCGATCTCCGAGGCGAAGCTTTCACAGAGCGGACGTGCGTGAAATCATCGTCCTGGCGCTAACAACGAAACCCCCGCGCCGGTTTGCAGCGACGCTGTTCGCTGGGACTCGCCGCGGCTGGTGCAAAGATGGCGTCGCTTCGGGGATGAAGGTGAGGCGATGTTATTCGGGTGGGGAGATGCGGTTTAGGAGATGGTGGGAGATGTCGTTGTTATGAAGGCGGTGTGAGAGGTGGTTGGTGGTTGAGGCGATTGTGGTTGGTGTTGATAGTGGTTGTGTGTTGTGGTTGAGGCGATCGTGGTTGGTGTTGATCGTGGTTGTTGTGGTTGTGTTGAGGCGATCGTGGTTGGTGTTGACGTGGTTGTTTGAAGTGGTTGGTCCAAAATAACGATAGCGAAAGAAAAACGGCTAACTGAAGATCACAGCCCGGGTGACACGAATAATTCCCATTAAACAACGGTGGGAAATCTAACTGAACACGGACTTATCGGCATAACTGAACTAAGGACCTATATGGTGTTCTGCGAATTTCCACAGCCGTAACACTACCCCCCCCTTTTACAGACTCGTCCCGAGTCGTCAAATTTTCGTGTGCCATCATGTGTAAGTTTCCCCTAGTACTTTTATCTTCGGATCCCTGAGTGCGACATTTAGTGTATTCGTGTCCCAAAAATAAATAACCTACGGCTGAGTAACAACTAAACAAACCCACTCATACAGACGACTTAACTAAATTGCCGGCGCTAAGACACACATGCAGGGGAAGCAAACCATGTACAATCTTAACTTAACCTTAAAAAATTTACACTAAACCATGGCCCAGGACGATTTGACTCTGTGGGAAAAGAAAAGTACATAGAAATTCATCCCACTCCTGACACCAGTTTACGAATTCGCGCCCGCCTGGCGTGCAAACAGCCGCTTTAGCAAATGGCGGCCGTCTCGCCCACCGGACGGACAATAATCAGTCGCGACTTTCCGGAACAACGCCGAAAACAGTCACGGGTGTGCTCCAAAGCGCACACCACGGCCTAGTCAACACCCTACCCCGCGCGCGACAGGGTCAATCGCCGAATCATCGATATACCTAAGTATTCGCGCGGGCAGACTACCGAGAGACCGTACCTCAGCGAGGTCTGCTTGGACACGAACTGCTTAAGCGGTCCGTTCCGTTCTGGGATAACCGAGCGGGGTATTATCGTGAACCTCGCTGGACCCAATTATTTTATCGGCTATAAAAAAGCCCGCTATTTATCCGAGAGCAATACGCGGTTCGATGGGGAAAGAGGACACAACGAACGGGTTAACATTCACACAAGGACATTTATTTATAATGCACACGTAAACCAACAATCATGCAATGGATGCAAAACACGCATGCAGTTATTCAATGGATGCGGGTAGGACAAGACACGAACAAGCAAAGCACTACAACCGTCTATTATATTATTATTTACAAGCACTTCACACAGTTCTACTTGCGGGACATGGCGCCACAACATTCACACAAAGAAACAGGGAAAAGACCACCCTCATAGACAAGGGGTCAGACTGGACCCGTAGCCTTTATTACGTGGGACTTGCGGACCGAAGGAGTCCCACGAGACTGTTGCAGGTTACCTCCACCCTCGTGGTGCTCGATGGGGCGACCCGCGACGCTCTTCCCCACGGCAGCTAGCGTAGCCGCAGTTGCGCCCAGGCCTTGCCAGCGGCCGGTGAGTCGGGCCTCAGCCGGCGACGCTCTGAGAGGAACGAACGGGTTTGGATGCTCTTCCAAAGTTGATGCTCTTGTAAGAAACCGTCCGTTCCTCAGCGACGCTCGACTGTCCGAAGCCCGATCACCTCAGACCGTTTGGCGCTGGCTGGCGAGCTCTCTCCGGCTCTCCCCACACGAACGCGCAGGTCTGCCCGCACTGCAGGCTCAGCCACGCTCTCTGCCTCGCGTGTCCTCCGCTCCCCTGGACTTCGCCCGCCTGTGTTCTTCCGGCTCCAGACTTCTCCGACCGCCCTCCAGACTCCACCGACGACTCTTCCTCGAACTGGCGCTCCGCGCGCTGTTTTATAGGTTGGTGAGACGGGATCTGACCTCCGCTCTGACCTCCACCTCCACAGGCCCCGCCCCTTTTTCTCCTGTGATCCGACTCCGAGGCGAAGCTTTCACAGAGCAACGTGCGTGAAATCACCGTCGCTGGCGCTCTCTGACCTCTGACCTCCACGGCCCCGCCCCTTTTTCTCCTGTATCCGATCTCCGAGGCGAAGCTTTCACAGAGCAGACGTGCGTGAAATCACCGTTGCTGGCGCTCTCTGACCTCTTACCTCCACAGGCCCCGCCCTTTTTCTCCTGTGATTCCGATCTCCGAGCGAAGCTTTCACAGAGCGGACGTGCGTGAAATCACCGTCGCTGGTGCCAACAACGAAACCCCCGCGCGGTTTGCAGCGACGCTGTTCGCTGGGGACTCGCCGTGGCTGGTGCAAAGATGGCGTCGCTTCAGGATGAAGGTGAGGCGATGTATTCGGGTGGGGAGATGCGGTTTAGGAGATGGTGGAGATGTCGTTGTTATGAAGCGTGTAGAGACGTGGTTGGTGGTTGAGGCGATTGTGGTTGGTGTGATCGTGGTTGTTTGGTTAGGTTTTGAGCATCGTGGTTGGTGGTTGATCGTGGTTGGTGTGGTTGGTGTAGCGATCGTGGTGGTGTTGTGAAGTGGTTGTGTGAAGTTGGTCCAAAATAACGATAGCGAAAGAAAAACGGCTAACTGAAGAATCAGAGCCCGGGTGACACGAATAATTCCCATTAAACAACGGTGGGGAAATCTAACTGAACACGGACTTATCGGCATAACTGAACTAAGGACCTATATGGTGTTCTGCGAATTTCCACAGCCGTTAACAATATATATATATATATATATATATATATTATATATTATATATATATATAACATATATATATAATATATATTATTATATATACATATATATAATATATAATATATATATATGTATACTGGCGGGGTGTGCTTACACATTGAAAGCAATAACGAACGGTGCTTCCCCATTGTCTCGGGTCGCTCACCTGCATTTGACTTCATTTATTTATTTTCATTTACATATATTTTCTCATTTACAGATGCTTTCCGACAGTTCTGTGATTTTTCCTGGTGTGTCAGCTTCAATGTCCGTCGGCATGCAAAATTATCTCGGGTGCTTCCCCATCTCGGGTCGCTCACCTGCATTTCTTTCCATTTATTTATTTTCATTTATTTATATTTTCATTTATGGACATTTTCCAATGGTTCTGTGGTGTACATAGTGGTTAAACATATGAATGGAAGAAAGTTCCTGTTCTTCATTCACACTGAGGTGAAATGAGAAATGAATCCAAATACATAATGTTGTTTGGTCATATCAATATTTAGTGCTTGATAAACATAAAATTGACATGAGAATGTCAACACATGTGTGTAAGACATGTCTCCAGAGGTTCGAAGAGGGGTGCGGTCAAAAGTTAGTTAACAGCTCAGTATCTGGTGTATCCCAGATTGATGGAGCACGAACGTCTCACCCGGAATGACAGAGCATGAACGTCTCTTCAAGAATGACGGAGCACGAACGTCCCTCCCAGAATGACGGAGTGCGAATGTCTCTCCCGGAATGACGGAGCGCGAACGTCTCTCCCGGAATAACGGAGCGTGAACATCTGTCGCCCAGAATGCGCGGAGCTGCGAACGACTCGCCCGGAAAGACACGAGCGCGAACGTCCCTTCCCGGAATGCACGGACGTGCATGCCACGAACGTCTCTCCCAGAATGACAGCAGCATGAAACGTCTCCTCCAGAATGACAGAGCACGAACGTCCCTCCACAGAAATGACCAGAGCAGACGAAACGTCCCTCCCAGAAACTGACAGGAGCACGAACGTCCCTCCCAGAATGGCACGCGAGCAACGCAACGTCTCTCCCAGAATGACGAGCACGAACGTCCCCCTCCCAGAATGACGCGAGCACGAACGTCCCTCCCAGAATGACAGAGCACGAACGTCCCTCGCCAGAATGAACGGTATAGCGTCACGTCTCTCCCAGAATGACGGAGGCGCGTAGCGTCTCTCTCGGATGACGGAGTCGGGCAACGTTCCTTTCTTGGAATGACGAAGTGCGAACGTCTCTCTCGGAATGACAGAGTGCGAACGCTCTCCCAGAATGACAGAAGCACGAACGATCCCCCTCCCAGAATGACGGAGCACGAACGTCCTCCCAGAATGACAGAGCACGAACGTCACCTCCCAGAATGACGGAGAGCGTCAACGTCTCTCCCAGAATGACGGAGCGCGAACGTCTCTCTCGGAATGACGGAGTGCGAACGTCTCTCTCGGAATGATGAAGTGCGAACGTCTCTCTTGGAATGACGAAGTGCGAACGTCTCTCTCGGAATGATGAAGTGCGAACGTCTCTCTTGGAATGACGAAGTGCGAACGCCTCTCCCGGAATGACGGCGCGCGAACGTTTTCCCGGAATAATGGAACATGAACATCTCGCCCAGAATGGCGGAGCTCGAACGACTAACCTGGAATGACGGAGCGCGAACGACTCACCCGGAATGATGGAGCACGAACAACTCACCCACACTGACGGAGCACGAACGTCTCTCCCGGAATGATGTGGCAAAAGCAGCCGCTGTGAGTGAACGACTCGCTCAGAATGACGTAGCACGGCAAAAGCGGCCACTGTGAGTCAATTAATTAAATTCCACGTTGCATTTGAAAAGCTGCGCAAGCAGGCAAAGCTCAACATTTACTTTTGAAATGATGAGAGAACAGACATGAATAAGGTTGATGGCAAATTTGATTTCTCAAGCAGGATATTCTACACTTTTTTGAGACAAATCCAACCTCCGCCACCCGATGTTGCACCACCATTTCAAGGTGGGCGGTATAAGTAGCTCAGAGCTTTGGCTCTGAGTGAAACCAAGAGTGCAACACAATTAACCTTTTTGAAGTCCATAAAATAATTTAAATTGATAGATTAACTTAAACTTTTCCCGTCACTAGGTGCGGGTACTTTTGCTTGGGTATATATACTGTGTCTTCAGAAGGTATTCACACCCCTTGACTTTTTCACAATTTTTGTTTCAGCCTGAATTTAAAATTGGTTAAATTGAGATTTTTT
>CM068960.1:26977721-26989296 GCA_035128595.1 Eptatretus atami
AGAGGCCACTGCCATCAGGGAATACCATTGCCATGAAGGGGTGTACCTGGTCTGCAACGATGTTTAGGTACGTGATACGTGTCAAATTGACGGCCAGATGAATGGCCGGACCCAGAGTTTCCCAGCAGAACATTGCCTAGAGCATCACACTCCCTCCACCGGCTTGTCGTCTTCCCACAGTGCATCCTGCGATGCCGTCACTTCCCCAGGTAAACGGCGCACACGTACACGGCCATCCACGTGATCTAAAAGAAAACGGGACTCATCGGACCAGGTGACCTTCTTCCACTGCACTCCAAGGTCTAAGTTCTGACGCTCGCCGTGCCCATTGTAGGTGCTTTCGATGCGTGGACAGGGGTCATCATGGGCACTCTGACCGGTCTGCGGCTACGCAGCCCCATACGCAACAGGGTTGTGATGCATGTGATTGCTGACACATTCCTCCCGTGACCACCATTAAAATTTTCTGTGACTTGTGCCACAGTCGACCTTCTGTCGGTTCGGACCAGACGAGATAGCCTTCGTTGCCCCACGCATCGATGAGGCTTGGGCGCCCAACACCCTGTCGCCGGTTTGTGGTTTGTTCCTCCTCGCGACCACTGTCGGTAGGCACTCACCACTGCTGACCAGGAGCACCCCACAAGCCTTGCCGTTTCAGAGATGCTCTGACCCAGTCCTCTGCCATAACAATTTGGCCCTTGTCAAAGTCACTCAGGTCTTTGCACCTGCCCATTTTTCCTGCATCCAACACATCAACTTGAAGAACTGACTGTTCACTTGCTGCCTAATATATCCCACCCATTGACAGGTGGTAACAAGACAGGTATATTGCTACCCCACCCCTTGACAGGTTGTAACAAGACAGGTATATTGTAACAAGATAATCAATGTTATTAACTTCACCTGTCAGTGGTCATAATGTTTTGGCTCATCAGTGTATAATACCCCATAATGTGAAATTGGAAAAATTTTTTATTGAGATTTCACAAATGAATGAAAAGCTGAAATTTCTTGCATCAATAAGTATTCAGCCCTTTGCTATGACACTCCAAATTGAGCTCAGGTGCATCCATGTTTCCTTTGATCATCCTTGAGATGTCTCTGCAATTTGATTGGAGTCCACCTGTGGCTAATTAAATTGATTGGACATGATATAGAAAGAAACACACCTTTCTATACAAGGTCCCACAGCAGACCACAGTGCATGTCAGAGCAGAAACTCTACCATGAAGGCCAATGAACTGTCCGTAGAACTCCGAGATAGAAAAGTGAGGAGGCATAGATCTGAGGAAGGGTAGAAAACTATTTCTCGAGTGTTGAAAGTTCCCAAGAGCACAGTGAGCTCCATGATTAGGAAATGGACATATTCTTTGGAACGACCCAGACTTATCCTAGAGCTGGCCGTCCGACCAAAATGAGCAACTGGGCAAGAAGGACCTTGGTCAGGAAGGTGACCAAGAACCCAATGACCACTCTGACAGAATACAGAGTTCCTTGGCTGAGATGGGAGAACCTGCCGGAAGGACAACAGTCTCTGCAGCACTTCACAAATCTAGGCTTGATGGGAGAGTGGCCAGACAGAAGCCATTCCTGAGAAAAAGCACATAACAGCATGCCTGGAGTTTTCAAAAATGCACGTGAAAGACTGAGAGCATGAGGTAAAAAATTCCGTGGTCTGATGAGACGAAAATTGAACTCTGGCTTTAATGCAAAGTTACGTCTGGCAGAAACTGAGCACAGCTCATCACCCATCTAACACCATCCCTACCGTGAAGCATGTTGGTAGCAGCATCATGCTATGGGGATGCTTTTCAGTGTCAGGGACTGAGAGACTTGTAAGAATAGAGCAAACAATGATTGGAGCCAAATACAGGCAAATCCTTGAGGAGAACCTGCTTCAAATTGCAAAAGACCGAAGATTTATGTTCCAACAGGCCAATGACCCCAAGCTTACAGCCAAAGCAACACTGGAATGGCTTCAGAACAAGAATGTGAAAGTCCTTGAGTGGCCCAACCAAAGTCCAGACTTGAATCCCATTGAGAATGTGTGGAAAGACTTGAAAAATGCTGTTCACCGACGCTCCCCATCCAACTTGACAGAGCTTGAGCAAACCTGCAAGGAAGAATGGGAGAAAATCCCCAAATCCAGATGTGCAAACCTGATACAGACATTCATACCCAAGAAGACTCAAAGCTGTCATCGCTGCGAAAGGCGCTTCCACAAAGTATTAACTCACGGGACTGATTACAAATGCAAGTTAGATATTTCCATCTTTCATTTCAATAAATTTGTAAAAATTTCTAAAAACACGTTTTCACTTTGTCATTATGGGATATTTTGTGTTGATCAGTGAAAAGTCATTATGTGATCATTATGTGACAAAAGTCGAGGGGTGTGAATACTTTCTGAAGGCACTGTATATACATGAGGTATCTTTAACCGTCGCTTTGCTGATGGATTTAATTAAAAGACAGCATGTTGTACTTCACAATCATTCTGCTCTCTTCACCCTATCATTTACCCAAGGTCATCTTCCATCTGCTTGGAAGGCAGCTAACTTAACCTTCATCTACCATATTTGATGGAGCTTAAATGGCTAAATGCAACCATACTTGCTGTTGGTATAGTGATATTTGAAAAAGGAATGCATTTGTGCAGGCAAAAACCGAGAAGAGGAGGAGGATCTCATGCAGGAGTGGTTCACACTCGTCAACAAGAAGAACGCACTCATCCGTCGGCAGAACCAGCTGAGCATCCTGTGAGTACAAACTTAGTTGCCTTGGTCTACATGCAGCTTAAACGGCTAAATGCAACCAGGAGTTGCAAACATGTTTGCTTGTAATCCATCCATAAAACTTTCTAGTTTTGTTATCAATAAAATAAAAAAAATCCAAATGAATGTAGTTGTCGTAATGATCCAACTATGACATGGAATGGTTCCTCAATCTCTGCAACATACCATGGGGTTCAGCACAAAGTGCTGCAGTACGTGCTCAAAGCAATTGATTGGCACAGTCAGGAGTTCTTTCAAATTGCAACCACACACAGAGCAAGTACACTGGTTCCATGGAGAATTTTATAACAATGTCACGTTTATCGATGTGTGAGGTGCGGTTAAAATGCTTCAGGACGGTTGGTGTCAATCAAAACGTGTAGATTACAGTGCACGGACAACAAACCTGACTTTGTTTTAAAAGCACTCTCATTGTGAGTCAATGGACTTGTGCCAATGTTCTGTCAACTTCTCAAATTCACTGTAAAAAGCTTCTCTGGGGTATGTTTGAATTCACCCTTTCTTGTATGAGGTATATCTCAGCCCACTGTCATATCTGCCACAAGGTTACATGCTTTTGTCTCGGATAATTAAAAGGTTGCTCGTGGAAACTCCCAAAGGTATGGGAATTTTGGCAGTTGAAAAGCAAGAGAGAAATTACTTCTTCTTTGGCTTTGAGGCAAGCCATAACTGTGCTCCAAAGAACTAGTTCGCTGCAACCTAGTTCCAACAATTACTGAGCGACATTGTCTCTTTCAGACTCCTCTTGTGCCGTGATACATCCGTATGTTCTTGTCCTACTCTTTTTGCCTTCACCTCATAGTGTTTCTGTTCACTCTTTGCCTGATGTTCTGCTCTTACATGAGCCTTGACACCTGTACAATTTTTTTGCAAAGGATAAGATATATATTCAGGATAAACAACAATGCCTAAGCATCAAAAATAATTAAATGCCAGTTGTATAAATGGAACATGTGCATTCATGGAGCTGTTTGTTAGAGCCTCGAGGCTGTACAATGACCGGACTTGAATTCACAGGGGTGAGATCCTCAAAGATGCACGAAGAATGTTCTTCCAGTCCAACAGCAAACGCAATGTCTTCTTCAGTCTTCATTATGCCTGGTCAGCCAACCCGTATCAGTATCCGGTCGACCACACAAACCAACGAAAAACAATGCACAGCTGGAAAAAAAAAGATATGCGAAGTCCAAAAGCTCATGGGTGTCATCTGATGATGTCACTTTCAGGCTCCACCTGATCTCAGTAATATCCTTCTATCAAAGCTTTGTTTGACCCATGGTCTAACAATTACCTCATCACTTTCCTCTTAAAGTTCGATGGAATGCAGCTTTATCTGAAAATTACACGTTCTCGGAGGGAAGAAACCTCCAAAATCCTCTCTTGAGTCGATGTCCTTTAAGGTTTTCCCATTCAAGAGATTTTAATTGACTTCAGGCACTTTGACTAGGTGCCAGCTGCATAAACAAGTTCACTCGACAGACTAACTGGTTTGGAGATAACAAAACGATAAATGGACGACTCTCTCGATCCTCTCAGCCCTGGTACACTGGATCTTGTGGTGAGGCAATTGCAGTTAAGGAACTTGCTTTCTCAATATAGATGACTAATCCAACTGAAGGTCAGCTTTAGGTCACTCAGGCTCACAGCAAGTGTTTGTTCATCCTTAGACAACACAAAAATATATTTTAAAATCTTGCAAATCTCAAGGCTGAACTCTCCAGTCTCCTTCGTGTAAGTGATGGTGGCACCTTGCCGAGTCAGACTCTGGGGTATGTTCTCCCTACAGCGTCTCCCCTCCCCTGCCTCAAATAGCATCACCACAGACTTTGCTCCAAATAAGGCAGAATGTCTCACCTTCACGTTTGCCTCCGAATCTCGTGCACCCAATCCATCTCACTCTGTCCCCATCTTACCCCTGCGTACACAATGTCTACTGGAATTTGTGTTTCCCACCTCAGAAGGTAGAAACAGATGTGTCCTGTGGCTGGTGTGCACCATGGCAGTGTCTTGGGTTTGTCAACATAAAGGACTTCTCTGATATTCTGAAAAACCCTCTCTTTTTTTTCATACGACTCCCCATTGTGTCGTTACAGAAAGGGTAACAGCAGCTGTATCACTGCTGATACAGGTGTATTCATGGAGCTGTGTGTATCATTCAGCCAATCTGAAATTAATGAAATGCCAGTCTTATAAATGGAGCATGTCTTTCAATCATGACAAATATCACCGTCTTACTCTATCACTGTGGAAGGATTGTCAAATTAACCCCTCTATCTATCAATGCTGGCAGGATAGCCTCAAGGTACGCGCATTGGCCATTGAGCCTGCATTTGAATCCCGACCAAGCTATAAAATGTCATCCTGGTGTTTCGCAGGCAGGGTGACTTATCAATGCGTGTGCCTCCCCTCGGACAGACGTCAAACTGGGACCCATCTGCCAGAATTAGTTTGTGGGTGTTCATGGTCCCACGGCCCATGTCTGAGTTCTCGGCAGTCTCGTGTCCAAATTCCAAATTCCTGCTCCAATCTACAGGGGGCACTGCATCAGCAGCACAGCTGCGCCCCCAGCAAATGATGCTACTCACAACCTTGTGCTGCATACAAAAGAAGAAGACCTATTTGTCCTTGGTTAACCATTTAAAGAGTTTCATTCTCTTGAACTTCTACACCCCACCATCAGCCATGACCTTTCTTGAGATGACCATTTATCAAAGCTGACCTCCAAAGCCAGCTGCAGACTGAGCATCCTATGCTGTTTCATATACTTAGAAACAAATTAGAAATACTAGCAGCCGACAAGGCCTTTGTCCATGGCTCAGAGGAACACTGCACTTTCCTTGAGGCTGGTGCCTCAGCATCACGTCTATCTCTCCAGGATTATGTGGAATCTATAGCTCAAAACATTACTGGCATCTCCCACTCTCTCATCGCAGACAGTTTGGTGACCTCTGTCTTTTACCACCTGTCCTTTAGTGTAGCTTTGTCTGCTCAATGATTCTGACACTCCCCAACTCCCCCCACCCCCAACCCCCCTCCGCCCTTTCGGGATGCACGGGTTCTTCCTGCAACTTCCTCCTGCCTAAAATCCCCAAATCCAAGCTCATTGCACAACTCCACTCTTTTGTTCCAGTTTTCTCACTTTTCTAACAATCCCACTCTTCTCTCCAGAGTTCCAAGCAGATGTGCACCAACATGTCTTGTCATCCCCTATTCTTATCCGTAATCCTTTCCACTTCTATTAACCTTAACTCACCTAACCCAACCCAACCCTCTTACGTACAGGTTGCTGTGTTTCCCCTCTGCTCCTCTTTCTTTTGCCAGTTCATTCATTCCCTTGTTTGTTGTCTCCAACTTTGGAACTACTGTCCCACTATCACTGCATTGCTTTTTTATCCTGTTACCTCTCTTCCATGAGCCTACATCATATATCTTGGAAGTTCATCTCCAGGGGTCACATGATCAAAGACAAGACTTAGACCCGAAAGTAATATGAACAATTTCAAAATGAAGTAGAAGGGCACTCGGTAGATCGCATACCTCCGCTACGTAATGCCTGATCCACGAGAACATATCGGGCCCATTACATTTTTGAAATATCATGCTATACAGTACTGTATCGTTTTTGGCCCGACCTCTCAATGGTGAAGAATCACTTTTGAAATTAAATAATTCTCGTATCCAGATCCAGATTCGGATCTTCACCAAAATCTAACCAGTTCGTCCTTGTCAAACACCGAACCTGTCCACAAAATTTCATTCGGATCCGTCCGTGGCTTTTTAAGATATCCTGCACACAAACAAACACACAAACAGACAGAAAGGGGTGAAAACGTAACGTCCTTCACCTGGAGGTGGCGGAGGTGATAAATCTAAAATTTTCAAAATGAAAAACTCAAGATTAAAGACGAGAAAACATCTCAAAATAAAAAAATCCCATCCCCGTCCGCTTTGTACTAAAATTAAACTTGATGAAAACAGGTTAAAAAAAACATTTATGTAAAATTTATTAATTAGTGCACTCCATATTGTAATAATAAAGGTGTGTTGAAAATTTGATGACAAAAGCTCAAATAGTAAATAAAGTTATGGCCTGGACAGACACACACACACACACACACACACACACACACACACACACAGTCATTGTAAAACCCTGTGTCCTGCTAAAAACAACCTGTGCTTCATAATGCTGCATCCCACTTAATCTATACAAATAAATGTGTGTGTGTGTGTGTGGTGTGTGTGTGTGTGTGTGTGTGTGTGTGTGTCGTCCATAACTGTAAAACCATGAAACTTTGCCTGCATACTAAGTGAAATCCAAGAGAGTGCATGAGTGAAAATTTGGTGTTTGGGTTAATTAAAACACCACTTTTGAAGATAATTAATAGCCTTATTTAATTATATCCTTTATCAGGTGCATCCTTGGCCACCTCGCTCTTTGTGGTCTCAAGGTGCATCCTGGGTTACCTCACTGGTGTCTGAAGCCACCATGTTTTTTGGCCTGCTCAACCATGCCTTGACTTGGAACAGGCCGCAACGATTTCTTAACAATACAGTTTTTTTTTCACTTTCCTCACTCATATTATCGAATGCCTGTTCATAATAGCTACGAATCACTGGGTACATTGCAATGCTTATAAACACTCGGAGAAGCCAGCATTCGTGGCTTTATTTAATTTCCGCACATGCCATAACCTCGAGAATCTCTTAAACTAAACCAAATTACAAAATTTGAACGAATTACAAAAAAGCTCAAGAATTGAACTTTGTTGCAGTTCCGACTGCCACAAAAAAGTGTTCATTTGTCCAATTCGGACCTATTTCATATTTCGGGCATCTCCGGTATGAGTGTGTTTAATATTACGATTCTGTGATTGCTTTTCGAGTGCCAAGCAAGCCGTTCCTTATCAACTGCTTCGTTGGAGTGCTTAAGCCACTTGACAAGTACTCTACAATATGTGCACTATCACTGAATACTGTATATTGATCGACTTGAACAATGTTCAGGGGCCACCCACCTGCGATGGCCCCACGTTGTTCTGCGGTCACTTCTGCATAGATAAATACAAATATAAATTAAACGTTTCGTTAGCATCATGGTAGGATAGCTGAGAGGTATGCACACTCGCTCTAAGCTGTCTAGCCTGGGTTTGAATCCCGACCCAGCTATAAACTGTCATCCCGGTGTTTCACAGGCAGGGTGATTCATCAATGTGTGTGTGCTGTTCAACTGTATGTCACATCTGATGGGACCCCCCCCCCCCGGTCTCTCCTCTTCTCTCCTCCCTCCTTCTCCCCCCCCCTCTTATCTCTCTCCCCTCTCTCTCTCTGTCTCCCCCACCCCTCTCTCCTGCTCTCTCTGTCTCCAAAACATATCTGGACTATGGTTATGCTCGGATGGTGGTTATCTCCGCACGTATCCAAATGGTGGTTACATCCGCATGTATCCGGACGGTGGATATGTCCAGACGATGGTTATCTCCATACGTGTCTGGGCTGTGGTTATTTCTGGAAAGACCCTCCGCTCAGACTGCCTTACCTTGCCCTCCCCTCATACTGCTTCCCCTCCTTCATGCTGCCTTCCCTTCCCCCACCCCTCCTCTCTCTCTCTCTCCTCTCTCACTCCCCTCCTTCTTACACCCCCCCTTAATCTACCCGCCACCCTCCCCCCCTCCCTTAATCTACCCGTCAGCGAAGTGATGGGTTGTATTTGTTCCGATCATAATAAAAGGTATTTCGTGCATGCAGAGAAAAATTACAAAACATTGGAAAGCATCCATGAGTCTATACTAATAAATGTGCGTGTGCGTGTGCGTGTGCGTGTGTGTGTGTCAGTGTGTCTCCATAATTACAAAACCATGAAACCTAGCAGCCTGAAACTTTGCATTTATACTAGGAGAACTCCAAGGAAGTGAATGAGCGAATTTTGGGTGTTTCGGTTAATTAAAACACCCCTTTTGAAGAGATTTAACGGGCTTATGTAATTATATCCTTTATCGGGCGCATCATCGGCCACCTCGCTCTCTGGGGTCTAAAGGCGTATCCTGGGTATCCTCTCTGGGGTCTGAAGCCGCTATATTTTTTGGCCTACTCAACCATGCCTTGACTTGGAACAGGCCACAACGATTTCTTGACGATAAAGTTTTTTTGTTCACTTTCCTCACTCATATTAGCGAATGCCTGTTCATCATAGCTACAAATTTCTGGGTACATTGCAATGCTTAAAAATGCCTCGAGACGTCAGCATTCATTGCTTTATTTCATTTCTGTATATGCCATAACCAGGAGAATCTCTTAAACTAAACCGAATTCCAAAATGTTGGCTCCAGAATCGAACCTAGCAGCAATTCCGATGCTAAACAAAAGTGTCATTTGGCCAATTTGGACATTGCTTTGGCGTTTCCGGGTGCGACGACGGGTTTAACGACTGCAATCGGTAATCACTTGCAAAGCCAGGCGTTCCATTGGAGTGCTTGCTTGAGTGCTTAAGCCACTTGCCGAGCACCCGAAAGTCGATAGCAGTACAGTTCGTGTCCCGATCCAGATATAGAGTCGGCAGGTATTATACAGTTCACACGGACGTGGTACATATGGGTAGATTTGGATCTGTAGGGACTCTCCGTGGGTGTGTGGGCATGCCATGCCTGTTACAGGCGCCGTGGTCCCAAAGTTTCATCCCGTACCTTATGGAGATTTTATCAGGTTTTCCTTTGCCCTTGTGACTGTTTCGAAAGCACTTGGTTATCAGGTATACTTTACAAGTTTATATGCTTTCTTTATGTGAGTTTCAAAGCAAAAAAATATATCTGATAACACCCGATTTCCAACTCGTTTGCCATATCAACGTATTTTCTTCATTACTCAGCCAAATTTTTTCCACCCGTCACACGCAGCTGTTTATAAAGATTAATGTTTGTGCACACCTCCTTGAAACATCTATATAAATGCAATGTTTTTTTTTCGATGAAAGCCACTCAAGGTTTTTGGGTTGTGTACAGTATGTTATGTTGTTCAATAATCACACTGATCCAATCTGCCGATTCCCGAAAAATTTCCAATATCGGCCAGCACTAATGTGTGTGTGTGTGGTGTGTGTGTGTGTGTGTGTGTGTGTGTGTTTTGTGTGGTTTCGTAAAGCATAACATTTTCCTCCCCACCACTCTCTCTCTCTCTCACACACACACTCTCTCTCTCTCTGTCTCTCTCTGTCCCTGGATGTGTCAGGCGTGATTATGTGGCATGGTGATTTATCTTCAGGTGGTTCATCATCTGGATGTGTTCAGGCGATGTTAGTTCTCGGACAGTGCTTGTCTCTGATCAGTCCGGGCTGTGTATGTTTGTCTCGGCCGGTCCGGGCGGTGATTGTTTCCGGACATGTCCGTGTTTGTGTCTCCGGTGTTTGTTCTCAGATGTGTCCGGCGCGGTGTTTATGTCTGAGAGGAGTTTTCCAGATGTGTCTGGGCAGTGTTTGTCTCTGGACGGTTGGCTCCGGATGCGTCCGGTGGGTTTTGTCTCCACATGTTTCCCAGGTGGTGTTTGTCTCCGGACGTGTCCGGGCGGTGTCTGTCTCCGGATGTGTCCTGGCTGTTTGTCTCCGGACGTGCCGGTGGTGTTTGTCTCCGGGCGGTATTTTTAGCATGACTGGTAGAAAATGGATTTCAGACATTATTTTGTTTCCATCTTCATTGTTATTCTATGCAGAATCATTTTGATGAGACAGTATGAATCGTAATTAACGCTCAGCGCTCTGCCTTCCTTCCTCTCACTCACACTGTCTTCCCTTCCCCTGATCCTCGCTCTCCTCTCTCCTCGCTCCCATACCCTCCTCTGTCTTTTCCCCTCCCTCCTTACTCTCCCCCTCTCTCTTTTCCCCACCTCTCTCTCTCTCTCTTCCCCCTCTTTTTCTCCCCCCCCTTTAGTATCCCAACAGCGAAGTGACAGGTGGTATTTGATCGTAAAAAAATATAAATAAATGAAATAAACAAATGCAGGTGAGTGACCTGAGACAATAGGGAAGCATGGTTTTTTGTTTGGTTTTTTTTGTATACCTTGTCGGACTCGTATGAGAGCTAACACACAACGCACAGCAAGGGGGGCATGAGACAAGAGGGGTGGGAGTAGGAAGGACAAACAGTGGGGAAGAGACATTCGGAGTTCTCCGGAAGGGAGAGGGATGGCGGGGACATGGGGAATACAAGTGGACATTACAGGGACTTTCAGGAAGGAAAGCAGGGAATTGAAGGATTTGGATTTGGGGTGGATTAGCGGGGGTAGAAAGATCGAGGATTTGGATGGGGGACAATAAGAGGTGGTGGTGAACAGCTTGTTTTGAAGGCCTGGGGGAAGAATGGGATTGAACAGAGTGAGGGAGTATTATTCAAGGTGGGGAAAAAGAGGAATGAAAGATGAAGGTGAGCAGTGATTCGTGATTTTGGTAGTTTTACCAGAAGGGGGTTGTTGGCGGACCTTGAGCGCCCTGCGGAATATGGTGGGGACAAATCGCAGACGAGGCGGGGTGAAGACAGAGAGGAAGACGTAGAGAGCAGAAAGGTTTGTTATTGTTTCAATGTGTAAGCATACCCCGCTAGTTTTTATAAACTTCTTCAACTATTTGTATACCCAGAGGCACATTTTCCCATTTTACACTATTTCCAATGAAACCTTTTAAACACTCATATATGTGCCCTCTGTCACACACCTTTAAGATATATATCTCACATACATTTTGGGGATTAGCTGAAAACAAAATAATTGCACATTAGTTTATGTTAAATTACTTA
>CM068960.1:26989321-27019278 GCA_035128595.1 Eptatretus atami
GGGGAGATATGCTCATCGATTGAGATCTGGAGATTTGGAGCCAGGGCACACTGCAACACTTCATCATGTTCTCAAACCATTCCCTGAAATGTGTGCAGTGTGGCATGTGCATTATCCTGCGAAAGAGGCCACGCATCAGGGAAACCATTGCCATGAAGGGGTGTACTGGTCTGCACGATGTTTAGGTACGTTACGTGTCAAATTGACGGCCAGATGAATGGGGACCCAGGTTTCCAGCAGAAACATGCCTAGAGCATCAATCCTCAACCGGCTTGTCGTCTTCACAGTGCTCCGGGTGCCATCACTTCCCAGGTAATGGCGCACACAGTACACAGCCATCCACGGTATCTAAAAGAAAACGGGACTCTCGGACGGTGACCTTCTTCACTGCTCCAGAGGTCCAGTTCTGAAGCTCGGGTGCCATTGTAGGTGCTTTCGATGGTGGAAGGGGTCAATATGGGCAACTCTGACCGGTCTGTGGCTACGCAGCCCATAACGCAACAAGGGTGTGATGCACTTGTGGATTGGTGAACATTCTCCTGACCACATTAAATTTCTGTGACTTGTGGCCACAGTCGACTTCTCTCGGTCGGACCAACGGATAGCTCGTTGCACTAGAGGCGCATCGATGAGCGCTTGGGCGCCCACACCTGTTCGGCCGGTTTGGTGGTTTGTTTTCTCGCCTTTCGGACCACTGTCGGTAGGCACCACCATGTACCAGGAGCACCCCACAAGCCTTGCCGTGTCAGAGATGCTCTCGACCCAGTCCTCTGGCATAACAATTTGGCCCTTGTCAAAGTCGCTCAGGTTTACTCCTGCCCATTTCTCCTGCATCAACAGCATCACTTCAATGAACTAACTGTTCACTTGCTGCCTAATATATCGCCACCCCTTGACAGGTGCCATTGTAACAAGATAATCAATGTTATTAACTTCACTGTCAGTGGTCATAATGTTGGCTCATCAGTGTATATACCCCATAATGTGAAATGGAAAAATTTTTATGAGATTTCACAATGAAATGAACGAAAATTTCTTGCATCAATAAGTATCAGTCCTTTGCTCTGACACTCCAAATTGAGCTCAGGTGCTCCATGTTTCCTTTATCACTTGAGGATGTCTCTGCAATTTGGATTGGAGTCACTGTGGTAATTAAATGATTGACATGATATAGAAAGAAACACACCTTTCTATACAGGTCCACAGCAGACCACAGTGCATCGTCAGAGCAGAAACTCTACCCCTGAAGGCCAATGACTGTCGCGTAGAACTCCGAATAGAAAAAAGTAAAAGGGGGGGAAAAAAAAAAAAGAAAAGAAAAAAAAAAGAAGGAAGGAAAGGAAGGAAAAAAAAAAAAAAGAAAAAGGAGGGAAGGAAAAAGAAGGGAGAAGAGGAGGAAAAAGTGAAAAAAAAAGGAAAAAAAAAAAAGGAAAGAAAAAGAAGGGGAGGAAAAAAGGAAAGAAAAACAAAAAAAGGAGGAAGTGAAGAAAAAAAAGAAAGAAAAGGGACAAGGAAAAAGGGAGGAGGGAAAAAAGAAAAAAAAAGAAGGGGGAAAAAGGGAGGGGAAGGAAAAGGGAAAAAAGGGAAAAAAAAGAAGGAAGGAAAAAAAAGGAAAGGGGGAAGGGGGCAAAAGAAAGAAGGGGAAAAAGGAAGGAAAAGGAGAAGTGAAAAAGAAAAGGAGAAAAAAAAAAGGGGAAAGGAAGAAGGGGAAAGGGGAAAGGGGGAAGAAGGAGAGAGAAAAAAAAAAAGGGGGGGAAAAAAAGAAAGAAGGGGGTAAAAAAGAAAAGGGGGGGGGGAAAAAAAAAAAAGAGAAAGAAAAGCAAAAGAAAAGGAAAAAGGAGAAAAAAGGGAAGGGAAAAAAAAAGGGAAGAAAGAAAAAGGAAAAAAGAAAGTGGGGAAGAGAAAAGAAGAGGGAAAGAGGGAAAAAGGGAAGGGAGAGGGGAAAAGGAAAGGAAACAAAAAAAGGGGAGAAAAAAAAAAAAAAAAAAAGAAAAAGGTAAAAAAAAAAAAAGAAAAGGGGAAGGAAAAAGGGAAGGGGAAGGAAAAGGAAAGAAAGGAAAAGGGAGGAAAAGGGGAAAAGAGGTGAAAAAAAGGGGAAGGGGAAAAGAAAAACAAAAAAAAAAGAGAGGAAAAGGGGGTGAAAAGAAAGAAGAAAAAAAAAGAAAGGAAAAGGAAGGGGAAAAAGGAAAAAGAAGGGGAAAAAAGAAAAAGGGAAAAAAAAGAAGGGAAAGAAAGAAAAAAGAAAAAAAAAAAGAAGAAAAAGGGGAAAAAGAGAAAAAGGAAAAGCAAAGGAAAGGGAGGAAGGGAAAAAAAAAAAGGAAGAAAAGGAAAAAAAAAAAAAAGAAGTTAGAAAAAAGGAAAAAAGAAAAAAAAAAAGAAAGGGAAAAAAGAGGGAAAAAAAGAAGAAGTAAGAAAAAAAAAAGAGGAAAGAAAAAAAACAAAAAGAAGGGGGAAAAGAAAGAAAAGAAGAAAAAAAAAGAAAAAGGGGAAAAGAAAAGAAGAAAAGGGAGGAAGGGGGAAGAAAGAGAAAAAAAGACAAAAAAGAAAGAGAAAAAAAAAAAAAACAAAAGAAGGAAAGGAAAAGAAAAGGGAAGAAAAGAAAAAAAAACGAAAAAAAAAGGAAAAAAAAAGGAAAGAAGGAAAAAAAGGGGGAGGGGTGAAGGGAGAAAGAAAAAAAAAGGGGGAAGGGGGTTAGGGAAAAAAAAAAGAAAAGGAAAAAAAAAGGAAAGGAAAAAAGGGGAAAAAAAAAAAAGAAAAAAAGGAAAAAAAAAAGAAAAAAAGAAAAAAAAGGGGTAAAAAAAAGAGAAGGGGAAGAAGGGAAAAAAAAAAGAAAAGGGGGGGGAAAGGAAAAAAAGGAAAAAAAAAGAAAGAAACAGAAAAGGGAAAAAGAAGAGTAAAAAGAAGGGGAGGAAAAAGGAAAAAGGGAAGGTGGGGAAAAGGGGGGAGAAAAAAGGGAAGAAAAAAGAAAAGAAAAAAGAGAAAAGAAAGGGGAAAAAAGAAAGGAGGTAAAAGAAAAAGGAAAGGAAAGAAGAAAAAGGAAAAAGGGAAAAAGGGAAAGAAGGAAGGGGAGGAAAGGAAGAGGGAAGGAAGGAAAGAAAAG
Organism: Eptatretus atami; assembly: GCA_035128595.1. NCBI lineage: Eukaryota > Metazoa > Chordata > Myxini > Myxiniformes > Myxinidae > Eptatretus > Eptatretus atami. Next base: position 26,992,422 of record CM068960.1, read on the forward strand.
GGAAAAAAGGGGGGGGGAAAAAGGGAAAAAAAAGGGAAAGAGAAAAGGGGAAAAAAAGAAAAAAAGTGGGGGGGGAGAGGGGGGGAAAAAGGGAAAAAAAAAAGGAAGTGGGGAAGAAGGAAAAAAAAAGAAAGAAGGAGGAAAAGAAAAAAAAGAAAAAAAAAAGAAAAAGAAAGAAAAGAAGAGAAAAGAAAGAAAAAAAAAAGAAAGGAAAGAAGGGGGAGGGAAAAGAAGTGGAGGGAAAAAAGGGGGAAGAAGAGTTAAAAAAAGAAAGGAAAACAAAAGAAAGGGAAAAGGAAGAGTGGAAAGAGGGAAAAAAAAAAAAAAAGGAAGAAAAAGGGTGAAAAGGGGAGGAAAAAAGGGAAAAAAGGGAAGTTGAAAGGAGAAAAAAAAAAGGGGGGGAAAAAAAGAGGGAAAAAGGGGAAGGAAAGAAAAAAAAGGGGAAAAAAAAACAGGAAAGAGGGGGGAAGGGAAAAGAGAAGAAAAACAAAAAAAAAAAAAGGAAAAGGTTAAGAAGAAAGGAAAAAAAAAAAGGGGGGAAAAAAAAAAAGAAAAAAAAAGGAAAAGGAAAAAAAGGGGAAAGAAGGTAAAAGAAGGGAAAAAGGAGTGGGGGAAAGAAAGACAAAGGGGGGGAAAACAAGGGGAAAGGGGGGAAAGAAAAAAAGGGGAGGGAAAAAAGGAAAAAAAAGGGTGGAAAAAAAAGAAAAAAAAAAAAAAAGAAGAAAAAAGAAAAAAGAGAAAAAAGTTAAAAAGGAAAAAGGAGGAAAAGGAGAAAGGAAAAAAAAAGAAAGGAAAAAGGGGAAAAAAAAGAAAAGGAAAGGGAGAAAAAAAAAAGGAAAAGGAAGTAAAAAAAAAAAAGAAAAAAAAAAAAAAAAAAGAAAAAGAGAAGTTAGGAAAAGAGGAAGGAAAGGAAAAAAGGAAGGAAAAAAAAAAAAGAGGGGAGGGAAAAAAGAAGAAGGAAAAGGGGAAAAAAAGAGAGGAAGGGGGAAAGGAAGGAAAAAAAAAAGGAAAAAGAAAAGGGGGAAAGGAAAAAAAGAAGGGGGGGAAAAAAAAGGGAAGAAAAACAAGAAAAAAAAGGAAGAAAAGAAGGTAAGGAAAGGAAAAAAGGTTAAAGGGAAAAAGGGGGAAAAAAGAAAAGGAAGGAAAAAAGGAGGAAGGAAGGAGAAAAGGAGAAAAAAAGAAAGGGAGGGAGAAAAAAAAAAAAAAAAGAAAAGAAGAAAAAAAAAAAGGAAGAAAAAGTGAAAAAAGAAAAAAAAAAAAAAGAGCGAGAAAGGAAAAAAAAAAGAGAAAAAAAAAAGGAAAGGAAAAAAAAAAAAAAAGGGAAGGTAAGAAAAAAGGAAGGGTAAAGAGAAAAAAAAGGAAGGCGGGAAAGGAAAAAGGGAAGGGAAAAGGGAAAAAAGAAGTGGAAAAAAAAGGAGAAAAAAAAGGGGAAAAAAAAAGGGGAAAAAAAAAAAAAAAAAGGGGAGGGGGGGAAAAAGAAAAAAAAAAAAGAAAGGAAAGAAGAAGGCAGGGGAAAAAGAGAATAAAAAGGGGGGAAAGGGGGGGGGAAAAAAAGAAAAAGAAGAAAGGGAAAGGGGAAGAAAAAAAAAACAAAGGAAAGGAAGAAGGGGGTGAAAAAAAAAAAAAAGGGAAGAAAAAAGGAGGAAGGGAAGAGGAAAGAAGAAAAGGGAAAAAAAGAATAAAAAAACAAAGAAAAGGAAGAAAAGGGAAAGTGAAAAAAAAGGAAAAAGAAAAAAAAAAAGGAAGAAAAGGGTAAGAAAGGAAAGGGGAAGAAAAAGAGAAAGAGAAGAAAATAAGAAAAAGAAAGAAAAAAGGGAAAAAGTAAGGTGAAAAGGAAAAAAAGGAAAAGGGGGAAAAGAAAGAAAAAAGGAGGGGAAAGTAGGGAGGGGGGAAAAAGAAGGGGGGAAAGGGGAAAAAAGGGGAAGAAAAAGGAGGAAAAAAAAAAAAAAAAAAAAGGTGAAGGGAGAAAAGTGGAAAAGGGAAAAAAAAAAAAGAAAAAGAAAAAGGAAAAGGGGGAAGGAAAAAAGGGTAGGACAGGGGAAGGAAAGGGAAGGAGGGAAAAAGTGGGAGGAGGGGGAAGGGGAAGGGAGAGGGGAAGGGAAGGGGGAAAAGAAAAAGAGTGGAAGGGAAAAGGGGGGGTAAAAAAGGAAAGAAAAAAAAAAAAAAAAAGGGGGGTGGAAAAGGGGGGGGAGGGGGGAAGGGGAAGAAAGGGGGTGAAAAAAAAGAGGGGGAGCGAAAAAAAAAAAAAGGGGAAAGGAAAAAGGGAAAAAGGAGAAGAAAAAAGGTGAAAAAAAGAAAAGGGGGTAAGGGGGAAAAGGGAAAAAGTGAAAGAAAAAAGGAGGGAGGTGAGGAAAAAAAGAAAGGAGGAGGAAGGGGGAAGAAAAAGGGGGGAGGGGGAAAAAAAAAAAAAGTGGGGGAAAGAAGGGGGGAAAAAGAAGGGGAAGAAAAAAAAGAAAAGGGGAAAAAGAAGAAAAAAGAAAAAAAGGGAAAGCGGAAAAAAGGGGGAAAAAAGGAACAAAAAAAAAAAGAAAGAAAGGGAAAACGAGGAAGTAGGGAAGGAAAAAAAGTGGAAAAGAAAAGGAAGAAAAAAAGGAGGGGGTGGAAGAAAAAAGAAAAGAGAGGGGAGAAAGGGGGAGAAAAGAAAAAAGGAAGGGGGTGGGAGAAGCAAAAAAGGGGGAAAAAAGAAAAAAGAGGGGAAAACAAAAAGTGGGGGAGAAAGAGTTGGGGAAAAGGGAAAGAAAGGGGGGGGGAAGAAGGAGGGGGGAAAAAAAAAAAGGGGAAAAGGAAAGAGGAAAAAGGGAAGGGGAAGGGGAAAAAAAAACGAAAAGGGAGAAAAGGGGGGAGAGAGGAAAAAGGAAAAAAGAAAAAAGTAAAAAAAAAAAAAAGAAAAGGGAAGAAAAAAAAAGAAAAGGAAAAAGGAAGGAAAAAGGGGGGAAAAAAAAAAAGGGAGGGAAGGGGAAGGAGGAAAGGGGGAGGGAAAGGAAAGTAAAAAAGGGGGGGAAAAAAAAAGAAAGGAGTGGGAAAAGGGAGAAAAAAAAGGAAAAAGGGGAAAAAGGAGAAGAAAAGGAAAAGAAAAAGAAGAAAAAAGGAAGGGGGGAAAAAAAAAAGGGGAGGGAAAAAAAAAAGGGGAAAGAGAAGACGAGGGGGGGAAAAAAAAGGAAAGGAAGAGGAAAAAGAAAAAAAAAAGAAAAAAGAAGAAGGGAAAAAAAGGGGGGGAAAAAAAAGGGAAGAAAGAAAAAGGAGAAGAAAAGGGGGGGAAAAAAAGTAGGAAGAAAAAAAGAAAAAGAGAAAAAAAAAAGAAAAAAAAGGGGAAAAGGGCAGGAAAAAGGGAAAAGGGAAGGGGGAGAGGAAGGAAAGAGAAAAAAAAAAAAAAAAAAGGGGAAGTGAAAGGAAAAGGTGAAAAAAGTTTGGGAAAAAAAAAAAAAGGGTTTTACAAAAAGGGGAAAGGAAGGAGGGAGGGGGGAAAAAAAAAAAAAAAAGAAAAAAAAAAAAAAAAAGGGGGGGAGTAAAAAAAGGAAAAGAGGGGGGGAGGGAAAGAGAAAAAGGGAAAGAAAGGGAACAGGGTGAGGAGCATAGATCTGAGAAGGGTAGAAAACGATTTCTCGAGTGTTGAAAGTTCCCAAGAGCACAGTGAGCTCCATGAATTAGGAAATGGACATATTCTTTTGAACGACCCAGACTTATCCTAGAGCTGGCCGTGCCGACCAAAATGAAGCAACTGGGCAAGAAGGACCTTGGTCCAGGAATGGTGACCAAGAACCCAATGACCACTCTGACAGAACTACAGAGTTCCTTGGCTTGAGATGGGAGAACCTGCCGGAGGACAACAGTCTCTGCAGCACTTCACAATCTAGGCTTGATGGGAGGTGGCCAGACAGAAGCCATTCCTAGAGAAAAGCACATAACAGCATGCCTGGAGTTTTCAAAAATGCCGTGAAAGACTGAGAGCATGAGGTAAAAAATTCCGTGGTCTGATGAGACGAAAATTGAACTCTGGCTTTAATGCAAAGTGCTACGTCTGGCAGAAACTGAGCACAGCTCATCACCCATCTAACACCATCCCTACCGTGAAGCATGTTGGTAGCAGCATCATGCTCTATGGGGATTGCTTTTCAGTGTCAGGGACTGAGAGACTTGTAAGAATAGAGCAAACAATGATTGGAGCAAAATACAGGGCAAATCCTTGAGGAGAACCTGCTTCAAATTGCAAAAGACCGAAGATTTATGTTCCAACAGGCCAATGACCCAAGCTTACAGCCAAAGCAACACTGGAATGGCTTCAGAACAAGAATGTGAAAGTCCTTGAGTGGCCCAACCAAACGCCAGACTTGAATCCCATTGAGAATGTGTGGAAAGACTTTGAAAAATGCTGTTCACCGACGCTCCCCATCCAACTTGACAGAGCTTGAGCAAATCTGCAAGGAAGAATGGGAGAAAATCCCCAAATCCAGATGTGCAAACTGATACAGACATTCATACCCAAGAAGACTCAAAGCTGTCATGCTGCGAAAGGCGCTTCCACAAAGTATTAACTCACGGGACTGATTACAAATGCAAGTTAGATATTTCCATCTTTCATTTCAATAAATTTTGTAAAAATTTCTAAAAACACGTTTTTCACTTTATCATATGGATATTTTTGTGTTGATCAGTGAAAAGTCATTATGTGATCATTATGTGACAAAAGTCGAGGGGTGTGAATACTTTCTGAAGGCACTTGTATATACATGAGGTATCTTTAACCGTCGCTTTGCTGATGGATTAATTAAAAGACAGCATGTTGTACTTCACAATCATTCTGCTCTCTTCACCCTATCATTTACCCAAGGTCATCTTCCATCTGCTCGGAAGGCAGCTAACTTACCTTCATCTACCATATTTGATGGAGCTTAAGATGGCTAAATGCAACCATACTTGCTGTTGGTATAGTGATATTTGAAAAAGAATGCATTTGTGCAGGCAAAAACCGAGAAGAGGAGAGGATCTCATGCAGGAGTGTTCACACTCGTCAACAAGAAGAACGCACTCATCGTCGGAGAACCAGCTGAGCATCCTGTGATACAAACTTAGTTGCCTTGGTCTACATGCAGCTTAAACGGCTAAATGCAAACAGGAGTTGCAAACATGTTTGCTTGTAATCCATCCATAAAACATTCTAGTTTTGTTATCAATAAAATAAAAAAATCCAAATGAATGTAGTTGTCGTAATGATCCAACTATGACATGGATGGTTCCTATCTCTGCAACATACCATGGGTTCAGCACAAAGTGCTGCAGTACGTGCTCAAAGCAATTGATTGGCACAGTCAGGAGTTCTTTTCAAATTGCAACCACACACAGAGCAAGTACATTGGTTCCATGGAGAAATTTTATAACAATGTCACGTTTATCGATGTGTTGAGGTTGCGTTAAAAATGCTTCAGGACGGTTGGTGTCAATCAAAACGTGTAGATTTACAGTGCACGGACAACAAACTGACTTTGTTTTAAAAGCACTCTCATTGTGAGTCAATGGACTTGTGCCAATGTTTCTGTCAACTTCTCAAATTCACTGTAAAAAGCTTCTCTGGGTATGTTTGAATTCACCCTTCTTGTATGAGGTATATCTCAGCCCACTGTCATATCTGCCACAAGGTTACATGCTTTTGTCTGGTAATTAAAAGGTTGCTCGTGGAAACTCCCAAAGGTATGGAATTTTGGCAGTTTGAAAAGCAAAGAGAGAAATTACTTCTTCTTTGGCTTTGAGGCAAGCCATAACTGTGCTCCAAAGAACTAGTTTCGCTGCAACTAGTTCCAACAATTACTGAGCGACATTGTTCTTTTCAGACTCCTCTTGTGCCGTGATACATCCGTATGTTCTGTCCTACTCTTTTTGCCTTCACCTCATAGTGTTTTCTGTTCACTCTTTGCCTGATGTTCTGCTCTTACATGAGCCTTGACACCTGTACAATTTTTTTGCAAAGGATAAATATATAATTCAGGATAAACACAATGCCTAACATCAAAAATAATTAAATGCCAGTTGTATAAATGGAACATGTGCATTCATGGAGCTGTTTGTTAGAGCCTCGAGGCTGTACAATGACCGGACTTGAATTCACAGGGTGAGATCCTCAAAGATGCACGAAGAATGTTCTTCCAGTCCAAGCAAGCAACGCAATGTCTTCTTCAGTCTTCATTATGCCTGGTCAGCCAACCCGTATCAGTTATCCGGTCGACCACACAAACCAACGAAAAACAATGCACAGCTGGAAAAAAAAGATATGCGAAGTCCAAAAGCTCATGGTGTCATCTGATGATGTCATTTTCAGGCTCCACTGATCTCAGTAATATCCTTCTATCAAAGCTTTGTTTGACCCATGGTCTAACAATTACCTCATCACTTTTCTCTTAAAGTTCGATGGAATGCAGCTTTATCTGAAAATTACACGTTCTCGGAGGGAAGAAACCTCAAAATCCTCTCTTGATCGATGTCCTTTAAGGTTTTCCCATTCAAGAGATTTTAATTGACTTCAGGCACTTTGACTAGGTGCCAGCTGCATAAACAAGTTCACTCGACAGACTAACTGGTTGGATTAGATAAAAAGATAAATGGACGACTCTCTCGATCCTCTCAGCCCTGGTACACTGGATCTTGTGGTGAGGCAATTGCAGTTAAGGAACTTGCTTTCTCAATATAGATGACTAATCCAACTGAAGGTCAGCTTTAGGTCACTCAGGCTCACAGCAAGTGTTTGTTCATCCTTAGACAACACAAAAATATATTTTAAAATCTTGCAAATCTCAAGGCTGAACTCTCCAGTCTCCTTCGTGTAAGTGATGGTGGCACCTTGCCGAGTCAGACTCTGGGTATGTTCTCCTACAGCGTCTCCCTCCCCTGCCTCAAATAGCATCACCACAGACTTTGCTCCAAATAAGGCAGAATGTCTCACCTTCACGTTTGCCTCCGAATCTCGTGCACCCAATCCATCTCACTCTGTCCCCATCTTACCCCTGCGTACACAATGTCTACTGGAATTTGTGTTTCCCACCTCAGAAGGTAGAACAGATGTGTCCTGTGGCTGGTGTGCACCATGGCAGTGTCTTGGGTTGTCAACATAAAGGCTTCTCTGATATTCTGAAAAACCCTCTCTTTTTTTCATACGACTCCCCATTGTGTCGTTACAGAAAGGGTAACAGCAGCTGTATCACTGCTGATACAGGTGTATTCATGGAGCTGTGTGTATCATTCAGCCAATCTGAAATTAATGAAATGCCAGTCTTATAAATGGAGCATGTCTTTCAATCATGACAAATATCACCGTCTTACTCTATCACTGTGGAAGGATTGTCAAATTACCCCTCTATTCTATCATGCTGGCAGGATAGCCTCAAGGTACGCGCATTGGCCATTGAGCCTGCATTTGAATCCCGACCAAGCTATAAAATGTCATCCTGGTGTTTCGCAGCAGGGTGACTTATCAATGCGTGTGCCTCCCCTCGGACAGACGTCAAACTGGGACCCATCTGCCAGAATTAGTTTGTGGGTGTTCATGGTCCCACGGCCCATGTCTGAGTTCTCGGCAGTCTCGTGTCCAAATTCCAAATTCCTGCTCCAATCTACAGGGGGCACTGCATCAGCAGCCAGCTGCGCCAGAAATGATGCTACTCACAACCTTGTGCTGCATACAAAAGAAGAAGACCTATTTGTCCTTGTTAACCATTTAAAGAGTTTCATTCTCTTGAACTTCTACACCCCACCATCAGCCATGACCTTTCTTGAGATGACCATTTATCAAAGCTGACCTCCAAAGCCAGCTGCAGACTGAGCATCCTATGCTGTTTCATATACTTAGAAACAAATTAGAAATACAGCAGCCACAAGGCCTTTGTCCATGGCTCAGAGGAACACTGCACTTTCCTTGAGGCTGGTGCCTCAGCATCACGTCTATCTCTCCAGGATATGTGGATTATAGCTCAAAACATTACTGGCATCCCACTCTCTCATCGCAGACAGTTGGTGACCTCTGTCTTTTACCACCTGTCTTTAGTGTAGCTTTGTCTGCTCAATGATTCTGACACTCCCCAACTCCCCCACCCCAACCCCCCTCCGCCTTTCGGGATGCACGGGTTCTTCCTGCAACTTCCTCCTGCCTAAAATCCCCAAATCCAAGCTCATTGCACAACTCCACTCTTTTGTTCCAGTTTTCTCACTTTTTCTAACAATCCACTCTTCTCTCCAGAGTTCAAGCAGATGTGCACCAACATGTCTTGTCATCCCCTATTCTTATCCGTAATCCTTTCCACTTCTATTAACCTTAACTCACCTAACCCAACCCAACCCTCTTTCGTACAGGTTGCTGGTTTCCCCTCTGCTCCTCTTTCTTTTGCCAGTTCATTCATTCCCTTGTTTGTTGTCTCCAACTTTGGAACTACTGTCCCACTATCACTGCATTTGCTTTTTATCCTGTTACCTCTCTTTCATGAGCCTACATCATATATCTTGGAAGTTCATCTCCAGGGGTCACATGATCAAAGACAAGACTTAGACCCGAAAGTAATATGAACAATTTCAAAATGAAGTAGAAGGGCATCGGTAGATCGCATACCTCCGCTACGTAATGCCTGATCCACGAGAACATATCGGCCCATTACATTTTTGAAATATCATGCTATACAGTACTGTATCGTTTTGGCCCGACTCTCAATGGGAAGAATCATTTTGAATAAATAATTCTCGTATCCAGATCCAGATTCGGATCTTCACCAAATCGATCATTTCGTCTTGAACAACCTGACCTCAGAATCCGCCCAACATTTAATATCTGCATAATCGGTATCCATGTATCCTATATTACAGTCGTCATTCGGATCTTCGAATGATCATCTGTCACAAAACAAATTCAATTCAACCGCCACGATTCCTAACGTCCATCTATGTGAAGAATCACTTAAAAAATAATAGAGCCGATCCGATCTCACCAAAATCTAACCAGTTGTCTTGTCAAACACGAACTGTCCACAAAATTTCATTCGGATCCGTCCGTGGCTTTTAAGATATCCTGCACACACAAAACACACAAACAGACAGAAAGGGGTGAAAACGTAACGTCCTTCACCTGGAGGTGGCGGAGGTGATAAATCTAAAAATTTTCAAAATGAAAACCTCAAGATTAAAGACGAGAAAACATCTCAAAATAAAAAATCCCATCCGTCCGCTTTGTACTAAAATTAAACTTGAATGAAAACAGGTTTAAAAAAAAACATTTATGTAAAATTTATTAATTAGTGCACTCTCTATTGTAATAATAAAGGTGTGTTGAAAATTTGATGACAAAAGCTCAAATAGTAAATAAAGTTATGGCCTGGACAGACACACACACACACACACACACACAACACACAGTCATTGTAAAACCCTGTGTCCTGCTAAAAACAACCTGTGCTTCATAATGCTGCATCCCACTTAATCTATAAAATAAAATGTGTGTGTGTGTGTGTGTGTGTGTGTGTGTGTGTGTGTGTGTGTGTGTCTCCATAACTGTAAAACCATGAAAACTTTGCCTGCATACTAAGTGAAATCCAAGAGAGTTGCATGAGTGTGAAAATTGGTGTTTGGGTTAATTAAAACACCACTTTTGAAGATAATTAATAGCTTATTTAATTATATCCTTTATCAGGTGCATCCTGGCCACCTCGCTCTTTGTGGTCTCAAGGTGCATCCTGGGTTACCTCACTGGTGTCTGAAGCCACCATGTTTTTGGCCTGCTCAACCATGCCTTGACTTGGAACAGGCCGCAACGATTTCTTAACAATACAGTTTTTTTTTACTTTCCTCACTCATTATTATCGAATGCCTGTTCATAATAGCTACGAATCACTGGGTACATTGCAATGCTTATAAACACTCGGAGAAGCCAGCATTCGTGGCTTTATTTAATTTCCGCACATGCCATAACTCGAGAATCTTCTTAAACAAACCAAATTACAAAATTTGAACGAATTACAAAAAAGCTCAAGAATTGAACTTTGTTGCAGTTCCGACTGCCACAAAAAAGTGTTCTTTGTCCAATTCGGACCTATTTCATATTTCGGCGCATCTCCGGTATGAGTGTGTTTAATATTACGATTCTGTGATTGCTTTTCGAGTGCCAAGCAAGCCGTTCCTTATCAACTGCTTCGTTGGAGTGCTTAAGCCACTTGACAAGTACTCTACAATTGTGCACTATCACTGAATACTGTATATTGATCGACTTGAACAATGTTCAGGGCCACCCACCTGCGATGGGCCCCACGTTGTTCTGCGGTCACTTCTGCATAGATAAATACAAATATAAATTAAACGTTTTCGTTAGCATCATGGTAGGATAGCTGGAGGTATGCACACTCGCTCTAAGCTGTCTAGCCTGGTTTGAATCCGACCCAGCTATAAACTGTCATCCCGGTGTTCAACAGGCAGGGTGATTCATCAATGTGTGTGTGCTGTTTCAACTGTATGTCACATCTGATGGACCCCCCCCCGGTTCTTCCTCTTCTCTCCTCCTCCCTTCTCCCCCCTTCTTATTCTCTCCCTCTCTCTCTCTGTCTCCCCCACCCCTCTCTCCTGCTCCTCTGTCTCCAAAATATCTGGACTATGGTTATGCTCGGATGTGGTTATCTCCCGCACGTATCAAATGGTGGTTACATCCGCATGTATCCGGACGGTGGATATGTCCAGACGATGGTTATCTCCATACGTGTCTGGGCTGTGGTTATTTCTGGAAAGACCCTCCGCTCAGACTGCTTACCTTGCCCTCCCCTCATACTGCTTTCCCCTCCCTTCATGCTGCCTTCCCTTCCCCACCCCTCCTCTCTCTCTCTCTCCTCTCTCACTCCCCTCTTCTTACACCCCCTTAATCTACCCGCCACCCTCCCCCCTCCCTTAATCTACCCGTCAGCGAAGTGATGGGTTGTATTTGTTCCGATCATAATAAAAGGTATTTCGTGCATGCAGGAAAAATTACAGAACCATTGGAAAGCATCCATGAGTCTATACTAATAATGTGCGTGTGCGTGTGCGTGTGCGTGTGTGTCAGTGGTGTCTCCATAATTACAAAACCATGAAACCTAGCAGCCTGAAACTTTGCATTTATACTAGGAGAACTCCAAGGAAGTGAATGAGCGAATTTTGGGTGTTTCGGTTATATAAAACACCCCTTTTGAAGAGATTTAACGGGCTTATGTAATTATATCCTTTATCGGGCGCATCATCGGCCACCTCGCTCTCTGGGGTCTAAGGCGTATCCTGGGTATCCTCTCTGGGGTCTGAAGCCGCTATATTTTTTGGCTTACTCAACCATGCCTTGACTTGGAACAGGCACAACGATTTCTTGACGATAAAGTTTTTTTTGTTCACTTTCCTCACTCATATTAGCGAATGCCTGTTCATCATAGCTACAAATTTCTGGGTACATTGCAATGCTTAAAAATGCCTCGAGAACGTCAGCATTCATTGCTTTATTTCATTTCTGTATATGCCATAACCAGGAGAATCTCTTAAACTAAACCGAATTCCAAAATGTTGGCTCCAGAATCGAACCTAGCAGCAATTCGCGATGCTAAACAAAAGTGTCATTTGGCCAATTGGACATTGCTTTGGCGTTTCCGGTGCGACGGACGGGTTTAACGACTGCAATCGGTAATCACTTGCAAAGCCAGGCGTTCCATTGGAGTGCTTGCTTGAGGCTTAAGCCACTTGCCGAGCACCGAAAGTCGATAGCAGTACAGTTCGTGTCCCGATCCAGATATAGAGTCGGCAGTATTATACAGTTCACACGGACGTGGTACATATGGGTAGATTGGATCTGTAGGGACTCTCCGTGGGTGTGTGGGCATGCCATGCCTGTTACAGGCGCCGTGGTCCCAAAGTTTCATCCGTACCTTATGGGATTTTATCAGGTTTTCCTTTGCCCTTGTGACTGTTTCGAAAGCACTTGGTTATCAGTATACTTTACAAGTTTATATGCTTTCTTTATGTGAGTTTCAAAGCAAAAAAATATATCTGATAACACCATTATTCCAACTCGTTTGCCATATCAACGTATTTTCTTCATTACTCAGCAAATTTTTTCCACCCGTCACACGCAGCTGTTTATAAAGATTAATGTTTGTGCACACCTCCTTGAAACATTATATAAATGCAATGTTTTTTTTTCGATGAAAGCCACTCAAGGTTTTTGGGTTGTGTACAGTAGTACTGTTGTTCAATAATCACACTGACTCCAATCTGCCGATTCCCGAAAAATTTCCAATATCGGCCAGCACTAATGTGTGTGTGTGTGTGTGTGTGTGTGTGTGTGTGTGTGTTGTTTGTGTGTGGTTCGTAAAGCATAACATTTTCCCTCCCCCCACCCCTCTCTCTCTCTCTCTCTCACACCACACTCTCTCCTTCTCTCTGTCTCTCTCTGTCCCGGATGTGTCCAGGCGTGATTATGTGGCCATGGTGATTTATCTCCAGGTGGTTATTCATCTCCGGATGTGTTCAGGTGATGTTAGTCTCCGGACAGTGCTTGTCTCTGGATCAGTCCGGGCTGTGTATGTTTGTCTCCGGCCGTGTCCGGGCGGTGATTGTTTCCGGACATGTCCGTGTTTGTCTCCGGTGTTTGTCTCCAGATGTGTCCGGGCGGTGTTTATGTCTGGACGGGAGTTTGTCTCCAGATGTGTCTGGGCAGTGTTTGTCTCTGGACGGCTTGGCTCCGGATGCGTCCGGTGGGTTTTGTCTCCACATGTTTCCAGGTGGTGTTTGTCTCCGGACGTGTCCGGGCGGTGTCTGTCTCCGGATGTGTCCTGGCGGTGTTTGTCTCCGGACGTGTCCGGGTGGTGTTTGTCTCCGGGCGGTATTTTTAGCATGACTGGTAGAAAATGGATTTCAGACATTATTTTGTTTCCATCTTCATTGTTATTCTATGCAGAATCATTGTTGATGAGACAGTATGAATCGTAATTAACGCTCCAACGCACGTCTGCCTTCCTTCCTCTTCACCTCACACTGTTTCCCTTCCCCGCTGATCCTCGCTCTCCCTCTCTCCTCGCTCCCATACCCCTCCTCTGTCTTTTCCCTCCACCTCCTTACTCTCCCCCCCTCTCTCTTTTCCCCCACCCCTCTCTCTCTCTCTTCCCCCCTCTTTTTCTCCCCCCCCTTTAGTATCCCAACAGCGAAGTGACAGGTGGTATTGTATCGTGAAAATATAAATAAATGAAATAAACAAATGCAGGTGATGACCTGAGACAATAGGGAAGCATGGTTTTTTGTTTGTTTGTTTTTTTGTATACCTTGTCGAGCTCGTATGAGAGCTAACACACAACGCACAGCAGGGGGGCAATGGGACAAGAGGGGTGGGAGTAGGAAGGACAAAACAGTGGGGAACAGAGACATTCGGAGTTCTCCGGAAGGGAGAGGGATGGAGCGGGGAACATGGGGAATACAAGATGGACATTACAGGGACTTTCAGGAAGGAAAGCAGGGAATTTGAAGGATTTGGATTTGGGGTGGATTAGCGGGGGTAGAAAAGATCGAGGATTTGGATGGGGGACAATAAGAGGTGGTGGTGAACAGCTGTTTTGAAGGCCTGGAGGGAAGAATGGGATTGAACAGAGTGAGGGAGTTTATTCCAAAGGTGGGGAAAAAGAGGAATGAAAGAGTGAAGGTGAGCAGTGATTCGTGATTTTGGTAGTTTTACCAGAAGGGGGTTGTTGGCGGACCTTGAGCGCCCTGCGGAAATATGGTGGGGACAAATCGCAGACACAGCAGGCGGGGTGAGACCAGAGAGGAGACGGTAGAAGACAGAAAGGTTTGTTATTGCTTTCAATGTGTAAGCATACCCCGCTAGTTTATTATAAACTTCTTCAACTATTTGTTATACCCAGAGGCACATTTTCCCATTTTAACACTATTTCCAATGAAACCTTTTAAACACTCATATATGTGCCCTCTGTCACACCCTTTCAGATATATATCTCACATACATTTTGGGGATTAGCTGAAACAAAATTAATTGCCATTAGTTTATTTTAAATTACCTATAAACCCCCCAATATGTGGAACAACATCGGGCTGATGATGAACCCCGATCCCCAACCCCCTCGCGCACCACCCCAATCCCCATGTATTTGTCACGTCACTTCCAAATTCATGCTCGGTGTGCATAGAGCCTTTAATTGTATTGCCCCACTAACCTGTTACCAAAAGGTAGCACCACCGGTTCAGAAATATTTGCAGCCATTTTCCAATTTTCCGAACATTACTGCTGCGAGTGCTGCTGGGTCTCCTACATAGAGCCCGTGCAGCGCACGGTAGGAGAAGCTCCGTCAGCCATCTGTCCAACGCGGATATGTTTAAAATTGCATGCGATGAGGCACCTGCAAGCTGCCGAATGCTGAGAAACGCCGCGGTGCTATTGCCTTCCTAGGGAGAAGGAGCATGACCTCGAACGCCGCTTTGAGCTGCTGAATCGAGAGCTGCGGTCCATGATGGCCATCGAGGGTGAGTGTTTTTGTTTTGCACACACTGGCAGTGGACCCCATGAAGGCGTGAATTTGACCTATTAATTCTGCTCGATTTATACTTTATAGTTGTGCAATGCACTTTGCTAGGTGGTAACCGAGTCAAAACAACAAATTCTTGTTAATTGTGTCATAAATATGACATGAAAGCCAAAAACACGAGTCTGAGTCAAGTGGATGATGAAAGACCAGGCATTTGTGTACAAAGGTCATGGCAATTTTGGTGAGATGGGGTGATGGGCCAAATGGACTTCTTTCTCAAGTTCCCTTTGGAGTGGAGATCCCTTGAATGTCATTATTTGTTAATATTATTTAACAAGGGTGATTCCTTAGGATCAGATCACAGTATCACACTGCACTTGGCCAGACATTTTGTTTTTGTAAATTTGGTTACAAAAGCCCTTCTGTTGTTGGAAACATTTTTGTGGTGCAGCATCTTCAAGTACGCTGTCCTTTGTGAGGAACGACACCACCTTTAGTCGAGTTTTCTTTGGTCAATTTTCTCATTGCCTTTGGATGCATTCAAACGTTTTGACTCGATACCTTTTATTATTATTTTTTGCATACAAAGTCAAGGTGCGTGGAAGGAGTTAGAACAAAGAACGAATCGGGACACAACAGAACAAAAGGAACAGTAGAAAGAGAGGGAGGACAAAATAGAGGGACACTTGGACATATAAGGGATGTGGGGAGGAATGAGGGGTGAACAAGATGAATACAGAAGCTTTTTGGTAGTCTCAGGAAGGAAAAACTAGAGATTTGGGAGGGGGTTGGGGTAAACTGGGTAGAAAAGATCATGGTTTTGGATGGGGGATGATCTGAGATGGTGGTGAACAGCTCTTTTGAAAATCTAAATGGAAGGATGAGATTGAAGAAAATTCCACAGGTGAGCAGTCATTTTGGATTTATGGGGTGTCAGCAGAAGGGGGTTGATGGTGGACCATATGCACCCTGCAGAAACCTGGAAGGGGGGGGGGGGCATAGCACGAAAAGAGCAGAGGGTACAAGACAAGAAGGAGGTGGCAGCCAAAGCCCTTTGTTGTGCTACTCTGAAATTAGCGATATTATTTAACTTTTCATGCTTGCATAAATAAAGTGTTTAAGGAAGAGCACGCACGCAGTATAAAAACATGAAGCACACTGTGGTAGCAGGAGGACTGGAGTTAAATGGTTTATTCAAGACCCTTCAGAAAACTATGGAGACTGCAGTAACAAAAAGCAAAAAAAATTAAAAATCAGGGTGAGATTAAATGAACACTTCCATGATAGTTGGAACAGCTATAACGTTTGCTTGGTCATTCCATCAAGTAGAAAATAATTGTTTAAGCCCACTGCTTCCATGAATTTGGAAGCAGGGAGATTAAACAGAGTCAATCGATCGCAGCCACGATTGAGATGCTATAATATTGTTGCCAAGATGTTTCCGCAGAGGTAGATGCTCCCAAGGCCGCAGAACCTTCTCCCATGTATTTCAGAGGCTAATAACACATGCTCAACCCTCCACCCTCCTCCTCTCCGTCAACAAGAGATTTGCCACCCTTTTTCAAAGATTTTAAATGACAATGTCACACAAAACATGTTTAGCCAAAAAATTTGAAAAGACAGCGCAGACCAACAGTCTTTACTCCATACTTTGAATCTCTGCTGATGTCCTGAAGCTGTTGTATGTATATCGAAATTTACAGTGTTATCTGTTATGCATTAGAATTTTCTACATCAGATATCATAAACGCATCAAGGGTGCACCAAGGGTGCACCAAGTGCAAAGGTAGATCAATTTGCACTTGCGAATGCAACACTTAGAAGTGTGAAGGGAATATATTGAGGAGTGTGAATCGTTAAGTTACTTCAGAGCATTTCTGCGGGGTGTGTTAAACCCACACCGTTCTTAATACATACGACTGGTGGATGAGTATACATCGACCTTACAGGAATGATGTAGCATTCAAACAGTATAAAGAAAGATTTTTGATGTGGACACAAAGTCTTTGGAGTACCTTGTGCTATGCAGTCTAATGATGAATCAAATTGATGGCAAATAAAGGGATGATGCTATTGTGCGACAGAATGGCAGAAAACAGAGGCGCAGAAATGGCGGGAGCAGCTTTTGTTGGACGAGCTCGTCGTGTTGGTAAACAAGCGAGACGATCTGGTGCACGACCTCGATGCGCAGGAGAAACAGTACGTGCGCGCTCGGCGGTGGGCAATTCCCCTATCCATCCCGTCTTGTTTGTTTGCTCACTCCCCCGTCATGCTTGCCGTATGCCTCATGCCTTCCCGGCCACCATAATCCCAGATTTGCTCCCCTCGTCAGCCTTACCATCCACATTGCTGACTTGCATGTGACAGTACCTTGACGAGGCTAGTTAGTATGAAATTTGTACATGGAAACCACTCCTTAGTGGTGAGCCTGTGGTCTTACTGGGACTTATTATAAAGGCTGTTATGTAACTTGGTCTGGTACTGTTGACCTGTGTTTCTGCATCAAAGTATTTGTGATTCTTGGACACTTGCCTTTGATATTTTGTATCGTAAGATGTTGGTCTGACAGGATGGTGCGTGCGGTAGTAGCGCACTTACCATTGAGCTGTATCGTCTGGGTTCGATTCTCAGTTAAACTATAAACTGTCAGATTGGCGATTCACAAAATGCACCATCCCTTAAATGGACTTAAAGCCGCTGTCACACCTTGACGATTTAGCCAGCGTATGCCGATTTATGAAAAAATTGTCTAAAATGCTGGCAGACGTCGAATACGTTATGGGTACGTTTTGTATACGTAAAGAGCACGCTGAAAAACACTGCCATACGTCGTAGTACGCTTGCTTTAAACGTTGTACTTTTGGGTTGTCCTCAAATTTTTGCATGCTTGAAATTTTACAACGTATGCCGGCGTATGATTCACATGTTCCGCTACGCTGGCCATAAGTTGTAGGCACGTTTTGCGATCGTTGACACACGTCGACACACGTTACTTGTAAGTTAACTCATAAGTCGAAACACGTCGAGGTAATGTTTAGCGTACCCGAAACTTATTTCTAACCTATGAGTAACGTTTTGTAAGCACGCCACACGAACGTTGTTCACACTTCGCAACACGTTACTTGAAAGTTCCTCATACGTCGAAACACGTCAAAGTAATGTTTAGGGTACCCGTGACTTATTTATAACCTATGAGTAACGTGCTTGGGAATTATTTGTAAAGCATGTCCTACGCACAAATACGTATGCAGACGTATTTGACGTCTTCAGAACGACCACAGAACTTACTGAACGCGTTTCTAGCTTACAGATACCGTATAATGGCGTATTGGCAGCGATTAGGGGAATTGGTATATAAAAAGGGGCTTCGCAGGAGGAACCCATCTTTTTTTAGACTTCGTGGTGAGTACATGTCCATGTCATTCCGAGAGATGGAGGATACGGCAAGGCTGAGACGACAATACCTACCAGTCCTCGAACATCAACATGACCTCATCGAGTTGACACTGCACCAGTTGCGTGCCAATAGAGCCGGGAGAAGAAGACGTGAACGGAGGAGAAGGAACTGGGTCAGACCATGGATCGGGAGGCGACGCCACTACGGCATATATGACCAGCTCATGGTGGAACTCCGGAACGAGGACCATGCATCCTTCATCAACTTCCTGCGAATGCCCCCAGCGATGTTGGACGAACTGCTAGCCAGAGTGGGTCCAAGGATAACCAAGCAGTAACCTTCTACAGGGATCCGCTTGAGCCTGGCATGAGGCTGGCACTGAGCTGCTGCTGTTGGTGCCGTGACTGCAGTGCTGTGGAAGCGATTTAACTCGTTCAATGAAAAGGATTTCAATTGCCGAGCACCAGCGTCCAAAAACAATAGGCGAGTGACAGCCATTTATTAAAAGTGAAGTTGCAGCCTATGAATAGAAAACCTCACGTAATCGTCGACGATACGCTGCCACGCTATGCATACGTTAGACTATCGTTGGGCATAGGTTGTGGAGCCTAAAACACGCTAATCAATCGTTGGTATAACTTATAGATAAGTTATCGAAGCGTTCTGTGTTCATTACTAGTACATTATGCATTTGTCCAAGTCGTTTTGAATACTTTAAAAACTGAAACAAAAAATAGTTCATCGTGGGAATGAGAAAAAAAAATTTGCCGAAAAGAACATCGAACAATGGTGCAAAGTAGTCTCCTATTCGTGGACGCAACGAGGATCCATCATCACCCACACCTCCCCCATCACGCTCACCTACTACCAATACCATACTACTACTACTACTACTACTACTATCTACTGACACGCTCACCTAATACTACCACTGCTGATACTACTGACATTGACATCGACTCAACATGGAGTCTGGAACACTGACGGTTCGTCTTGTGAAGCCCATTTGTATATACCAATTCCCCTAAACGCTGCCAAATCGCCATTATACGGTAGATGTAAGTTAGAAACACGTTCAGTAAGTTCTGTGGTCGTCCGGAAGACGTCAATCAAATTCGTCTACATACGACAATGTGCGTTTGAGATACGTTACACATAGGTTCAAAGCACGTTACTCATAGGTTAAAATTAAGTTTCGGGTATGCTAAACATTACTCGACGTGTTTCGACTTATGAGTAACTTACAAGTAACGTGTGTCCGACGTGTGACAACGATCGCGGAGCGTGCCGAGAACTTATGCCGGCTATGCGGAACTTGTGAGCCATACGTCGAGTACGTCGTAAAATTTTCAGCATGCTTGAAATTTCACGACGTACTAGACGTACCACGGAATATGACAGCATACTTCATTGTTTTTCAGCGTGCTCCTAACGTATACACAACTTACCATATCGTATTCGACGTGTGCCAGCGTTTTAGACACATTTTTCATAGGTCGGCATACGCTGGCTAAATCGTCAAGGTGTGACTGCGATGTTGACACTTCCAATTTTCAGGCGGTTTTGATTTAAATCGGCGTGCGGCAGGTTTTTAACAGGCTATGCCACGAGTTCGTCGCGATACGTGCAGCGCGCTATGCCTAAGTTAAACTATCGTTGGGCATAGGTTGTGAACGCCGACAACAGGCTAAGCATTCGTTGGTATAAGTTATCTATAAGACAACGAAACGTTCTGTGCCCGTTACTAATATGTTATGCATACGACCAACACGTTTATGAATTCGACCAAAACTTTTTTAAAAACCTCAAAACTTCAGCGTACGCCAACCGTTTTTTACATACATTTTTATACGTTGCCATTGCTGGCTAAAACGTCAAGGTGTGACAGCGCCTTTAGCATTAACTGGTGTCAAAAGTTGAAGAAATAAACTGTTCTTTCAAGGAAGAGTAGGCGAGGTATCGCCGGCAACCTGAACAAATTCCAAATTCCTGCCATAACTTGGCCTGCGCAGGAGATTGGCACCTCAGGTTTATTTGCTTGTGAAAGCACCGGCACAGTGTCCAAAAAAACTACCGAGGTCATGGGGTAGATGATAATGACGTGGTTTAACTCGAGTCTTTGAGGTTGCATCAGAGCAAATAGCAACAAATTGAGTGAATGCCCTACCCTGTGTCTGTGTGTTCTCTTTCTAACTAGGTACACACTTTGAAGAACACATCACTGCGGTGGTGTTTTTCTTTTAAAATAAATCCACTGTGAATTTATCCACTGTGGATAAATCCACTGTGAATTTATCCACTGTGGATAAATCCACTGTTTCCCAAGCTATGATACTGTATCAAACAAGATGAGCAAAAATAATACTTTTCCTTACACTTGAGAGTAAAAGCACTACCAACTATAACATTTCACCTTGGGGCCAGGGTAGGTCAAACATTTATACCACCGAGCGTTCTTCATCTGGTACTGTGTGGGCATTGTGTACCAGATGTTAAATATCCTTGGGTAAGGGGCGGTGGAAGGAAGGTGGGAGAGGAGAGTAAAAGAGAGCAGCGAAGAGGAAGCCAGTCCCACACAGTCCTTCAGTTGAAGATCACTCATATTAGCATATTACCGGTCTTTTTGTGGTTTTCAAATAAACACTTCCACTAATTCTCTCCCAATAGCAGCTTTGTGGCTCCAATTCCTGTCTTATGTAAATATGACTTTTCCGAGGTCAGATTTACATTTTGTCATACACACCTTCAATTCCCTATTCATATTTTGTGCAAATCTTTCACGTGTGAAGTTCAACAATGCCAAATGTGCTCTTGAATGTGTCACACCCTTTCAACTACAAAACCCATGGTTAAGGGACAAATGGAAGGAAAAAAATGAACTTGGAAAAACCATTTGTGTAAACCAGTGAAGAAACCGTCTTATGGGGTTAATTCCCCCAGAATTGGCCTAATTTAGGATGACATGCAATACCCCCTCGTACCAGGAGTGGCAGTATGCCATACATACTTAAATAGAGAGAAATGGAGTGCTCCCAGTACCCTGAACCCCTGGGACTATGATTTGTTTTTTTACCATACCATAAACATTCCCAGGAAAGCCCTGAGTACAACCAGCATTTTTCAACACATTCGATCCAGCGGTTCAGGAATGCAGAGAAAACGTAAACAAACACACAAACAAACAGGTTTGCAGTGGCACTGCTCATTCAAGAAAAAGTAACAGAAAAACGACACTGCAAGAAGAACAAACCAGCTCCTTCAGCAGAGACCAAGAACTACCATGAAAATGGAGATGAGAAACACAGAAAGCAAATGAGAAAGGAAACTGGACAAATGCAAACATTCCTGAGAGGAAACTGAAGCCCAAATCTAATAAGGAGAAACAATATACTGTATATGTGTGTATATATACTGAAACGCAAAAGAAACTTACCACCTTTTAAACCTTCAAATATCAACAATAACCCTGCGTGTAGTAAATGTGTGAACTTATTTGTGGACAATAGTGTCCTCACTGTCAGACAAAACGGTCACGGATGGCCACTTGAACCTTCAATGGTCACTTCATAGCACAGCTGTTGAACAGCCGTTTTGACTGTCAGTGATTTGCCAAGGGGTACGGGATGATTTTAATGAGCTGCACGTGATGTCTTGATATTGGCTTTAAAAAGGCAGTGCAAAATGGGCATTTCAATCAACATGCCACGATTGTCAAGGATCAACGGCAGTGTGCCTTGGGCATACTGCAAGGCGGATTGAGCTACTGTGAGGTGGCACGTCGCCTTGGCTGTTCACACCAGACGATATCGCCCTGGTGGACAGAGACACCCTCCACAACTCTGCAGATGACAGACCCTCGATCAGGGAGGCCATGAGTCACCACTGCAAGGCAGGACAGGCAGATGGTCCTAAGTCAGATGGCTCAGACATTGAGGACTGAGTGGGACAGAATCCAGCAGCAATCCATCCAAAGACTGGTAGGCAGTATGGGCCGATGATGCACTGCCTGTATCCAAAACAATGGTGGCCACACATGCTATTGAAAGGGACTGACATTGCCCCCTGTGCTGTTCTGTACTGTAGAACAAACTTATGAGATGGTGTATCTTGGTCAAAAACTTGACATGTCATCAATAAAATGCAATGTTTCAATTAGCAATTGTTGGTTTGTTTATTTGAACTGTTACAATTTTATTACATTTCAAACAAGTGGTAAGTTTCTTTTGCGTTTCAGTATATATATATATTGGAGGAAACTGAGCCCAAATCTAATGAGAAAAAAAAATATATATATATATCTTCTTCTCTTCGGCTGCTCCCGTAAGGGGTCACCACAGCGGATCATCCGTTATGATCCGCATAATGATTTGACACAGGTTTTATGCGATGCCCTTCCTGACGCAACCCTGGTCGCCTCTTACGACACAGGGATATCGTACACCTATTCTAACCGGGCATACACCGGGCCCAGTGCACTGGTACTCACTTCGCCGACCTCGGAAGGATGACAGGCTGAGTCAACCTCCTGATGTGTATTAATTCAAGCGGCAACAGGGCTTGAACTCAGGACCTTTTGGATCCCAAGCCGCTACCCTAACCACTAACGCCAACACCAGGTGTATGTATGTATGATGTATGTATGTATGTATGTATGTATGTTAGTATGTATGTATGTATGTAGTATTATTATGTATGTATTATTATATATTATATATATATATATATATATATATATATATATATATATATATATATGCTATATATTAACTGGTGTTGGCCAGTGGTTCGAGCAGCAGCTTGGGACCCAAAAGGTCCTGAGTTCAAGCCCCGTTGGGCCACTGAATTTATATATATATATTATGCATATATATACATATATTGTATAATATACATACACACATATTTGTATATATCATAACAATATATGTATAATATAATATATGCAGTAATAAATATATGTATATATATCATACATATATATATATAATTCAGTGCCCAACGGGCTTGAACTCAGGACCTTTTGGGTCCAAGCTGCTGCCTAACCACTGCGCCAACACCAGGCATATAATATAATAAATTAATATAATATAATATAATATAATATAAAAATATAATAATATAATATAAATATATATAATATGATATAATATATATATAAATATAAAATATATATATAAATATGTATATATATATATATATCATATATAAAATAATAATATAATATATAAAAATATATCTACAGCCTGGTGTTGGCGTTAGTGGTTAGGGCAGCAGCTTGGGACCCAAAAGGTCTGAGTTCAAGCCCTGTTGGCCACTGAATTATATATATATATATATATATATATATATATATATAAATCATACAACACATATATGCAGTAAACATATATATGTATATATACATATATGTATAATATATATGTATATATGCAGTATACATATATATAATATAAATTCAGTGGCCCAACGGGCTTGAACTCAGGACCTTTTGGGTCCCAAGCTGCTCCCTCACCACTGGCGCCAACACCAGGCAATATATATATATATATAAAATATATAAAATATATATATATAAAAATATATATATATAAATATATATATATAAAAATATAAATATACTAATTATAATATAATATAGTTATACCGAAAGAAGTATACTAAAAGAATTATCCATAGGCTAGTTATAGTATAGTAAATGAATATATAAAACTATATACTGCTTAATCAGAGTATCATCAGATAATTAGGTACACACGCCTGTCTATAAATCACTTGACACACAGTCCAGGCATACATTATTACACTGATGAGCTGGGGGTGAAGGAAGACTATTAAGATAGAATATATGACAAATCTACTGGAGCTACCTGACGCACGTATCTATCACCATATACAGGTACATGAGAGACACGGCGAATAAATATGCTAATCGTAGTAGGCTGAGCATATACATACAGCGGTCGCGGTACGCCGAGCGTCGTGGCCGTTAGTGAGAGTTACAGGCGAGGTGCAGGTCGGGTTCGGAGGAACGCCAGTCAAGTAAGTGGGTGCACCGAGCTTATCGTAACAGACTTGCAGGCGCGCGGCACGACGTTGTGGGCATTGATGCCACGTGCAAGCGTGAACAATGATCATAGTAATAAGTTATAGTGCAGTGAATTGATAAGTATTCAGATGACAAGTACTATGGATGATTATCATCGCGACTGCATATATATCGATCAATGGATGGTTTAATAACCATATATGTATATATACATAATATATGTTTACTGCATAATGTGTGTAGTATATATATATATATATATATATATATATAATTCAGCTGGGCAACGGGCTTGAACTCAGGACCTTTTGGGTTCCCAAGCCCTCCCTAACCACTACGGCCAACACAGATAGTGTAGAATGTAGAATGTAATATGGTTGTATGTATTATTATAATATATATATTTATATAATATGTATATAATATTATATTATATATATTATATATTATATATTATATATTATATTAATATATATTATGTATGATATATATATACACGGTACTTTATATATAATATAGTATATATGTCCGTATACATATATATAATTATATTATATATATTATATAATATTTATGCCTGGTGTTGGCGCAGTGGTTGAGCACAGCTTGGGACCCAAAAGGTCCTGAGTTCAAGCCCCGTTGGCCACTGAGATTTGATATATATATAGATATGCATATATATACATATATGTATCAATATACATAACACATATATGTACTATTACAATAATGATATGCATGTTATATATATATGTAATATATATGGCGTCTACATACTATATATATATAATAATAAATTCAGTGGCCCAACGGGGCTGAACTCAAGGACCTTTTTGGGTCCCAAATGCTGCCCTAACACTGCGGCCAAAACACCAGGCATATAATATAATTAATAACTAATATAATTATAAATATATAATATAATAATAATATAATTATAAAATAATATAATATAATATAAATATATGATATAAAATGGTATAATATAAATATATTAATATATAAAAAATGATGTATCTATAAATATTATAATATTACTAATATATATATAAAAAAGATATATTACAGTCCCTGTGTGTTGGTAGGGTTGGGCAGCAGTTGGGACCCAACAAGCAGAGTCCTGATCAGTTTCAAGCCCTGTTGGGCCAACTGGACATTTTGATATAGTACTAATCCTATAGCTCTATATATTATATTAATACTATATTAAGTATATATATAATGTTATATATGCATATACTACACTATATTGTATAGATCTTCATGCAGTAAACGATATATATGTATAGACTACATATATTATATATATAGTATATATGCAGATATACCATATTATATTGATATAAATGTCAGTGAGCCCAACGGGGCTTTCGACTCACGGACCTTTGTGGGTCCCAGCATGCTGCTCAAGCTGCGCATCACCACTCGCAAGCATCGGCATTAAAAATAATAAATATATATATTATAAAATATTCTACACATATAATATATACTAAGTAAATATATATATAATATACTTAATATGTAAATATAGGAATAATATATAAAAATATATATAATTATAAAATTATATAATATAAAATTAAATATATATATACAAATATATAAAATATAAAAATATTTTATTATATCTATATACTATAATAATAAATATATATAATTAGATAATTACAACAGCCTGGTGTTGGCGTATAGTGTGGTTTCGAATGGGCAAAGCAGCTTACGGACCCAAAGGTCCCTGGAGTTCAAGCCCCGTTGGGCCACTGTAAGATTTATTATAATATAAATCCGATTTATATTGTATATTGCTAAGCTACTTATTAGTGGTAGAATAGCGGTATACTGATATAACGCTGATCAGTATATGTGTGTGTATCTTGCATACATAATCTAAGCATATATTCTGATCATCTACTCGCTCTCTCGTTCTTCTTCTTCTCTTTCGGGTGCTCCCGTTAGGGGTCGCCACAGCGGATCATACTGTATGTATCGCAATAGTTGTTTGGCAACATGTTTTCGCCGGATTGCCCTTCCTGACCCAACCTGGTCCCTCTTACGACAACAAGATATGTACAACCTATTTTAACCGGGGTATACAACCGCCCAGTAATACTGGTACTCTTTCACCGACGCTCTGGAAGGATGACAGGCTGAGTCAAGCCCGCCCTGGTGTATTAATTCATGCCCAACGGGGCTTGAACTCAGGACCTTTTGTGATCCAAGCCGCGCCGTGCTAAACGGCCACTGCGCCAAACACCCAAGGCGGCTTAAACATATATATACATAATAATATATATCTAGATTTATAAATATTATATATATTATATATTACATATATATATATATATAATATATACAGTCATGGCGGCCACTTACGACTGGGGTTAACGTTCTGCAGAAACACGTCGTTAAGGGGCGACGTCGTCCATGATGCGACATCATTTTTTTTTTCGTTTTCGTTTTCGAACATCGTAACTATACACAAATCATACATCACAATAGGCCTTATATAGGTGTTACGCCTAAATTGCTCCTCGGTACATGACTGTAACACGCAGTGATTCTTGCAGTTAACGCTGTGGAAAAGTACCTTGGTCAGCAATTGTTAACACGACAATAGGCCAAGAGAGATACGGACAGACAACGTTAGTTTTATCACCTGTTGTGCTGTTTCATGCTGCGAAGGCCATTGGACGGTGGTCTCGTTAGGCACATCCAGCTTACAATCTTCCTCTCTCAACGATTATAAGACCACACGCGACATGAATAAATACTCGCGTTTGGTAAGTTTTATAAACCACGGCTAATCAATGGATGCAGTTTCGATGTTAATAATTTAGATATAAGATGACAGGATAACGCAGCAGGCGTCTCCTGTCAATTGTGAATGATCAGTACGTTTTCGGAGAATCA
>CM068960.1:27027488-27050708 GCA_035128595.1 Eptatretus atami
CAAATCAATGTGTGTGTCTTTGTCCTGTTATTCAATTATTGAAATAGGGTTTACGTGCATTGTGGCTCTTTTGATATCGTGTTTTTGACCAAATTTTAAAAGATGGCTCCTCTTGTTATTTGGGTTGCCGACCATTGGTCGAGACCAACAAAAATGGCCAACATAAAAATTAACCTAAGTACAACAATACAGGAACTAGAGAACGAAGCATCATACAAATACCTTGGAGTCGAAGATGATCACCAAATATGTCACAAACAAATGTGCAAAACAATTGCCAAAGAATACCTGCATAGAAACATACCTCTCACCGAGAAACAAAATCAAAGCGATAAATCAACTAACAATACCAGTACTCCAGTACAGTTGCAGAATAATAAACTTGCCACAAGTAGAAATCAATAAACTATATATCGAAACAAAGAAACTCTTCACTATCCACAAAATGTGTTACAAAAATCAGTGCATCCTGAAAATATACCTACCGAGACAAGGAGGAGGTAGCGGCTTGATGGAGCTCAACCAAATGCACAGAATGACAACTGTAGGTTTGGCTGAGTAAGTGAAAAGTTCAACAGACTACTGATTCCAGTTTGTACACAAACACAAAGACAACAAGCCAGAAAAGGTATCCCTAACTCACCAAGCAAAACATTTCCAAAGAGTGCAAATAGAAGATGTCACACATGAAACCGAACAGCAACAAATACAGCCCCAACGATTGCAAAAAAGACACAAAAATATTAAGCGAAATATCAACAGATATACTCTGACAACTAGGAGAATGATAAAAGAGCAGGAAGAAGAGAGTTGGACAGATTAGGCACAAACAAAGAAAGCTCATTGGAATGGTGAATAAGAGGATAGCTCAACTGGGATGGCAAACGAATCGTAATAAATGCCCAAGACCAAGGACGCTATCCCAATGTTTTTAAGAATATGGCAGGACTGAGTCAATCTGACAGGTGTAGATTTTGCAAGGTAGAAACAGAAAACACGAGTCACCTCCTCTCTGGATGTAAAAAAACTCATGTCAGAACAGCTGTACACACAAAAGCACAACAAGGTATGTGGAGTAATCCACTGGCACATCTGCAGAAATTTAATATCCCAGTTTCAGAAAACTCTTGGAAATGTGAACCAAAAGCAATCATTGAAAACAAGGACGTAATGGTCACGCATGACCTAATGATCCCATCAAGCGTGAACGTAGAAAACAAAGCATTGCAATTGGATTATTCCTTTGGTACAGAAAATAAAATACAGCATTGCTAATTGAGGTGTCAGTACCCAGCGATTTTGGCTTAAACAACATGGAAATCAGGCAAATGACCAAATACCAAGATCAAGAAGTCAAAAGATCTTGGAAATTGAAGAACACCAAAATTGTACCAGTGATTGTAGGAGCAATGGGAATAAGAAAAGAAGAATCTCACTGAGATCTTAAAAAACATTCCTGGAAATATCACTACAAAAAACTACAGTTGGAAGCTGTCCGGGGCTTGTGACGATCCTGAAAAGAGTCCTCAGCACAAAACTTTCAGAACAAGAAAACTTCACAACTTGGTCCATGAATTGTGACCCCTGACCGAAACGGAGATGGATACTTCGAGACCTGATAGGATTCTGCATATGGAGATAACAACCAACGACACACAAACAAGACACAAACAAACAAAACACCTCGTGGTTGCACCACCATCACCAAGCAAAATGCACAACATTCGACGCTTAGTCGGAACTGGAAGCAACCATGGTGGAACCAATGAGACCACTTCACAGAGAATGAGGAGACTGTGGGACAAGGAATTTTATCTGATTCTATATTCATTATATTGAATGGTGCGTCATGAAAGGAAACCGTTTTATAGATCATAACGTTTTCTCTTCATGAGTTGCACTCTCTTCACAATAAAATTCTCCTCACTGGTTCCCACAACCACGCAAATGTACTTAGAGACATTTGTACATATATTTACGTGGTTCTGTGAACTTAGACACAACTTGACCATCTGTAAGTCATTCGTTATCGTCATAATTAGTGTCTTTTCAGTCAACTGCAGAACGAAAATGTCCCTCGACTCACGTTGGTGTTGGCATACCGGCCACGCTTGCCAAGTACGGGTTGGAAAGAGAGTCGGGGCAGGAATTTGTCATTTGTTCGGAGTGCCCACGATAACTCACCTACACTTTACAAAAGACACAGGGTGATGTTTAACGTCCACCAACGTGCAATGCTGACAGATGGGTCCTCAGGCTTGACGTTCATCCGATGGACGGTGCACATCAATGGACATTGATGCATCACCCTACATGCGAAACATCATGAAAGGCCAGTGTGCATACCTCTAAGGTGTCCTGCAAGCCTTTGTTAAGTCATGAGTCTGCTGGTAATCGCAAAATCATAAAAGGTAATCTAATTGATCGCCAAGAGAGAAGGATGGGCGATCAAAGTTTTTGTGATAGCCAGCTGTAGCTGATTGGGTAAAAGGCGGAAATGTCGCATTTCGAGTGACTTTATTTCCAGTACTTATCCAATCTATTAATGCTTTTGTTCAACTATATGGAGACACCACAGGCGTTCTCTCCTTTTTGTGGTTCAAAATGTTTAGGTTGCTACAAATGGCATCACAGTTTAGGAAGATGTTTTTCCTTGTACTATACTTCATGCTTTAATTAATCAATGTTTTAAGTTATTTTATTGCTGGTTTAGCATAACCCCAAATCAAGTTTGTAATCAATGCCTGCACTCTGATGGTGATGTATACTTTTAAGATACACAAATCTATTGATGAATGATTCAAGAGGAATGACAGGGTTTAAGGCATCTTTCATGACCATAACAATTATCTAATTTCAATATTATTTCTGTTAGTAATACAATTTATATAATTTGAGAAGTGTCTGTGTGATTGTTCAACATCTATGCACTCCTGAACTGCTGGATGGAATGAGTTGAAAACAGGTGTTGGTTTTAGGAGGTAAAGAAAAAGCAAGAAGATAGGCACTTCTCTGGGGTTTCAAGGTGGGAGGAAGACCCCAATTCTCTCCATGCAAATGCATCTGGCATAGCGCTGCTCATGGTGTGAGGGGTTATTGCAAATCATAACTAGAACGGCACTCGGTAGTGCGCATACCTCTGCCAGGTTGAACAGTTTACGTTTTGTATCCCACTCATAGGCCGGATCTGCTGACCTGAACCAAAATCTAATCAGCTTGTTCTTGCCACCTATTCAACTCATCCACCTAGTTTTGTTATAATCTGTCCACAACTTTTTGAGATACTATGGCGATAGATATTTTTCGATATAATATATATATATACAGCTCTGAAAAAAATTAAGAGACCACTGCAATTATCAGTTTTTCTAGTTTACTATTTATAGGTATGTGTTTGAGTAAAATGAACATTTTTGTTTTATCTTATAAATTACTGACAACATTTCTCCCAAATTCCGAATTAAAATATTGTCATTTAGAGCATTTATTTTCAGAAAATGACAACTGGTCAAAATAACACAAAGATTCATGTTTTTCAGACCTCAAATAATAAACAAAACAGTTCATATTCATTTTTAAACAACACAATACTAATATTTAACTTAGGAAGAGTTCAGAAATCAATATTTGTGAATAACCCTGATTTTCAATCACAGCTTTCATGCGCTCTTGGCATGCTCTCCACCAGTCTTTCACATTGCTGTTGGGTGACTTTATGCCACTCCTGGCACAAAAAAATCAAGCAGCCTGGCTTTGTTTGATGGCTTGTGACCATCCATTTTCCTCTTGATCACATTCCAGAGGTTTTCAATGGGGTTAAGGTCTGGAGATTGGGCTGGCCATGACAGGGTCATGATCTGATGGTCCTCCATCCACACCTTGATTGACCTGGCTGTGTGGATGGAGCATTGTCCTGCTGGAAAACCAATCCTCAGAGTTGGGGAACATTGTCAGAGCAGACGGAAGCAAGTGTTCTTCCAGGACAACCTTGTACGTGGCTTGATTCACGAGTCCTTCACAAAGAGAAATCTGCCCGATTCCAGCCTTGCTGAAGCACCCCCAGATCATCACCGATCCTCCACCAAATTTCACAGTGGGTGCGAGACACTGTGGCTTGTAGGCTCTCCAGGTCTCCGTCTAACCATTAGACGACAGGTGTTGGGCAAAGCTGAAAATTGGACTCATCAGAGAAGATGACCTTACTCCAGTCCTCCACGGTCCAATCCTTATGGTCATTTGCAAACCTCAGCCTGGCTCTTCTTTGCTTCTCATTGATGAAGGGCTTTTTTTCTAGCTTTGCACGACTTAAGCCCTGCCCGAGGAGCCTGTTTCGAACCGTCCTCGCCGTGCACTTCACCCCAGCTGCCGTTTGCCATTCTTTTTGTAGGTCACTTGATGTCATCCTACGGTTGTTGAGTGAAATTCGAATGAGTTGGCGGTCATCCCGGTCAGTGGAAAGTCGTTTTCGCCCTCTGCCAGTCTGTAGCTTTGTTGTCCCCAATGTCTGCTGCTTGACCTTGTTCTTATGAACCGCCGTCTTTGAATTTTTAAGGATGGAAGCAACGTGACGCTCACTGTATCCTCTGCCAGTAAGCCAGAATTGAACCCTTCTTTTCCTCACTCAAAACTTTTCTTTTCAACTCTCTTGGCATGGTCAATAGTTATTTTTTTGATTCCAATTACTTTTGAGGTACTACGAGCACTGTTTTGCTTCCAGCTGGTCCTATTGCAAGGGGATAGTGATGACCACAGCAGTGGTTTTTATACTTTTCCTTGTTAAATAAGATTCGGTTCAGGTGATCACCTAATCAGTACCTCACTAAGTAGAATGAGGTGTGCCTGTGTTGGAATTCAACAGACACTGGAATGAATGGCTGCCCATATCATGTAGAGAATGCTGATTTAATTTTTTTTTGGAGTGGTCTCTTATTTTTTTCCAGAGCTGTATATATATATATATCGTTTTCTCTCAATGGTGAAGACTTACTGAATAAATAAATTAATAAAAATCAGATCCGGATCTTCACCAAAATCTTATCGGTTCATCCTTGTCACACACCCAATGCAACCTGTCCACCAAATTTCGTCCAAATCCGTCCATAACTTTTTTGAGATATCCTGCTCACAGACAGACAGACAAACAGGAGTGAATACATAACCTCCATGTACCTTCAGTGGCGAGGTAATAAAATACCCCATTTCTTTTCAATCTACATGAAAACCATGCACGTAAAAGTGGGGGAACGAACTCGTCCGCAAGGACGACTTCTTGGCCAGTGTATTCGACTTGAATGGCACATTCACAATCTGATCCTCGGTCCTTAAACCTCCACACATGAACCTTAATGATTAAACCAAAACTCAAACCTCACCCCAATTATTTGCCCAAGTTTGTAAGAAATATTAATGACAGAAGTGAGTTAACATTGTAAGAAAAGCCTTCCAGTGTAATGACCAATATTTGCAGCTTTGCAATGATATCATATGGAACAAATGATTATTCAACCAGAATATCAGGACAAGGTGTCATAAATTGACATTTAAAATCAGAAAGAGCAGATAGCAAGAATGTTTTTTGGTTTTTTTTTTTTAGATAAAACTGTTATTCTTTTACCTTATGATTGAACCAGAGTTGGTGTCAAAGCCACCCAATGCTCGCCTGTTTATACATTTATCGTTTTTAAAAGACGAGTCTAATAATTAATATTTTTTAAAAGCATTGCAGTGAAGTATAATTATAAAGCAATATATGTATTTGTATATTGTAATCAGTAACAAGAGCGCAAGTGAGCACAATATACGCCCTAACAAGAAGGTATATACAGAATTGTGCTACGACATGGAAAACAGCATCCTGGTTGCCATGGCAACCACTTTAGATGACGAACGTATGTCATGACACACCGTCTCCACAGTCTGTACCTATGTACCAAATATGAAACATGAAAGTTGAAAACTTGGGAGTTAGAGTGCGGACAGGAACGGACGACAGACAAACAGACGACGGACGACGCGTATCACATAATACGCCCCGATATATATATATATATATATATATATATATATATATATATATATATATATATATATTATATCGGGCGTATAAAAAATAGTGTGGTAGATAAAAACATTAGAAAGGAAACTAGAGGGGGAGCACTCGGAGAGTGCAAAACCTCCACTGCCAATACTGCTGGGTCACTCAAGTGAACCTTATATCTTATTCATTAAATATGATGTCAACAGTGCTGACAGAGTTATAGTTCTTTTCTCCATTTTTTTTTGGGGGGGGGGGGGGGTTGGAAATCACTTAAAACATGTAGAAATGCAAAAAAAAGAAATCAAATTTTGTTGAAAAAAGTTGCAAAAAATTTTTTTTTCTCGACCAATTTTTTTTTGGGGGGGGGGGGGGTTGGAAATCACTTAAAACATGTAGAAATGCAAAAGAAAATTCTTTTCTCTAAATTTTTTTTGGGGGGGGGGGGGGGTTGGAAATCACTTAAAACATGTAGAAATGCAAAAAAGAAATCAAAATTTTGTTGAAAAAAAAGTTGCAAAAATTTTTTTTTCTCGACCAATTTTTTTTGGGGGGGGGGGGGTTGGAAATCACTTAAAACATGTAGAAATGCAAAACCTAACCCCCCCACCGAGTTTCGTCGAAATCCGTCGAGGAGTTTTTTCCGTAATACAAAAAATTTAACATTTTCACGCTCACGCTGACGCTCACGCCGGGGGTATCGCTATAGCTCTCTGTTCTTCGAACAGGCGAGCTAAAAAGGAGTAACAAGTTATGAAAGTTCAAATCCTGAACATTATAGTGGTATTTGCTCTGAAGGGATGAGTGTAGGGTCAGATAAGAGAGAGAGGAAGCATTGGAATGATGTGTCCCCCCCCAGTATCTTGGGCTGACGTCAACCAACAGTTCTGATTATGTGGTGCTTGCAGGGCAGAGGAAGAGGACGAGCGCTTGGAGAGGACTTTGGAGAAGAGTCGTGGCAAGATTGTGAAAAGGGATGACAAATGCTGTGTACAGTGAATGGTGGCCTCCGTGTGTCTGGTTACCGGACCCTCGAGATCATTCACCGTTTGAGATGAGTCGTGGAAATTTCTACGTTGTTTTTGTGGCGGGACTGCCCTCTCCTCTACCTCTTCCCCAAATGTAATGACGTATATTTGAAGGTGACGTCATTTTATGGCACATCATTGTCAATGTGAAAATGTAGAATCATATTAACCGCCGTGCTGCATTTGACGCCATGCCTCCGCTTTGGCTGCCTTGCTACCCGGATTAACTTATTGTCCGAATCACATTTTTGAAGTGACACAGACTGTGCGGCTCACAGCACTGCTCGTTCATATCCGCACCGATGCACACCATGACGGTTGGTGCAAACAGCAGCCACACACTGCATGTGATTTACTCATAATACGTTCACGAATCTTCTGCACGGATGAGCTGCGTCCTTACGAGGTCGGCTGATTGTGTGTCAGGGTAGCCATTGACAATGCGAATGAGGTCCTGCTGCATTTCAAATCCTTCACGAGAGGAGAGGTGCAAGGGGGGGGGGGGGTTCATTCTTTTCAGGTACATGTCCATGACCCTCTCGTGCCGATTCTATTTTTGTGATTCCTTGCTTGAATAAGTGATGATTTCATGTGCAAATGACGACCCAGGGCAGCGTCCTCATTTGGCCCATCAATCGGTCTTTGACCCGGTATATTTTGCATCTGTGTCATCGTAGCTGTGCTGCTGCTGCTACTATGCACAGTAATGCGGGCAGTTTGCTTCTTGTGCAGCTGTCCACTGGATGAAAAGTGTTCCCTGCTGTACAAAGGTCTTGTATCATTGTTGTATATTGAAATTAAAGCTGCTAGTGCTATACTCTGTCACCGTTCTCCCTCCCATACTCATACGAAAAACGTGATGAACCGCATTTCTCAAGCGGTGTGGCTTCGGCACGTACAAACAGATGCTCCAATCGTTCGGAACGAAAGTGGAGATACGCACGAAAATAAATAAATAAAATTGCACACATCTTGAGCGTGACTTTTTTTCAAGAGTGGATCTTGAATCACTGGGTCGATCGCCGTGCAGTACGTTACGACAGGTAACCCCGACACGTTGCATTTCCCAGCGTGAATCACGGCCCTGTCTCCTCTCTCTGTGGTCGCATCATCCGTATGCGTCTCCTCGGTTGTGCTAGCACCGCAGGCTATGGTTGTTGTAGTCGGCAACTTATTCATATTAAAGTTCATTCCACCGCAGGTTGGGTCCACACCCCTCTCCTGTTCCTTTTAACTGTAACCGGTACTGGTGTGAACGCACCTGGCTTCGTTTGACGCGTTAAAACAATTCTTGATAAGAATTGTACGTTTCGTTTGTTTTTGTGTATTTATTGTTTCTTCTCAATAATGGGAATAAAATTCAAACTTTCACGTCCATTGCATGGCCTCGCTCCCTGTCTCGTTTCCATTGGTCGCAATCTCAGCTCTGTCTGCTCGCCTGGAAACGGTTCAGAACAAAAAGTCATTTGAACAATGGCGGGAAGGCATGCTGTTTGCTCCCACAAATTATTATGCATCTCGTATTACCTTTAACTGCACTCGTATTCTCGACAAATACAACGTACTCTCATCTACAAATACGTCTCGTGAGATCAGCAATTACAACATCTCGTACTGGCTCCATTTACTTCTCACATTGTGTGCATTTATAATGCATTGTATATATATATATTAATATTATAAAGCAGGAGTGTCTGTCCGTCCATCCGTCCTTCTGTCTGTCCGTCCGTCTGTCCGTCCCTGAACTACTCCCTCAGTTTTGGGACTCGCGCCATCAAACCTCCTGTGGAACATTTTGGAATCTCAGCGGATGTCCTAAGGTGGGTGGGAGGTTTCATAATTACCTCAATACAATAATGATTTAAATTTTCGACGTATACGAAGTGTTTTGTATCCGCCCTTTCTCGCAGGCACATTCGTCTGTTTTGGGTGTCACGTGAGAACGGCGTCGATATTCGTTTAACTCACGAGTGTTTGTAACATTGTATTTTGTAATACTCATGGTAAAGTATTAATTTGTGATTGGATTGATGCTGTTTGGAATGAAAACATAGAGAGATTGAGTTTACAGCAGAATGAGGAAATCGTGTGAGGGTTTCCACCCGTGACATTCGTGGATTCGGCATTTGCAGATTCGCCAATCGCCACTGACTTCTGTTGTTGTCAGCTGCAGTAAGTTTTTTTTGCCCAAGTCATTCACGAATCGGCTATCCATCCGTGCCTGACGTTCGGCTGAAGGTGTCACAGGAATGTGGAATTTATTGGTGCAAACTTTCTTTTTTTGAAGATGTAGCCCCCCCCCCCCCCTCCCCTCCTGTGCACAGCACAGGTACCTCACTAGTTCCACATCATGACAATCTATCCTTGCACTGTAATCCAGTTGCGTACACATGACCGCATCACGTGGGAGTAGCGATCGTTCATTCTTAAATACACGTTTCCTTACAAGAAATTTCCAAGCATGAGGAGGCCATTGGACCCATCACACCTTGCAGTGGTTGTTTGTTCGTTTGTGTTTTTTTAAGTGCTGAGCCTCGAGCAAGCAAGCAGCAAGTACGTACGAGTTTAAAGTGTTTGGTATGACTTGGCCGGGGTTCGAACCGCCGACCTCCTTGGGTCCATCGTCGTCGTCATTCGTACGCAGAACGTGGGTGCGGGTTAGAATCAGTTCTCACAGGGAAGCAGCTGTGCCGTTGATGCAGAGGCCCCTGTAGGTTAGGGAAGGAACTTATTTGTTCAGGATGCCGGCGAAAGCTCACCTACTCTTCGCAAAGGACACCGTGGGATCTTTAACGTCCACCAACTAATTCTGGCAGATGAGACGCCCGGCTTAACGTCCATCACACACATTGTTGAAACACCAGGACGACAGTTTACAGCTGGGTCGAGATTCAAATCCAGGTGTGACGGCTTCGAGGTGAGTGCGCGTACTTTCAGACCATCCTGCCAGTACAATTTGTTCGCAGGAATTGTACGGGGATCACGTCATCGGACGGAACGAACGTTTCATTTTGGTCCGAATGAATTCGTTGTTTGAACAATATGTGAACAACATTCTTTGTGTGCATGATT
Organism: Eptatretus atami; assembly: GCA_035128595.1. Lineage (NCBI taxonomy): Eukaryota > Metazoa > Chordata > Myxini > Myxiniformes > Myxinidae > Eptatretus > Eptatretus atami. The sequence goes on from CM068960.1 coordinate 27,037,623, forward strand.
CGAGTAACTAAACGTGAAAACGAAGGTGTTAAAATCACCAAAACAACAAACGATGAAACACACCCCCATCATTCCTCCACCTACCTACCTACCAAGGAGTGAAGACACTCACCAAGGAGGCCCTCTCTCGTACTTACCGCCGGGGATTCTGTGCAGGAGACATTGCGTGGGATCGCCGAGCCGGCCATCCTCCAGATGCGGACTCGCTTTGGATGTCCCGCGAGACGCGTCCGTGCCGTTTGAAAGGAGATCAAGGGAAAGAGGACATGGAGGGGATTAGTGGGGTTGTGTTTCCGTCCTCGGTTCCCACGGCCTGCAGGACGAGTCAGGTGCGCGCGGCGAAAGCTACGGACACTTGCCCATCGTGTACATCGGCGTGTGACGTCATGACGTGTGCATCTCGTACACGGCCTTCCCCATACATAAAGCATACATGGGCCGCAGAGGATCAAGGATGTTTTAATTTAAACAAGTAAATCCCATCACATCCGTCGTAAACCCACGATGGCGGCGTAAACATTCGAACATGTTCACAATTACAACTGTTGCACTTCGTATAACGATCACGACGTCAACGAACGTGTGATCACTGGAACTATCGCACATATACGTTCGCACATCGTTCTTGAATTTGTTAATCCGATTATTGTTTTTGTTCATGGTTCCGCTTTTGTTTTAAATCTGAAAATGACGTTAAGCTGGCCGTCTTGTGGGAAGATCAGGCTGTGTGCGTGTGCCGGTACCTGGTATCGAATATATTTCCTTCTGTGTTGATGGCACACCATGAGGTGGACAAGACCCCCTTTGTTTCCCCATAAGTGGAGCTCAGCAGGTTCTCGATAGGATCTCCCTCTCACTCTGGATGTATGAGCGAATGTTGGACACGGCTCTCTCTCCACTCCTTGCACATACGGACATATAAATTATTGGATTCGGTTCCAGAGGAATGAGATGTTGGTGTTGAAGGTGACACCGGGAGGGTCTTGGTGATTTGGTCAATTGAGCAAACGATTTTAAGCCAACACTAGGCTTAATAGACTTGGTGACCCTTCGTATCTGAGAAAGACCATTCACATGAAACATGCGAACTACCTGGACGTTTTGTGTATCGTGCAGAGGCTTCTGTCCCGACAGCAACCGCACTATGAGATTGCAAGCAGTGTGACCAGGAGTGTGTTCAGTTACCAAGCAATCAAGCTAGCGCTCGCCAAGCCAGCCGTTCCTCATCAACGGTTTCAAATGGAGTGCTTGCTTAAGTGCTTAAGCCACTTGGCAAGCGCTCTACAAGAAACTTGGCAGCTGAGCACACCCCAAGTGTCAAGGAGGCTCCAGAAAACTTGCTACCTGCTGTCCAGGCAGGAATTTGGAATTTGTTCATGGTGCAGGTGGTAGCTCACCGACTCCTCACAAATGACACCGTGAGAGTTCACGTCCACCGATTGATACTAGCAGACAGGACTCCCAGCGTAACACCCTTCTACAATGTGAACGTTGATGCCTCGCCCTATCTGCGAAACACCAGGATGACAGTTTGTAGCTGCGTCGAGATTCGAACCCAGGCGAGACAGCTTTGAGACGGGTGCACATACCAATCAGCTATCCTGCCAGCTATCTTCCCAACAAATTAACTGTTTGGCTGTTGATGTTCCAATGTGATCCTTTCCAGCTGGGTGCCCACCACAGGACAAAGACCCCACCATGGGATACCGACCCCTTTGTGAATGAAGCGGGGAGGAGGGGAAGGAGGATTCGAATTTCTCCAGTATAAGCAAGTTGGTAGACGGAGGGACACAAGGCTCCTTTACGAGTCGCTGTATTCTCGCTAATCTTTAGGTGTTCAACCACAGCACAGTCAGTACGAATCAGGTGTAAACCGCGGACTGGTTTGCATGGTCTAGTTCAATGGACGTCCAAGTAATTGTACAGAAGGTTCACTTTGGGTGCTTGGAGGGTTCACGTGGTGTTGAGCTGCTCAGGATGAGAAAACCGCAGGAATCTCCTTGTGGGCCCCAAAGAGCACAAAACGTTGTACTGGAAATGCTAATCACTCCGGGTCACAATGTCATTCCTCCTGAGACCAAATAACTGTCCTTCCAAAAGAAGAATCGAGGGAAACCGAAGAAATAATTCCAATCGTATATAGAGACTGCGGCTGATCAGGTTCTTCATGTGTTTGGTTCACAGTGTTGTTGTTTTTATCTATGTATGCTTGGTGTAAACATCCCCCCTCCCTCCGGGCTAATCCTCATTTGAGCACCATTATCCCCATCACTCCCGATACCCTCCCACCCCGCTCCCGATATGCCTGGTGTTGGCTTAATGGTTAGGGTGGTAGGCTTTAGATCCAAGGGTCACGAGTTCAAATCCCACTCGGATGTTGAATTAATACCAGGTGGGTTAACTCGGCCTGTCATCCTTCCGAGGTCGGCAAAATGAGTGCCAGCTTGCTGGTATCCTGTGTTGGAGTGGTGACCCGGCCAGGATTGTACCAAATAGCCAAGGAGACTGCTTCGGCAGCACCAACGCTCTGCAGAGTATAGTCCCAATCTCCTCCACCCCGCTCCCGATACCCTCCCACCCGCTCCAAACACCCTCCGACCTCGCTCAGACACCGTCTTACCCGCCAAAAAACACATGATCCTACCCCGTCCCAGACATCCTTATACGCCCCTTCAGGAAACCTAAATCACCCCAGACATGCCCTTACCCCATCGAAACATGCCTCCACCCACCTCCAAACATTTTCAGACCTCTCCCCCCTCCCCCCGTCCAGAGATCCTGTGACCTCCCTGAGACATCCTCCGACCCTCCCGCTCCCCCCTTCAGACATCCTCCAACCCTCCCCTCCCCCCTGCAGACACCCTCTGACCCTCCTAAAACATTCTATCCTGCTGCAATCACCCACTATCCCCCTTCCCACACCAAAGACCATCCTCCCTCAACAAAATACCCCTACTCACATACCGAACATTCCCCTGCACCCCTCCTCCTCCAAATTACCCCAATCCCCCACCAAGCATGCTTATATCCCCTTATACAAACACTCCTATACCCGGTACCCCCCGCCTCCAAGTATACCCTGACCCTGATGCAATCCCCCCCAACCAATTCCTGATATTGGGTCGTTTGTGTTTTTTCCTGAATCGAGTGACCATCTCACGAAAGATTCCTGGACAGATGCTTGAGCTTAACGTCATGTCTCCCAGTCAAGTTATCAGAGATCTTCATCAGCAAACATTCCAAATGTTTACTCAACTTCTCGAAATCATTCTTCCACCATTTGAACCCCAAAAGAAATCTTCCATCACGACGTGGTGCGCGGAAAACCCTGACGCTGCACCTACTGGACGTTTGTTGCACGTGAATGAAAGAAAGGATTTTCCGAACAGTTCACGAGAACATTCCGTTTTGGAAGAGCAGTGATGCCAGGAGCATCCCAAAGGGACGACCACCATGGTCTTCTCAACCTTCGGAGATAGATGAGTGGTGGATGTTCCCACCGTGTCCACTTCCCCCTGGTACTTGAATTGAACAACGGTGTCCATGTTCCGTCCACAGTCACAATGGTGTTCACAAACGTTTCCCACTCGCTGCATGCCTGGACACACCATCGTTTTGAGCCCCTTTGGTTCACCCGTTCGCATCCGTGGTGTCCCTTGTGCAGAAAGTGGACATCTTGAGATGAGCGTACAAAATGGTGCACTCGCAGTCACACACTCCTCACACACAATCATGGGATCACCAGTTGCTGCACGTCCAGGATGTTGTTCGGTGAACGCCTTGTTCTGGGTCGTCTGGAATGAGACCGTTTCGCTCGTTTCACGTCATCACGTTCCAAAGGCAACTCGGAACGTTCTTCAGGTGCATGTTTCACTGTGTGCGGATATCCACAATACAGGTGTTTGTCCATTCACAGGTCACGCCAACGTGTGCCCATCACGTGACAGATGACGCGGGAAAACGTTCCGTTTATTAACAAGTTGGTTAACATGAACAACGAGACCTTCGTATCGTACTGAAGGTCTTCGAATGTATGGATTTGAACCTCGTACTATTAACGAATGCGATGATTTACTGCAAGTATTACGACGTAAGATGACGACGACATACTCGGACTACTAACCTTGACAGCCGCAATTCTTCCCACCTCGTTGTGGTTGTGCGGTTGCACCGGGAAGATTCTCAGCCTGGCTTTCACGAACAGGATGCTCAGGATTGACGTTCGACTGAAGATGGCAATTAGTAATTTGTTCAGGGTGCCGGCGATGACTATATATATATATATATATATATATATATGGTGCGTTTGAGCTGTTTAACCTGGGACCTCACCTGGGTTCCACTCCGATTACAGAACTCGTGCTTCAGCTAAGCACGTCGCCCCCCCTTGGATGGGCGTGAGGGTGAGTGTCTCGTGTTCCGGAATTAGTTGGTACACGTTAAACATCCCACGGTGTCCTCCGCGAAGAGCAGACCATTCCACGCCGGAATCATGAAGAAATTACTCACCGGCCGGATTGGACTCACCTTTCACTTACAGAGAGCCCTCTCCCCTCGAGGGGGGCTACCAACACTTACGATGGTGGCAAAGGACCGGCAACAAAGGACACTACACCGGTTCGCCGATGGACAGAACTGATGTCGTCGTGTCGGAGGTTCGTTAAACAATTCCGGGGATCTTCGGCCGTAATTAGATTCCATCATGATGAAGGTGGAGTCTCCTGGGAGCGCAATCTTCGTGCTAATGACGCCCCCGTCGCGCCATCACAGCCGCTAATTGAGCGACGCCGGGACTTCGCTCCACGTTAATTGGTGCTAAAAGGCCAGCGCAGCGCAGTGTTTGCCTACCTGGTATCAGGGAACGAGGTACGCTGGACGACGCCGAGCGCAACCCACGCGGCAGAGAGTGGAGGATGATGTGGGGGCGGAGCTCAAACAAATCGCGATCCACACTGGCTCCACCCACGTTGTTTTAGCCACGCCCCCTCTCGGCCCGGTCCTTATAGGAGAAGTGCCACACACGAGCCGCTTCGATAGCCGAGGCGAGCCACGCGATCCGTGCCGGGTCGTGCCGAGGCTACGGGTTCTCCTTGCCATGATGGCGTTCATCAAACAAGCGCCGTACACCGTCAACGGTCTCGGCCTGCCTTCGGCCGGGGTGGACCTTTTCCATTCTGTAGGATATCCAGGTGGGAGCAACCGGATCCGCTCGGACCCCGGCGGGTCCACGATCACTCGGGTTCAGCTTCGCTCGGCACTTAACGTGGAATCGGTGTAAAAAGTACGAAACGAGACTGTACGCGAACCTGTGATTATGAGCGACACTGAGAGCTCGGGAAGAGCGACGCGAGCGTGGGAATTGTGGTTGAAAACAAACCCGTCACGTGCTCCTGTGGAAGTTCACTATTATTATTATGATTATTATTATGATTATGATTATTATTTATAATGGAGTGTTCTCGGGTTTAGTTTGTGCGTTTATTTTTGATTTGTAATATCTGATGGATCTTTGCGTCGTTGCCGCACATCATCCCCCGATACCAGAAAATCATTGTTAGAGAACAGTTTTGTGAACTTTTGGGGTTTTATCGAAACGATATGCGGCACGTGGTGGGGGCTTGTGATGGCACGTGGTGGGGGCTTGTGATGGCACGTGGTGGGGGCTTGTGATGGCACGTGGTGGGTGCTTGTGATGGCACGTGGTGAGCGAGTCCCATGGATGTGCGTGAACATGTGTACAGTACAGTTTAAATGGTGATCATGTGCGGTGAATGTGGACCCTGCGCAGCTCCGCCGCGGAAACAGCGCCGAGAGAGGACAACGTTCACCCGGGCGCAGCTCGATGTTCTGGAGACCTTGTTCGCCAAGACCCGATACCCAGACATCTTCATGCGCGAAGAGGTCGCGTTAAAGATCAACCTCCCCGAGTCCCGCGTGCAGGTGAGTCCACGTTTGACACTCATCCGGGGGATCTCCATCACCTCGTGGGGGACAGATCTTGCTCTTTGACCGGTTCGGGGCGCAAAAAACCTGTCGGTGCTCTTTGGGAGGATGTTGCGCAAGGGAATGTGTCGTTAAGGGAGCACGTGATGTCAGGGTCACACGGCCCTTGGGTCTCGCCGCATCATTGCGCACAGAGGGACCCCGCTTGGACACACCGTGGGCGAACGGCGAACGCGACTCCGACCGCCGACCACCTACCGCAGTCACGATGACATTCGTTGTTTCTCCTCGGGAGTTTCCCGCGCATTTCGGACATCAAAACGGGCCTCGGTCGCGGCCGAATAAAGGCCCATCTGGGCCAATTAGGGGCTGCGCCGAAGTTCGGAGCGGCTTTGTAGTCCGAGTCCGAACGGGAGTCCGAACGGCCACGATAATCCCCAAGCCAGGCTGTCCTTGTCGTCGGCCGTTCGTCCGTACAAAGCCGCTTAACCGTCCTTTTGACTCGGTGTCGGGAGGTCGTGCAATATCCATTGAAAAGTTCGTTTGTCAAACCCCTCCGTTTTACCGTCAAAGGCCTCCTGGTTAAACGAACCCATGGGTACGTTCGTCGCTGGACGGTTGACGGTAGAATTAATAAATAACGATCATTAATCGGAACACGTTGGTTGGGTTAAAAGATGATAAATATTTAATTTAAAGTTATAAAGATTTAAAATAAACGTAACGAGTTTCGTTCACGTCGATGATCCGCTGAAACCAAACCACGGACATCGAAGACTCTGAACGAGGGATCATTTTTGATGACTCGGTGAACGTTAACCAAATGCTTCGTTCCCTCCACAGGTCGAGTTAAAGGAAATTCGTTTAAAAAAGATCCAAGGATCGTCGTTCACAGTACGCACTGCATCGGATCGGATAGTTTGCGGTTCGTGCCACGTCAAATCGAATAGTTGGTGGTACACGCCGCGTCAGATTGGATCGTTCGTGGTACGCAACGCGACGGATCGGATCAGAGCGTTCGGGTGCGGGCCGCCTCGGATTACTCACGGTACACAAAGGATTGGATCGTCCAGGGTGCGCTCCGCATCCAATCGGATCTTCTGGGGTACGCACCACGTCGGATCAGATGATCCAGGAGACACGCCACGTCAGATCGGATCGTCCGGGGTACGCGTCGGATCAGACGGTCCGGGGTACGTGCCGCACCACATCCAATCATCGAATAGTCCGGGGTACATGCCACGTCGGATCGGATCGTCCGGGGCATGCGTCGATCAGACGGTCCAGGGTACGCGCCACATCCGATCGTCGAATAGTCCGGGGTACATGCCACGTCAGATCGGATCGTCCGGGGTACACGTCGGATCGGATCATCTGGAGTACGCATCAGATCCGATCAGATCGTCTTGGGTACGTGCCACATCAGATTGGGTCGTCTGGGTTACCTGCTGGCTCGGATCGTCCAGGGTACGCGCTGCATCCGATTATATCATTTGCAGTACGTGATCGTTCAGTTCCCTGTAATTTGTGGTTAATACAAACCACAGTGGGTAGTTAACGCCGCTGTTTGGATCCAGTCAGTTTGAATTTTCACATCAATATGAAAGTTTGTCATTGGTGGATTCGAACAGAAACGTTCGTTTTATATCTTGTTCATGGATAAGCTGACCATTGTGTCGATGATCAATGAGCTCCAGGCAATGGTGTGGTCAACAAATGCACCGATAGGTAAATCATGCTTCACACCTTCAAGGGATGTAATAATGGCAATTTAAAAACCCACAAAAAAGGTGTGTGCACCTGTCAAATAACACTTTTATCTACCCTTGTGCAATCTTTTAACACATCCCTATACTGATGAGATTTGAAGCAGTGCCCATGAAGTGAAGCGCTATTAAAGTTGATCTATTATACATCTATAACATGGCCGATGACGCACAGCTCTCGCACGCAGGTCTGGTTCAAGAACCGGAGGGCCAAGTGCAGGCAACAGCAGCAGTACCAGCAGCAGACAGGGGTGCAAAGCAAGCCACGACCGCCCACCAAGAAAAAGGTTTCCCAACGCTCAGGAAATGGCGAAGTTGGGACGGCTCTCACTGGGGGCTCCTTCAGCCCCCCCACGGGCGGTTCCGGTCCACCCGCACCCATCTGGAGTCCGGCGACACCCTCCCCGGTCGCGAGCGGCGGAAGCTGCGGAGACCCCTTGGGTCTCGGCCTGGGGAGTCCCAGTGGGGTCTCGGCTTCACCGTGTGTGCATCATCGGGCGTCGTATGGCGCGGTAGGGTACGGGGGCCAGACGGCCGGGTACGCTCAAAGCTACGGTGCCTCAGGCACCTACCTTGGTGCCATGGACTGCTCGTCGTACTTATCCGGAGTAGCGTCGGGGCTCAGCCCACCTGGCTCGGCCCCGCCGTTGGCACCACTGTCCCCACAGTGCTATCAACCCGCAGGTCTTCCTTTCACTGCTGGGGACTACCTGGATTACAAAGAGCACGGCTCCTGGAAACTCAACCTGAACGCGTCCGACTGTCTGGATTACAAAGACCCCTCTGCGCTCTGGAAGTTCCAGCCTCTCTGATCCTGCCCTGGGATTTGAACCCCAAACAAATCGTATTTAAAGAAACTTTCTCTCTTCCCCATGAGATTGTCCTGCTCCCAACAGGGAAGGGGTGGGGGATTACCTTGTGTTGTACGTAGCTGCACGGCCTACCTTGCACATGCACAGTAAAGTTCACACTGTACATATATTATATCCATATGAAGGATCAACCAGGCCAAGTAACTCCCTCTCCCCTCATCCCCCCCTGGTTTAGAGTTCGGATCGACCACCTCCAACACCCCCCCCCTTTTCCTTCCCCACAAGGTTTCCTTGTATATCAATATTTAAATGTTCACGTGATGCACATCCCTTGTTAACGGTGTTAACGATTCACCAGCACCTTGGTTCGATGGGAAACAAAGTTTCTAAACGTTTTAACATGTTTTGCACACAGCAAGGTGGAACTTTTTGACGGAGCGGATGTTTGAGTGTTGGGAGAGCGAATTTGAGGGTGCTTGCTGGTGTAGGGCGAGGGGGGCAGGCCCCGGCTTGCTGTCGATTGGGCATTCTTTAACCCTGAATGTTTCATTGAATAAACGTAACCGGGGACCCCGATTGCTGCAGCCCACTTTATCACGCCCTTCCTTCCTCTTTGCATACAATCGATTCATGGAATTCTCCAGTTTCACACACACACACACACACACACACACACACTTCAAACCTTGAATGATTAGTCAAAATGGATGTGCAGTTTGTGCCATGTGGGGCCGTGGGAATGTGTTGTGAGGGGGCCCCAGGAATGTGCCAACAGTTTTCCATGAGGGTCCTGCGACAACCTCCAGGAAGGAAAGTCCAAGAGATGCTCACAGCTGGCTTAACGTACCATTAGAGTGTTGTGTAGTAATCAACATGACATGCGAGAGGGTTCGAGTCTGGTCGCGCGAGACTTGAACCCATTATTATTTTCTCTGTACATGTTTGAGGTGAATATCGTGCCAAGAGTTAAAATGTTTCGTGTGTTGTTGAGAAACTCCGTTCATAAATAAATAAATAATAATTTTTTATAAATTACTTGGAACGAGACACGGCCTCGTTATCCCCGTTCATGTTTGCGGTTCAAAATGTGAACAATGGCCTGGAAGTGCCGGAGCAGGGCCGTGGAGTGGCGAATGTGCCAGGTGTGCTCGATGGTCCACCTTTACACCCAAAATAAGTTCACCCGAACAGAGGAGAGGGAGAGAGAGGTACTGAAGAATTATTTTGACTTGAATATCTGATTCAATTACAAGTCAAACCATCACTGAATCACCATCATCAGGGTTTTCACCCTTGAACTCCAGAATAACCTCTCCAAACATGGGTCCACAAGCTTATGTTGCTTTGGACATTCAATCAGGCAGTGCAATCATCACTGTCTGTTCGTCAGACATTTATTTTAATAATTCAAGGTTGTTTTTTGTTTTTTTTATAACACAAGACATTATATACACGAGCACACATAAGTAAATTATTTTGTAAATAACCACCACAAACAGAGGGCGTTGGTTAATGAAACGCTTCGAAGTGAAACCAAGTCAGTGGTTTGTAATTAAATTTCCCAGGTTCGTGCATCAGCGTCAATTAATGTATTCTAATTACATGTAAACGCATACTTGATGTAAAATATTTAAATGATTGGAATTCGATGACACCTCGCCCCTCCCCCCACCTGCCCCTCCCCCACACATGACACAGAGAAAGTGCATAAAGTTGTCAGAGGTGGGGTATTACATAACACACAAACAGCACACAACACCCTGACAATACAAACCCGACACGCACACCATACGAACACACAAACACCACCCTAACAAAAAACACACCACCCTGACATTAACAGCACACCACACCACACACACACACACACACACACACACACACACACACAACACCCTAACAACACAACACTAACAGCACACACACACACACACCAACCTAACAGCACACACACCATCCTAACAACACAACACTAATAGCACACACACACAACACACCAACCTAACACACACAACACCATCCTAACAACACAACACTATAGCACACCCACCATCCTAACACACAACACCAACAATCAAACACCATCGAACAATAAACCTCACAGCACACCCACCATCCTAACACACAACACCAACAGCACACCCACCATCCTAACACACAACACCAACAATACAAACACCATCGTACAACACACACTAACAGCACACCCACCATCCTAACACACAACACAACAGCACACCACCATCCTAACACACAACACTAACGCACACCCACCATCTAACACAAACACTAACAGCACACACACTACCGAACACAACACCAACAGCACACCCACCATCCTAACACACAACACCAACACGCACACCATACGAACACACAAACACTACCCCAACAAAAAAACACACACACACCCCCGACACTACAGCACACACACACACAGACACACACACAACAACCACCCTAACAACACAACACTAACGCACACACACACACCAACCTAACAGCACACACCATCCTAACAACACACAAAGTACACACCCACCATCCTAACACACAACACCAACAGCACACACACTACCCAACACAACACCAACAGCACACACCACCATCCTAACAATACAACACCAACAGCACCACACACCAATCCTAACAATACAACACCAACAGCACACACACCATCCTAACAATACAACACCAACAGCACACACACCATCCTAACAATACAACACAACAGCACACACACCTCCTAACATACAACCCAACAGCACACACACCATCCAACAATACAACACCAAACAGCACACACACCATCCTAACAATACAACACCAACAGCACACACACTACCCGAACACAACACCAACAGCCACACACACCATCCTAACACACACACCAACAGCACACACACCATCCTAACACTACAACACCAACAGCACACACACCATCCTAACAACACAACACCAACAGCACACACACCATCCTAACCACACAACACCACAGCACACACACTACCCGCACAACACCAACAGCACAACACCATCCTAACAAACAACACCAACAGCACACACACCATCCTAAAATACAACACCAACAGACACACACTACCCGAACACAAACGACCAACAGACACACACCATCCTAACACACAACACTAACAGCACACACACCATCCTAACGCCACACACCAACAGCACACACACCATCCTAACGCACAACACCAACAGCCACACACCATCTACGCCCCACAACACCAATAGCACACACCCATCTAACGCCACAACACTAACAGCACACACACCATCCTGACGCCACAACACTAAGCGCACACACCATCCTACGCCACAAACACCAACAGCAACACACCATCCTACGCCACAACACTAACAGCGCACACACCATCCTAACGCCACAACACTAACAGACACAACACCATCCTAACACCACACACTACAGCACACACACCAACTAACGCCACAACACTAACAGCACACACACCATCCTAACGCCACAACACTAACAGCCACACACCATCCTAACGCCACAAACACTAACAGCCCACCCACCATCCTAACGCCACAACACTAACAGCGCACACACCATCCTAACGCCACAACACTAACAGCCCACACACCATCCTAACGCCACAACACCAACAGCGCACACCACAATCTACGCCACACACTAACAGCCACACACCATCTAACGCCACAACACTAACAGCACACACACCATCCTAACGCCACAACACTAACAGCCCACACACCATCCTAACGCCACAACACTAACAGCCCACACACCATCCTAACGCCACAAACACTAACAGCACACACACCATCCTAACGCACAACACTAACAGCCCACACCATCCTAACGCCACAACACCACAGCCCACACCATCCTAACGCCACAACACTAACAGCCCACACACCATCCTAACGCACAACACTAACAGCACACACACCATCCTAACGCCACAACACAACAGCCCACACACCATCCTAACGCCACACACATAACAGCCCACAACCATCCTAACGCCACAACCACAACAGCACACACACCATCCTAACGCCACAACACTAACACCACCACACCATCCTAACGCCACAACACCAACAGCACACACACCATCCGAACACACACACCCTTCCATATGACAAAACCGTTGTGACGCTGAGTCTGCTCGTTGTGATTAATTCCTTGTTTCCTTCCCAGGTGTTAACACGACGTTCCGAATGACGACTGGTAAGTCTGAATCCCGCTCCATTGTACTTTCCACTTAAAATAAATAAACAAATCAAATTCACTTCAATGCAAATAAAGTGTGACGAACGCGACGGCGGTTTGATACGAACGCACAACTGTGAGGTGTGCGAAAGCCTGTCGTCCGCTTGTACTTGCCGTGCGGACGCCGAGAACGTCCATCCGTTCTTCCCTCCTCACTCCGTTCATCGTCCTCGGTGTCAAAGCACGCCCAGATGGACAACCTCGAGTCCGATAACATTTGCGATCTGCATCCCGCGGATAAATAAAAACAGTTACGGTAATCGGGGCCAAGTCGGGGTGA
>CM068960.1:27084676-27095353 GCA_035128595.1 Eptatretus atami
TATGCGAGCCTTGACATTGTATATAAAGAAAAAAAAAACTATGTGGATGAAGTGATCCATTTCACTACAGGATAAGCAGAATATACATTTATTTTTATATTATTAATTTGAGATTCATTGTGTGTGTGTGTGTGTGAGTCAGTTTTGGATTTCCTCATAAACCACGAGTCGCACAAAGTTGAAAATGCTTCCATATTAATCACCAGGGACCGAAGCAGTGAAAAAAAGAAAAAGAAAAAAAAAGATTGGTAGAAAAACATTTTCATTATAAACATCGATAAATTCCCAGACAGCAAGCATGAACTACATTCACATGGTTTGGCGACAAGTCATGAGATTGTGCTGATTGGCTGTGTGAGGCCAGGTGCAATGTGATTGAAACATGGCAAGTGACATCAATTAAATGAAATAACTATTTACTGTTTCTCATTGTTAGATTTAGAAAATAAAAGTTGAGCTACAAACGACGCAACAAAAAGTGGATCTGGGGCCCACGGGCTTGCCAGCACGCATAATAAACTTTAGAGATCACAAGAAACACCCTCTCTCTTTGAAAGCAGCCTGGGGGAATGGGAGGGATGGGGATAGTGGAGGAGGTGGGGATGGTGGGGATAGTGGGAGAGGTGGGGATGATGGGGCAAATACATTGTGTGGCATGGCTAATAATCCCCACTGTCTGCAGCAGAGGTCAGTGAACCGCTTGCACTGTGCCACATGTACAGGAACAAATTGCAAGTCGTTTCCCCCACCCTCTCGGTGAGGGGGGGGGGATATATTTTTTATGCACATGACAACACTGGGTGCTACCACACGTATGCAAAATTTGGTGGAGATTGGCCTCGCCCTGGTTTTTTCTACGTTTTCACACACACACACACACACACCACACCACTTAATAGTTTTGATGTATGCATTGTGGTGGTGGTGAGCATTCAACAAATGCATCCGTGGCGTGTACGGTAGGGGAGCGAGTGGGAGATTGGTGGAGATGCAAATCCAATTCAACACACATCAACATTTTATTTGAAATAATTTTTATTCATGTGTTTTCTCGAGTTCATTTCCATCGAAATACAAACTATCCCTTTATTTATTTTAAACCCTAATACAGTATCTTACAATTTTAAACAAAATTAATTCTAAACAGTTTCTAAAAGTTCAGTAACTATAGCTCCAAGCTGTCTGCACTTGTCATGGGTAGAGCAGCTGCTGGAACATGCACTATTCAACACCTCCACCCTACCTACCTTCACCACCACACCTTCATTTTTAATACATCAACCCTCACCAACTATCTGCGTCACTTTTTAAACATGCATCATTTACATTGATTTGCAACACCATGAACGACCAAACTACATATGGGGCCAGTTAATCAACCCTTGTACATTCCTCACCACGTGGAGAGACCACATCCACATTCTGATTCAACACAAAAACAGAATCAAAAGGAAGAAAGAGGAAGAAAAAGAAAAATAATCAACCCCCAAGGCAAAACATACTCATGTCTGATTTGAATAAAGGCAAAGCTGACAAGAGTATCATCCATGGGGAGTGCCAGTCATACAAGACTCTTTTATTCGTTTATTTATTTAACATGTCAATCAAATTTCTGTGGAATGTCACTCCACTGGTTTTCGAAACATTTTGAACTCGGTTATAAAAAGGTTCACGTAAGGGAATGTATCAAATATTGTCACAATGAATGAATTGACAATGCTGCAATGACAAAAAAAGTAATTGCCCAACTACTTTTCCTGACGTATGGCCTGAGAAAAAGATTCACCAACACTGTGTATGGGATTAAAATTTGAGATGAAAGCCTCACGAGGAAAGCACTCGGATCATGACGTCAAACACACTGACAAACTAGATGATATTCATGGAATACTCACCCCGTGCAGTCTTGAGAAGGACTTGATGCGAGCCAACTCTTCTGGCGGCAAATTTGTAATTGCATCTATCTACACTTATAACATAAATGTGTACAAATCATACTTTGAAAGGTCTGCAATAGAGTACATTCATAAGCCTTGAGAAAGGAGCTTTTATTCTCGTTCGCGAATGTTTTCGTAACTCCCAAGGCTGATAAAGATGCCAGGATAGATCGCTAAAGTATAAATCGGGAGATCGTTAAAACGCCAAATTGTTCGGCTACTTTATATTTTTTCACGAGCCGAGCACAATAAAGGCTGAAGTGATGACAACAATTATAATTTCTAACGTGAGGAAGTGACATTGTCTCTGGGCATTATGCTTTGTTTAATTCACCATGTAAGTTATGACGGGGCATGTGTCATCCAAGTAATATGCGCTTTATCAAATGGTCATGTAACGTGTGGTAAAGTTTCAATTTCCTCCGTTGAATGGTTTTCGATGTACGCTCTTAACACTTGAATTGCCACTTAATAACTGTCAGTGATCACCGGGTACCAAGACATCCCGCTTTGATCAGACACCTGACCCATGACGTCCTCTTTATTCAATTGAATTCAGAATGGGATTAAAAAAAAAAATTAAATTAAAATCAAATGTGAGAACAAATAAAATAGGTACTGCAATGGAGTCATCCAAAGGAACCTGAAAAAGCAAAAATGAAGTCATCAGGAGGAACCTGGATAGGACTCTGGTTTCAACTACTACTCATTTACCCTCAAACCCATCCAGGCATAGACAAGTTACCCCCGTGTGGGGGTGACGGTCATCTCTATAATACCACAAGTTCTAATGTTCAGTTCAGGTAACCGCGAAACAGTCCAAACTAACCGTTTAGATTGAAATAGTTCACAGAGATACACTAGGATAATACTACTAATGACATAATTAATAAATATGTATTGTTCATTTAGTACCGGATTAACACATCAGAATCACCAGTAAGTGCAATACGTGGTTTTCCGGTCCGTCCACCCTCTCTGGGACATTTCACTTCCGGTTGTAGAAAAAAACGAAAAAATAGGCTTAGCTCTCGGAGATTATGATAATCCTGTGGATTATTCTTCACTGATTATAATGCAACTTTCAGAATGAAAATTGGTCAAGTATTTATAGAGATATTGAGGTTTGAAAAATCGTTAGAGCGAGCAAATTCATTAATTATTAATTCCACAGAAGTTTCGTGACACTGCACAAAGTAACATGTCAGGTATGAAAAAACATTTTGTATGCCAGATTCATTAATTATTAATTCATTAATTATGGAATGTACTCATTGATATATTAATCAGAAAGCCCGAAGCATGTAGCATAATTTATCACTTATCCCCTCATCCGGGATCCGTGGCCTCGCCCCACAGCCTGCAGCCCTATGTCCGCCGGTGATTATGTTAGATATCGGCACGATCGAGAGGAGCCTGCGAATATCCCTGCTGATGCACTGAATTGATGCAATCGTTCGGCAGAATATTCGTTGTCAAGATGTTGCATGATTAAATCACCAATACAGTCACTCGAATTTATACCGCCGACATAGTTCTTAACAATCACCTTCGCCCCAGAAACCACAGTCAATCTGAACCACGCTGGCCACTGCTCAGACGCCATGACCGGACTACTGCGCAGTTCTACTACGCAGTTTGGTTAAAGATGACTCGGCATTTTGGCGCGCGCGCACGAAATATATTTTTGAAAATAAATGCCGACGTTTACATTTCGGGTTTTGAAACTTTTGCACCTTCGGCGGAAAATGTATAAATATAAAAGGCTAAAAATGTGTTTTATATTTATATTTCATTTCTCCTTCCTTCCTTCTTTGCGAATCGCATCGGCGTTTTTGGCCATCTTCCAGATCACGTGACGATCAAACGGGAAGGAAATTCAAAAATCTGTCCGGTTAGATACAAGATAATATTTTTTACTATCATAATCAATAAACAGTTGCCGAATATCTTGTAGAATGGCAGACTAGATAGGTTTTGAAATGGTGATTTTTATAACTTGCGTGACCTCGTCCCTGACCTTGAACCCAGACAAAAGTTATATTGTTGTGCAACACTCATCGACCTCTACCCACATACTAAGTTTCATCAAGATCGGAAAGAAAAATTGACGGACGTATGGACGGACGTACGGACGGACATTTGGTCCGGCTTTATTAGGTCATCTCGGTAGAGATGACCTAAAAATTAAAAAAATTAAAAAAACATAAAAAAAGAACCCAGATTGAAATGAATAAATAAATAAATATGGCTGCCAAACCATTGGTCTGATCACGTTGACATTTAAAACCAATACTCCCCATCACTACTAGATCATAATTTTGAAATTTGACATCGATTGATGCAGCTGTTCAAGAGATAATGTTTTAAATATTTTCCTTCAATCCAATATGGCTGCTTGACTATGTGACATAAATTATTCGTGAATACCATGGTATCCCCAAGGCTTGGGAAACATTTGTGTGAAGTTTCCCCTCAATCTGTCCAACCGTTTCGGAGAAAAATATTTTTGAAGGTTTTTTTGTATTATTTTTTAAAATATGGCTGCTGAACCACGTGACCGATGATGTCAATTTTTTTCTGTTGACCAATTTATCCCTAGATGACCCACAAAATTTTTCATAATGATCGGATGTAGCATTGTACGTATGCAAGTCTGATGTCATAATGAAGGCACCTATGACATAAAAAAAAATCACACTTATTCCTCATGGGACATGAGCTAAGTTTCAATATACAGTGAAAATGTGTCAATCCGACAAGCAGTTGCAGAGAAAAGGGAATTACAAAATGCAGACATGTACGTACGTTCTACGTTTGTACGCGACCGATTGCTTAACCCCACTTTTCGCTTCGCGATGGCAGGCTAATAAGTTTTCCAAGGCAATATTGATTACCTACAGGCCTACATACACTCTACAGAACTCCGAGGAACATCATGACTCGTGGAAAAACGTTTTAAAGGCTAGAACCAATCCCAGACAGGTTGCCTCTCCTAAGGAGGATATTCAACAGAATTTCTTTGCAAAAGGCACAGTAGAATCTGTGATGTCCACCGATGACCGGTACTGGCAGACGAGTCCTGTACTGAGTCTTAGCGTCCTTCCAATCAACAGTTTACCCAATGATGCATCGTCCTACATGCGAAACACCAGGGTGACCGTTTATTGTCGGGTTGACATTCAAACCCAGACCAGATAGCTCAGAGATGAATGTGAATGCAGCATTTTTACTTTCCGATCCGTAGATTTTTACAACTGAATAAAGTGAAAGTGAATCATATGTTTTATCAGTTGAGAATTGTCTGTTTGTTTGACACATATGCACTCCTGAGCCGCTGGATAGAACGAGTTGAAAACTGCTGGTTGTATTCTGGGGGAGTGTGCAAGGGAAGATTTTAGGGGGTAAGGAAAAAAGCAAGAGGCCAGGCTCTGAAACTCTGGGTGTTCAAGATAGGGGGAGGATCCAAATTTTCTCTCTTTAAATCTGTATCGTATCGTGCCACTCCCAGTGGAGGTCGGTATTACAAGTCCCTCCATCCATACTTCTGGGGGGATTAGTGCATAAGGCCGAGCTCTTCGTGAGTCTATTTAATTACAGTTAATATTTTATTTTGTGCATTTCAAACTGATGTTTAGATGCATGTTTTGTCACAAAAGGGTAAATAAAAAAACCTGCACAATATTTCCCATTGGTAGTTATGGAAAATGTTCTGTGACCTTTTTGGTCATTCATATAGATACATACAATGTCACGAATAGTTATTATGTGTTCAGGGGTTCGTGCACATACCTCAAGGCTATCCTGCCACTCCCTACTTTATATATTCGGCACCAGTAACTCAAATGATGAAATCTCCTCCAGAAAATGAAAGCGTAAGTGTGGGTAAGAGGGGAATCCTTTATTTAACGATCCTTACCATGAACAGGTCTCTTGCCCCAATGTCGATAGCAAGCAGGAAGGCCTTCTCAAACTGCTGAAATCTGTGAGGTGACAATTGATGTACTCAAAAAAAGTGGATGCAATGGAAGGTTTTACCATTACAAAGTTCCTCATTCACTCAAATTTCACAGCCCAAAAGTTTTGGCTAAGGTCGGTGAAACATTTCAATCCAGCATTTATCTTTATGAAATTCTCAAAGAGAGGAAGAGAAACACGCGCAAAAACAACTTCACTTCTCATTGACATCCTAAAATGCAAACTGTACTTTGATATTGTAACAGCCACAGGTCACGTCAAAGCGACTGCAACCGCTGGCTAAGTCCACAGCCCTGAACAAGTTCCCGGGCCTACTTGCAACATTACAGCACTTGTGGAGCCACGGAATTAACCGGGCGCCACGCCGATAGACGCCTGTGCCTTTTGTTAATTTGGCCGAGCAAACCGTGAGGTCAGGTGCACAGTCTAAAGCGGTTAGAACCACATCACCAATAACCTGCAACCAGCCTAAACCACCAACCAAAGCAGCCAGGACAAGTGGAATTCATCCTGAAACCAGGTATGAGAGCAAATTGCTCGGAAGGAAGGAAACGACAATGAAAGCAATGCACAAAAATAAATGATGTAACGAACAATAAAATAACTCCTTAACCTCTCCTTGATACTTGGTGTTGACTTAGTGGTTAGGGTGGTGGCTTGGGATCCTAGGGTCCTGAGTTCAAGCCCCGGGCCAGCTGAATCAACACCAGGGGGTTGACTCAGCCTGTCATCCTTCCGAGGTGGGTGAAATGAGTACCAGTGTAGCAGTTAAAAAGGCTGCACACGAAGGGAAGGGGTATCAACGGATTGATTAAATCTGGTATTGGTATGGTGCAGGCATGATGTGCCAAATGGCATCCTCCTGAGTCTTAATTCCTTGTAAATCCTTGTAAAAACCTCGACTGGTGTCCTTGATGCCAACGAATGATCGGAAGATTCCTGATTATTCAAATTATCTGGGCCCATCAAACATGTCACAAGAGATAGACATGGGGGAATTTACAAGACGACGACGAAAGTTGCGCAAACCCGAGGCAGAGTATGGAAAGATGTTTCACCAATGTTAATGCAAAAAAAATTCAGGGAGAATTCAAAAATAAAATGATAATATATAATCAAGTATCATGTTTTGTAAAAAAACACAAACTCTCCAATCCCTTTCCCCAATAAATGCACCATCCTTCTCCCACAACCCCCTTTCCCAAACCACACCCCTTCCCACATGTAAGAAATAAATAAGACATGCCCTGGTGACTTGCTTTGGAAGCATAAACTAGAGTACTGATTGCCAGACATTGATACTACAGTATTATTAAATTATGGGAAACAAGAGTGAGGAATTAGAGGTGTAGAAAGACATGATAGTTAGGAAGAGGAACTGTTGGAAAAATACAGTGACTTCAGAAAGTATTCACACCCCTCGACCTTTGTCACATTTTGTTGTGTTACAGACTGAATTTAATGTGGATTACATTGAGATTTGTTTTTTTTGTCACCGATCTACACAAAATACCCCATAATGACAAAGTGAAAATGTATTTTTAGAAATTTTTACAAATTTATTGAAAATGATATACAGAAAGATGTAATTTACATAAGTATTCAGCCTGCTGAATCAACACTTTGTAGAAGCGCCTTTGGCAGCAATTACAGCTTTGAGTCTTCTTGGGTATGTTTATCACCTTTGCACATCTGGATTTGGCGATTTTCTCCTATTCTTCCTTGCAGATTTGCTCAAGCTCTGTCCAGTTGGATGGGGAGTGTCGGTGCACAGCAATCGTTAAGTCTTTCCACAGATTCTTAATGGGATTCAAGTCTGGGCTTTGGCTGGGCCACTCAAAGGCTTTCAAGTTCTTGATCTGAAACCATTAATTCCAGAGTTGCTTTAGCTGTATGCTTGGGGTCATTGTCCTGTTGGAATTTGAAGTCATTGTCTTTTGCACTCTGAAGCAGGTTTTCCTCAAGGATTTGCCTGTATTTGGCTCGAATCATTGTTCCCTCTTTACTTACAAGTCTCCCAGTCCCTTCTGCTGAAAAGCATCCCCATAGCATGATGCTGCTACCACCATGCTTCACGGTAGGGATGGTGCTAAATGGGTGATGAACTGTGCTCGGTTTCCTCCAGACGTAGCGCTTTGCATTCAAGCCAAAGAGTTACTCAGACCATAGAATCTTTTGCCTCATGCTCTCAATCTTTCATGTGCCTTTTTGAAAACTCCAGGCGTGCTGTCATGTACCTTTTTCTCAGGAGTGGCTTCTGTCTGGCCACTCTCCAATAAACCCGAGATTTGTAAAGTGCTGCAGAGACCGCTGTCCTTCAGGCAGGTTCTCCAATCTCAGCCAAGGAACTCTGTGGTTCTATCAGAGTGGTCATTGGGTTCTTAATCACCTCCCTGACCAAGGTTCTTCTTGCCCAGTTGCTCAGTTTGGTTTGACAGCCAGCTCGAGGAAGAGTCTGAGTAGTTCCATATTCCTTCCATTTCCTCATGATGGAGCTCACTGTGCTCTTGGGAACTTTAAACACTCTAGAAATTGTTTTATACCCTTCCTCAGACAGATGCCTCCTCACAATTCTATCTCAGAGTTCTACAGGCAGTTCCTTGGACTACATGGTGGAGTTTCTGTTCTGACGTGCACTGTCAACTGTGGGACCTTATATAGAAAGGTGTGTTTATTTCTAAATCATGTCGAATCAATTGAATTAGCCACAGGTGAACTCCAATCAAGTTGTGGAGACATCTCAATGATGATCAAAGTAAATTGGATGCATCTGAGCTCAATTTGGAGTGTCATAGCAAAGGGGTTGAACACTTATTGATGCAAAACATTTCAGCTTTTCATTAATTTGTAAAAAATTCTAAAAACATGTTTTCACTTTGTCATTATGGGGTATTTTGTGTTGATCGATGACAAAAATAAGTTGAATTTAATCCATTTTAAATTCAGGCTGAAACACAACAAAATGTGACAAAAGTCGAGGGGTTTGAATACTTTCTGAAGGGACTGTAGTGAACTGTGACAGTGACCACATACGTTGGAGAGAAAACAAAGGCACACTTTTCACAGTCGCATGCCTACCTGAGCAGAATGTGGAAGAAACGACGGGCGTAATGTCCAAGCACCTCGCGATATTTCAGTATCGACTCCTCCGGTACCGGCCTGTTTGACGTGTAAAATATGCCAAGAGCTGCTTCCAACTGGGCTGTCATGTTTCATCAAGAAGAAAACGTGAAAATAAGGATAATTAGCAAACAGAATTTTAAAACTACAAACCGACCCGGACACTTTAGATGACGACGAATCAATGTGGAGGTCAAAGGTTAAGGAAAAGAGATTGCTTTGCAAGTTGTTATCCTGACAATTCTCCAATCATTAAATTGTTAGATAAAGATTTATGATTTTGATATAGCAGCAATGAAGAAGCAGCAATATCTGGCATGCAACAAGTTGTTTTTAATTTTATTATTTAATTAGATATTAACAGGATAGAACCAACATTATAAATATATGTGGAAAAATTACAGGCCCAGACCGGGAATCGAACCCAGATCTTCTGGAAAACCGTACCAGTGGTCTGCCATCTGAGCTGTCTGGGTGACCTACTGGCTGAGCAACGCAATTCTTCCACATATACAAGTGCCACATTTTATTATTTTGTATACAGAGTCAAGGCTCATGCGAGAGCGAGAACCCAGGAAGGATCAGGATGCAACAGGACAAAAGGAACAGCATAAGGAGAAGGGGGGAAATGACAACAGCAGGGCTGAGGAAGAAAATATACGGAGACGGATGAACAAGGGATGCGGGTAATGATGGAGGTATAGGGGAGAACGCAATGGGTAGATTATATGGATACAAAAGCAAACTCGCAGGAATAAAAAACTGGAAATTTAAGGGGGGTGGAGGGGAGAGGGTGGTTTAACAGGGATACAAAAATCATGGGTTTGGATGGGGATGATCTAAGATGGTGGTGAACAGCTGCTTTGAAGACCTGGAGGGAAGGGTGGCATTGAAGACACAAGGGGGGGGGGGGGGAAGAGGAAAAAATGAGTGGAAAGTGAACAGTGATGCTGGATTTTGGAGTTTTACCAGAAGGGGATTGACGGTGGACCACGTGTGCCCTGCAGAAACCTGGTGAGAACAAAGCACGTAGAGGGCAGAGGGTGCAAGACCAGAAAGGAGGCAGAATAAGATAGAAACCACCGACCTGTCTGCGATGGAAAAGTGTCTGTGATGGCCCATACACTCAGCTTCATCACTGCAATAAGTGATGGAGGGGATGCATACTCCGAATACTTACTTAACAAGGCGTCACCAAGTTTTAGAGGAGGGAGAAAAGTTTAAAGTTCATTCTCGAGGTTGGACAGATGTTGTTTCCCGGCTCTCCTGAAAGTGGACACACACTTGTTGCAGGCATTTAGAATGATCTGAGATTGCCTTCGGTCAGATTTGCCTTTCAGGAAGAGAATGCAAGTTGTTTCAGGGCAACTGCCTCACCACAGGATTTAGTGTACTCTGGGTAGAAGGATGGGAATGATAATTGAAGATGAGATGGGATGAATATGTGCACATGTCTTTCAATCCTGACAAATCTCACACTCCCACTATCTCTCTCCAAAACCCTCCTGTCTGGCAAACCCTCCTTTCTATTTTCTTCACGATCCTCTTGAGGAGGTTCAGTCATTCAAACTCCTGGTTCTCACTATCAGCCAAACTCCTTTCTTGGGCAAACTACATTTCAAAATTGGCCTCCAAAGCCAGC
>CM068960.1:27095364-27114789 GCA_035128595.1 Eptatretus atami
TCTCTCTCTCTCTCTCTCTCTCTCTCTCTCTCACCGCCTCCTTTCTGGTCTTGGAACTATTCCCCCCCCAGGTCTTCAAGACAGCTGTTCACCACCATCTCAAATCATCCCCAATCCAAAACCATGATCTTTAATACCCTCATTAACCCCACCCAAATCCCTCCTCCTTCCAATTTTCCTTCAATGGAGTTTCCTTCTGCATCCATCTTGTCCAGCCTATGCATCCTCTGTGTCAAACTTGTCCACCCCATTCATGTGTGTTTTTCATCCTGTTTTTGGATGTTATGTCCTCATCTGTTCACGGAATTAGCTCTTCCACGAGCCTCAACTATATATGCAAAAAATAAATAAAAAGAGAGCAGGTTTATGTGGAAGAATTCCCAGGCTGAGTTAATATCAACAACGGTAGATATAGGAGACCAGTCCTGAAGTGCAATGGTTGCTTGTCGTCCCTGCCAGACTCGCAGACGCTGAGAAATTTTTGAAATATCATGCAATAGATCGTTTTTGGCTCCATCCTTCAATGGTGAAGAATCACTTTTAAAAATTTAAAATTCTCATATCCGGATCCAGACCGTCACCAAAATTTAATTAATTAGTCCTTGTCACACACCCATTGTATCCACCAAGTTTCATCTGAATTTGTCCATAAATTTTTGAGATATCCTGCTCACAGACAGACAGGAGTGGAAACATAACCTTTGTCGACCTTCGGTGACAGAGGTAATAAAACACAACCTGTCTGGTCTGGGAGACTTTGCTTTGTTGAGCTGGAGGGAGGAACTCTATCCATCCATTTGGACCATACTCTGTACAGAGCGTTGGTGCTGCATAAGCAGTCTCCTTGGCTATTGGGCACAATCCTGGATGGGTCGCCACTCCGACACAGGATATCAGCATACTGGCACTCATTTTGCCGACCTCAGAAGG
Source organism: Eptatretus atami (assembly GCA_035128595.1). Classification (NCBI taxonomy): domain Eukaryota; kingdom Metazoa; phylum Chordata; class Myxini; order Myxiniformes; family Myxinidae; genus Eptatretus; species Eptatretus atami. The sequence continues at coordinate 27,096,295 of CM068960.1, forward strand.
ATGACAGGCAGAGTCAACCTCACCTGGTATTAATTCAACAGCCGAGTGGGATTTGAACTCAGGATCCAAGGATCCAAAGCCTACCACCACAACCATTAGGCCGACACCAGGCATGGAGGAACTCAAGAACCAGCAACACACATGAGGGTTTGAACCTCAAGAATGACCTGAAGGTGGAGGGGTTTGGTTTCACAATTAACTTGCAAAGAAGCCGTCCTCACAGATGGGAGGAAGAGGTTTCCTTGTTTGACCCTCAGCACTTAAAAAGGATTGAGCACCAACAAGCAACCATAGTTTGGCAAACATTGTGTGGGATTCGTGTGCCTAATGGCCTCCTCCGACATTGAAATTCCTTGAAAGGGAACTCATATTAGATCATAGGTGGAGAGGTATCACCAGCACACTGAACAAATTACAAATTTCTGCCCAAGTCAGTCAAGTGTCATCAATGGAAGGAGGGGAGGGGGAAGAGGAAGCTTTTAAAAAAGGTATTTAGAGTGACTCGATTGCTGCAATGCTCCAACAAGAGAATACTTCAATGGGATCAGGAACACAAATCATATAAAAAAGCTGCTGAGCCCAGAGCACCTGTGTCATATCATACTCCAAGAAAGTTTTCTCTTCATGTATAACGTATGTATACCCAAAACAACATACATTGACCAGATGGCATATCGTACTCACCCCCCAAAAAATGTCAGGTCAGCCAGATTAGATGTGACTTGCTACAGTATTCATGTAAACCTGTACGAACCTGTTTCATGGTCGGGTTGTCGGTGACTAAACCGTCTCCCCCACCAGGTTTTTTGGTGAGGAGGGTGTTTGGATATGGACACCCCGCAGGATTAAAAACAAAACCTGTCAAGGCGGAGGAGCTCCTTGTGAGCCAACGGCCATCCATATTTAGTGCCCAACTGTATCTGCGGACGTCCTCCTGCAGTTGGGTTACTTCTTATTAGGAGGTTGGTGGCAGGATTTGCACTCCGGCCACCGTAAAACCCTTCATTCCGCAAAACACAAAAACGCAAAGAAATCTGAAACCCACTCCGTGGGAGTACCTCCTGTGCAGCTTCCCTTCGCAGGGCAGCTCACCGGATGACAGGATTGGGGCAAAGCCTTCGGGACCCACAATTTTTGATGATAAGAGGGAAACCACGGGGTAACATCCCCGGGTCAGATTGCGGGAGAGTGTGTCGGAGTGGTGCTGAGGTGTCGTCCACCAGACGGCCGTCTCCTTGGGTTAACCTGGGCGGTACCTTCGGTGAGGTAGTGCCTGAATGTCCTATCCCTAAAAGAGGATTATCACCTGTCTCTGTATCATCTGAGCTCAAGCGTTTGGACATCAGTATTGCAGCACTCTCTGAGGTTCGGAGACCGGATTGTGGCGAGTCATGGTGGGTGGTTACACCTACTATTGGTCTGGTCGCCCGATGGTTACCATTCCTAAGGAGTTGCTGTAGCTGTGTCCAATAAGCTGACTCCAATGATAATTGAGGTAACACCAGTCAATGAGCGTATTATGAGACTAAGGATTTGTCACTCCTTGGGTGTCATTTCCCTGGTCTCTGTCTATGCTCCGACTGAGGCGAGTGATCTCACCGTGAAGGATACATTCTACACCACGCTCGAGTCTGTGGTTGATCAGTGCCCCAGACGAGATACACTTCTAGTCTTGGGGGATTTCAATGCATCGACTGGAACTGATAGGGATGGTTATGAGACGTGTGTTGTTCCCCATGGGTCAGGAACTATGAACCAGAATAGCACTAAGTTCCTTGACTTTGCAAGAAGTCATGGACTTAGGGTGGCTGGTTCATGGTTCAGTGCCACAAGCTCATCGCTGGACTTGGTATTCCAATGCTGGCGGTTGTGCAAAGGATATTGACCATGTCGTCGTGATGGTCGCTGGAGGATGATCCAGAACTGCAGGTGCTACCGGAGTGCTCATTCCTCAATACTGACCACCGGCTTGTTGTAGCAACTCTGAAGTGCACCTTAAATCCAGGAGAATGGTACCATCCCAGCCTAGGCTGGATGTTGGCAAGCTCGAGGATGAGAGGTAGCTGAGGAGTTTGCGAACAGGCTGAGTGGAGATTTGAGGAGTCTGGGTGCTTTGGGAGGTCCTGAAGAGTTGTGGAGTGCCTTTAAGACCACCGTCCTTGATGTTGCCGGTGGATGTCTTGGAACTCACCGTAGGCAAAGAGAATTTTGTCTCTCAAGGGACACTGGACCAGAGTCACAGGCCAGGCTGAAATGGCAGAGCTGAGCTGTTCAGGGAGCTGAGGCATAAAACTGTACGTGCGCTAAGGGTGGACAAGGAGGCCTGTGTGCGAGGAATCTGTGAGGGGTAGAGCATCACCTGTGGTCAAGGGATTCTCGTCCTGCTTACAGGGAATTCACGCATGCGTTCATCCAAGCCCATCCCTCGGTGTACTGCAGTTGGAGCAGAGGGTGGTAGGCTCTTGACAGAGGAGTCCGAAGTGAAGGCCCGCTGGGCCGGTTACTTGAGTGGTTGTACCAGGCTGATCCACCAGCTGTAGAGTTGGACGTCAGGGTGTTTACATCCCTGTTGCTGACCCTCCAATCAACTGTGGCCACCTTCGCTTGTGGAAACACAGGCTGTGGTGAACTGGTTGAAATGGGGTAAAGCTCCAGGGATCTGTGGCATCCATGCTGAACTTCTCAAGGCTGGTGGAAGTGCTGCACTCATGTCATTGCATGCAGTTCTGTGCTCTGCTTGGAACGCAGGCATCATCCCAACTGACTGGAAGAGGGGCCTTGTTGTCCCTCTCTGGAAAAGGAAGGGTGATCGCCAAGACTGCAACAACTACCGAGGGGTGACGCTGCTCTCAATGCCGGGCAAGGTCTTTGCTCGGATAATTCTTGATAGGGTTCGCCACCATCTGCTTGAGCACCAGCGTCCAGAGCAGTCAGGCTTTACACCAAAGAGGTCAACGATTGATTGTATCCTTGCTCTTTGGGTCCTCACCGAACGCAGACGAGAGTTTTGGCAGGGGCTGCTTGCAGCCTATGTTGATCTCTGTAAAGCGTTCGATTCAGTGAATCGGGATGCCATCTGGAGGATTCTTGGTCTTCGTGGGGTGCCACCAAAACTGATCGATCTGATGTCTGAACTCTACTCTGGTACTGAGAGTGCTGTGAGATTGGTGGTACCATCTCTGACTTATTTCCAGTTGTTACTGGAGTTCATCAGGGGTGGTACTGGCCCCCACACTTTTCAGCACTTGTATGACTGGATTCTAGAGAGGATGTCGGAGAGATCAAACTGCGGTGCATCGTTTGGAATGTCAAGATCTCTGACCTTGATTTGCAGATGATGCAATCATCTTTCGGAGACTCTAGATATCCTTTTGGGGCCCTCGAGGTGCTGAATGAGGAGTCGGACCCGCTGGGATTATGGTTTCCTGGGTTAAAACTAAGATCCAGGCTTTTAGTGACATATGTGGGATGCCGCTGTCCTGTCTGTGCCTGTTTGTGGTGAGGATGTTGAGGTCCTGACCCCCCAAAAAAATCACTTTCAACAAAGAATTACCTTCTCCATTTTACCTTTAAGAAAAGAAGATTCCAGCATACCTTCAGTCTCCGGTGTGAGGTGTTGACGTAGCAGATGCTCAGCAATCGTTACAATGCCAGCGTAAGCTTCATGTGCACGGGCATCCCAACCCAGAGCAGATACCAACTTCAAGGCCTCGTTTATCCGCTCATGGTGCAGATGCTCCGCAACCAGCTCGGACAGCCCGAGGTGGTGTCCACCTGCCGTACGTACGCACAAATTATAGTCGACTAACCCATCCACTTTAAGGAGAAAAGTGAAACGTTGTATGAGAGCTGCACAATTTACAATAGTAGGAGAGAAGCCAAAAACAGGGAGGAGATGAAAAAAATGGTTTAAAACATGAGGGAAAAGTTGCAAGAAAAAGGAAAAACCTGCAAATACAGAAAAAAGAGAGAAAAACAAATGTCCCATGTTGAAAGCTTGGATAGCAGGACTATCATCAATGCTTTATTTATTAAAGTTGAACTGACGTGGATGATATTTTTAGATCAATTAAAAGTTTAATGTAAATCCGATCGAGAGACGGCACACACACATTCAAACCTCGCCCTGCTTGCGAACACCAGGATGGCAGTTTTGTAGCTGGGCCGAGATTCAAACCCAGGATAGATAGCTCAGAGGCGAATCATAGCTTCATGAGCAAGACAAAAAACTATTAATTTAATATTGTTACGATCTGGAAACCATTTGCATTCAACATACAGATGTCCCAAAAGTCAGTTATGTCGTTAAGTATGTGTGTAGTCAGATCCCTCCTTTTGTCTAGTGGGAGAATCAAAGGCGTGCGTTGATTTATTTTAGTTGGTTATTACATCTAATAAACCATCCCATCTGCATGACCCTTCGGCCCATCACGCTCCATCACCACCCGCTGGCTGCTCGTACCTTGATTGCCAAGGAGGGGTCTCGCGGTTCCAGTTCTCGGCTCCCACGAACGTCGTAACTCTTGTACGATGACCTTTGCGATGCTGACACTGTTATCGTCGAGAGCGAAGCCATGTGGAGGAGTAACTGGGTCTCTTGGCAGGGACCGAGGCCCCGCCCCGGAAAGGTGGGCCGGAGACTCTGTCCAATCAGAGGCGGACAGCGAGGTGCGTTTTCGCCAAGGGCCCCTCCCCATGGAGGAGAGGCCAATAAATCTCCGAGACTCTCTGTAAAAGAAGGTCCGGTCGAGTTTGCTTTCACGGTGGCTGTAACGGGTCGAGTTTGCTTTCACGTGGCTGTAAGCAGTCAGTTTTGTTTCATGGTGGCTGTACGGGGTTCTGGAGTTTCACGTGGCTGCTACGAGGAGTTTTAAGAAGGACAGAGCGACCCTGACCTCCCTCCATGGACCCGATTGTTCACACCCGACTCCGCCACGAACCACGAGTCCCTACGTGCGATTGGGGACCGGACCAACGACCTTTGTCAGGTGCCGTATCGCGGAGCACGCCCTTCCTCCGACGGTCAGGTACACCACGAACTCTGACCCCCAGCTTGTCTCTCTCCACGGCTACGAGGGTCCAATAAAGACTCTGGGTTTCTTTTCATTTGTGTGTGTGTCTGCGTGTGGCCGTCTTGAAAGTAGATCTGAATAAGTGTTTTAGCTCATTGTAAATATTCCTTCTTGCATATTCGCGTTAAGTCTTGCCTTTGTCTTTTTATTGTAAATAAACATTTGTAGAAAATATCCCAGTCCATTTCTGTCCTTCTTAAATTGGTCCAACATGGTTCGGATCTGAGTTTAGGCGGGTTTTATCCCCGACTTATAATCGTTCATTCCACCGCACGGCTTTGGCAGTTTCCGCTCGGCTGCACCCGAACTGGAGTTGTAGTTGGAACTCTACCGCAGTCGTAGAGTGACCTGGTTCGAGCAAGACGTGCCGAGGGCGTGGTTCCCAGTAGTCGAATCACGTAGTATTGCCATTAATTTGCACCAACATAGAGTAAGGCTCCCAAGGTAGGCTGGTGATACCACTGGAAGCAGTTGGATCAACACCCTGAGAGTAATTGGTATCTGTCTGCAGGAAGCCTGAGCAACATTCCAGGTGACAGCGACATTCCAAGACCTGAGTTCGGCACGTTCGGACATTGTGCACAAGTCCATTAATCAGACTCTCAGATGGACAGTGACTTGGATATTAGGATATGATACACTACTGCAAGTATCAATGCTGTCACAAAAAATGTTATGACTCTCTTGGAAAAAAAACAAAAAACACAAACTAAAACAAAACAGCCAATTTGGCAAATTTTGCTTCCTGGACATTGTTTTCTGCATTCCAATAAATCTCGGATGAGATTCTCGTGTAGATTCTACCTCTGAGGTTTTCTCGCTCCACATTAGATAATAATATTCTGAGGAATAGAAAGAAGCCAAGCAATGAACTGACAACAGAGCTGTCGAAGGCCCAGGTGTTTGTGTCCATCGATCAATAGTACGAAGGTCACTTTTGAAATCGAGACTTAAAGGATGTGCTGCAGCAAGAAAACCTTTGTTAAGAAAGGGGAACAAAGCTAAAATGCTAAAGTATACACAAGAACACAGAAAGGGATATGGAACACAATGGTCAAAGTGCTTTGGATGGACGAGTCCAAGTTTGTTATTTGATCTAATCAAATGAAGTATGCGAGACGCCAAAATCCTAAACGTGTTAAAGAACCTTGCTTGAAGCCACCAATTAAGCACGGACATTAAGCCTCACATTGTAATGTGGAAATTACATCAAACGTGATGGATTGCATTTTTATTAATTTAATATAACAAGTTATTTTTAAAAAAAACGCTAAATTTAACTGAAAATATGATAGATTTGTAAAGTCGAGTAATTAGACTTGTGTATTTAAATAATACGCATTCATGTTTTACATTAGATTTCTAAATATGGAGCATGTCAGCATTGAATCCATTTTGTTTGAGCTGTGAAAGATCAGTAAGATGAACACTTATCTCAGCTCTCTATTTATCATTAATTAATTGAATGGCAACACACCAGCATCTAGAAGATGAGGTCATAAATGAGCAATAATAATCAATACAGAAATTTTATGTGTGCACACATTGACGGACATCCGGCTATCTGCCAAATTACTCGTGTGAACAACCCTGGCTGAGTTGAGTACCTGGAACTCCTTGGCCTCACAATATGCCACAACATGCCTTCGGCCAACTATACCTCCACAACTAAGTTACGCCTGGAATACATCACAAAATGAGGGCCTTTTTCTGTTTTCAACTCCCAATTGTATACAAGGCATTAATTTGCACCAACATAGAGTAAGGCTCCCAAGGTAGGCTGGTGTTACCACTGGAAGCAGTTGGATCCAACACCCTGAGAGTAATTGTATCTGTCTGCAGGAAGCTGAGCAATTGGTCTGATCCTGTATTGTTGCAGACAGGTTTTTCATCTTACATTACCCTACCGGCTCATATCTGGTATTCGCACCTGGCCTTCAAAAGTCCTTTGCCCCCCACAGCACAAAATGGTTGCAATGTGTTTCTTCCAGTACCCACTCTTCGTCTCCTTCCCCTTTCCTCAAGTCCAAGCTAATTCTGCTCACCTTTATTACTTTGTCTTTTTTTTTCCATGTTGAACCAGCTCTGTCGGTGGTCTCATTCTCTTCCTTCAATGTGCAGCTCAATCGCCATTTCAGGTCTCCTGGGCCACAGGCAATTTTTACTCTTGCTAACCATGCCCCCACAATCTTCCTCTTCGATGATTTGTGACATTTTGCCTTCCTGTTCACCTTACATTGCAGTGGAGATTTGTTGCCTATTCTTTCTTGTCCAACTCTTCCAGAAACCTCGACGTCTGGAAAAAGAAGAAAAAAGTAAATAAAATACAAAACGGTTTTCTGATTAATTCATACTGTTATGGCGGTGGGGTCAGTGACCCGAGGTTCGATTGAGTCCAGCCCGCTGGGCTGAAGCCCGCAAGCTAGCCGAACAGCTTTGGAAGCTTGCACAATTTTGCGGGGAAGAGGGGCAAGACACCATTGGTAGCTGGCAAAGTGCTACTTTTATTCTACCGGCAGTTTCCTACGTGCAGGAGGTCTGTTCCGTGTACGATTTCAGTGGCAACAATGGCTTCCTTATACAAGCAACATGGAGAAAATAAACAAACATAACACTTTGCTGAAATGACCTATCCCCTAAAACACATACAAAGAGACCACTTAACTATCCGAGAAAGGCCTACACATTGACACATTTAGACATCTAATCAGGGATGGGAGGAGAGCATTTAAATAACAAATGAACAGGTGGCAAAATAAGGTAAATGAAAAGAGAAATAAAGGATTCTGATTCAGGCCTGGTTGGCTTGCAGTTTCATGGTCTCCTCTTGACTGTAGTCGGCGATTCCATCTATCAGTCCTAGGCAAGTCTAGAAGCATCACCAACACCTGTCCGATCTCTCAGTTGCAAGGATGCTTCAGAGGAGAGAGAGAGAGAGAGAGAAGAGAAGAGAGAGAGAGAGAGAGGGGGGGAATGGTGCACGCCGTCTTCGAGCCAAAACGTGTCTAAACTCCTTCCCCCGTTTGTCTTCCCTTTCAGCCAGCAAGAAAGCAGGACACTCGATGTAGTTCATAATAACAATGTACTGTTACATGTTAGTGTGGGGGGGGTCCATAGGTAGACAGTGATAAGTGTAATATGGTCTGTGTGATCCGAGTAGATATTATTGCCATGTATCACAGACCTGCAGAGTAAGTAGTCTTGCAAAATGTGAAGCTGAGACGGTAGCATATGTAATTTATAGACAGGATAATCAGGGCAATATTGCATGAATAAAACCTCTTTGTTTTAGGAGGGATCAGGTGAGGACTTCCCATCACAAAAAAGCACACGTGCCGTCAGTCAGGTATGAAGCATGCGCCAGAGCAGCACGTCACTGCGTCCACTTTCCGCAGTACTCCAGGGCCTCCGTCTGGCCATCCCCCAGGCAGGTGCCTGGCCCATCCCCATCTCCTTGAGATGCCGATCTCCTTGACACGTGTTACACACTCCGATAAGGCCGATCACATCTCTCTGACTTGTGTGGAATCATGGTGGAGTGTGTGCTCTGGGCCAAGAAGAGGCAAAAGACATATTTTTGACGATGGGACGTCTCAGAGGAGGACTCCCCCAGAAGGACGAACAGGGGCAGAGAGAAGGCAAACAAGAGCTCTCGGCATTCAGGAGGGTGAAGAAGAATGCCTAGAGAAAGGACGGAGGGCAGCCAGGAGGACAAGTGTGAGAAGAAGCAGCCATAGAGAGGAAGGAGGCAGACCAGGTGAAGCTCGTAAAAAGGCATTTGATTGTTGGACAAAGGAAGAGGCTCCACAAGGGCTGAGTCGAGACAGACAGACACGTACAGAGTGGAACTTTTAGGAGAAGTTCACTCCTAAGTTGTGTTTTTGTCCTCGTCTCAGCTCACTTCATCACTGCTCTGTTTTGCCAATGCTCAGGAGAATGGCTCTCAGAAACGGGGACACTGTTCCCAAGTACGCCATTGCCCTGCACTCGCGTATCGCCAAAGGAAAGTCCTCGGCTGCAATTTTAATGTTTGTACAAGTGCGAGCTGTGGCGCGGAGTACGTGTTAGGATTTGTTCTTTATTTATTTCTTGTATGCAAGTTTGCAATATCCTTTCTCCCTCTTTGTGTCTTCATTTGCATGGTTTGTTCCATCCACCTTCCCCCCCCCATGTCATTACAAATAAACCTTCAAAAAGTAACAAACATGATAAATCTATCTGCTTCCCTTGTGTGCCCCCCCCCCCAAAAAAACTTTGGTTCTTGGGTGACCTTGGGGAACAGTAAAGTTGTACAATAACTGAACGCAGTGCAGGGCCATTTCGGAAATCCACTTGGCATACATAAGACTTTGACGCTGAGGCATAACACGTTCTGAGCCTCAGACATGATAACTGTTACGGCATCAGCACACGCACCGGCTCACGAGGTGCCTACTCTGACCGCCCCACAACCAACCCTAAGGCCGCCAGCCATGGATAACTCCATGGCCTGATGGGTTGTTTAGCAACTGCAGACGCTGGCAAAACAATTGCGCGAGCAGAGTCCTCGCGGTTCACACCCAAGTTACCTACTCCTTGGTACCACTAGCTGAGCTACGGTCCACGCCATCAGCGTGCACCCAATACTCATTACGGCCGAGCAGGACAGCGGTGCAACATTGGCTAACCTATGAAGCCAATTAGAGGGGAGGGGTGGGGGAAACTCCTGTCTCTCTATTATGTACATGCTTTGTTGAATCAATAAATAAAGGACAAACCGAGCAGATTAGAAAATATAACAACTCTTTATTTACACACACACAGCATGCGATCATGTATTTCAAGCAAGCAAGCACAGAAGAGCAGACTTACCCCTGACACACATTTCCCCTTATACAGACTTACTCAGATTAAAAAAAAACTATCATCCAATCAGGAAGAAAGAGAAGAATAATTGAGGAAAGAAGCAGAATAGCATGTGGGATGACTCTCTCTTATCTCATGCAACCATGCGGGTTACGTTGTGCAGATATTGTGGAGGGTGGGGGAGCAGTAGGATTAGCAGTGAATGTTGGAAGCATGTCGGAAACATGCTGGAAGCATGTGGTGAGAGCGTGTATGGAGCTGTATGACACCCGGAGACTGCACCACGCTTCTAGGTCATGGGCCGCTTACCTCCGTCCCTCGCACGACTCTTCCTGCACTCGTGTCCCAGCGCAGATGGTCTGGTACGTGACCCGCATCTGGTAGACATTCTCGAACAGGCAGTCTGAGACATACTCGTGGTGCCCGACATAAGCGCCCCCAGGGTGTCAACAACATTGCAAACACTCCTCACCTTCCGTCTCTGGAGTATCAATAAACAGCAGTCCCTAGTGCCTCGACAACAGCTCCTGGGGCGTCAACAACAGCTGCTTACACTTTCCGTTTTGTTTCTAAAGCAGCTTCAGCTGGGCATGGTTTTGATGAAGTAAACATCATGCGATCATCTTCCTCATTGGTGCATGTCCACGGGGCAGGATGGAGCGCCAGCAGTGGGCGAGCAGCAAGGAGCGCCCCCACTCCCCTTCGTGTGCAAATGTCCCATTGTACAGTGCGTATTGAACTGTGTTCAATGCAAGATGCGTTGTACTTTACTGAGTATGGGAAAAGCATTGTGATTATTTAGCATTGATAAGCGTTGTCCGCTTGACGAATGTAGGAGTCCAGGAAAGGAGAATGTGGAAAGTAATTGGGTACTGGTCCGGAGGATTCATTGTTAACGTGAGCGACGGATGGTTGTGTGAATATAAGAGCCAGTGTTGGATGAACGGATGGTTAATTGTGATAATAAAATAAGAATTGAGTGACGAGTGGTGAAAAGACGTACACACCGAAGTTTGAGAATAAACTCACTGTGGGTTGAAAAAGACGGACGGGGAAGGAGGGTTATTGAATTGTTGTTTGGTGAAGCGGATTATTGGATATATGAGAAAGGCAGAGGGGGATTGTTGGAACAAAACAATGGAAGACATCACACCGGGGATACACAAACTAACAAAGCATTTTTCCCCCAGACCTTAGACAAGGGACAAGGTCTACCTCCCACATAAACTAATTAATAACCCATTCTCGGGCATCCTACGTGTACATGTATGCTCCACTCTCGTCCGGCGTACATTTCCAGAACCATCACGGTACTTTCTATCGGTAGTTCATGAAAATAACCATTACATTGCAAAATAGTTAATGTATTCCCTCTTTCTTAAAAGAAAGGACATTGCTTCCTTTCTTAGCCAGATGGCGAGCCTCCAATATCGGGAACATCCGGCCCGTCTGAACATGACTCCATGCAGCTTTAGGGAATGGTGTGTAAAAAATGGTGGTGCACCACAAAGGTAAAGAAAACGCAATAAAGGTGCTAGTCTTTCCCACAACTGAACCGGCATTTAATACGTGGACACTAAAATAGTACTTGTCACCATTATACACTCCGAAGCTATCGATATATCTCTCTTCTTTCCACAACCATAATAATACTATCTTTAACTAAATTGAATGATACCCATTGGTAGCAAGACCAATGGGCATCCTTTTGCTTTTAACCCCATTGTATCTAGTGGTGGCCGACGTGACAAACGGGGCTTATGGATTTGGTCTCGATTTTCGTGTCCATGCGTGCTGCGTATGTGCGTGCGTGCTCCGCAACCATATCTCGATATGTATGGACAGATTTTATTCATACTTGCAAAAAGGCAACACATGACGGTATGCATAGGCACATCATTTTGTTTCGTGATGCCGATCAAAGATGCTCAATGGCGGCCATTTTAGTTGTAAAACAAAACAAAACACGGTATCGAACACGTCCTCAATGATTTCTCGGACATGCATTTACCAATCTTGTTCAAACTTAGCATACAGATGATGAATGATGGATTACATAAGCTAGTCATTTTATTTCGAGATCAATCCAAGATGGCCGACTGGCAGCCATTTTGTAACTTAAATGTGTCCTCAACCATTTCTCAGATGTGCATGGTCCGATTTTGTTCAAACTCGGTAAAGCCCAGTACATGATGGCGTACACGTGCCTCACTTTATTTTGCGATCTGACAAAGTAGCGACTGGTAGACTGGCAGCCATTTTAGTTGAACATAAATATTGGCTAGTCCTTTAACTCCGCACAGAAAATTATTAAACAACAGGGGCGATGACATTTTATGTCTTTTTTTACTTGTTTATCAAGGACCTGCGTCCACAAAATCTCTCCAATCCCCCCACCCCTCTCCTTTCCTCTAATGGCAATATTCTACCCCCATTCAAACCCCTCATGTTGCTCACTCACAAGACTGGATTACATAGGGGAACATGGCATGAGCCCACGGACCCCCCTCACTTTGAGAGAGAAAAAAAGCCGAAAAGCATTTTATTTCGTGTTTTCATCACACACGACTTACACGTATTCAGACTGATGCAATAACTAGCAGGCAACTGAGGAAAACTTGTCCACACAATTTACACATTTCAAGGATTTCAACTTTCTGGTTTGGCCGAACAGGTAGACCTGCATTTCCAACAGGGAAGCACATACTTGTTTCTTCACCGGAGAGAGGGTATTGCATTTGGGTCCATTTGTTTGATTATTTATTCTGTCTGTCTGTCTGTGTCTGTCTGTCTGTTTGTCACACAGAACTTCAGTGTTTTTCTCCACAACTGCTTGTCAGGTTGGACAAAATTTTCACCAAAGGACGACTACTCATGTAGAGTGTTCAATTGATAATTATACGTCATAGGTCACATGGTGTGGCAGCCATGTTGGATAAATGGAAAAAATTTGGACCTCTGTATCTCTGAAACCACACCAAGGAAAAATTGAAACTTGGCACATGGCACGTATTCCTCATGTGAAATGTGATTTTTTTTATGACGTCATAGGTGCCTTCGTTATGATGTCATAATTGCATATGTAGAATGCTACATCTAATCAGTATGACATTTTTGAGGTCATCTTGGATAAAATGGTCCACAGAAAAAAATTGATGACATCATCTGTCACGTGATTCAGCAGCCATATTGTTAAAAAATAATAATAATTAAATTAAAAAAACTTCAAAAATCTTCTCTTTTGAAGTGGCTTAACAGATCGAGGTGAAACTTTACACGTATGACGCCGATCTATGAGGAACAAAAGGTTCACAAATATGACATCATAAGTTACATGTTTTGGCAGCAATCTTGGATTACCATAAAACCTATAAAAATCTTCTTCTCCAGAATGGCTAGACAGATTGAGGGAAACTTCACACAAATGTTCCCCAAGTATTGGTGCCACAAGGGTATTCACAAATAATTGACGTCACTGTGGTCTGACAGCCACATTGGATTGAGCAAAAAAAAATAAAAATAATTATTTCTCCTGAACCATTAATCAATCAATGTGAAACTTCAAAAAATATGATCTAGTAGTGATGGGAATATATATATATATATATATATATATATATATATATTAAATTTCAACCTGATTGGACACATGGTCTGGCAGGCAGAATTATTTAAATTTTTTTGTCTGGGTGCTTTTTGATTTTTTTTGTAATGAGCTCACTTGGCTGTGCCCGGATGGATTTGAGGTAGAGGAGTAGCAGCTGCAACCCAAATTCCTATCTTGTTCATCCTGATGACTTCATTTTTGCTTTTGCTTGTTTGGTTCCTCTGATTACTCCAATGCAGGACTGTCTGTACCTTCTGATTACTCCAATGCAGGATTTGGTCTTCCATTAGATTTGAATTAAATACATTTTCTTCCCATTCTGAATTCAATTGAATAATAATAAACGTCATGGGTCAGGGTCAGGTGTCAAATCAAAGGGAATTGCATCAAAGCAGGACGTCTTGGTACCCGTCATCATGCCAGCAGTTATAAGTGGTAGTTCCAGTTATGTTTATTAATTAATGACAAAACACACCAGTACGCAAACACCACACAAAATACACACACAAAACAAGTCCTGGCGAGGGTCTGCCATATCTGCTCTTTTTCTTCTTTTTATTATTGTTTTTGTTCATGACCATAAAACATAAATTTTACTTCTAGTGTTAAGGTCAATTAGCGTTGCTGCTGAAAATTTGTTGCTTTTTTTTTTTTAGGTCTGTTTGATGACAGATTCAGTGGAATGGTTTCCCATGGAGAAATCTTGTCTTGACCATGGTCAACTTTGGCCTGGATGTGCCAGAATAAAATAGATACTGGGAGGTTCGCTGTATCAAGACATTCCTCACTGGCCCAAGATAATGATTGGATAAAAGCCACTTATGACATCATAAGTGAGCCACTTATGACATCATTAAAAAAAAATACACATCCATGGGGAGTACTTGACATGTGCCAAGTTTAATTTCTTCCATAGAGCAGTTTCGGAGATACAGAGTCCAAAGATTAACATCATGGAAAGAACCCTACTTCACAAAATTATTTGGTCGAACAGCCTATGTACTCAATCAACCACTGGGATTTCAGGCCAATGTGGTTCCACGATTTGGGCTGTGGTTGCCCCTTCTTGGTCAGGTCAGGTCAGGTATGAGGGCATGCGCCGAGCAGCGCATCGCTGCGTCCACTTTCCACAGGCACTCCAGAGGCCTCAGTCTGGCCATCCCCAGCAGATGCCTGGCCCATCCCCATCTCCTTGAGATGCCAAGCTAACAGCTCGGTTTCTTGGTGGTGGCAACCTTATTGCACCCTGTGAGTGATCATGAACCATGATAATTATTATTCCACTAATTAAATTATTCCATTTTTGTCTGCCTACCTTAAATCACAATACCTGAATCTTGCGCTATATTTTATGAATCAAGCAATGTTAATGCTGCAGAAAGTAAAACAAAAGTGTACTTCCGAGTGAATTCGTTCAGACTTCAAAGAGCTGCCCATGCCAACAATGTCTTCTCAGCACAACTCTCTAGCAGTCTGTGTGACTCACAGCTGAGGCAAAAGTCAAATCACACGACTCTTTCATTATCCTTTTGTTTTGCTACATGGCCAGCCACAGTTAGACCCACTGCCACAGAATCCCATCAAAGGAGGTCATTGCACAAGATCAGCAAAAGCCACCCAATTAAGATTCCACCTTTCATTTCTGATTTCATGACGGCCTGGTATGAATGGCCAGCTTGACAAAGGTATGACACAAACCCAATTAAGGATCTTGACCGATTCAAGTCTTCGTGTTCGAGTTGCACCACATCATCCCCAATTAGTGGGCACTGGTGGAAAAAAAATAAGCGTGGCTTCACTAACCGCACCCTTGTCTCCTCAAAAGTGTTACCACACTTTCGATTTCCCCTTCTTTCTACGAGAAATGCAATTGCAAATGGATGTGCATAGAAAAAGCCTTTACAGAATACATTTCATTGTGTTTCGGCCACAGTATAACTATGGCACTGGATGGTCAGAGGTTGTTATTATTTAATCATGCATTATTGATGGCAGTCATCTTTAGAAGTGAACATATCAGTGAGCAGTTTAAAAACTGTATAGGCACAAAACAAAACTTTGAGGGTAAGGATTAATCTGGGGATCAGAAGTAACAATACCCGGATAAAAGGAGTGAAAATGATGCACATGCGATCAAAACATAGGAGGGGACAACTCAACTAGCCAAGCCATTCACGATTGGCCAACTTTTCCAGGACACAAACTCAATTCAACATATCAACATACGGTTTGGCACAGAAAATTGGTGGAAAACATGACCAGCAAAACACGGAATGACGAGAAGGGCACACGGTAGAGCGCACACACTGCCAGGGCAAGCTCGTTTTTAACTCAGAATAAACATTGGCTTTGATGGCTGATGGCTGATGGCAACATGGTTGATGCCAGTGAGACATCACAATGTCAGATGAAATGATAATGCATGAAACAGGTGATTATGTAGATTTAACAAGATACATATAGAGGATAAGAAAGAAGATACAAATGACACAGATGGACACGATCCAACGTTTGCATTTTGAGAGGGCAGATCCAAAGAACAAAGATTATTGACAAGATTACAAGGGTTTGTCAAGATAACAAGATTACAAAATAAAAAGAAAAATATATACATATATATATAATACACACACACATATGTACAAAATATACATACATACATACAAGCACATATACAGTATATTATATACATACACATATATTTTATATATACAGTAATTATATACAGTAAATTAAAATATATGTACATACAGTATATTATAGACAGTATAATATATATGTATTATACAGTATATGAGTATATTATATACAGTATATTATATAAATGTATATACAGTATATTATATACAGTATATTACATATATGATATTACAGTATATTATATACAGTATATTACATATGTATATACAGTATATTATATACAGTATATTATATATATAAATATATATGTATATACGTATATTTATATACAGTCTACAATATATATATATATATATATATATATAAATAATATATATATATATAGATATTCATATAATTATTACATATATTATATATATATAAGTATATTATATATATGTATATACAATATATTATATACAGTATATGATATATATATATCATATATATGTATATACAGTATATTATATACAGTATACTATATACAAGTAAACTATATATACAGTATATTATATATACAGTATATTATATATACAGTATTATATACAGTATAGTATATTATATACAATATATTATATACGGAATATTATATATGTATATACAGTATATTATATACAGTATATTACATATATGTATATACAGAATATCATATTCAGTATATTACATATATGTATATATACAGATATATATATATATATTATATACAGTATATTATATACGTATATTATATATAACAGTATATTATATATATATATATATACAATATATTATTATATATACGATATACAATATATTATATACAGTATATTATATATATCATATATGTATATAACAGTATTACTAATATACAGTATATTATACTATATATATATATACAGTATATTATATATACACAGTAATTATATATAGTATATATTATATACAGTATTTATTATATACAGATATTATATATGTACAGTATATTATATACAATTTATTATAAACAGTATATTATATATACAGTATATTATATATATATAACAGTATATCATAAACAGTATATATAACATATACAGTATTTATATATATACAGTATATTATATATACATATATTATAAACAGTATATTATATATATACAGTTATTATATACAGTATATTATATTATATACAGTATCTTATATACAGTATATTATATATACAGTATTATAAACGTTATTATATATACAGTATATTATATATACAGTATATTATATACAGTATATTGTATATACAGTATAATATATATACATTATATTTAACTAATATATATATTACAGGATTTTAATTATATACAGTATATTATATACAGTATATCTTCTATAATATATATATATTATATATAATATATATATATTGTTACGCGCTCTGAAATTCGCAAACACCATAAAGTCCCGTAGGTGAGATATATTTCTTAAGTACATGTGTAGTTAGCCCAAACCCATTGTATAGAGGGAATTAATGTGATTCATTCGGGCTGCGATCCTTTGAGTTAGGCGTTTTTCTGTTCTACTTTGTTTGATACAAACAACAACAACACGCCAGCAGCCATAACTACCTTCACCACTCGCTACGCAAACCTCACATCACCGCCATTCCAAACAGCGCCTATGGCCATCGGACACCGCCGAAACCTCCACCACCTTCTCCTACGGCCATTCCCGCACCACCTGTGGACGCGAGCGTCGGGCTGTCTTCAGCGATACACGCGAGACGCGAGTGCAGATGGCGGTGTTTTCTGAGAATTCGGAATCAGGAATGCTACAGCCCACATCTGATCCACACCAATCAGGAAGCGCGGGGCGCTTGGCCCCCTTCCAGACGCGCTGACGAAATCGGCATAGCAAAATTTGAGAATCAGGGAATGCTACACGCCCCCTTTTTCTCCGTCCAATCGCGATCGTGCTCCGCCCCTGAGGTGTTTGGATCCAGAATTTGCATAGGTGGTTTCTGAAGCCGATGAAAAAGGCGACGCGCAGTGAGTCGATCGAGGAGATCGGTGGGGCAGAGTCGGAAGACGGAGCTCGGAGCAGTATCGGTGGGGCAGAGTCGGGAGACGGAGCTCGGAGCAGTGTAAGGTGGGGGAGTCGGGAAGACGGAGCTCAAGCAGAGGTGGGCAGACGGCTGCTGAGCGCGAACGCTGCGGAGGGCGATCGCTGGGAGGACTGGAGGCTGGTCCGGGACGACGAGTCGCGTTGAGTCGCGCTCGCGGGACTCGACGAGCAGCCATAACTCCCTCTCAGACATCAACATTCCCCCTTTCCCCGCGCTGAGGA
>CM068960.1:27115061-27125356 GCA_035128595.1 Eptatretus atami
CTACTCCAAGTTCGGGTGCAGCCGAGCGAAACTGCAAAGCCGTGCCGGCTGGAATGAACCGATTATAAGTCGGGGATAAAACCCCCGTTAAACTCAGATCCGAACCATGTTGGACCAATTAAGAAGGGACAGAAATGGACTGGGAATATTTCTACAAATGTTTATTTACAATAAAAAGACAAAGGCAAGACTTAACGCGCGAATAGTGCAGAAGGAATATTTACAATGAGCTAAAACACTTATTCAGATTCTAACTTTCAAGACGGGCCCACCAGACACACAACCAATGAAAGAAACCCAGAGTCTTTATGGACCCTCGGCGTGGAGAGAGACAAGCTGGGGGTCAGAGTTCGGTGGTGGTAACCTGACCGTCGGAGGAAGGGCGTGCTCCGCGATACGGCACCTGACAAGGTCGTTGGTCCGGTCCCCAATCGCACGTAGGGATCGTGGTTCGTGGCGGAGCTCGGGTGGTGAACAATCGGGGTCCATGGAGGGAGGTCAGGGTCCTCTGTCTTCCCTTAAAACTCCTCGTAGCAGCCACCGTGAAACCCAGAACCCC
Source organism: Eptatretus atami (assembly GCA_035128595.1). NCBI lineage: Eukaryota > Metazoa > Chordata > Myxini > Myxiniformes > Myxinidae > Eptatretus > Eptatretus atami. The sequence goes on from CM068960.1 coordinate 27,115,621, forward strand.
GTACAGCCACCATGAACAAAACTGACTGCTTACAGCCACCGTGAAAGCAAACTCGACCGTTACAGCCACCGTGAAAGCAAACTCGACCGGACCTTCTTTACAGAGAGTCTCGGAGATTATGGCCTCCTCCATGGGGAGGGCCCTTGGCGAAAACGCACCTCGCTGTCCGCCTCTGATTGGACAGAGTCCTCCGGCCCACCTTCCGGGGCGGGGCTCGGTCCCTGCCAAGAGACCCAGTTACTCCTCCACATGGCTCGCTCTACGACGAGTAACATGTCAGCATCGCAAAGGTCATCGTACAAGAGTTACGACGTTCGTGGGAGCCCGAGAATGGAACCGCGAGACCCCTCTTGGCAAGTCAAGGTACGAGCAGCCACGGGTGGTGATGGAGCGTGATGGGCCGAAGGGTCATGCAGATGGGATGGTTTATTAGATGTAATAACCTAACTAAAATAAATCGCAACGCACGCCTTTGATTCTCCACTAGACAAAAGGAAGGGATTCTGACTACACACTATACTAACGACATAACTGACTTTTGGGACATCTGTATGTTGATGCAAATGGTTTCCAGATCCGTAACAATATTAAAATATTTTTTGTCTTGCTCAATGAAGCTATGATTGCCTCTGAGCTATCTATCCTGGGTTTGAATCTGCCAGCTACAACTGCCATCCTGGTGTTCGCAAGTCAGGGCGAGGTTTAATGTGTGTTGCCGTCTCTCGATCGGATTTACATTAAACTTTTAATTGATCTAAAATATCATCCACGTCAGTTCAACTTTAATAAATAAAGCATTGATGATAGTCCTGCTATCCAAGCTTTCACATGGGACATTTGTTTTCTCTCTTTTTTCTGTATTTGCAGGTTTTCCTTTTTCTTGGCAACTTTTCCTCATGTTTTTAAACCATTTTTTTTCTCTCCCTGTTTGGCTTCTCTCCTACTATTGTAAATTTGTGCAGCTCTCATACAACGTTCACTTTCTCCTTAAAGTGGATGGGTTAGTCGACTATAATTTGTGCGTACGTACGGCAGGTGGACACACCTCGGGCTGTCCGAGCTGGTTGCGGAGCATCTGCACCATGAGCGGATAAACGAGGCCTTGAAGTTGGTATCTGCTCTGGGTTTGGGATGCCCGTGCACATGAAGTTAGCTGGCATGTTAACGATTGCTGAGCATCTGCTACGTCAACACCTCACACCGGAGACTGAAGGTATGCTGGAATCTTCTTTTCTTAAAGGTAAAATGGAGAAGGTAATTCTTTGTTGAAAGTGATTTTTTGGGGGTCAGGACCTCAACATCCTCACCACAACAGGCACAGACAGGACAGCGGCATCCAAGATGTCACAAAGCTGGATCTTAGTTTTAACCCAGGAAACCCATAATCCAGCGGGTCCGACTCCTTCATTCAGCACCTCGAGGGCCCCAAAAGGATATCTAGAGTCTCGCAAGATGATTGCATCATCTGCAAAATCAAGTCAGAGATCTTGACATTCAAACGTGCACGCAGTTTGATCTCTCCGACATCCTCTCTAGAATCCAGTCCATACAAAGTGCTGAAAAGTGTGGGGCCAGTAACACCCTGATGAACTCCAGTAACAACTGGAAATAAGTCAGAGATGTACCACCACATCTCAAGCACTCTCAGTACCAGAGTAGAGTTCAGACATCAGATCGATCAGTTTTGGTGGCACCCCACGAAGACCAAGATCCTCCAGATGGCATCCCGATTCACTGAATCGAACGCTTTACAGAGATCAACATAGGCTGCAAGCAGCCCTGCGAACTCTCGTCTGCGTTCGGTGAGGACCCCGAAGAGCAAGGATACGGTCAATCGTTGACTCTTTGGTGTAAAGCCTGACTGCTCTGGACGCTGGTGCTCAAGCGATGGTGGGCGAACCCTATCAAGAATTATCCGAGCAAAGACCTTGCCCGCATTGAGAGCAGCGTCACCCCTCGGTAGTTGTTGCAGTCTTGGCGTCACCCTTCCTTTTCCAGAGAGGGACAACAAGGCCCCTCTTCCAGTCAGTTGGGATGATGCCTGCGTTCCAGCAGAGCACAGAACTGCATGCAATGACATGAGTGCAGCACTTCCACAGCCTTGAGAAGTTCAGCATGGATGCGCCACAGATCCCTGGAGCTTTACCCTTTCAACCAGTTCACCCAGCCTGTGTTTCCACAAGCGAAGGTGGACAACAGTTGATTGGAGGTCAGCAACAGGGATTGTAACACCTGATGTCCAACTCTACAGCTGGTGGATCAGCCTGGTACAAACCACTCAAAGTAACCGCCCAGCGGGCCTTCACTTCGACTCCTCTGTCAAGAGCCTACCACTCTGCTCCAACTGCAGTAACACGAGGGATGGGCTTGGATGAACGCAATGCGTGAATTCCCCTGTAAGCAGGATGAGAATCCTTGACCCACAGGTGATGCTCTACCCTCACAGATTCTCGCACATAGGCCCTCTTGTCACCCTTAGCGCACGTACAGTTTTACGCCTCAGCTCCCTGAACAGCTCACTCTGCCATTTCAGCTGGCCCTGTGACTCTGGTCAATGGTATCCAGTGTCCATTGAGAGACAAAATTCTTCTTTGCCTATGGTGAGTTCCAAGACATCCACCGGCACATAACAAGGACGGTGGTTCTTAAAAGGCACTCCACAACTCTTCAGGACCTTCCAAAGCACCCAGACTCCTCAATCTCCACTCAGCCTGTTCGCAAACTCCTCAGTACCCTCTCATCCTCGAGCTGCAAATCCAGCTAGGCTGGGATGGGTACCACCTTCTTCTGAGTTTAAAGGTGCCAGTTGGAACTCTACCGCAGTCGGTAGAGTGACCTGGTTCGAGCAAGACGTGCCGAGGGCGTGGTTTCCCCAGTAGTCGAAATCACGTAGTTAATTTGCCATTAATTTGCACCAACATAGAGTAAGGCTCCCCAAGGTAGGCTGGTGATACCACTGGAAGCAGTTGGATCAAACACCCTGAGAGTAATTGGTATCTGTCTGCAGGAAGCCTGAGCAACATTCCAGGTGACAGCGACATTCCAGAAGACCTGAGTTCGGCACGTTCGGACAATTGTGCACAAGTCCATTAATCAGACTCTCAGATGGACAGTGACTTGGATATTAGGATATGATACACTACCTGCAAGTATCAATGCTGTCACAAAAAATGTTGATGACTCTCTTGGAAAAAAAAACAAAAAAACACAAAACTAAACAAACAAGCCAATTTGGCCAAATTTTGCTTCCTGGACCATTGTTTTCTGCATTCCAATAAATCTCGGATGAGATTCTCGTGTAGATTCGTACCTCTGAGGTTTTCTCGCTCCACATTAGATAATTAATATTCTGAAGGAATAGAAAGAAGCCAAGCAATGAACTGACAACAGAGCTGGTCGAAGGCCCAGGTGTTGTTGTCCATCGATCAATAGTACGAAGGTCACTTTTGAAATCGAGACTTAAAGGATGTGCTGCAGCAAGAAAACCTTTGTTAAGAAAGGGGAACAAAGCTAAAATGCTAAAGTATACACAAGAACACAGAAATGGGATGATGGAACACAATGGTCAAAGGTGCTTTGGATGGACGAGTCCAAGTTTGTTATTTGGATCTAATCAAATGAAGTATGCGAGACGCCAAAATCCTGAAACGTGTAAAGAACCTTGCTTGAAGCCACCAATTAAGCACGGAACATTAAGCCTCACATTGTAATGTGGAAATTACATCAAACGTGATGGATTGCATTTTTATTAATTTAATATAACAAGTTATTTTTAAAAAAAACGCTAAATTTAACTGAAAATATGATAGATTTGTAAAGTCGAGGTAATTAGACTGTTGTATTTAAATAATACGCATTCATGTTTTACATTAGATTTCTAAATATGGAGCATGTCAGCATTGAATCCATTTTGTTTGAGCTGTGAAAGATCAGTAAAGATGAACACTTATCTCAGCTCTCTATTTTATCATTAAATTAATTGAATGGCAACACACCAGCATCTAGAAGATGAGGTCATAAATGAGCAATAATAATCAATACAGAAATTTTATGTGTGCACACATTGACGGACATCCGGCTAATCTGCCAAATTACTCGTTGTGAACAACCCCTGGCTGAGTTGGAGTACCTGGAACTCCTTGGCCTCACAATATGCCACAACATGCCTTCGGCCAACTATACCTCCACAACTAAGTACGCCTGGGAATACATCACAAAATGAGGGCCTTTTTCTGTTTTCAACTCCCAATAGTATACAAGCATTAATTTGCACCAACATAGAGTAAGGCTCCCCAAGGTAGGCTGGTGTTACCACTGGAAGCAGTTGGATCCAACACCCTGAGAGTAATTGGTATCTGTCTGCAGGAAGCCTGAGCAATTGGTCTGATCCTGTATTGTTGCAGACAGGTTTGTCATCTTACATTACCCTACCGGCTCATATCTGGTATTGCCGCACCTGGCCCTTCAAAAGTCCTTTGCCCCTCCACAGCACAAAATGGTTGCAATGTGTTCTTCCAGTTACCCACTCTTCGTCTCCTTTCCCCCTTTCCTCAAGTCCAAGCTAATTCTGCTCACCTTTATTACTTTGTCTCTTTTTTTTCCATGTTGAACCAGCTCTGTCGGTGGTCTCATTCTCTTCCTTCAATGTGGCAGCTCAATCGCCATTTCAGGTCTCCTGGGCCCACAGGCAATTTTTACTCTTGCTAACCATGCCCCCACAATCTTCCTCTTTCGATGATTTGTGACATTTTGCCTTCCTGTTCACCTCTACATTGCAGTGGATGATTTGTTGCCTATTCTTTCTTGTCCAACTCTTCCAGAAACCTCGACGTCTGGAAAAAGAAGAAAAAAGTAAAATAAAATACAAAACGGTTTTCTGATTAATTTCATACTGTTATGGGCGGTGGGGTCAGTGACCCGAGGTTCGATTGAGTCCCAGCCCGCTGGGCTGAAGCCCGCAAGCTAGCCGAACAGCTTTGGAAGCTTGCACAATTTTGCGGGGGAAGAGGGGGCAAAGACACCCATTGGTAGCTGGCAAAGTGCTACTTTTATTCTACCGGGCCAGTTTCCTACGTGCAGGAGGTCTGTTCCGTGGTACGATTTCAGTGGCAACAATGGCTTCCTTATACAAGCAACATGGAGAAAATAAACAAACATAACACTTTGCTGAAATGACCTATCCCCTAAAACACATACAAAGAGACCACTTAACTATCCGAGAAAGGCCTACACATTGACACATTTAGACATCTAACTCAGGGATGGGAGGGAGGCATTTAAAATAACAAATGAACAGGTGGCAAAATAAGGTAAATGAAAAAGAGAAATAAAGGATTCTGATTCAGGCCTGGTTGGCTTGCAGTTTCATGGTCTCCTCTTGACTGTAAGGTCGGCGATTCCATCTATCAGTCCTAGGCAAGTCTAGAAGCATCACCAACACCTGTCCGATCTCTCAGTTGCAAGGATGCTTCAGAGGAGAGAGAGAGATCGAGGGAAAGAAAGAGAGAGAGAGAGAGAGGGGGGGAATGGTGGCACGCTCGTCTTCGAGCCAAAACGTGTCTAAACTCCTTCCCCGTTTGTCACTTCCCTTTCAGCCAGCAAGAAAGGCAGGACACTCGATGTAGTATAATAACAATGTACTGTTACATGTTAGTGTGGGGGAGTCCATAGGATAGACGTGATAAGTGTAATATGGTCTGTGTGATCCGAGTAGATTATATTGCCATGTATCACAGACCTGTCAGAGTAAGTAGTCTTGCAAAATGTGAAGCTGAGACGGTAGCATATGTAATTTATAGACAGGATAATCAGGGCAATATTGCATGAATAAAACCTCTTGTTTGTAGGAGGGATCAGGTGAGGACTTCCCATCACAAAAAAGGCACACGTGTCCGGTCAGGTCAGGTATGGAAGCATGCGCCAGAGCAGCACGTCACTGCGTCCACTTTCCGCCAGTACTCCAGGGGCCTCCGTCTGGCCATCCCCCAGGCAGGTGCCTGGCCCATCCCCATCTCCTTGAGATGCCGATCTCCTTGACACGTGTTACACACTCCGATAAGGCCGATCACGATCTCTCTGACTGGTGTGTGGAAGTCATGGTGGAGTAGTGTGCTCTGGGGCCAAGAAGAGGCAAAAGACATATTTTTGACGATGGGACGTCTCAGAGGAGGACTCCTCCCAGAAGGACGAACAGGGGCAGAGAGGAAGGGCAAACAAGAGCTCTCGGCATTCAGGAGGGTGAAGAAGAAGTGCCTAGAGAAAGGACGGAGGGCAGACCAGGAGGACAAGTGTGAAGAAGAAGCAGCCATAGAGAGGAAGGAGGGCAGACCAGGTGAAGCTCGTAAAAAGGGCATTTGATTGTGGACAAAGGAAGAGGCTCCACAAGGGCTGAGTCGAGACAGACAGACACGTACAGAGTGGAACTTTTAGGAGAAGTTCACTCCTAAGTTGTGTTTTTGTCCTCGTCTCAGCTCACTTCATCACTGCTCTGTTTTGCCAATGCTCAGGGAGAATGGCTCTCAGAAACGGGGACACTGTTCCCAAAGTACGCCATTGCCCTGCACTCCGCGTATCGCCAAAGGAAAGTCCTCGGCTGCAATTTTAATGTTTGTACAAGTGCGAGCTGTGGCGCGGAGTACGTGTTAGGATTTGTTCTTTATTTATTTCCTTGTATGCAAGTTTGCATATTCCTTTCTCCCTCTTTGTGTCTTCATTTGCATGGTTTGTTCCATCCACTTCCCCCCCCCCATGTTCATTACAAATAAACCTTCAAAAAGGTAACAAACATGATAAATCTATCTGCTTCCCTTGTGTGCCCCCCCCCCCAACAAAAAACTTTGGTTCATTTGGGTGACCTTGGGGGAACAGTAAAGTTGTACAATAACTGAACGCAGTGCAGGGCCATTTCGGAAATCCACTTTGGCATACATAAGACCTTTGACGCTGAGGCATAACACGTTCGTGAGCCTCAGACATGATAGTACTGTTACGGCATCAGCACACGCACCGGGCTCACGAGGTGCGTACTCTGACCCGCCGCCACAACCAACCCTAAGGCCGCCAGCCACGGATAACTCCATGGCCTGATGGGTTGTTTAGCAACTGCAGACGCTGGCAAAACAATTGCACTGAGAAGAGTCCTCGCGTTCACACCCAAGTTACCTACTCCTTGGTACCACTAGCTGAGCTACGGTCCACGCCATCAGCGTGCACCCAAGTACTCATTACGGCCGAGCAGGACACGGTGCAACATTGGCTAACCTATGAAGCCAATTAGAGGGGAGGGTGGGGGGAAACCTCCTGTCTCTCTATTATGTACATGCTTTGTTGAATCAATGAAATAAAGGACAACGAGCAGATTAGAAAATATAACAACTCTTTATTTACACACACACAAGCATGCGATCATGTATTTACAAGCAAGCAAAAGGCACAGAAGAGCAGACTTACCCCTGACACACATTTCCCCTTATACAGACTTACTCAGATTAAAAAAAAAAACTATCATCCAATCAGGGAAGAAAGAGAAGAATAATTGAGGAAAGAAGCAGAATAGCATGTGGGGATGACTCTCTCTCTTCTCATGCAACCATGCGGTTACGTTGTGCCAGATATTGTGGAGGGTGGGGGGGAGCAGTAGGATTAGCAGTGGAATGTTGGAAGCATGTCGGAAGCATGCTGGAAGCATGTGGTGAGAGCGTGTATGGAGCTGTATGACACCCCGGAGACTGCACCACGCTTCTAGGTCATGGGCCGCTTACCTCCGTCCCTCGCACGACTCATTCCTGCACCTCGTGTCCCAGCGCAGATGGTCTGGTACGTGACCCGCACTCTGGTAGACATTCTCGAACAGGCAGTCTGAGACATACTCGTGGTGCCCGACATGAAGCAGCCCCCAGGGTGGCAACAAACAGTTGCAAACACTCCTCACCTTCCGTCTCTGGAGTATCAATAAACAGCAGTCCCTAGTGCCTCGACAACAGCTCCTGGGGCGTCAACAACAGCTGCTTACACTTTTCCGTTTTGTTTCGTAAAGCAGCTTCAGCTGGGCATGGTTTTGATGAAGTAAACATCATGCGATCATCTTCCTCATTGGTGCATGTCCCACGGGGGCAGGATGGAGCGCCAGCAGTGGGGCCGAGCAGCAAGGGAGCGCCCCCACTCCCTCCTTCGTGTGCAAATGTCCCATTGTACAGTGCGTATTGAACTGTGTTCAATGCAAGATGCGTTGTACTTTACTGAGTATGGGAAAAGCATTGTGATTTATTTAGCATTTGATAAGCGTTGTCCCGCTTGACGAATGTAGGAGTCCAGGAAAGGAAGAATGTGGGAAAGTAATTGGGTACTGGTCCGGAGGATTCATTGTTAACGTGAGCGACGGATGGTTGGTGGTGAATAATAAGAGCCAGTGTTGGATGAACGGATGGTTAATTGTGAATAATAAAATAAGAATGAGTGGACCGAGTGGTGAGAAAGACGTACACACCGAAGTTTGAGAATAAACTCACTGTGGGGTTGAAATAAAGACTGACGGGATGAAGGAGGGGTTATTGAATTGTTGTTTGGTGAAGCGGATTATTGGTATATTGAGAAAGGCAGAGGGGGGATTGTTGGAACAAAACAATGGAAGACATCACACCGGGGATACACAAACTAACAAAGCATTTTTCCCCCCAGACCTTAGACAAGGGACAAGGGTCTACCTCCCACATAAACTAATTAAATAACCCATTCTCGGGCATCCTACGTGTACATGTATGCTCCACTCTCGTCCGGCGTACATTTCCAGAACCATCACGGTACTTTCTATCGGTAGTTCATGAAAATAACCATTTACATTGCAAAATAGTTAATGTATTCCCTCTTTCTTAAAAGAAAGGGACATTGCCTTCCTTTCTTAGCCATGATGGCGGAGCCTCCAATATCGGGAACATCCGGCCCGTCTGAACATGACTCCATGCAGCTTTAGGGAATGGTGTGTAAAAAATGGTGGTGCACCACAAAGGTAAAAGAAAACGCAATAAAGGTGCTAGTCTTTCCCACAACTGAACCGGCATTTAATACGTGGGACACTAAAATAGTACTTGTCACCATTATACACCTCCGAAGCTATCGATATATCTCTCTTCTTTCCACAACCATAATAATACTATCTTTAACTAAATTGAATGATACCCATTGGTAGCAAGACCAATGGGCATCCTTTTGCTTTTTAATCCCCATTGTACTTAGTGGTGGCCGACGTGACAAACGGGGGGCTTATGGATTTGGTCTCGATTTTCGTGTCCATGCGTGCATGCGTATGTGCGTGCGTGCGTCCGCAACCATATCTCGGATATGTATGGACAGATTTTATTCATACTTGGCAAAAGGACAACACATGACGGTATGCATAGGCACATCATTTTGTTTCGTGATGCGATCAAAGATGGCTCAATGGCGGCCATTTTAGTTGTAAAACAAAACAAAACACGGTATCGAACACGTCCTCAATGATTTCTCGGACATGCATTTACCAATCTTGTTCAAACTTAGCATACAGATGATGAATGATGGATTACATAAGCTAGTCATTTTATTTCGAGATCAGATCCAAGATGGCCGACTGGCAGCCATTTTGTAACTTAAATGTGTCCTCAACCATTTCTCAGATGTGCATGGTCCGATTTTGTTCAAACTCGGTACAAGCCCAGTACATGATGGCGTACACGTGCCCCTCACTTTATTTTGCGATCTG
>CM068960.1:27133210-27154344 GCA_035128595.1 Eptatretus atami
GAGAGAGAGAGAGAGAGGGGGGGGGGAATGGTGGCACGCCGTCTTCGAGCCAAAACGTGTCTAAACTCCTTCCCCGTTTGTCACTTCCCTTTCAGCCAGCAAGAAAGGCAGGACACTCGATGTAGTTCATAATAACAATGTACTGTTACAGTTATGTGTGGGGGGGGGGGTCCATAGGTAGACAGTGATAAGTGTAATATGGTCTGTGTGATCCGAGTAGATTATATTGCCATGTATCACAGACCTGTCAGAGTAAGTAGTCTTGCAAAATGTGAAGCTGAGACGGTAGCATATGTAATTTATAGACAGGATAATCAGGGCAATATTGCATGAATAAACCTCTTGTTTGTAGAGGGGATCAGGTTGAGGACTTCCATCACAAAAAGCACACGTGTCCGGTCAGGTCAGGTATGGAAGCATGCGCCAGAGCAGCACGTCACTGCGTCCACTTTCCGCCAGTACTCCAGGGGCCTCCGTCTGGCCATCCCCAGGCAGGTGCCTGCCCATCCCATCTCCTTGAGATGCCGATCTCCTTGACACGTGTTACACACTCCGATAAGGCCGATCACGATCTCTCTGACTGTGTGTGGAAGTCATGGTGGAGTAGTGTGCTCTGGGCCAAGAAGAGGCAAAAGACATATTTTTGACGATGGGACGGCTCAGAGGAGGACTCCTCCCAGAAGGACGAACAGGGGCAGAGAGGAAGGGCAAACAAGAGCTCTCGGCATCAGGAGGGTGAAGAAGAAGTGCCTAGAGAAAGGACGGAGGGCAGACCAGGAGGACAAGTGTGAAGAAAAAGCAGCCATAGAGAGGAAGGAGGGCAGACCAGGTGAACGCTCGTAAAAAGGGCATTTGATTGTGGACAAAGGAAGAGGCTCCACAAGGGCTGAGTCGAGACAGACAGACACGTACAGAGTGGAACTTTTAGGAGAAGTTCACTCCTAAGTTGTGTTTTTGTCCTCGTCTCAGCTCACTTCATCACTGCTCTGTTTTGCCAATGCTCAGGAGAATGGCTCTCAAAACGGGGACACTGTTCCAAAAGTACGCCATTGCCCTGCACTCCGCGTATCGCCAAAGGAAAGTCCTCGGCTGCAATTTTAATGTTTGTACAAGTGCGAGCTGTGGCGCGGAGTACGTGTTAGGATTTGTTCTTTATTTATTTCCTTGTATGCAGTTTGCATATTCCTTTTCTCCTCTTTGTGTCTTCATTTGCATGGTTTGTTTCCATCCACCTTCCCCCCCCCATGTTCATTACAAATAAACCTTCAAAAAGTAACAAACATGATAAATCTATCTGCTTCCCTTGTGTGCCCCCCCCCCCAAAAAACTTTGGTTCATTTGGGTGACTTGGGGGAACAGTAAAGTTGTACAATAACTGAACGCAGTGCAGGGCCATTTCGGAAATCCACTTTGGCATACATAAGACCTTTGACGCTGAGGCATAACACGTTCGTGAGCCTCAGACATGATAGTACTGTTACGGCATCAGCACACGCACCGGGCTCACGAGGTGCGTACTCTGACCCGCGCCACAACCAACCCTAAGGCGCCAGCCATGGATAACTCCATGGCCTGATGGGTTGTTTAGCAACTGCAGACGCGGCAAACAATTGCGCCGAGCAGAGTCCTCGCGTTCACACCCAAGTTACCTACTCCTTGGTACACTACTGAGCTACGGTCCACGCCATCAGCGTGCACCCAAGTACTCATTACGGCCGAGCAGGAAGCGGTGCAACATTGGCTAACCTATGAAGCCATTAGAGGGGAGGGGTGGGGGGAACCTCCTGTCTCTCTATTATGTACATGCTTTTTTGAATCAATGAAATAAAGGACAACCAGCAGATTAGAAAATATAACAACTCTTTATTTAACACACACAAAGCATGCGATCATGTATTTACAAGCAAGCAAAGGCACAGAAGAGCAGATTACCCCTGACACACAATTTCCCCTTATACAGACTTACTCAGATTAAAAAAAAACTATCATCCAATCAGGAAGAAAGAGAAGAATAATTGAGGAGAAAGAAGCAGAATAGCATGTGGGATGACTCCTCTCTTATTCATGCAACCATGCGGGGTTACGTTGTGCCAGATATTGTGAGGTGGGGGGAGCAGTAGGATTAGCAGTGGAATGTTGGAAGCATGTCGGAAGCATGCTGGAAGCATGTGGTGAGAGCGTGTATGGAGCTGTATGACACCCGGAGACTGCACCACGCTTCTAGGTCATGGGCCGCTTACCTCCGTCCCTCGCACGACTCATTCCTGCACCTCGTGTCCCAGCGCAGATGGGTCTGGTACGTGACCCGCACTCTGGTAGACATTCTCGAACAGGCAGTCTGAGACATATCGTGGTGCCGACATGAAGCAGCCCCCAGGGTGTCAACAACAGTTGCAAACACTCCTCACCTTCCGTCTCTGGAGTATCAATAAACAGCAGTCCCTAGTGCCTCGAACAACATCCTGGGGCGTCAACAACAGCTGCTTACACTTTCCGTTTTGTTTCGTAAAGCAGCTTCAGCTGGGCATGGTTTTGATGAAGTAAACATCATGCGATCATCTTCCTCATTGGTGCATGTCCCACGGGGCAGGATGGAGCGCCAGCAGTGGGCCGAGCAGCAAGGGAGCGCCCCACTCCCTCTTCGTGTGCAAATGTCCCATTGTACAGTGCGTATTGAACTGTGTTCAATGCAAGATGCGTTGTACTTTACTGAGTATGGGAAAAGCATTGTGATTTATTTAGCATTTGATAAGCGTTGTCCGCTTGACGAATGTAGGAGTCCAGGAAAGGAAGAATGTGGGAAAGTATTGGGTACTGGTCCGGAGGATTCATTGTTAACGTGAGCGACGGATGGTTGGTGGTGAATAATAAGACCAGTGTTGGATGAACGGATGGTTAATTGTGAATAATAAAATAAGAATGAGTGGACCGAGTGGTGAGAAAGACGTCACACAACGAAGTTTGAGAATAAACTCACTGTGGGGTTGAAATAAGACTGACGGGATGAAGGAGGGGTTATTGAATTGTTGTTTGGTGAAGCGGATTATTGGTATATTGAGAAAGGCGAGGGGGGATTGTTGGAACAAAACAATGGAAGACATCACACCGGGGATACACAAACTAACAAAGCATTTTTCCCCCAGACCTTAGACAAGGGACAAGGGTCTACCTCCCACATAAACTAATTAAATAACCCATTCTCGGGCATCCTACGTGTACATGTATGCTCCACTCTCGTCCGGCGTACATTTCCAGAACCATCACGGTACTTTCTATGGTAGTTCATGAAATAACCATTTACATTGCAAAATAGTTAATGTATTCCTCTTCTTAAAAAGAGGACATTGCCTTCCTTTCTTAGCCATGATGGCGGAGCCTCCAATATCGGGAACATCCGGCCCGTCTGAACATGACTCCATGCAGCTTTAGGGAATGGTGTGTAAAAAATGGTGGTGCACCACAAAGGTAAAAGAAAACGCAATAGGTGCTAGTCTTCCCACAACTGAACCGGCATTTAATACGTGGGACACTAAAATGTACTTGTCACCAATTATACACCTCCGAAGCTATCGATATATCTCTTTCTTTCCACACCATAATAATACTATCTTTAACTAAATTGAATGATACCCATTGGTAGCAAGACCAATGGCATCCTTTGCTTTTTAATCCCCATTGTAACTAGTGGTGGCCGACGTGACAAACGGGGGGCTTATGGATTTGGTCTCGATTTTCGTGTCCATGCGTGCATGCGTATGTGCGTGCGTGCGTCCGCAACCATATCCGATATGTATGGACAGATTTTATTCATACTTGCAAAAGGACAACACATGACGGTATGCATAGGCAAATCATTTTGTTTCGTGATGCGATCAAAGATGGCTCAATGGCGGCCATTTTAGTTGTAAAACAAAACAAAACACGGTATCGAACACGTCCTCATGATTTCTCGGACATGCATTTAACCATCTTGTTCAAAACTTAGCATACAGATGATGAATGATGGATTACATAAGCTAGTCATTTTATTTCGAGATCAGATCCAAGATGGCCGACTGGCAGCCATTTTGTAACTTAAATGTGTCCTCACCATTTCTCAGATTGTGCATGGTCCGATTTTGTTCAAACTCGGTACAAGCCCAGTACATGATGGCGTACACGTGCCCCTCACTTTATTTGCGATCTGATCAAAGATAGCGACTGGTAGACTGGCAGCCATTTTAGTTGAACATAAATATTGGCTAGTCCTTTAACTCCGCACAGCAAAATTATTAAAACAACAGGGGCGATGACATTTTATGTCTTTTTTTACTTGTTTATCAAGGACCTGCGTCCACAAAATCTCTCCAATCCCCCACCCCTCTCCCTTTCCTCTAATGGCAATATTCTACCCCCATTCAACCCCCTCATGTTGCTCACTCACAAGACTGGATTAACATAGGGAACATGGGCATGAGCCCACGGACCCCCCTCACTTTGAGAGAGAAAAAAAGGCCGAAAAAGCATTTTATTTCGTGTTTTCATACACACACGACTTACACGTATTCAGACTGATGCAATAACTAGCAGGCAACTGAAGGAAAACTTGTCCACACAAATTTACACATTCAAGGATTTTTCAACTTTCTGGTTTGGCCGGAACAGGTAGACCCCTGCATTTCCAACAGGGAAGCACATACTTGTTATCTTCACCGGAGGAGAGGGTATTGCATTTGGGTCCATTTGTTTGATTATTTATCTGTCTGTCTGTCTGTCTGTCTGTCTGTCTGTTTGTCCACACAGAACTTCAGTGTTTTTCCACAACTGCTTGTCAGGTTGGACAAAATTTTCACCAAAGGAGCGACTACTCATGTAGAGTGTTCAATTGATAATTATAACGTCATAGGTCACATGGTGTGGCAGCCATGTTGGATAAATGGAAAAATTTGGACCTCTGTATCTCTGAAACCACACCAAGGAAAAAATTGAAACTTGGCACATGGCACGTATTCCTCATGTGAAATGTGATTTTTTTTATGACGTCATAGGTGCCTTCGTTATGATGTCATAATTGCATATGTAGAATGCTACATCTAATCAGTATGACCATTTTTGAGGTCATCTTGGGATAAATGGTCCACAGAAAAAAATTGATGACATCATCTGTCACGTGATTCAGCAGCCATATTGTTAAAAAATAATAATAATTAAAATTAAAAAAACTTCAAAAATCTTCCTCTTTGAAGTGGCTCAACAGATCGAGGTGAAACTTTACACGTATGACCGCCGATCTATGAGGAACAAAAGGTTCACAAATATGACATCATAAGTTACATGTTTTGGCAGCAATCTTGGATTTACCATAAAACCTATAAAAATCTTCTTCTCCAGAATGGCTAGACAGATTGAGGGGAAACTTCACACAAATGTTCCCCAAGTATTGGTGCCACAAGGGTATTCACAAAATAATTGACGTCACGTGGTCTGACAGCCACATTGGATTGAGCAAAAAAAAAATTAAAAATAATTATTTCTCTTGAACCACTTAATCAATCAATGTGAAACTTCAAATTATGATCTAGTAGTGATGGGGAATATATATATATTATATATATATATATATATATAATTTCAACCTGATTGGACACATGGTCTGGCAGGCAGAATTATTTAAATTTTTTTGATCTGGGTGCTTTTTGATTTTTTTTGTTAATGAGGCTCACTTGGCTGTGCCCGATGGATTTGAGGTAGAGGAGTAGCAGCTGCAACCCAAATCCTATCTAGGTTCATCCTGATGACTTCATTTTGCTTTTTGCTTGTTTGGGTTCCTTCTGATTACTCCAATGCAGGACTGTCTGTACCTTCTGATTACTCCAATGCAGGATTTGGTCTTCCATTAGATTTGAATTAAATACATTTTCTTCCCATTCTGAATTCAATTGAATAATAATAAACGTCATGGTCAGGGTCAGGTGTCAAATCAAAGAGGAATTGCATCAAAGCAGGACGTCTTGGTACCCGGTCATCATTGCCAGCAGTTATAAAGTGGTAGTTCCAGTTATGTTTATTAATTAATGACAAACACACCAGTACGCAAACACCACACAAAATACACCACACAAAACAAGTCCTGGCGAGGGTCTGCCATATCTGCTCTTTTCTTCTTTTTATTATTGTTTTTGTTCATGACCATAAAACATAAATTTTACTTCTAGTGTTAAGGTCAATTAGCGTTGCTGCTGAAATTTGTTTTGCTTTTTTTTTTTTTAGGTCTGTTTGATTGACAGATTCAGTGGAATGGTTTCCCATGGAGAAATCTTGTCTTGACCATTGGTCAAATTTGGCCCTGGGATGTGCCAGAATAAAATAGAACTGGGAGGTTCGCTGTATCAAGACAATTTCCTCACTGGCCCAAGATAATGATTGGATAAAAGCCACTTATGACATCATAAGTGAGCCACTTATGACATCATTAAAAAAAATCACACATTTCCATGGGGAGTACTTGACATGTGCCAAGTTTAATTTCTTCCATAGAGCAGTTTCGGAGATACAGAGGTCCAAAGTTAACATCATGGAAAGAACCCTACTTCACAAAATTATTTGGTCGAACAGCCTATGTACTCCAATCAACCACTGGGATTTCAGGCCAATGTGGTTCCACGATTTGGGCTGTGGTTGCCCCTTCTTGGTCAGGTCAGGTCAGGTATGGGAGCATGCGCCGGAGCAGCGCATCGCTGCGTCCACTTTCCACAGGCACTCCAGAGGCCTCAGTCTGGCCATCCCCCAGGCAGATGCCTGGCCCATCCCATCTCCTTGAGATGCCAAGCTAACAGCTCGGTTTCTTGTGGTGGCAACCTTATTGCACCCTGTGAGTGATCATGAACCATGATAATTATTTATTCCACTAATTAAAACTTATTCCATTTTTGTCTGCCTACCTTAAATCACAATACCTGAATCTTGCGCTATATTTTATGAATCAAGCAATGTTAATGCTGCAGAAAGTAAAACAAAGTGTACTTCCGAGTGAATTCGTTCAGACTTCAAAGAGCTCTGCCATGCCAACAATGTCTTCTTCAGCACAACTCTTAGCAGTCTGTGTGACTCACAGCTGAGGCAAAAGGTCAGAATCAACACGACTCTTTCATTATCCTTTTTGTTTGTGCTACATGGCCAGCACAGTTAGACCCACTGCCACAGAATCCCATCAAAGGAGGTCATGGCACAAGATCAGCAAAAGCCCACCCAATTAAGATTCCACCTTTTCATTTCTGATTTCATGGACGGCCTGGTATGAATGGCCAGCTTGACAAAGGTATGACACCAAACCCAATTAAGGATCTTGACCGATTCAAGTCTTCGTGTTCGGTTGGCACCACATCATCCCAATTAGTGGGCACTGGTGGAAAAAAATAAGCGTGGCTTCACTAACCGCACCCTTGTCTCCTCAAAAACGTGTTACACACTTTCGATTTCCCCTTCTTTCTACGAGAAATGCAATTGCAAATGGATGTGCCATAGAAAAAGCCTTTACAGAATACATTTCATTGTGTTTCGGCCACAGTATAACCTTATGGCACTGGATGGTCAGAGGTTGTTATTTATTATCATGCATTATTGATGCAGTCATCTTTAGAAGTGACATATCAGTGAGCAGTTTAAAAACTGTATAGGCCACAAAACAAAACTTTGAGGGTAAAGGGATTAATCTGGGGGATCAGAAGTAACAATACCCAGGATAAAAGGAGTGAAAATGATGCACATGCGCCAAAAACATAGGAGGGGACAACTCAACTAGCCAAGCCATTCACGATTGGCCACACTTTTCCAGGGACACAAACTCAATTCAACATATCAACATACGGTTTGGCACAGAAATTGGATGAAAACATGACCAGCAAAACAGGAATGACGAGAAGGGCACACGGTAGAGCGCAACCATCTGCCAGGCAAGCTCGTTTTGTAACCTCAGAATAAACATTGGCTTTGATGGCTGATGGCTGATGGCAACATGGTTGGATGCCAAGTGAGACATCACAATGTCAGATGAAATGATAATGCATGAAACAGGTGATTATGTAGATTTAACAAGATACATAATAGAGGATAGAAAGAAGATACAAATGACACAGATGGACACGATCCAACGTTTGCATTTGGAGAGGGCAGGATCTCAAAGAACAAAGATTATTGACAAGATTACAAGGGTTTGTCAAGATAAACAAGATTACAAAATAAAAAGAAAAAATATATACATATAATATAACACACACACACATATGTACAAATATACATACATACATACAAGCACATATACAGTATATTATATACATACATTATTTTTTATATATACAGTATATTATATACAGTAAATTAAAATATTATGTACATACAGTATATTATAGACAGTATAATATATATGTATATACAGTATATGAGTATATTATATACAGTATATTATATAAATGTTATATACAGTATATTATATACAGTATTACATATATGTATATACAGTATATTATATACAGTATATTACATATATGTATATACAGTATATTATATACAGTATATATATATATAAATATATATGTATATACAGTATATTATATACAGTCTACAATATATATATATATATATATATATATATAATATATATATATATATTATGTATATACAATATATTATATACAGTATATTATATATATATCAGTATATTATATATATGTATATACAATATATTATATACAGTATATGATATATATATATCATATATATGTATATACAGTATATTATATACAGTATACTATAATCAGTATACTTATATACAGTATATTATATATACAGTATATTATATATACAGTATATTATATACAGTATAGTATATTATATACAATATATTATATACGGAATATTATATATGTATATACAGTATATTATATACAGTATATTACATATATGTATATACAGAATATCATATTCAGTATATTACATATATGTATATATACAGTATATATATATATATGTATATACAGTATATTATATACAGTATATTATATGTATATACAGTATATTATATATATATATGTATATACAATATATTATAATTATTACGTATATACAATATATTATATACAGTATATGAATAATATATCATATATATGTATATACAGTATACTATATATACAGTATATTATATACAGTATATTATATATATACAGTATATTATATATACACAGTATATTATATATAGTATATTATATATACAGTATATTATATACAGTATTATTATATTGTACAGTATATTATATACAGTTTATTATAAACAGTATATTATATATACAGTATATATATATATATATACAGTATATCATAAACAGTATATTATATAAACATATACAGTATATATATATATACAGTATATTATATATACAATATATATAAACAGTATAATATAATATACAGTATATTATATACAGTATATTATATATATACAGTATCTTATATACAGTATATTATATATACAGTATATTATAACCAGTATATTATATATACAGTATATTATATATCAGTATATTATATACAGTATATTGTATATACAGTATATTATATATACATTATATTATAAACTATATTATATATGTACAGTATTTTAATTATATACAGTATATTATATACAGTAATATTATATATATATATATATATATATATATATATATATTGTTACGGCTCTGGAAATTCGCAAACACCATAAAGGTCCCGTAGGTGAGATATATTTCTTAAGTACATGTGTAGTTAGCCCAAACCCATTGTATAGAGGGAATTAATGTGATTCATTCGGGCTGCGATCCTTTGAGTTAGGCGTTTTTCTGTTCTACCTTTGTTTTGAAACAACAACAACAACGCCGCAGCCATAACCTACCTTCACCACTCGCTACCGCAAACCTCACATCACCGCCATTCCAAACAGCGCCATGGCCATCGGACACCGCCGAAAACCCTCCACCACCTTCTCCTACGGCCATTCCCGCACCACCTGTGGACGCCGAGCGTCGGGCTGTCTTCAGCGATACACGCGAGACGCGAGTGCAGATGGCGGGTTTTCTGAGGAGAATTCGGATCAGGAATGCTACACGCCCACATCTGATCCACCCAATCAGGAAGCGCGGGGCGGCTTGGCCCCGCCTCCAGACGCGCCTGACGAAAATCGGCATATGCAAATTTGAGGATCAGGAATGATACACGCCCCCTTTTTCTCCGTCCAATCGGCGAGCGTGGCTCCGCCCCTGAGGTCGTTTGGATCCGAGAATTTGCATATGGTGGTTTCCTGAAGCCGATAAAAAGGCGAGCGCAGTGAGTCGATCGAGGAGATCGGTGGGGCAGAGTCGGGAGACGGAGCTCGGAGCAGTATCGGTGGGGCAGAGTCGGGAGACGGAGCTCGGAGCAGTGTCGGTGGGGCGGAGTCGGGAGACGGAGCTCGAAGCAGAGGTGGGCAGACGGCTGCGGAGGCGAACGGCTGCGGAGGGCGATCGGCTGAGGAGGACCTGGAGGCTGCGGTCCGGGACGACGAGGTCGCGTTGAGTCGCGCGTCGCGGGACTCGACGAGCCAGCCATATCCCTCCCCAGAGCATCAACAATTCCCCCTTTCCCCCGCGCTGAGAGAGTGCGACAAGGGGCCCCGTTCCCACTTACACCAGCAGGTGCCCACGAAACCGCCGTGCAGCGACATTCTGCGGCTCGCCACGAGGGCGGGGTAGGACCCTTCGGTCTCGTGGACCTGGCCGCTCATCCAGGTTCCACGCGCATTAGGCCCACGGCCCAGTCTGACTCCCTTGCCTGTGAGGGGTCTTTCTTTGCTTCGGTGTGAATGCGTGTTGTGGCGCCGTGTCTTGTAAGGTAGTAACTGTATAAGTGGTCCGTGTGTCTCGTGTAGTCGGTTTTAACTCCTTTTATATGTGCATTTCTTTTGTTCTATGTGATATAGGTGCATTTGCTAATTGTGGCTGTAAATACGTGCTATATGTGTGCTCCGTGTGCCACGGAATAAATGTGCATTGTGTGAACTGTTTTCCCGTTTCGCTTCGTCTTTCTTTAATTGAACCTCCATCCTGCTTCACGTAAAGGGTTCGTAGTGGGTGCAAAACGCCCGGTAAAATATCTGAACCGTCGAGGTCGACGATAACACCGCTCGGTTATCCCGATAGTACGGAACGCCGCGCCCAAGCGGCTCGTGTCCGGAGTCGACCTGCGGCGAGGTACGATCGCCCGGTTTACCATCCGCGTGGGTACTTAGGTAGGTCGAGTTTGGCGAACAACCCTATCCTACGCGGGTGGCCGATTGGCACGATTGTGGTGAGGTCGAAGGCCCACCCGTGACTGGATCCCGGCGTTAGCCGGGAGGGTCACGACTGAATTGTCCGTCCGGTGGGCAGGGCGGTCGCGGTTCGAGTCGCGTGGCCGATCGCACGCCGACGGGCGCGAATTCGCAACAATATATATATGTATATACAGTATATTATATATATTTATATACAGTATATATATATGTGTATATACAGTATATTATATACAGCATAGTGTGTATATATATATATACAGTATATATGTATATACATACATACAGTATATTATATGTATATATATTATATATATATATATATATTATATATATATATATATATATCATATACACATGTTTATTAATTAATGATGTGATGATGACATAACAAGATATACAGTGCAGTGTAATATATATATATATATATATATATATTATATATATATATTATATATTATATATATATATATTACTGTATATACTTCAAAAGGTAAAAATCTCCATCTGGATGTCTGTCTCTGTCTCACTTTGTTTGTATGTGTTCTATGCACAGCCACATATTTAAGTTACAAACTCGAAACTCAGGGTACAAATACAATTTTGTGTGTGTGTGTGTGAGGGGGGGAGGGGGTAACATACGCTATGCGGCGTGGCCTCACAACGGGGGGGGGGGTTGGGGGACAGGGGGGCATAAATTCTCTTTGTAATGTGTACTGTGTCGTGCCACCTGGTAGTGGTGGCAGAGGGTATTACATTTTCCTTTTTTCACTGGGCAATGCTGAGGTTAAAGCACTCTTTGCACAGGTAAATTTATCCTCATTCCTTTACCCCCCCCCCCCACCACCCCCGCACCCCCGGCCCTAATGACAAGCACTCAGTTAGTATTCATTAATACGTTTCAAATGCCATTGCATCAGTAAATTAATCCCCACTATTCCATACCAAGGCAGCATATAGTTTTGCCTGGGGAGGGAGGCAGGGGAGAGCTCCATGAACTAAGAAGGGGTCAGGAGAGCCGGAAAGGTGGGGGGGGGGTGAATGGTTTATCATGGTGAGTTGAGGTGATGCCGGTTTGGGTTATATAAAAATGAAAGCGTCTGCATCTGCTTTGGGGAAAAATAATATTAGACGGCGTAAAGAACGAGGGGTGGGGGGCACATTGTTAATGGGATATTCATCACAGCCTTTTTAGATGCTGATGCAATGGATATACAACAACACACCAATAGGAAGATCAAAATAGAAATGCAAAATGCAAAGCCGTTTATATTCAGACATCTTCTTCAGACGTATTCAGGGACGGACGCACACGGAAATTGAAACAGAGCTCCAATCAGCCAATCAGTTAATCAATCTTTGTGATTGGCTACAAAGTGTTACTTATTCACATCTCTCTTCCCACGTAACACCGGGTAAATCGGCTCATATATCATAGTTATAAAACTCCTATGGGTAGTGTTACTGCGTTGTTGTAGGTAGTAGAGCATAGCATTCTAGCATTGTAGATCTTTTGGGCCAGCTTGGTTGGGGGTGAGAGAAGGCTGCAATGATGTGTTTGATCCACTTTGTCAACGTGCACCAAAGGTTGGATATCTGCTCGGTGCTGATGATGGCCAACCAGCTAAATACACGTGTCCAAGGATGATCGTCTCCCTAGGTTATTATACAGTTCAAAAGGTGCAGAATTAAATATCCTTGTCCCCACTAGCATGATGTCATAAGAAGCAGGATTTGCTGTGCAATGCTGGAAGAGCTTCTGCTTTTTAAATTATATTTGTGTTCTCAAACAACTACTCTTTCACACTATGCATTCTGGTGCAACCATCGAGAGTAACATCTCAAAGAACAAAGGATATTGATAAGATTACAAGGGTTTGTGAAGATTACAAGATAAACAGGGAAGAAAAAAAAATAGCCATCCACGTAACAAAATTCGCTGCATGCCGCACCTTGCCTCCAGGTAAATCGGGCCCAGAATAAATTCCTGCGAGATCTCTGTGAACTCTCATTTAACGTGAATGTCTCACAGAATACTTCGTAAGGTTAGACAAAGGCCGTGGTATCGGCCAAAGAACAGGCACCTGTTCAACAAGGTTTACATCTGGAAAAATCACCGAGGGGTTCAGTACGACAGATTTACGATGTGACATGGTGGACCAGCACAGCCCATCCTGCCGGCAAAGCACTACAAATGCAGTTCGAGTCCCATTCCAATGGGAGGGTATAAAACCCAGAACCGGACAGTTCAGAGGAAAACATGTTGCTGGACCACGAATAAAACATCAAATTTAAAATGCGACAATCAAAATTACAAACATGTACAGTACCTTCTTCTTCTACTGCTTGTAGTAACAGCAGCAGCCACACTACTAGAGACTACTACTACTATTGAAAAGTTGTACAGCCCATTATATATTGTGGGTGAGGATGATGTTTGTTTGAGTCCAAGAGCAAAGCCACAAAGGAATTAATTGCCCCCCCCCCCCAAAAAACGGAATGCATTTTCTACTCGTACATGCATTTGGAGATGCTGACATTTGTGCACCAAGTGCAAGCCATGATGACCATGTGGCATGAAGACGTGTGTTTCATGGAATAGAGAGAGCATGGTACAAATGTACTCACGGGTTTCAAGCACATGCGTGTAATTTAACGAGATAACGATGTACACGATACCACGCAGGCGAGATGAGCCATCTTTTCCAGACTGTTAAAACTTGCCAATTATGATTTGATGATGCTCATCGCTTTCAACGAAGATATTCACAACATTCGCATAGTTTAGGCCATCACACTCTTCCTTCAAAAAGTGGAGCATTGCACCATAGTTCAGATGTTCCTGCGTCATGGTGGACCACAGATAAGCCTTCAGACGTCAGAGTGCTGAGAATGACCCATTTGTGGCGAGTGCTACGAAGATGAGCTCTACCAGTGACACCACCTCAGAAAGGAAAGACTTTGACTGGCAAGATACCTGAGATTGTGTTTGCCAAGCCTGGTGTTGGCTTAGTGGTTAGTGTGGTTGGCTTGGGATCTTAGGGTCCTGAGTTAGAACCCATTTGGCTGCTGAATCAACACCAGGTGGGGTTGACTCAACCTGTCATCTTTCCAAGGTCAGCAAAATGAGCACCAGTGTACTGGTAGAGGGGTACAGCATCAGCGGCACAGTCACACCCTAACAAACAAAATGATAGCTACCCGGCAGCTAAGCTGCCCTACGCAAGAAGAAGAAGATTGTGTTTGCCATGGTATAACATCAATGTTGAGTTTCTGTGGCAAGTCAACAGTATGAGTGGGTTCCAGAATGGAACATCAGCACAACACCAAGGATCACTGATGATTTGGTATGAGGCTTAATTAGCCTGTGCTCGCCATGCGAAAAGCAGGATGAAGCGCTCGATCGCGTACATGTCTGGATTTTGTTATTCCCTTTTCTCTGCAACCGCTTGTCGGATCGACATGCAATTTTCACCATAGATTGAAACTTCGCTCCTGTCCCATGGTGATCAAGTGTGATTTTTTTAAAGATGTCATAGGTGCCTTCATTATGACGTCATACTTGCATATGTGGAACGCGACATCCCATCAGTATAAAAACTTATGAGGGTCATCTAGGGATAAATTGGGCATCAGAAAGAAATTGATGATGTCATCGGTCACGTGGTTCAGCAGCCATTTAAAAAAACCAAAAATAAAAATAAAAAAAATCTTCTTCTCTGAAATGGCTGAATAGACCGAAGCGAAACTTTACAGGTGTGACCGCCTATCCATGAGGAACAAAACGTTCACACCTATGATGCCATAGGTCACATGGTTTAGCAGCCACATTGGATATACCCTAAAACATTTTTAAAACTTCTTCTCCAGAACGGCTGGACAGATCGAGTGAAAATTTCACACACATGTTCCCCAAGCCTTGAGGATACCAGTGTTCACAAATAATTGATAGGTCACATGGTTTGGCAGCCATATTGGATTGAAGGAAAATATTTTTAACATTCTCTCTTGAACCGCTGCATCAATCGATGTGAAACGTCAAAATTATGATCTAGTGGTGATGGGGAAGATATGTTTTAAATTTCAACCTGATTGGGAACATGATCTGACAACCAGGATTATTTAATGTTTTATTTATGATGTCATAGGTGCCTTAACATCATAATTGCATATGTCCAACGCTACATGCAATCAGTATGATAAAAATATAAAACAGAACAGTTGGCTCGCAACAAGTCCTTCTCAGAACTGTGTGAGTTAAGTATTCTATGAATACCATCTAGTTTATTATGTCATCACTGTATCACAAAAAGCACAACTGGGGCCATATTGGAAGCCAGCATAGTGGAACACAGGCACAGTGCTGCAATTTTATGCACACAAAGCATGTTCAGAACTTTCACTTCGTTTTTGCGCATGTGCAATAAGACATCTAAAAAGCACAAAATACGCTTCGACTGTTTCAAGTGGATTGAAGTACAAACATTTCTGCAATGAAAAGATAGCGACGGGGATCAACTGCATGTCAGTTTGCTCTGTCTTTCACATCATTAAATCCATCTGAATTAAACAGTCCACAACTGATGGTGGTTGCATCACATTAGATATTAGAGTGAAGCTGAACAAAAATGCTCATACTTTTTTTAAGACCGAAAAGTAATCCAAACCTTTCCGCACCAGTTTTTGATGCAACTGTGCTACAGTATTACTACTACTACTACTACTACTACTACTACTACTAGTACTACTACAATTAACTCAACATTATTGCGGGGTCGGCAGTATGGAGTTGTCTGGCCCAAGTCTTTGATGAGCCGGCTGTTCAGAACAGACGTTCAAATAGATAATTTGCCTACTCTTCACGAAGAACACTGTGATGCTAGCAACTGATGCTAGGCAGATGGTCCCAGTTTAATGTCCTTCCAAGTGAAAACACACGTTGTGATGCAATGCCCTTACGAAGCACCGGTCTGACAGTTTATAGTCAGGCCAGGAGTCAAACCCAGACTAAAGAGCTCAAAGATAAGTGTACTACCTCTGCATCATCCTGACATAACAACTGAGAAGACTGTAAAAATATATATATATATATCACAATGATTAATAATAATCTGAATGGATGCCTTACCCAGACTGCAATGGAGAATGCCAAGAGGACCACCCTTAAAAAGCAGCATGAGGGTGTCAGAGTTTATCCCAGGAGCCATTGTCCATGGATTAACCCATTCCAACAGCAACAGGCCTCCGGGAGAACTTCTCCACTGCCCAAGCTGTCACAGACAAAACAATATGACACGATTACATAAAGTTATAAAAATTAAATATTTCTACTAAGATTTCAGCCCACAAGGAACAACCTCCTTGGGATAAAATTTGGTTACATACGGCAACATTGACTGTGTTCAGTGTGAAATATTGATGAGAATGCATTACCGTTAATAAATTCATGAAAATGTGCTACAATAACTTACGTGAAAACATGTAATCTATTTTCAATTCCTCACATATTGTGCATCAGAGGGGCCTGTTAACACAGACAAGCCAGATCATCTAAGACCATCCGTGGATCGACCGAAATGGTGTTTACATCTACTGCATTCAACATTACCATGATTCCCTAAGGATCACCCAAACAAAGCTGAACCTGGTGGTAAAACACGTGGGAGGCAAAAAGGCAGGAAGACGTTCCTTTACAAATACGAGTGGGCCCATTAGTCAATTGGACCAAATTACATTGGCCTTCAAGACCTTGTTGCATACCTGCCTGCCGTACTGCTTGAGCATGAGCTTGCCTTTTCACCAAGCCTAGACGTGCTTGGGATAGGACGGGGATTATACATTCGATATTATTCTTGCCAAATGTTACTACTACTAAAATTTGTTGTTAATATTATTAATATTAATTAATATACATTACCGGTCAAAAGTTTTAGAACACCCCCATTTTTCCAGTTTTTACTGAAATTTAAGCAGTTTAATGTTTCAATGTACTCTGAAATTAAAGCATAGAACAAATAAACAATTGCAGATAAAAAAAGAAATCATGGAATCGTTTTGTTGAACAAAATTTAATCTAAATTTTTGACTCATCAAAGTAGCCACTTTTGCAGATATAACAACCGAACATACTCGTGGCATTCTATCTACAATGGAAAGCAACTATTGTTCGGAAAGGTCTTCCCAACAATGTTGCAGAAGTTGCACTTGTAGGTTGCTTTGCTTTCACCCTTCTGTCCAGTTCATCCCAAACCAGCTCGATGGGGTTTAAGTCTGGAGACTGTGCTGGCCATTCCATTATTTGAAGCCTACAGTCTTGTTCTTTTCTTCGAAGGTAGTTCTGACATAGCCTGGAGGTATGTTTTAGGTCGTTATCTTGCTGTAGGATGAACCCCTGGCCAATTAGGCGTAGACCAGAGGGTATTGCATGGCGCTGCAAAATGCTGTGGTAGCCCTTTTGGTTTAGGGTGCCAGTCACTCTGTGTAAGTCGGCAACTCTGGATCCAGCAAAAGAGCCCATATCATCACGTTTCCTCCTCCATGTTCGACAGTTGGTGTCACACACTGAGGAACCAACCTTTCGCCTACTCGACGGCGTACAAAAACCTGCGTGATGAAACGAACTTTTCAAATTTTGATTCATCGGTCATTAAGACCTTCTTCCAGTTTTCAGTAGTCCACTGGTGTGCTTCATGGCCCAGGCAAGCCTCTTTTTCTTATTTTGCCATCTCAGCAATGGCTTTTTTTACTGCTTGTCGACCTGTCAAACCTGCAGCTCGAAGTCTTCTTTCACAGTTGAAACTGAGACTTCCTTAATTCGACAGTGTTAAGCTGTGCTTGAAGCTGCTGTCCTGTGAGCCGCCTATCACGCAAGCTGTTGAATCAGAAACTTGTCTTCTGATTGTGTTGTGGCTTTGGGTATGCCAGACCTCTTCCTGTCAGAGTTTCCTCCAGTTTGCAAGTGCCTTTTGATGGTGTCAGAAACTGTACTCACTGACACCTTGGGCCTCTTTGCAATTTCTCTAAATGAAAGACCTACACTTTTCAGGGTTATAATGGTCTGTCTGTCTTCCTTTGTTAATTGTCTTTTTCTCATATTATGATAGCAATATACTACTTCCTGCAGTGAATATTGCAATATGCTTCAGAGGGTGCAGCAACACAGTCTGTTCCAACACTGCTTTATACAGAGGGGTTGTAACTAATCAACAAAAGTTGGACACTGCAGGAATTGTTTGCATCAACTTTCAAGACTTACTTTACTTCATTGCTGCAGAAGCTGCAGTGCTAACCATTACTTGTTCCCTGAAAAGGGCCTTTTTAACAACTCTGAAATTTACATTATTTATCAGTTTTTGGTCACTAAACTTTTATTTTAAGTCTGGCAGTTTACTGCTTAGCTTTGTTCCATTTCAGGTTATTCACTGGACTTGAACTGCTTAAATTTCAGTAATGACTGGAAAAATGGGGGTGTTCTAAAACTTTTCACCGGTAGTGTATGCTTTGTTACAACGAATATTACCTCCACCACTGAAAGTGGAAGGAGGTTATATTTTCACACCTTTCTGTCTGTTTGTCTGCACAATAGCTCAAAAAGTTGTGGACGGATTCGGATGAAACTTGATGGAGAGGTTGGGAGTGTGGCAAGGACGAACTGATGAGATTTTGGTGAAGATCCGGATCCGGATCCAGATACGAAAATTATTTAATTTTTAAAGTGATTCTTCACCATTGAGTGCCAAAAACGATATGTAACATATTTCAAAAATGTATTGGGCCCAATATGTTCTCATGGATCAGGCATTGTATAGCAGAGGTATGCGCTCTACAGAGTGCCCTTCTATTTATTTTGGAATTAGAATGCGATGCCATGGAAGGACGTATTAAGCTGATCTCTACACCTTCACATGGCGTGCATTTAGAACACAGGAATTCTTCTAGATTATTTGTAGTTAATTAGCCAAATCAACTCAGGAGGTCATGACGAACATTTTGGTGCATCACATTCCACATGAGAATGCTCCAGTAGAACTCCACAAAAAATCATCACACACACAAACACCTCATCCATTTATAGTAGAAAATGGTTTATTATAATGAAATATGACACCGGGATAGGCAAGACAACAGAACACGGACCGATCTAGCGCACAAGGACAACAAATGGGGAAGGTAAGACACGAAAAACTGAACTTATGTACAACAATAAATAAACAAGTGAAATCCTTCAATACAGCGCGTGTGGTGAAGTAAATGAGTACACTAATGTTATTGAAAGAACCACTTATCACTTTGCCACCAATATCTGCCATAATTGTAAGTAAATTTCAACTACTAATGCATGACGAAACACTTGTTTATGGCTAATATTAAAGAGAATGATGTATAAGAAGAACTTAGCTTTCAGCGTTCGGCGCGAAATGCCATGGTGGGTGGAAATGACGTCTTTCGTTCGTTCGTACATGAGAGGGGAGCGTTTCTTGGTTTTTTTCGTCAAGCAATAAATTCAATGGTTTTCACATATATAACACATTAGTTTCACAAATTTCCATTGAACTACTCGGTATTTCCGTCAATTGTCGCCATTTCCGTCTAGGTTACGCACTGCCATCTACCGGACGGACGTCATTGGCTCACTTGAGGCACGTGGGGGGAGGGGGGGACACCGGGGACATTTCAAACTCGGTGCAATTGTATACAGCGCACGCGCTGTAATAAGAAAGCCTCAGCCCCTAAACGTGCCATTTATTGGACTTGTATAACGAAGGAAGAACAGAACAGGTGAGGACTTGTGACTGGCATGAGCTGGTTGTGATCATGCAGGTTGGCATGGCATGGACGAAGTGCGGCTCAGCAAGCAATGGAAGAGAAAATGGAGGAGAGATGAGACACCGAGAGAGGACAACAGAGAGAGAGAGAGAGAGAGAGAGAGAGAGAGAGAGAGAGAGAGAGAGAGAGAGAGCAGAGACAGAGACAGAGAAGAGAGAGAGAGAGACAGAGACAGAGACAGAGACAGAGACAGAGAGATATACAGACAGAGAGAGAGAGAGACAGAGAGAAGAGGAAGAAGAGAGAGAGAGACAGAGAGACAGAGAGACAGAGAGACAGAGAGACAGAGAGACAGAGAGACAGAGAGACAGAGAGACGAGAGAACGAGAGACAGAGAGACAGAGAGACATAGAGCATAGGAACATAGAGACAGAGAGACAGAGAGAGCTCACGCATGTGTGCAAATGTTTTTGTCGTCTCCTGGACCACTCACGGCTGGTTCCCATTGGCTGCTGCTCCCAAGGACTGGAATGGAGTATCACCACAATGATCAGACCCCCGCACAGCTGGTCCCATTGGCCACTCCACTGGATGGGGGAAGCGCTTTATCACAGCTTCCATCCCACCCTCTCTCTTTCCCCCATCCATCCAGAGGACCTCCCCGTGTGCTCACAAGGCTGCCTATCCCATGGTCCTTTGCGAGACTGCTACAGGATGGCCATGCATGCTTCGTGGTGCCTTGCATGACTTTTGGGTGATTGTTTGATCCAACTTGTAATATTGTTGCATTATCAGTATTTATATATTATTGAACACTTGTTTTAAAAAGCACAGATACATATTTACTAACAAGGGTTTCTAAACGTGGGAGGTTCAGGCAATGACTTTTGTTTAATGGGGACGGATTGGACAGTATCACGGTCCATTCGGCCAAAGTCCACGATGGACAAATAATTAAATCCGAGATATGGAAATTTCCTGCATGGGTTTAAAGAAAATTCTATATGCTGTGAAGTTATAAAATGTTGTGGTGGAATCTGTTGTGGCATCATAT
>CM068960.1:27181113-27195207 GCA_035128595.1 Eptatretus atami
GTGGGGTCGCCACATCCTGTTATTTTCGAGATGGGTTCGTGGCATGACCACATTAGGACAGAAACTCCTTACATGCCCGTATGCTCCACAACCACACCAAACACAACACTTTTTTGTACTCAGTACAACATTTAACGTATGCCCAATCTCAGGCAAGACCATGTGCACGACCCTTCTTAAAAGCATGACACGTTTAAACTTTTAATTTGCCGAGTGCACCGGCACCTTAATGACTT
This sequence comes from Eptatretus atami, assembly GCA_035128595.1. Taxonomy (NCBI): domain Eukaryota; kingdom Metazoa; phylum Chordata; class Myxini; order Myxiniformes; family Myxinidae; genus Eptatretus; species Eptatretus atami. The sequence continues at coordinate 27,181,350 of CM068960.1, forward strand.
TTTTTTTTGGATGCAAAGTCAAGGCTCATGGGTTGCTTCCACAGATGGGAAAAAATAGGAACGAATGAGTGGGGTGAGCAGTGATTCTGGATTTTGAGTGTTCCACCAGAAGGGGTAACTGGTGGACCATATGTGTCATGTAGCAACCTGGGGGAGGGGGAGTGGGGGGGGGGCAAAGCAAATGGAAAGAGCAGAGGGTGTAAGACCAGAAAGGAGACGGTCGATGACAGAGAGACCACCAACCTGTAGACTCAGTTTCATCGTGGAAGATTCCAATGATCTTGAAGACCTTGGTCCCCAGGGCGTCAATCTGAGCAAGACGCCAACAAATATCGTTTGCCAAAGAAAGATCATGGCTGATAGTGAGACTCAGGAGTTTGAGTGACTGGACTACTTCAAGAGGATGTCAGGGTTTTGCCATACAGTCCTTTCGAGAGAGGAGAGGATAGATGATAGAGACAGAGAGAGAGAGAGAGAGAGAGAGAGAGAGAGAGAGAGAGAGAGAGAGAGAGAGAGAGAGAGAAGACAGACAGACAGAGAGAGAGAGAGAGAGAGACAGAGACAGAGACAGAGAGAGAGACAGACAGACAGACAGAGAAGAGAGACAGAGACAGAGACAGAGACAGAGACAGAGAGAGAGGAGGAGAGAGAGAGAGAGAGAGAGAGAGAGAGAGACAGACAGACAGACAGACAGACAGAGAGAGACAGACAGACAGACAGAGAGAGAGAGAGAGAGAAGAGAGAGAGAGAGAGAGAGACAGAGAGAGAGAGAGAGAGATGAATGAGCAGCGCAGTTTTGTCAGGATTGAAAGACATATTCCAAGTGTTTGACCGCTTGTGATTCTATAAAGGTCTGAAGAGAGGGAAGTGGCTGCTGCCTGTTAATCTGAAGGATGACGGATGACACGGCAGAGGGCAGAGTCATTAGCAAATAGAGGATTTTCCAGTCAGAGAGATCATTGATGAAGACGTTTGATAATATCGTACTGAATAAGCCCAATTGAGCACATAAGTGATCATTTTTAATGAATGGTGGTATGTTGGATACGTTCACCTTAACCGCTGGAGTATCAGGAAGAAAGAGGTCGGGTTTCAACAAGAAGGCCTTGCTCCACATTCAAAGCCACCATGTGTACCTCTGCCACAAATGCAACAACCTTATTCTTCATCCGAGAGGCTGCATGAATATTTTGTGTGCCAATTATATTCCCAATCACGAATGAGATCTATTTTTATCTCACTCGGAGGAACACAAAAAGGCCGTGTATACGAGTAAGTGACTCGGAATTAACAATGTGGAAATGCTTGCTCACCATTTCATTCTAAAGGAAACAAAAAAAGAAACCCAATATGGTTTCTGTAATCGCACCAAAGGTCAAGCCAATAAACAAAACACAAACACAGCAAAGGGGGAAAAAGACCATCGTCCAGAGGTCTCACTAGGCCGTTAACCGAGAGTCTTCCAATACCGGACAGTGCACTCATCTCTCTCCCTTTTGCTCAGAAGACAAGACATGACAAATAGGTTTTTGGACAAAATAACAAAGACAAAGTAGAACGGAACTCAGTAAAGCACATACCTCTGCCAGACTGAACAGTTTACGTTTTCTATCCCACTGATAAGCCAGATCTACATCTGTACCTTCACCAAAATCTAATCAGCTTGTTCTTGTCACCGACCCAACCTGTCCACCAAGTTCCATCTGAATCCATCCATAACTTTTTGAGATATCGTACTATATATCATTTTTGACCCTATCTCTCAATGGTGAAGAATCACTTAAAACATTCTAGTGTCCGGATCGGATCGGGATCTTCACCAAAATCTAATCAATTCGTCCTTGTCACACACCCGACTTGTCCACCAAGTTTCATCCGAATCCATCGACAACTTTTTGAGATATCCTGCTCACAGATGAACACACAGACAGACAAACGGGGTGAAGGCATAACCTCCTTTCACCTTTCGTGGCGGAGGTAAAAAGGGGGAAAGAAGGAAGCAACACTGACATGACACTACCACCAAAGGTACTGAGCAATAGTGCCTGTGGAAAAGTGGGAAGAAAGAGGAGAGAGAGAGAGAGAGAGAGAGAGAGAGAGAGAGAGAGAGAGAGAGAGAGAGAGAGAGAGAGAGAGAGAGAGAGAGAGAGAGAGAAGGAGTAAGAGGAGGAGTGATTTGTGTGCTGTATGATCGAAAGATTCTGATGTAAGAAGATGTGCAAAATAGAAATAAGACCATTTCTCAGGAATGGAGCAGAGGCTTGGAATTTGAGAAAGGAAGATGAGAGATTGCTCCAGAGAACAAAGATGTGAATGCCTGGAGAGCTGATGGGAATATCTCCGAAGGAAAGGAAGAGGATTGAGGATACGAGTTAGCCAGGAGTAATATTAGCAAAAATTCAAGGAGGCACATCTGTTTTGGTTGTGCCATATGCTCAGGAGAGAGGCGGGGAATGTGCTCAGGCAGGTCTTTGATATAGATGCTGCTCGCAAGAGAAGGGGCAGACAAAATGAAGGTGGAAAGGGATGGTGGAGAAGGATGTGAGAGGAGATGCTTGGGATAGATGAGTGTGGAGAGAAAACAAATTCGAGCAGCCGACCCCACAAGAAGGTGGATATTAATTCAGGCTGTAGTAGTAGTAGGAGGAGGAGGAGGAGGAGGAGGAGGAGTCGTAGTAGGAGTAGTAGTAGTAGCAGTAGCAGCAGCAGCAGCCTGTGCTGAAAACTACTCATTTTAATCCCGATTATATTCATTGAAACAATATCTGCTAATTAATGTTGCATTTATTTTCTTTTTCTTTCAAGGAGGTGAAATAAGAACTTGATCATGATCAGATCTCGGAAATGCCAGTTTCTAACATGTATCCTTTGAACGAACTCTTTTAAAAGTCAGACTACAGTTTACAGTTTTTCTCATTACGATCTCAGCATGCTTCCACAGATAGCTTAATGTGTAACCAAGAACCAGAGCTGAAAGGGACGTGCAAATTATGCAAATATTCTGGTTATTGTGTGAACTTGTGACATGCAGTTTAAGTGTTAAAAAAGCAGGTCTCACCTGAAATCCCTTTAGTCTAACACATTCAAACTTGGGTTTGATATATTTTTTTTCTGTTTTATAAATCAAAAATGGTGGAGTTGGTGCTTCTGAGAAAATGCATGTATGTGGCTGAAATGTTTCGGAAGGCCGTTATACAGCAAAAGGCTATGTTCTGGAAATGGTCACGGGGTCTGTAAAGATCAGGTATCAGCTCAGGAACCAATTCTAGACAACTGGATCAGTTGTTAAGATACCAGAATCTGGTTACAAAACTCCACAGCAAAGCAACAAGAGTGGTACCTACACGTTCAAAATGAAACGGGTGCTGAATCTGATGTGGCTTTCATTGATGATGTTCAGAATTATAGTAGGGCTACAAGGAAACACAAGAACATTCAAAAAAATAAGAGACATTTGGCCCATCAACCTTGTGCTTTAACCATATGGCAGTGTGTGTATATAGTATCCTCGCGGGGTATGCTTACACATTGGAAGCAATAACGAACCATGCTTCCCCATTGTCTCGGGTCACTAACCTGGAGTTGCTTATTTTTCATTTATTTATTTTCATTTATTTCTTATATTTTCATTTATGGACTCTTTCTGACGGTTCTGTGATTTTCTTTTTCCTGGTGTATCGGCTTCGATGTCCATCGGTTTCAGCTTTCTACGTCACTCGGAAGGTACGATCATTATTATCAGTCATTGAGTCAGTGAGACAGTGAGTAGTTAGAATGAGCTTTATATATTAGATATTGTTGTGGAATGACTCCCGAGGTGTTTAATATAGAGTCGTGATTTCTTAAATAATAAATAAATAAATTCAAAATTGTTGTATCCTTTCTGCCTTTTCAACGTTATTCTACCCCCTCCCCTTCCAAAAAGATAACCAAAAACTCCTTTACACCAAAACATGATCTTATTCTGCCTTGTACTTGTACTTCCTGTACATCTCCATTTTTCTTCTATCATTTTCAAAATACCTTCATTGACGAATACGCTTCTTCCAAGTTTCTTTAAAAGCTTTTGAAAATGTATTAAAATACTTTGCTTTCCTTATTTCTCCAGAATCAGCACGCCACGTGTTCTTTTTCATCACAATCTATTCGCCCTTTTCTCACAAGGCATGTTTTGTAAACTTCTCTCTCACCGAAACGCTTGGTCTGTCCTTCACCCTCCACTTCTGGCAGCAATACCTTTTTCCGTGGCATGAACCAAAATTCCTTCCACACATGCCTCATCCCATGATCATTATCTCAGAATTTATAATAATAAATGTCAGTGTGTGTGTGTGTGTGTGTGTGTGTGTGTGTGTGTGTGTGTGTGTGTGTGTGTGTATGTGTCCTTCATAACTCCAAAACCATGAAACCTAGCAGCCTGAAACTTTGCATGCATACTCAGGGAACTCCAAGGAAGTGAATGAATGAAAATTGGGTGTTTGGGTAAAGTTAAACACACCTTTTGAAAATAATTTACGGTAAAATCAGAAATAGGCTTACCTTTGGTCAGCCTGTGTTCAGCTAGCTCGGGATCTTAATCCGCCATTTCGTCCGCTCAGCTCAAAAATGCCTTGCCTTGGAACAGGTCGGTTTCTGTACGATAAAGCTTCATTCCTACGAATCGCTGTATACATTGCTGATCACTGATCTTCATACATATGAATCGCTGGATACATCGCAATGCTTATAAACGCCCGGAGACGCCAGTGCTTGTGCCTTTATTTAATTTCTGCACATGCAATAAGCTATAGAATCTCAACATGAGCCGAATTTCAAAATTTAAACTGCAGAATTGACCTTAGCAGCAGTTCCAACGACTATAAACAAGCTCAAATGAGCTAAGATCCTCGTCCTCTTAATGATGACGTCATAAAAACGAATATTGAACGTCATTGTGATGCATCAGGTTTGCGATAAATTATCTGTGCTAATGCCCGGCTTGATTCCCGCAAACAAAATTCAAACAGCTTGCCTATTTCGGAGATAATGGTATAGGCGATTTACATTAGCGGCGATATTATGACGTCAACTTTTTTTCTAGGAAGAATTTCCAAAATCGGACATGGTTACTGCCTGCGCGTGGGCTTTCTGCATATACATGGCAAGTTTCACGAAGATCCGATGAAAACTCTGGTTGTGAAACAAAAAATGTCAAAAAATAGGAATGACGTCATAAAAATTGATATGACGTCATAGTGATGTATCATATGTGCGGTAATTCATCTCTGCTAATGCCCTGTTCGATTCCCGCAAACAGAATTCAAAAGCTTGCCTAGTTTCGGAGATAATTTTTTTAGGCGATTTCCATTAGCGGAGATATTTTGACGTCATAACTTTTTTCTAGGAGGAATTTTCAAAATCGGAGATGGTTACTTGCTGCGCAGGGTATTTGTACATATAACGCCAACTTTCAGGAAGTTTCGATGAAAACTGTAGGCTGTGAAACAAAAAGTCCACAAGAAGAAGAGGAAGAACAACAACGTGAGTAAGACTTAGAGATCCTCCACGAGGATCTAAAAAAAGTGTTCATTTGTCCAATTCACACATTATTTGACACTCCGGGTATCTCCGGGTGGTATATGGTCTGAACGATCGCTAATTGCTTGCCAAACCAGCCATTCCTTATCAATGGTTTCATTGTATGGTTGTCGTGCTTGCTTGAGTGCTTAATAACTGTTGGCGGAATCAATTCCAAAGTACTCGATTCTCGATTCCACCCATGGAATCGAAAGGCATCGAGTAGTGAACCGGAAGCAACGTCGATCCCGAGTAATTCCTACTTCCGAGAAAGAAGCGTTTTCTTCGGGGAAAATGTTTTTCATCCCTTTTGGACATGTTCCAGTTACTCATGGCCTGGTAATGTATTAATTGAAAACGAACACACCCCTTTGGCATCCCACTTGCAACATAGCAGCAAAAGCAAGTCACTTGCAAACTAAACACGCCCCAGGGGCGTGTTCCTTTGAAATGAATAACTAGACATTTAAAGTTGGCCAATAAAGCGTGCTGATTGCTTTGCTGACGAACGGGTAGGCAATACATCGACTGATAAAGTTTTGACAATAGGTCATTCAAAAGGTCCAGAAGTGCAGTTTGGAACTATTTCGGGAAGGTTAAAGAAGACAGTCTGAAAGTTGCATGCTAACTTTGTTCAATAGACATTGCTCATCACTGTAATACGTCCAATATGCAAAAACATTTGAAAACCAAACACCAGAGAGAGTAATTATTAGTGACGGTTGAGAATGTGGATTCAAAGAAACCAAAGTCTGCAAGAGCAACAAGTTCACTTTCGCAATCGATGATTGAAAGCCTTTTCACCTTGCTGAAGGCATTGCTGCCTTCCCTTTCCTCCCCTAGCACTGCCTTCCCTTCGCCTCCCCTAACACTGCCTTCCCTTCCCCTCCCCTCATGCTGTCTTCCCTTCCCCTCCCTCATGCTGCCTTCCCTTCCCTCCCCTCACGTTGCCTTCCTTTCTCCTCCCTCATGCTGCCTTCCTTCTCCTCTCATGCTGCCTTCCCTTTCCCTCCCCTCCCTCACCTCACACTGCCTTCCCTTCCACTCACGCTAACCTCCTACCAAACCCTCTCCACACCATAAAACTCAAAGAATGTCAAGGGAGGAAGGGTGTCAAAATGTGCAAATTGACAAACGAACAATTTTTTAGTAGTCGGAAATGCTCAAGTCGGAACTGTTGCCCCCTCCGTCCTCTCCTCTCCCCCTCCCTATTCTCTCACCACCCATTCTCTCCCCCCCCCACCTCTTAATATTCCAATCAGCAAAGTAAACGGTTGTATTTGCCAGTGTTAAATATGGGAATATTGAAATGTCCAGTTTGCAGACGTTGTCTGTGTGCAACAATCAAATTCCCTTCAGATTCTTTTAATTTAGTGTCAGACTCCTGTTTACCCTCCTCCACATCCCGGCAAGCCGTAATTCAACCCCACCCACATGTCCACCTCTTCAACATCCCTCTACCTCACCCCCCCCCAATTGTGCATCCCACCTACCCCATCCCTCTCAAGCTCCCCCTCACCTCACATCTCAACGCTCTCCCCTCGCCCTGCCCCCTCTCAGCTTACCCGTCGTCCTGCCCCTCTCAGCTTACCCCGTCGTCCTGCCCCTCTCAGCTGCCCGCTCGTCCTGCCCTCTCAGCTTCCCCGTCGTCTGCCCCCTCTCAGATTCCCCGTCGTCCTGCCCCTCTCAGATTCCCCCTCATCCTGCCAATCTCAGCATCCCCTCATCCTGCCATCTCAGCTTCCACCTCATTCTTCCCCCTGCCCTTCCCATATTAGTCTCCACCCCAACCTCCCCCACCCCATCCCTCACCCTCGAGCCTCCCACCTGTTCCGCAACCTCCTATCGCTCCTCTCCCTCACTTGTGTGAACCTCAAAAATCTTGAGGCTTCAATCCAACCTGACACGATCTCTCAATCCAGGCTGCTGCTGACAGCCCTGGACAACTGCTTAACAGAATTCTTCATTGCACAGAACGTCCTGGACTCCCGAGTTGAGCTCCCTGGTTATCATCTCCTCCAATTTGATAGGCCTGAACCCTGCTCTGACTGCAGAGTTGCTCTTTAAATCAATAACTCAATTTATCACTGTCCGTGTGCTGATCTTACACCGTTCCAACCCCTGGAGTACCTTTAGCTGCGACTTCCCCTCTGCCCCCACCTCTTGTTTGTCTGTGTGGTGTGTTGTACCATCCTCCAAACAGTGAGGATTCCATCTCCATCTCCATCATATATAAATATATATCTCACAACAAGGAAAACCTTTTAACCACTCATCCCAACTCCTTCTTCATCATATGTGGCTTTTTCAATTGTCACCATGCAAATTGGCTGCGTGTTGGTACCTCCCTAACCAGCCATGGCACTTCAGCAAAGGACTTCTATTGACTCCATGGGACTGACTCCATCAGTGAACTTTCCAACCCAGATTTCTCCCAATATCAAATTCTACCTTCTGGACTTGGTGATGACATAACTTCCCCACAAATGTCTCCTGCTCTTCCTCTGCTCCAATTGGTTCACCTGATCATATACTTGTGAGAGCAATATCTCTCTGGCTATTCTCAGGGAATTGCCTCCATGTTGGTGAGTCTGGCAGTTTACCAAGGAAGATTGGCATGGACTGCAAGCAGCCCTCTCTCTTCAGGACTGTCTCCCATATAGATCTACTGCCCCTGAGATTAACTCAGCCTGGGAATCCTTCCGCACAAACCTGCTCCCTTATGCACAGATTCATCCCATCTCATCTTCAGTTATCCTACCCTTCTTCCCGCCCATCAATATCATCATCATTATCATCATGATCGATGATTGGTCAAGCACATGGTACACTGAATCCTGTGGTGAGGCAGTTGCAATGAAAGAACTTGCCTTCTCTTCCTGGAAGGCGAAGCCGACCGAAGGCAATCTCAGTGCATTCCAAAAAGCCCACAAGTGTGTGCCCACTCTCAGAAGAGCCATGAAACATCTGTCCAACCTCAAGAATGAACTTCCAAACTTTTCTCTCCTCCAAAACCTGGTGGCACCTTGTTAAGTCTGTCTCTGGAGTATGCTCCCCTTCCATTTCTTCCCTCTCTTCAAATGGCACCACAAACAACTCGCCTCGTGAGAAGGCCGAATGCCTCATTCTGTGTTTGCTTCCAAATCTTGTATCCCCAACCCCTCACTCTCTGCACCCATCCTTCTCAGTTGTACCCAACTGCTCCTGGAATCTGTGTCTTTTGCATCAGAGCAGGTGGAGAAGATTCTGTCACTCCTTGACTCTGACTCTGCAACTGCACGAGACGGCATCAGTTCACGTGTCCTAAAAACCTGCTCTGCTGCTCTTGCAGATCCTCTCTCTGTCCTTTTCACCCGATCATTTGCCCTAGGTCATCTTCGATCTGCTTGGAAGTCCACCAATATCACTGCATTACATTAAAAAGGTGCAAAAACTGATCCCCTTAACTGCAGACCTAAGAGCTTACTTCAAATCATCAGCAAGGTCATGGAACCCATCATTGCAGTTGACATCAAATCCTTCCTTTTCTCCAACAACCTCATCTCAGATTACCAATTTGGTTTCAGACCAGATCACTCTCCCTGGGACATGCTGCTTCTACTCAACCAACAATATATGGAGGCCCTCAATGTCAGCCATAAGATCAGGGCTGTCTCTCAGGACACATCGCGTGCTTTCAATGCAGCTGGCATCCTGCTTTGCTCTCCAAACTCGCTGCTGATGGCATCCAAGGCCAACTCCACTCTTGGATTACTGATTTATTTTACTCTCGTAGCCAACTTGTGGCTTTCAATGGAATCATTTCATCTCCTCTCCCTGTCAAGGCTGGAGTGCTCCAAGGCAGTTTCTTGGGCTCAATCCTATTCCTGATCTTCCTAAAATCCTCTTCATCTATTTGCAGATGACTCCACCCTCTGCTGTGACATCCCTCATCCTTCAGACAGGCGAGCTGCAGCCTCTTCCCTCTCTTCAGACCTTGGAAAAAAAAATAATCACAAGATGGTCAAACACTTGGAATATGTCTTTCAATCCTGACAAATCTCCCACTCTCACTATCTCTCTCCGAAATGACCATCGGGCAAAACCCACACCCACACCCCCACCCCCATCTACTTTCTAAACAATCCTCTTGAGGAACTACAGTCACTCAATTTCTTTGCTCTCACTATCAGCCATAAGCCTGGTGTTTGCTTAACGGTTAGGGTGGCTGGCATAAGATCTTAGGGTCTTGAGTTCAAGCTCGTCACCATTGAATTGACACCAGGTGGGTAGACTCAGTCTGCCATCCTTCTGAGGTCGACAAAATGAGTACCAGCATGCTAGTAACAGGGGGCATTGCATCAGCGGCAGAGCTGCGGTCCCAGAAAACGATACTGCCAAGCAGCCGCAGGCTGCATACGAATACATAAATAACTGTCAGCCATGATTTGTCTTGGCAAAACCACATTTCAAAGTTGGCCTCCAAAGCCAGTCGCCGACTGGGCATCCTTCATCATACAAAGTCCTTCCTTGGCACACCCGAGCTCCGATCCACCTACAATTAAGGCCTTCATCCACAGCTTTATGGATTACTGCTCTCCCCTCTGAGCTGGCCCCTGCCTCACACCTTGCTCAGCTTGACGTATTGGAAAGCAAGGACTCCGGGCCTGGGGCGGGGAGCTGACACTATGGGCCTATCAGTTTCCCATCGCAGACAGGACAGTGGTCTATCTGTCTTCTACTGCCTCTTCTCTGGTCTTGAACCTCCCCCCACCCCACCCAGGTTCCTGCAGGGTGCACACGGTCCACCATCATCCCCCTTCTGATGAAGCCCCCAAAATTCAGGATCACTGCTCACGTCCACCCATTCAGTCCTCTTTTTTTCCCAACTGTGGAACCAACTTCCCCATTCTCTTCAATATTACTCCTCCCTCCAGATCTTCAAGCCAGCTGTTCACCACCATCTCAGATCATTCCCAATCCAAAGCCATTATTTTTTCTACCTTCATTAACCCTCCCACCACAAGCCCTCCTCCTTCCAAATTTCGAATTTTTCCTTCCTGGGAGTTTATTCTGTATCCATCCCGTCCACCCAATGAGTCTGCTGCCCATTCCTCCCTATACCCATTGTTTGTCTAAGCCACTCTCTATTTTGTCCTTCAACTCTGCTGTTGGTGCTCTGCTGTTGGTGTCCCCTACCCCCCCCCTAAACTCTCTCCCTCTCCACTGTTCCTTTTGTCCTGTCACGTCCTGATCCATTCAGTATTCTAGGTCTTCTACAAGCCTTGACTCCGTGTACAAAAAACAAAAATTGAATATCCAGCATAAGTGTACGAGTAGTGTAAGGAATGAAGCCGACAGTTACTTTTTGGTCTTTGATCCTCTCAAGAAGTAAATAACATCCATGCATTCCTCGTCATTTACCTGCGAATGTGTGCATAATCCAAATTCAGGAAAAGACGATGTGAGAAAGCATCATCACCACTGCTAATCAAGTCAAACTCAAATTTACTTGCAATTGTATAAACGGGTTGCCGTTGGCCTGGGTGCTGGGAGTGCTGGGAACTCATCACGCAAAGAAGCCAGGTTCAAATCCCACCTTCCATACATGTTTCTCCAATCTCTACTTATGTCCTTGCAAAGCATGTAAAAGTATGTTGATGTCAACTAATTTTATAGTTAGAAAGGTACTTGCAGCGTTACAAGCAGTCTGCAGAGGGCAGAGCTTATGAAAGACACAGAACTGTCCACTACACACAAGCATACAGCTGGCACCTGTGTGTGGAATGCAGGTCAACCAGCTGAAGTTTTTTTTTCGGAAAATGCCAGCCCATCACTTGGGAATCAATCCATGGACATGTTTCTGGCTCACTGGCCTTCATCAGCATGAAGTGGATCACGCTCAAGATTTGAGCAGCAAAGCTATACTCTCTGGCATAAATATGGTACCTCTTCACTGGTATGGTGGCCACGAACCATTGTATGACATCAGTTATTGCTACAAGGGTTCTGACCAATAGGGGTTGCTTGCCAAGCATCAACCCTATTCAGCAATTCATTACAGTTTACAAGGATTTTGTCATCCGGTAAATAAGATTTTTACAGTGATAAAAAGGTACTTCCAGCTTAAGTCTGCAGTGGGCACCATCCCTGTGAAAAATACAGAACTGCCCACTGAAAACAAGCCGTGCTAGCCCGTCACTTGGGAATCAAGCTTGGGAATCAAGCAGGCCATCTCAAAAAAAGATATAATGGTCAGTTACCTCCGTATACATCTCAAACCCTCCTGGCTCACACACCTGGCAAGGTTCATGTATGTGAGGACTATGTTCAGCAAGGAGGAGGTGGGTAAAGGAGGGAGGGAAGGTAGATATTTCGGGTCGAGGAAAGGAGTAGGGAGGAGGTTGCATTGATGTGTCCTTGTTCCAGAACCGTTTCAGTGATTTACCTCTTATTTTTCCAAATTAATACCACAATTTTGCAATTGCATGCATGGTGTAATCATAGCTAAATCATGAAGACACTATGTTATAGCAAGAATACATGTACTTGCTGTATCCTCCAACACTCTGCCAGTTGGCTATTTCCAACACCATTTTCAGGTGCATTTTTTTTGAATCAGAATATGATACACTCTGCACAAAGTATGCAAATCTGAGCAGAATGTATGCATGCACACACACACCCAGAACCACCTTTTCATATCAAATGATGGACGCATATTGGCAGTGATGTGTCCTCATGCATCACACTTCCAGCAAGGGTGGAACGGTTATTTTTGGTGTCCAAAACAGTATCAACTGCAGGATAAGTTATCAACTAATGATACAGCCCTGTTGACCTATATTGGTGAACAACAAGAACAGACGTACACACATATACACTGTGCAAATTGAAAGGGCATGTTCCCATGCACACCAGCACAGCACACGATGGTAGGAACTGGTAAGATGGTAGGAGGAATTCATTGTCCAAGTCTGTCTGTCTCCATTGCTCGACAGAATGATGGGCATGCATTCATACGGCGTTTTTGTGAGTTAGCATGATTTGAGACATTCTCATGGTTATCGTCATGAAGATGCTGCAGTGTACAGTGGCATTTTAGGGTAACTTTATAAAAAATTTGTTTTTATTCTCTCTTCTTAAATACCAATTTCACAAACTAGAACTGCACTCGGTAGAGCGTATCGTCTCGCACACTCATTCTGAACAAAAATACCACCGTTAACTGAACACGCTACGATTATGGCCCATATACCCGTATCATCCATGCACCCTATTATGTCAAATACATTGCCATTATCCGTAGCTTCATTGAGTAGTGATTGATTATTAGGACATTTAACAACCACTTGTGTGCACAAAAAGGCTAAATTACATAAATAAAAATGAATATGAAAAAAAATTCAAGCGATATTCGCCATAGCTAATTGATCATATGTAAAGTTTCACATCAATCTGTTAAGCGGTTCTGAAGAAGATGATTTTAAAATGTTTTTATTTTCAATCCAATATGGCCACCAGACCACGTGACTGATGACGTCATAAATTTAATTCTTCACTCACATCGGGTGGTAAATCAGATATATGAAGTTTCAGATTTTTCAGATAAGGATTTCGACTTAACCAAATTATGGCTGGAATACTTCACCGATGATGTCATCGTTATCACCCTATATACCCCATGGGGAGTTGATGACATATGCCAAGTTTCAATTTTTTTCATTGATCGGTTTTGGAGATGTCCAATTTTTTCCCCTTTAATCCAATATGGCTGCCATACTATGTGGCCTATGACATCAGAGTTATCAATAAAATATTGTTGTGGGCCGGGGGTCAGTGGTGAGAACAACCGCTAGGTGGGGAAGTTTACGCCGTCTCCCACCAGACTCCCCGGAATTATAGGCCGTCGCTCGGATAACTCCGCGAGCCGGCGGGTCGATTAATCGACCGAGAAGCGCCAATATCTCGACCGCGTGGCGTAGGGTTAATTGTCTAGATCCAATATACCTAATATAAGTAACCACGCAGTCTTGGCTACCGGGGATTCACGCCCTCGGAACGTCTGGCCGAACCGGCATCACTCTACCAGCTACGGTAGAGTATCAACTTCCACCTTCCAACTCCGGCTCGGATGCAGTCGAGCTGGCCTGCCCAGGACGTTCCGGCTACGATGTACCGATTACCGGGGATGAAACCCCGTGTAAACTCAGATACGAACCATGCTGCACCAATATAAGGAGGGACGGAAACAGACTGGGTTCATGTCTAATAAATTTATTTACAGCAAAATCAAAAGACAGAAGAGGCGAGACTTGAATGA
>CM068960.1:27195541-27220193 GCA_035128595.1 Eptatretus atami
GCACCACCCGACTCAGCGCAAAACACGACTCTTGGTGGGCTCCTCTCTGTGCACGTCCCGACCAGCACTCCTTTTCAGACTCCTGTCCGTGCACATGCCGACAAAACCACTTTTCCGTGCAGCCACCGTGACCCAAACTCTGCCGCTCCGCCACCGCGAACAAGCTCTCCCAGCGCCAACGCCAACCAAACCACCCTCCGAGTCTCCGAGATATATCTCCTCCCACCATGGGGAGGGGCTTGCGAGAATAATCTCACTGTCCGTCCTCATGGCCACGGCCGCACCCTACTGGGGCGGAGCCGTGGCCCTTGCAAGGAGACCCCATATTCTCCACGTGGCCACGTGGACTCGCTCGCGCAGAGCAAGAGGGTCTGCCCTGAAAGGCCCACCGAACAAAAACTATCGTTTGTGGGGCCCGAGGACCGGAACCGCGAGGCCCCCTCTCGGCAAATCAAGGTACGAGCGGCCAACGGGCGGTGATGGAGCATGATGGGCTGGTTGGGTCGTGCAGATGGGATGATAGATGCAAGATGAGATGTAATAACCTAACTAGCCGTCACAACGCACACATTAATCCTCCCACTAAACAAAAGGCGGGGTACTACACACGTACTTACCGGCATAACTAACTATGGGACCTGAATGTTGAGTGCGCATGGTTTCCAGATTCATAACAATATTCTCCACAAGGAGTTGCTATTATATTTAAAGTTATGCATCGATCGGACAAGCGGTTGTAGAGAAAAAAATATTTAAAGTAAAAATATATAGACATAGACACACAGAGACACAGACATGCACGAGCATTACAATTGTCTCGCAAACCCTTCGTGTGAGACTAAAAACAATGTAGACGTGTTAAATGAGTTGGTGTTGCCTTCGGGACCACGTAAAGCATACGGGTGGGATACTGCAATCGCAAAAATTACAAAACTTATTTCACAAAAAGCCTGGAGATTCCTTCATTTACACACATGACAAGTAATCAGGTTTTTTGCATTCTCCCCTCAAGCTGAAGACAAAGCTTTCACAATAAAGAATGTCTCGAGGTTTCTTAATTTTGTTTAGAGGGTGGAAACACTCCCCATAACGATCGCTGACACAAAGCAATATCCTTTGAATGATTGAAAAATTTTTGCATCTAATGGTGTCCATACATGATTTATGGATAGAAATAGGACATTCTCACACATCAATTCACACATCAATAGAAATAGGACATTCAAATCAAATGAAATGCTCAGATCTGGGGCATCTGTGTCATGCGTTCCGAATCAAACTCATTGAAATGCAGCCTCATACACTTGAGCCTTATATGTATGCAGAATTTTTGCCATTTTCCAGGCATAACCAGCAAAGATACTGCCGCGTCGGAGGCTCACAAATGTAATATGCCTCGGCACCGAGATCTTTGATGGCATAAACAGCCTAAAGTTGGTAATCTAAACTCCGTTCAAATGGGAATTACCCTGAGCTCGGATTTACCTTACGATTCCCCCAAGGTTATTCCCAATTAAGCCGAACCTGGGCGGTGGAACACGCGTGCAAGAGGTGAAAGACAGGGAAACATATTTTACGATTAAAATAGTTTATTTTAAAATACGTGGATAAGGGTATACAAGACACTATAAATAGGACGGAACAAACCGAGCGGTCGACAAACACGATTAGGGATACAGATAGGGGGATATGCAAACTTGTATACAGAGATAAAGGAATAAACAATCCTGACCCACTATAGCGCCTCACACCACACTCTTGCTGTGACAGAGGGAATGATTAAACGGAAGACCAAATACAGCATTGGAGTCACCGGAAGGAACCCAAATCAGCAAAGCGCAAAGATGGAGTCATCAGGAGGAACCTGAATAGGATTTGGGTTTCTGCCGCTGCTCCACCACCCTCAAAACCAGAAAGCAGGTGAGGACTTACATAGGCATGAAGCCGGTGGTAGCTGCAGGTCGCTGGCATGCAAGCGAAATGTGACTCGGGTACCAGAAGGGTGGCAGGAGTGATACGGTGGAGGCGAGAGATGGTGAGGCAGCGTCCATGTCTCCAGTGAGCCGTCATCCCTGTTCCAACATAGTGCTTTCCTCATGCCTTTTGTGCCAAAGTCCCCACCTGGTCCCACCCGCTAACAGGAGGTTGTTTTTTTCCTTTTTTTCACATACAATCTTATCCCAAGCTATACTGTCTATAAATTACACACGCTACCTCCTCAGCATCACGTTTAACAAGACAACTTACTCTGGCATTTTCCCTGTTTACAAGAGTAAACCTACGCTACGTGAATCACACGGCCCATACGACATGCACCACATCCTAACTATGGATCTCCCCTTCCACGTTACAATACTTTCTGTGATGCGTCATGAGGTCCATGAAGCAATAAAATATTTTAACTGGAACAAAGCTTCAAGAAATTTAGGTAGGTTTTGTTGTTGTATGTAGAAAATGGAGGTGCTGCTTACCATCCAGAACCTTCGAGGAATTCAGCTTTCTGCTCTTGAGAATGAGATTTGAAGCTTAGCGTTTCAACAGTTGAGGTTCAGAACTGAATGAAATTGTGAAGATGATTTCAAATTACATTTAACATTTATGGATGGCAGGAAATAATTATATTGGATTGGCTGCACTATAAAACAATGAGAAGATTATTTGCTACGTCATGTCATTCTCCACACAATACGAGGAATATGTTAAGTGAACAAACAGGATGTACGAATGACAACATGGATACTTTGACGACCTCACAGCTCGTGAAACATCACTGGAATGATCACATATTTGGTTCACACATTGGTGGAGCACATGACCCGGCTTGAACTGGAATCTACTCAACGCTGGTGGTATTGCTGTTTCAACCATAAATAAAATGCTTCATCAGCACGACTTCCCAAGTCACAAACACGAGTTTTGGAAACTGTAATATTGTTAAGTTTGAACATCCATGTCTCTAACCTCACAACAAAGGCCATTCTTTAAAACTAATTATTCAACGAGGGAGATTCAAATCTAACCGGGACCTTTTTTAATTTTTCTTTACGGGAGCGAGACTCATGGAAGAGCACGTTAGAACTGACAGTTAGACAAACATCAAGGGAATTAACAAACAGGAATAGAGGAGAGGGAGCAGGGGAGGAAACACTGAAACTAGAAAGTAAAATTGTTGGGTTCGGACGGAAAGAGCGAAGCAGAACAGCCTCTGGAAGGTGGTTCCATCGATGGGAGAAGAGAGGATTAAAAAGGTTGAGGTGTGCAGTCAACCTGGATTTTGACAGTTTAACTAGAAGGGGGTTACTGAAAGAACGTGTGCTTTCTGGAGATGCTGGAGAGGGTTGGAGGACTGAGAGAGCAGAGGGAGTGGTGTTTGAGAATAGACAGGAGAAAACAGAGAGACCATCGACTCATCTGCATTGTGAAAGCAAAAGACCTTGTGCTTTGGTCTCATCATGGGAGATTCAAATATTTTTAAGAGCTTTAGACTTCACAGAATCTAGGAGAGACAGATGCGATGCTGGAGCACTGGCCAGGAGCAGAGAGCAGTACTCCATTGAGCTACAGATAAAGGCCTTGTACACTGAGTAGGTCCGATTTTCCAAGGAAAGTCTTGGATCGACAGAGGATGCAAGGCTCAAGACCTTGTTTATAAGAAAGCTCATTTTAAACCAAGACAGACATTAATCACCATACTTTACAGTCAATAGTCTGTGTATATTTCAAACAGGATTCATGTTTTAAGGAGAAATTTTACAATTGCCGTTCCACCCCCCTTGTTATATTGTTACGAATCTGGAAGCCTTTTGCACACAAACAGACAGCAGTCCCCGTAGCTTAGTTATTTCGATAAGTATGTGTTTATAGTTAGACTCCATCCCCTATGTCTAATGAGAATTTCGTGTGTGCGCTGTGAGTTATTTTATAGTTAAGTTATTTAAATCTCCAGATCCCCTCCACTTGCGGCCACAGTGTCTTTCAGCGCTTGCGCCCTCGCCTCACGGCCGTAGCATACGAGGCAAGGTCCTCGCGTGCTTGATTCGACTTCCTCGAATTGGTCTGCATTCCAACACCACGAGGCAAAATCGTTGTTTCTCTAGCCAGAGGGGCACAGACACGCGTAGAGGGGGCGGGGATTTCCCGGCTCGGCCATAAACCCGGCCAGAAAGGGCAGATCCATGGAGGTCCCTGTCCAATCAGGGCGATCAGCGCGTCAGCTCCACCAAGGCCCCGCCCCGCTCAGAGCGGTCGTAAAAGGACGACGCGACCCTCAGTGCGTGTGTGTGTGGGGAGTTCTTGTGCTCGTTCGAGTTCGGAGAGTTCAGAGTTCAGAGAGTTCTTGCATGTTCCCTGGAGTTCTTGAGAGTCTTTGAAGTTTCTTTGGAGGAGCAGTTCTTGGAAGGCAGTTTGGGTGCGCTGTCATCATTGCTGGAGCTCTCAAGCCTAGAGTCTCCGCTGGCCTTCTACAAGGAGCGACCCTGGATCTGCTATTCACCATCAAGCTCCCACGGACCACGAGTCCCACACGTGCAGTCGTGGGCCAAGCCGCACGAACGCGGTCAGGTACCCTGACAGAACTCTGACCCCCAGCTCGACTATCCCTTGGCTGCAGGGTCGAATAAAGACCAATTGGGTCCTTTTTCTTTTGAGTGTGTGTCTGTATGTGGGCACCGTCCTATAAGTAAAACCGTTTAAGTGTTTATGATCATTGTAAATATTTGCTTGCATATAGTCGTGAATAAGTCTACACTTCGTACCTTTCTTTTATTCCTGTAAATAAAATAATTGTTTACATGTTCCAGTTCGTTTCTGTCCTTTCTTTGATTGACCCAGCATGGTTCGGACTTGAGAATTAGTGAGGCCGTTTGGGCCGGTAAATTGTTCATTTGGACCGACGGATCTTGGTAATCCCCGCTCGGTTTACACCCGGATCGGGCTCGGTAAACGGTCCGTTCCGCCCGAGGTCCGTCGAGGGTGTGGTTTTCCCCGGTAGTTGGACGACGTGAGTATTTAGGTATATTGAAATTAGGCAATTAACCCTACCCCACGCCGTCAAAATATTGGCGACCACAGTCCGCTAAGGGACCCGTGAACTCTCGGACTTATCCGAGAGTCACGACCTAAATTCCGGGTGTTCGGTGGGAGACGACTCCCTGCTCCACCTAGTGGTCGTTTATCGCCACCGAGCCCCGGCCCGCAGCAATATTACGAAGGCATGTTGAAAAGTAATGCCTCCTCTTCTTTTCTTTTTTTCCCCAAAACAGGTAAAGATATTCAAATGAAACAAAGACAGATATGAACATCAATCTTTTTTTCCACCATGGTGCATATTTATCTCTCAACATAATCACCACTGCGGTCCACACATTTCTTCGAAAGTTCGAGTAATCTTGTGATGCAATCACAATAGAACTCTGCGTTCTGCTGACTTAACCAGCACTTCTCAGCGGCCTTGCCATCATCGCTGGAAGAAAAATGTTCTCCACGAAGGTGTTCCTTAGGTTTGGGGAAGAGACGAAAATCTGACAGAGCAAAATTGGGGGAGGTGATCCTTTGTAATGGTACTCCATTGACCGTCTCTTGCTGCGAGGATCATAATGGTGCACCAAACTCTCACCTTGAGTCATCTCATCTCCAGTCAGTCATCCCAACTCTCATCTCTAGTGCTTCACACTTCACAGCACTGACGTCTTGCCCTCTGCCATTATGACTCAAGTAGCACGGAGACATCTCGCGTCAGAATAACAAAACTTTACAACCAGTGGTGGGAAGAAGTCATGCATGGACTGCGCTTTGTTGCATTCGAATATCTTTTCCTGTTTTGGAGAAAAACAATAGGAGGCATTACTTTTCAACGTGCCCTTGGACTTGCCATCATCTTGATCTCAAGCACATGCAATAAAGCAGGAAACACATTGCTGGAGACCATCGACTGGACCTTTTTTTATGAATGATTATCATTCCTGGTTTCCAACTCTAGAAATAAAAAAAAAATCCTTCAAGACCATTCAATCAATTCCTTGCATGATGCTCTTCATTTAGAAGCAAAATTTCAAAGCCCTTCACAAAGAAGGATGAGGTGAAGAAAGTAAAAAGAGAAGAAAAAGCAATGGAAAAAAAAAATTGGGTTTTATGAGAGAGATAAAACCCGCAATTGATGAGGCTGTGAGTGTTAAAAGGAAGAGTTCCACAGCTGAGAAGCAGATCAAAGAAAGCTCGATCACCAAAAAGTCTTCATCCTAGCACTAGAAACGACCAGGAGATTCTCATTGTTAGAACGCAGCTTTCTTTCAGGGTTGAAAGGATTAGGTTAATTCATGTCTTGCTCCAAAGGTTGTCTGACAGCAATATGTTAAAATCTATAGAATGGTGTACTGGGAGGACGAGTGAAGTCTTAATGTACATCCATGGCTCCACAAATGTACGAACAATAATCTATTTCTACACACATTTTTGTCATTATTTCAGTGGATATTTGTCCGAAATACCGTTCCTCCATAATTAGTCGGAACCTTGACGTATGTGCACTTGCCTCTGAGCTGTCTAGCCTGGGCTCGAATGTTCTCAGTCCAGCTATAAACCATCATCCTGGTGTTGTGCATGCAGAGCGAGTCAACAATGTGTGTGCCGTCCTTTGCCGTCGGAGGGACGTCAAACTGGCTTCCCGTCTTCCAGCCTTAGTTGATGGATGTTAAAAGATCCCACGGTGTAATTTGCGACGGGTAAGCGAGCTATCGCCGGCACCCTGAACAAATTACAAATCCCTGCCCTGACTATCATTGCGAAAGACAACGGCAAACCACCTAATGTAATCCTTGCTGCGAGTCTACCTATAAGGCAGAGTACCAAAATTAGATTAGATAATTCTGAAAGGAATGAGATATTTAAAATAAAATAAATAAAAAACATGTAGATCAGCAAGAACAATAAATTATGCAAATCCCACACAGAGCCTGGCTCGGCACTGAGCACAACACATCACAGTGCCATCGGCTGCACCAGTGTGGGGCAAATGTTTCCGGACTCCCGGCGCCCATGCCTCCTCAGTCATTATTCGCTGACATTTTCCAAATGGTCAGGGAAGCGGGAGGCATCATAGGGAGTCCGGTGGCCTATGTGGCACTGCACCTGGGATTTGCAGCCCATGCAGCGTCCTGCAGTCACCACAGCAAGAGCATTGTGCGGATGCCATCCTGAAACAGCGATTTTTCCAAGTTTCAAATTTGCAGCAACAAAGTGCTAAATTCCCAAAAAATTTTCTCCCCCTTTTTGCTTCACACGTGCGAATTGAAGGCCGCCTCGCATACAAAATAGCACACCTCAAAAGAATGAATCTTGTAAATTACCCCTTATAAAACACCGCTGTATTCGACGTCGTGGAAATAAATACTTCAGGGAGGAATTAGCAGCATTATAATTCGCCACGCAGTCAAGTAATCCAACAGCTCAGCAGGAGCACTGCTTGCAGGTAATTACTTTACATAACCCAAGTCAGTGCAGAAATAATTTTTTATGAACTGTCAAATTTGAAATGCAACCTTTTTTGCATTTTGAAGTCCTTTTGTGCATACACGGTATCAAATTGGATTTATACGGGGACGGGGAGTGGTGACCCGTCCAGGATTGTGCCGAATAGCCAAGGAGCCTGCTTAGGTAGCACCAATGCTCTGCGCAGAGTATGGTCCCAATGGATGGATCAGCGTTTGGTCTTCACCACACAGGTTTGTGGAAGCGTGTCATGCCACGATCAAAAGAGATTTCTGAGGACCTCAGAAAAAGAGTTGGCGATGCTCATCGGCCTGGAAAGGGTTACAAAACCATTTCTAAAGGTGTTGGGCTCCGCCAATCCACTGTCAGGCAGATAATGTGCAAATGGAGAAAATTCAATGCCATTATTATTGTTTCCAGGAGTGGTCGTCCAACGAAAATCACTGCAAGAGCAAGGTGTACAATAATCCAGGAGGTCAAAAAGAACCCCAGGGTAATGTCTAAGAATCTGTAGGCCTCTCTTGCAGTGGCTAATGTCAGTGTTCATGAGTCCACCATCAGAAAAACACTGAAAAAGAATGGTGTGTTTGGGAGGATGGCAAGGAGGAATCCACTGCTCTCCAAGAATAACATTGCATCCCATCTCAAGTTTGTCAAAGACCACTTGGATTATCCAGAAGGCGATTGGAAGAATGTTCTGTGGACAGCAGACTCAAAAGTGGAAATTTTTGGCTTAAATAAGAAATATTATGTTTGGGGAAAACTAAACACTGCATTCCAACACAAGAACCTCATCCTAACCATGAAGCATGGTGTTGGGAGAATCATGGCTTGGGGCTGCTTTGCTGCCTCAGGACCTGGACGGCTTGCTATCATTGATGGAACCATGAATTCCGGATTGTACCAGAAAATTATACAGGAGAATGTCAGGGCATCCGTCTGTGAGCTGAAGCTTAACAGAAAGTGGGTCATGCAGCAAGACAATGATCCTAATCACACAAGTAAATCTCCAACAGAATGGCTGAAGCAGAAGAGATTTGAGGTTTTGGAATGGCCAAGTCAAAGTCCAGACCTTAATCCAATTGAAATGTTGCGGCAGAACCTAAGTGAGCAGTTCGTGCAAGAAAGCCTACAAATATCTCTGAAATGAAGCAGTTCTGTAAGAAGGAATGGGCCAAAATTCCTCCAAGCCGATGTGGAGGACTGATCAAGAGTTACCGGAAACATTTGGTTGAAGTTATTGCTGCTCAAGGGGGTGCCACCAGTTACTGAATGGAGAGATTCACGTACTTTTTCCTACAAAGACAATGAATCTTGGATCATTTTGCTCAATAAATAAATGAAAAGGTAGATTTTTTTTGTGATATTTGTGTAAGCAGGTTCTCTTTACCGATTATTAGGACTTAGATTAAGATCTGATCACAGTTTTAGGTCAAATTTATGCAGAAATACAGAAAATTCTAAAGAGTTCACAAACTTTTTCTCACCACTGTGTCTGGAAATGAGGCAACAGTGAAAGAGGAAGAGGAAGTTCACATCTGCATGATTACAGACAAGTAATCTAATTTTATATTCCATTAGTAACAGGGTACAAATAACTTCCATAATGCAGTACCCTTTTCAAGTATTGTTTCACAACAGTAGATTTGGAATAAAACGAGCACGGCACTCGGTAGAGGGCAAACTTCCGGCAGGCTGAATTGTATACGTTTTGTATCCCACTGATCTGCATCCGGACCTGAACCAAAATCTAATCAGCTGGTTTTTGTCACCTACACATCTCATCCATCAAGGTTTGTCATAATCCGTCCATAAGTTTTTGAGATATCCTGCTCACAGACAAACAGATAGACAGACAGACAAACAGACAAACAGGGATGAAAACATAACCTCCGTCCACCTCCGGTGGCGGAGGTAATTGGACCACGAGGATTCAAACATACATCGTGGAAGTCGAGATCAGGTAGGTGCTCGATTACAGAGCTATTCTCCCACCTTCAAAGGTTTCAGAAGTGTTGGTTAGTTTTGGAAAATGTAAGGTACATTGTCAGAATATGTTTGAAATAACAATTCAAAAGTTGACACCATTTACATTCAAACAGGTGCTGCTTGGCTGTGTGCTGGACGGGCTGGCTTACCTCCATCGAAGCCTTTCCACAGCTCACCAGCGCCAAAGTAGCACGGTCTTGTTCCATAGGCACGGGGGCCCAAGACACTGCTGTACTGGGATCTTTGACTTCATTCAACACCCACCAGCAAACCACCAGATTCTGCTCAGGGTTAATTGTCAGTTGGCGATTCATCTGACCACTCCGAGGACCGGGAAGATCCACCGTACAAATCTGGTGGTAGTAATAATGGACTTGTAATGGTGCACCATTTAAAATACTGATGCGTAATGCAGTGTTTTGTGACATCAAACATGCAAGAACATACTA
Source organism: Eptatretus atami (assembly GCA_035128595.1). Lineage (NCBI taxonomy): Eukaryota > Metazoa > Chordata > Myxini > Myxiniformes > Myxinidae > Eptatretus > Eptatretus atami. Next base: position 27,205,465 of record CM068960.1, read on the forward strand.
CTCATTCCAAAGTCAATTCTTCAAAAAACATTTTGTTTTTTAAAGAAGGTGCTCGAAAGACAGCTTGAGCCTGAAAGCTGCTTACACAATTCCTTAAAATAATTTCCAAAATCTACACAAGATACTCAAGATCTTTGCAACATCCCCGTTTGAAAGGGGCTCAGCATTGCCTCTCCCCTGGGTGGCTACGGTGCACAAAATGGGCTTGATAGAAGAAGAAATTATGTGAGCCTGGTTCCACGAGCGACTTCCAAGCAGCTTTGTCATCATGTCAGTGCAATGGTGGCTGTGAAAGTTACAAGGCTTTGATGTGCAAAAGTTTCCAAAAAGGGTGAAAATTAATCCAACTCAAATACTGCATGGAATACAGCCGGCTAGCAGTGGGACAGAAACATCTAAAGGGTTTGGAATTCGTAAAGATAGTTCAGGAAACTGTAAAGTACGCGATTCAATGACCGTTTTACCTCCTGTAGACGTACTCGGTACAGTATTCCCAAAAAGCATTTATACCGATTACAGCTACCAGCCCCAAAACATATTATACAATGAACCGAATCGTGCATTGCACCACCTCTGGTGGGATCCTGTCCATGTTATTGGGTAACCATTTACACGGTTGATCACAGCACTTGTGTGGATACCCTTCATAAAACAGATGCGTTTGCCATCACTGTCGAGGGTGCACTTTTGTGTACATGAGTCTTCTTGCTGCTGGATGTTTTTCCTTATAAACTTAACCTAAATTTTGAAGACCATTGACTGTTTATCCACATGTTTGGGGAATTGAAAAGTTAAAGTGAGCTTAAATCATCATGCTTCTTGTGAAATCATATAAAATCCCTTCATGTAATCTCCTAGTGAAGATGATATTCACCCATCTCGTGATGGTGTCTTTAAACCCATCGATCGGTTTTATTAACGGAAAGTTGACAAAGGTATGCTGACTGCTGTGGGGAGCAACATAAAGCTCACTTTTCAGGCATTAGCCGTTCATCGGAGCAAGACTCTTGCACAAATTATTCGTTTTGGGAACATAGGAGGTTATCAGTTCAGCTGTCAAGTCGAAGGATCTGTTGTTGTCCCATGCCACATCACCGTGCCATGTCGTCGTCGTTGTGACTCGTCTATCATGTGCCCGTTGGTGGCTCAGAAAACCGATGGCCAAGCAGCACACCATTGAGCATTGATCGCATGGGTGGCTGCCTGGCGCAGCAACCCGTTCTTTCTGCCGGCTTCTGCGGTACTTCAACTCTTCCACCCGCGAATGCTCGCACCGATTCACCCTCTCTTTGCACTCAGCATGCCATTTTTACCTGTTAAGTGCGAGGGCCTCAAACCCGGTGTCCGACATTTCACATAGTTTCAAACAAAGGAGGTGCTACAAAAATCATTGGATGTTGGTGCTCAAAATGAGGCAGCAATGGATGTTAAATGCATTCCCTTCTGTGTAGTGCTGATGGCGGCGCATACTTTTGACAGAGAATCTGGGCGTTCACGACAGAACTGTGAACATTTCTTCGATCAAGAATGAAATACTGGACAGGTGCCGCTGGTGTTACAGGGTGTGGAAATTGCCATTGCGAAGCCATGGGAATGGAGTGAGAGCAATGCCACAAGGCCTTTATCTACTCCACCACCAAGCTGCTTTCTCTCACTGTGTGGCCATCTCTAAATCCAGATTAAAAAACACTGTTGAATGTTTTTAAATGATTCCGGTCTGAATGACCAGTACATTGATTGTTTATTGAAGTGTATTGAAGGAGATTATAATCAAGCCAGTCTTTCATTGTACAAACAGGTTTGATTTAAAAACAAACAACAAGTTCATGTTTTGTTTGTATTTGTGTGCTCCACTGTCCTCTGAACGGGGATGATTCCATTCACATCTCTCTCTCTCTCTCTCAGACAACAAAGACCATCTTTCAACTACTCATCCAAACCCTCTCTCTCCCTCATATGTGGTGATTTCAGTTGTCACCATGCAAATTGGATGGGTGTTGGTACCTCTCTCACTAACCATCGCACTTCAGCAAAGGACTTCTGTGACTCTATCGGACTGACTCAATCTGTGAACTTTCCAACCCAGATTTCTCCAAATGGAAGGTGCTCCCTCCTGGACTTGATAACGACTAATTTTCCTTCTAATTTCTCCTGTTCCTCTTCTAGTCCAATAGGTTCATCTGTTCGTGTGCTTGTGAGAGTGTACCATCCATCTCTCTGTGTAGTGTCGGAGAGCTGCCTCAGCACCATAAAGTCTGGCAGCTCACTCAAGCTCTAATGGCAGGGACTACAAGCTTCCCACTCGTGTCAAGACTGGTCCTTCATTTTCACCTTTTGTGAAATCAATACTGCCTGGGAATCCTTCCACAGATTTATACCACCATCTGCAGTGAGCATACCTATCCTCTCATGATTGGTATACAGAATCCTGTGGCGAGGCAGTTGCCCTCAAACAACTTGCTTTCTTTTTCTGGAAAACAAATCCGACAGAAGGAAACCTCAGATTATTCCACAAAGCCCGCAATAAGTATGTGTCCATTTTCAGGAAAGCCAGAAAACAACATCTGTCCAATCACAAGGCTGAACTCTCAAACCTATCTCCTTCTTCAAAGACCTTGTGGTGCCTTGATAAATCTGTCTCTGATGTATGCACCCCCTCCATCCCTCCCCTCACTTCAAATGGAACCACAGGTGACTCTACTCATCAGTAGGCTAAATGCCTCAATTCTGTGTTTCTTTCCAATTCTTATGTACCCAACCCCTCACTCCCTACACCTACAGTACCCTCGAGTACCCAACTGCTCCTGGATACTGTGGCTTCCCCACTTAAGGAAGTGGAGAGTTTTCTAACAAACCTCAACTCTGATTCTGCAACAAGACCAAATGGCATCAGTGTATGTTTCCTTAAAACCTGCCCTGCTGTTCTAGCTCATCCTCTTTTGGCTTTGTTCACTCGATCATTCTCTCTCTGGGTCAGTTTCCATCTTCCTGGAAGTTAGCCACTCTCACTGCCATACACAAACAAAGTGCAAAAACTCATGTGCTAAACTACAGGCCTATTAGCTTGCCTCCAATTATAAGCAAGGTCATGGAATCTATCATTGCAGTTGACAATGTAGTTCAAGCTCCTCCTTTGCTCCATTGACTATCTCATATCAATTCAGTATCAGACCCAGTCACTCTACTTGGGACATGCTGATTCTACTCTCCAAAACAATGGATGGAAGCCCTCAATCTCAGATGTGAGATCAGGGCCGTCTCTCTGGACATATCTCGAGCATTCAATACAGTCTGGCATTCCACCTTGATCTCCAAGCTCTCTGCTTATGGCATCCAAGGCCACCTTCTCTCATGGATCACTGACTTCCTCTACTCCCATATTCAATGTATAGCTCTTAATGGTATCCCATCTCCTCCTCTCCCTGTCAAGGTTGGAATACCTCAAGGCAGTGTCTTGGGCCCCTTGGTCCCAGTCTTGTTCCTCATCTTCATCAATGATCTCTCTGATTCCCTGGAAAATCCTGCCCATGCCTTTGCTGATGATTCCACCCTCTGCCATATCATCTCTCATCCTTCAGACAGACAGGCAGCAGCATATTTCCTTTCTGCAGACCTTGATAGAACCAGGAACTGGCTCAACACTTGAAATACAGTTTAGCTTTCAAACGCAACAAATCCCACACACTCACTCACCCTGTCTCTCCTAAAGGACCATCTGTCAAAAACCCTCCAATCCACTTCCTAAACAAATCACTTGAAGGCATCACCATCAACCATGATCCCTCTTGAGCAGTCAATATTTCCAAGATGGCCTCCAAAGCCAGGCACCAACTGGGCATCCTTCACCGTGCAAGGTCTTTCCGAGGCCAATCAGAACTCTTGACTACTCACAAAGCCTTTATTCGCAGCTTGATGGAGTACTGCTCTTCCCTGTGTGCTGGTGCCCTTGCCTCACACCTTGCCTTTATTAATGCAGTGGAAAGCAAGGTCCTCAAAATCAATGGGATCTCCCATGATGAAGCTGAGTGTGTAGGCCTGCTACTTTTGCATCACAGACAGGTTGGTGGCCACTCTGTATCCTACCGCCTCCTTTTGGTCTTGCACCCTCTGCCCTCTCTTGGCTCTGTTCCTCCCAGGTTTCTGCAGAGAGCACATGGTCTGCCGGTAACAGTCTTCTTATTAAGCTCTCAAAATCCAGGCTTAATGCTCACCTCCACTCATTTGTTCCTCTTTTCTCTCACCTGTGGAACCAACTTCCCCAGTCTTCTCGGTCCTATTCTTCCCTCCAGGGCTTCAAACCAGCTCCAAATCAATTTTGCACAGATTTAGGTAACTTGTTCACCACTACCTCAGGTCCTCTATCTATGATCATGATCTCTTCTACACCAAATGACCACATTACCAAATACTCCCTTTTCCTGGTTATTGCGATTTCCCATTCCCCTCCTCTTCCTCACCTCTTTTCATTTGTTAGTTATCTCTTGGTTTGTTCCGTTTCAGTTTCATTCCCACCTTTCCCTTCCTCTTCTTGCCATGTTTCATTCCGCTCACGTGCAGCTTGTTCACCCCCATGTGTCTTTCCTCCCCTCCCATTGATCTCACTCTCATTTCTACTCTGCTGTTTGTGTTTCCCCCTTTCCATTCTGTCCCCTTCAATTATGCTCCAGCTCTTCTATGAGTTTCGATAGTGAATACAAAAAATAATAATAAGTAAAAACTCAAAACCACTCACAGCAAAACACTGACACCCTCCATTTCACTTGAATAGTACCTTCATATCGCTGGAGGACAGCTTCTCAAGCCGCAATGTCGCTCCCTGTGAGAAGCGCTTGCGGCTGAGCATGACGCAGGTTAACTGTGGTTCATCAGCGAAGGCAAAAATGACAAAGTTGTCTGTCAAGAGGCCTGGTCGTCATAAACAGCAGACATTTAGGGAACATGTCACTCACCAAATGCAAATGTTCATATGCTAATGTCATAAAAATTCCTGAAAAGCACATTGATGACCTAGTCCAGGCATCTAAAAACCACAGATCATCTTATTTTAGCTGTTGGAAACACCTTGTAAAAATAGGACTGTGCATCCTGAAGCACATCTGGATCAAGAGCAACAGTCACTCAAACTCCCCCCCCCAACCCCCCGCAAACCCACTTAGACCCTGATTTTTTTAATGCCGTGAACAAACTTTGGTACATCATGGGTGATGAAGGTTGTGGTCAAGTATCATCGAAATCGCATGTGTAGTTTCGAAGAAGAGAGCAAATACCAAATTTTGGGGGAAACAACCCCCCCCCACCCATGTAGACCCCTTTAATGAGCACAGATTTTGATGTGGTCAATAAACCATCGTTATGCATCAGATATGAAGCTTGTGGCCAAGTTTCATCGAAATTGTGTGTTTGGTTCAAGCGATAATGACTGAAGAGTTCGCAGACTCACTGACTGTGGCTGACTCACTCACCTATGGACACTGCTCGATCGCATAAGCTCACCTGACTAAAGTCCAGGTGAGCTAATAATAAAGATTTTAAATATGAAAACTTCTATATTTTAGATGCTGGAAACGCCTTGTAAAATAAATAAAAATATATAAAATAATAAAAACTTTTAGACATGGAAAGTTCTGCATTTTAGCTGATGCAAACAACATATAAAGAAAAAGATTTTAAATGTGGAAAGTTATTTTAACAAGAAAATTTGGACAATTTCAACATCAATTCTCACGAGATTGTATGAAATAGAATGGATTGCTAAACAGACTATTTATGCTATTATTGGTTATTATTATTGTTGTTGTTATGCACATTAGCTACAGGGCCAATGTACACATGGAAGTGTTGAGATGTCGAAAAAATAAATGCTACAAAAGACCGATCCTTAAAATTGAATTTTATGGCAAAAGTCAACAACTAACCAAAACAAGCACAATGGCCCTGTAGCTAATGTGCATAACAACAACAATAATAATAACCAATAATAATAACGAGAAAGAATGTCAAAATGCAAAGCCCGTCCACGTCTGCTTTGTACTCAAAGTAATCTTTACGAAAACAACAGCTTTAAAATAAATTTTAAAATGTAAATTTTATTAAACAGTGTTCTCCGTGTCCTCATCATTAAGGTTTGCTGAAAATTTGATGACAAAAACTCAAATGGTAAATAAAGAAACACTGGAAGCGATTACAAAACCAGACAGTCTTGCGCTGTGCAGTGGCAGACAGGCTAATGAGGGCTGTTGGTATTTCATGTGGCTTTGCCCTTTGAAATTTTGACCAAATTACTAATCAGTCTTCACCACATTATTGTAATAAAGGTTTCTTCAAAAATTTGATGACAAAGGCTCACACACTGACACCGACACGTATGAATGCAAAACCCTGTCTCCTGCTGTGCAGCGGACGGACTAACTAGAACTGCGAGCAGTGCCGTCGGCTTCTGAGCAGTCCAAATCTGCCACCTACATGGAGACCCGTTCATACGTTTTATGCCAAAATGGAGGCCAAATCCATCCTCGGCAGGAAAGAAAAAAAAATAAAAAAACGTAGAGCATCCCTGAACAATCTTCGCATTGTTCCAAAGCTTAGACAGAGGGCCATTCCATGATATTATCCACTTTGATAAGGGTCACTTTTTGGAGGCCATTTTACCTCATGGCCAGTCATTTATATTCATACAATTGTCACATATAATATCTCAAACATCAATCCACATATCACGGTGAAGCCCACCTCATGGGGGCATTCAATGATGTTCTCCGATTTGGTGAGAGTCAAACTTCAAGGGCCATTATACCTGAGAGACCGCGACCACCCAGGAACCCAGGAACGCCAGATTTATCACAGAGAATGCAATAAAACCCGAAACACCTTATAAAACACCCGATTCTTCCCAATTTTGCAGCCTTCGAATAACTACCCGTGCCTTCGAAGAGCGTGTGCCGGCTTGAGGCGTTACTAATGGGGACAGACATTTTCCCTCGTAAAATACAAAATATGAGGTATCCATCAACGAGCTACACATCACAATAAATCTGGGATCATGGCATATTCAATGATATTATCCAATTTGATAAAAAGTCAAACAGTGGAGGCCATTTTACTTCAGAGACCATGGCCGTGCTCGTGCAACCATTTTATCATGTGACCAGCTTCAAGAGTTTTTATGGCAGAAACTTCAAACTCTCAAACCAACACCACCTACGTGTGCTTACGCCGTCTGCCAAATTTCATGGCAATCGGTATAGCTGTTCTGGAGGAGATATTTTACGTTTGGCACAAAATCCAAGATGGCCACCAATACAAGACAAATTTCAAAATCTGTTCGGATCAAGTTCCAACAATGTGCTTAAGGCACACACAGATTGGCATAGCAAGCTGGAACAGTTTTTTCAAAAGTCGTTGCACAAGAATCAGCGGAAGTAGAACAATAAAATCAAAGCAAGAACAACATGCTTCCTGCCTGTGAGCTTCGAAGCCTTGTAATGATAATAAAAATAACAATAATTGCTCCCATACCTCCTCCATGGGTCGTTCAGGTTACCCGCGACTATGTCATGAAACTTGAATCAATCGATTGCAGGTTGTTGCTGAAGCAGCCCTGAGCCAGGGCAGGGATTTGGAAATTGATGAAGGTGCCAGCACACAGTGGCCTAGTCTTTCCCACCTCGGTAGGACTACCTAAGAATTAAAGCAACAGATGACCATGAAAATCTTTATGAGCCTACACTCTCTCCACCTCCTCCTCCTCCTCCTGCGTTTTTCACATTCTTCTTCTTCTTTCGTATGCAGCACAAGGCTACAGGGTAGCATCATTGGCTGGGGCACGGTTGCGCTACTGATGCAGTACTCCTTTAAGTTGGAGTAAGATTTTGTAATTTGTTCAGGGTGCCAGCGATAGCTCGCCTACTTTTCCCGAAGGACACCATGGGTTCTTTAACGTCCACCAATGAATACTGGCAGTCGGGACACCCAGTTTAACGTCCATCCAAGGGATGGCACACACCGATGAATCCCCCTACCTGTGAAACACCGGGATGACCGCTTATAGTTGGGTCGGCATTCGAACCCAGGCTAGACAGTTTAGCGTGCACCAACAGACAGCTTAGAGACAGCTTAGTACTTAAACAAGTACAGAAAGACATTTATTGCGATTTTTCTCTTGGATTTTATAAAATAAATTCCTAAGAAAACCGAAGAGAGCGGTGAAGAGAAATCACCTACCATCACAGATCGATACATTTGGAGGAAGGCGAGAGGTTAAAGCTCTGTCAAACTCGACATATTCTAGATCAAGTCCTGCCAGTCCCAGAGTGACAAGCAGGCCGTAGTCAAAGAGCAACTGCAGAATAAAGTTTGAAAAAACAACAACAACAACAACAACAACATAAATTGTGAATATTTAAATAATCTACAAAGCATGAGCTGTCATTTACATTTACGATCAACCAAAAGCTTTAAGGAGTGAAATCCTCTTTAAACATGAAAATTTGAATATTCACTGCAATCGCTTTCATGGATGGGAGAATTGTGTTATGCGTTTCCAAAACTTCGTTCATTAGGATAACTAGCGGGCACTCCCGCCCCCTGGGTGGGAGTAACCTAATCGAAAATTATCGAAAATGAAAACTTTGTAAACTGAAAAAAAGTTCACATTTTCCAAGGAAAGACTTTGCACGACGGAAGATGCCCAGATGGCTTGCTTTGGAGGCTAACTTGGATCGATGCATTGCCCACGTAACATCATGGCTGATTGTGAGACCAAAAAGTGACTGAACTTCAAGATTCTAGTTACTCTCAGGAGAGGGTATTGCATTTGGGTCCATTTGTTGGGTGGTTGCTAGACTACCCTTATTCTAGATTCCGTCTGTCTGTCTGTTTGTTTGTATGTAATGGACAGCTCTGGAGGCCAGAGGAGTCAAACGTTTTGATGAAACTTGACTGTAGGTTCATACCAGGATCTAGTTGTATGCTTTTGAGCACCGTTGCTATGGACACAACGTTGCCTATGACGGGACTTTGAATTTTTTAAAAATCCAAAAAAAAAAATTTCGAAAATCCAAAATCGGCTTCCCTTTTATGCCACTATAATCAACCTCTTTGTCAAAAAATTTCAGCCCGATCCGTCAAAAAATGTATGACTAGTATGCAGTTATATTACTATATGCTTTCACCCCAACATTCGCGTTGGGATTCCCCAACGTAGGGTTAGGGAATCGAACACAAATGATGAATGGACACTTGCTCGTCATGTTCCTATATGGAACAACGAACGGCAAAAATGCCATCTGCATGATTCTACTTATCTACATATTTCAAATTCGCCTTAGTCTAGCGACCACCCATGTCGCCTACCGGCTTGTTTGTCTGTTTGTCCGCACAGAAATTTCGTGTTTTTCTCCGCAACCGCTTGTCGGATTGAGACAAAATGTTCACAACAGGAGCGACTACTCATGTAGAACGTTTTCATTATAATGACGTCATAGGTCACGTGGTATGGCAGCCGTATTGGAAAAACAGAAAAAAAACTTTTGGCACCTCTGTATCTCTGAAACCACACCAAGGAAAAATTGAAACTTGGCACATGGCAAGTACTCCTCATGGGGAATAAGTGTGATTTTTTTTTATGATGTCATAGATGCCTCGTTATGATTGTCATAATTACATATGTAAAACGCCACATCCAATCAGTATGAAAAATTTTGAGGGTCATCTCGGGATAAAATGGTCCACAGAAAAAAAAAATCATTATGTCATTGGTCACGTGATTTGGCAGCCGTATTGTTTTTAAAAAATAAAAAAAAACCTTTTAAAAAATCCTCTCTAAAGTGGCTGAACAAATCGAGGTGACTTTAACACGTATGACCGCCTGACCATGAGGAACAAAAGGTTCACACATATGATATCACAGGTCACATGGTTAGCAGCCATATTGGATTTACCCTAAAACCTATAAAAAATAAACCACTCAAAAGAAGTTCTGGCGAGGGTCTGCAATCTGATTGCTCTTTTTCTTGTTAAGGAAGTGTATGGGAGGGTTCACCAGGCAGTCCTTTCAGAGAGGCAGAGTGAGAGAGATTTGTTAGTGTTAAACGACATTTTTCAAGTGCTGGATCAGCTCCAGCTAAATCTTCAGAATCCTGTCCAAAATGTCTCGCCTTCATCCAGATACGATGTGTTAACAGAATATCAAGTGCTTCGAAGTCCATTTTTGCAGCAATTGATAACTTGTTAAGCAGTAACTTAATTTTCAGCAGGCTTTTTACACTAATAGAAATATGTGACTGTATTCAGTATCATCAGTGAGTGTATCATATTCAAGCCCAAAATGACAACTCCAAGACAAACGCGAGTAGTAGAACAAGAGGAGCAGGAAGAAAAGATAGCACAAGTTCTGACAAGCTGCAGAGTTCACAGCATCACAAAATCAGCCTAAGAATGATGAAGATTATTTATGAGGAAATTGTAACAGACTGATCAATGAAAATGATCTTGCTATACATTATGAGCTCTGTAGTTACATTATTCATGTCTCCATTATTCATGTGAACGAGCAGCTTTATGATATGACTGGAATTGAACCCATCGCCTCGCTGACTGTAGTTGAACAACATAACTTATGTGCTGTATGTTGCAGTACAGTTATACAGTTTAACAGTCAATATTTGCATTTTTTTTTTAATTTAGTCCAGAAAATTTTTGTTTACTAATAACGACACACCGTTAATTTTAGTAATAAGCATACTTATTCGTCAAAAAGCAATGTTATGAATTTGTTTTATGTTCCCAGGGATCATTTTTTCCCCCAAGTTGCAAAATGCAATTCTCATTGAGGCATGAATAATACACCGCTGTAAAAAGGCCTAGCCAAGCATTAGACGTCACGCCATCTAATTACACCGCCATCTTACTAAATCAGTCATCCCGACGCCTAGCATATGATATTTAGCCAGTCACCTACGGACGTCAGATAGTCAGATAGAGTCAGATGTGTGAGTTATGGTGTTCAACTGCTGTCAACAAAGCGACAGGATGGGTTGAATGCTGGATGCTGGGATTACGTGCAAGTCCGTCGAGGCCTAGCCGAGTGCTAGATAGATCGCCGTAATGACGTCCCACATGCAACGTCATTATGACATCCCAGTGAAAAGAGGGTGGCAGACAGAAGGACGGATGGACAGACAAATTTGGCTACTTTAATATATCGATAAATGATTAAGATGGACAAGGTATTGCCATGTGCGTGATGAAACTGGGTCAGGAGATCAAAGGATTCCGTTGAGAGCCACATGTTTGCTATAAGAATCGAGGAAGTCAGTAAGCCATGTGTGGAGTTGGCCTTGGATGCCATAGGCAGAGAGGTTGGAGAGCAAGGCAGAGTACCAGACTGTATCAAATGCTTGAGACATGTACAGAGATGGTCCTGATCTTATGTCTCAGATTCAGAGCCACCATCCATTGTTGGGAGAGAAGCAGCATGTCCAGGGTAGAGTGACTGGATCTGAATCTGAACTGCTGGTTTGAGATCAGGCCTTTTGAGAAAAGGAAACATTGGATGTTAACTGTGATGATGGATTCCACAACTGCTTATAATTCCATCCATCCATTGGGACCATACTCTGTGCAGAGCGTTGGTGCTGCCTAAGCAGTCTCCTTGGCTGTTGGGCACAATCCTGGACGCGTCGCCACTGACACAGTATACCAGCAAGCTGGCACTCATTTTGCCGACCTCGGAAGGATGACAGGCAGAGTCAACCCCACCTGGTATTAATTCAACAACCGAGTGGGATTTGAACTCAGGATCCTAGGATCCCAAGCCCACCACCCTAACCATTAAGCCAACACCAGGCATTATAATTGGAAGTCAAAAAGGAAGGATTTGCCATTGGCAAAAAACTGGGTCGGAGAGTTCACAGATCAAGTCAGGCCAATGGAGTCGCAGAAGTCCTTTGTGGCTATACCGTGGCTGGTTGAATAGATGCCAATGCCCAGCCAATTGAAATGGATACAATTCCAAATGCTGCACATAAGGAAGAGAGATTTTGAATGTGGGGTTATAAGTTGGTCCATGTTGGCAGAGTGAGATGGAAATGAAATTGTCACTATTAGAACGTTGGGACAACACACAGACAAATAGCTGGCTGTCGAGGGGAAAGTGTAGCCTACAGTACTCCTGGGGATGTTGAGGGGTGAGAGAAGTACAGTGACAGTAACAAATGGACTTAATAATGTAAACTGCAACTCAACGTCCAAGGTGGCATTCAGGCCTGTCGAACCAGAGGAGACAACAGCAGGGAGAGGCATAGAGGAATCGGGGACATCCTGTGGGGGGCAAGATTTTGTTAAGCAGATAATATCAGATTTAGCAGTGGCAGCCTGGACGGTGAGATCTGTCAGATTGGAGTGAAGGCCTCAGATGGTGGAGGTCCATAGAGTTAGGGACAGTGGATTAAGCAATGTTGGAAGGATGCAGGAATGTGGAGGGTGAGGGTGCATAAAGCCTACTGAAAACAGTAGGCCATTGTTTGTTGATATCCTTGCCACATTACAAATTCCTGCCTCAGATATAGTCATCCACGAAATGAGATTGGCATCACCTGAGGTCTGCTGAAAGTCACGATAGATACCGACATCAACACGCCCCAGCGATTGCCATGTCGAAGTGACAGATATCTGTTAAATATTCTATTTTATGGAGTGATAATGCAATATCGTGAAGATGCCTGAGCTATGATTAAATGGCGACAGATAATACAAGAAGGTCAAACCGTGTTACATTGAAAATTACATTTCCTACTGTTAACATCCCAACATGGGTTTAGCATCAAAAGCAAAAACATATTCTACCTTATACATGCTGGCAGAGCATAAGGCACAAAAAAGATACCAATCATGATGCCTGCACCATCACCTGGCAGCAGTGATGATGTACCCAGTGCACGCAGAGGCAACGGTGTTTCTGTAGTACCTCCTGGAAAGGTAAACAAACATTGGCACACCGGTTCATTCAACAATTCTTACCTGAGGAGCAAAACTGCAACCGGTCACAAATTATAGCCTCAGCCATTATTAACACTCGTTGAAGATTGATGTGGTTTGGAAAATAGAAAACATTATGCAACCAGTTAGCAGATTGAATGTGAATAAGACACAATTAATGTTCCAAAGTGGAAAGAGGTAATTAGTGTGAGACCAAATATTGTTGCGCGGCCGGGTATCGGCGACGAGCACGACCGTGGGATGGAGCAGTAGAGTCGGCTCCACCGATCACCCGGAATTTATAGGTCGTCACCCCGGAATAACTCCGGAGCCGACGGGTCCCTTATCGGACCGAAGTTCGCCAATAGATCGACCACGTGGGGTAGGGTCGATTGCCAATTTCAATTTACCTAAATACCCACGTCGTCCAAACTACCGGGGAAATTCACCCTCGACGATGTTCGTACGGAACGAGCCGCTACCGTACTCGAACCGTGTGCGACCCGAGCGGACGGTCACCGAGCTTCCGTCGGTCCAAATGTCCCTTTACAGCGGGAGACCGATCCCCACGAGAGCCGCAAGATTGCGTGCCGCATCCCTGCCGACAACACCAAGGAGAGATTGGAGATTCTGCTGCCGACAAGAACCGAAGGGGTGCGCGCCGTCTCTCTGCAGATACCGAGGAAAGGCCTTGGTTGTCGGCACGAGCGCTGAGCGGAGCTCGGGAGGCCGCTCTCGGCTCGCTGGTTCTGGGTTCGATTCAGCTCGATGACCACACGAGTGGACAGGTCCGAGACAGGTTCTGCCTTTAGCTCGCCTTTACGTCTAAGCTGGAGGTCTCAATAAAGGCTGTGGCCACCGTTTCTTTTGGGGGTGTGTGTGTGTGTTGTGTGTGTGTTTGTGTGTGTGTGTGTGTGTGGTGCGCCCAGTCCAGTAAGTAACTAGAGGGGGAGCACTCGGTAGAGTGCAAAAACCTCCGCCGCCAATACTGCTGGGTCACTTAAGTGAACCTGATATCCTCTTAATTGTAGGTCAAAACGGATCAGACTCTACTGAACCACGATTGAATAAACTAAACTAGATCGACGCGCATGTTAGAAATGCCAAAAAAAAAAATCGAAATGTTTTTGAAAAAAAGTTTGCAAAATTTTTTTTTTTTTCTCTACCAGATTTTTTTGGGTTGGAAATCACTTAAAACATGTAGAAATGCAAAAAAAATTCAAATATTTTTCAACTAAAATCGAATTTTTTTGAAAAAAAGTTGCAAATTTTTTTTTTTTCTCTAACAAATTTATTTATTTTTTTGGTTGGAAATCACTTAAAACATGTAGAAATGCAAAAAAAAATATTCAAATATATTTTCAAAATGGCCGCCATAGCGGCCATATTGGACTTTGGACCAAGTCCAAATCTAATGGCATGATCCTTGGACCATACCTAACTCCCCCACCAAGTTTCGTCGAAATCCGTCCAGGAGTTTTCCGTAATACTGTTCACAAACAAACAAACAAACAAACAAACAAACAGACAGGGGTGAAAACAGTAACCTCCGTCCATCTTCGATGGCAGAGGTTAATTATTTGTATAATGCCTTGCTGTACATACGTGCCCCTTATTATTCGGATAACTCTGCTTCTTACGTGCCCCCATGCTCCATTATAAATAAACCCATGTGTTAAATGTATCGGTTCGTTTTTGTCTTCTTTATTGGTTTGACACGGTGCGTGTTGGAGAATTAGCCAGGCTGTTGACCG
>CM068960.1:27235735-27253488 GCA_035128595.1 Eptatretus atami
GAGTGCTCAAGGCTTCCAGATTCGCAACAATATGAGGGACACGAAAATGGATATTAAGAGAAACACGATGAACTCGAAACCAACAAAGACAACTGGGATAACAAACCGGAGATAAAAAAAAAATAATTAGTTTGCTTTAACACACACTCAAGCCGATATCGGAACAGAAATGAAGAAGAAGCACCTCTCTAACCCACTACGTTTCGTTTGTTTCTAGGCTTTGCCCATTTCGTATGAAAAGCCGCAAGGTACCTACATGAAGCAAAACCATGCGTACGGCTTATATGCATTTACAGTACTAGTGCGTGCCCGTATGTACGTGGCCGTACGTGCAAAAAAAAAAAAAAAATCTTTCAAACCGGTGCCAGAAACAACAACCACACAGGCCGTTCCTTCGCTCTCGCGTGCCCGTACGTGCGTGGCCGTATGTGAAAAAAAAAACTTTAAAAACCACACAGGCCGTTCCTTCGCTCTCGTAAACGTTACTGGATTGGGCATTGTGTTTATCTATAAATGCGCATAAAGAAATCGAGAAATTATTAGAATACAGTATGTCATCACTATCCGGAAGTCCATACGTGTAACCCGTAATTGGGAACGCGGCTGAGGATCTCTTCCCCAACGGCCACGCCTACACAGCAACGTGTCTGTCATTGGTAACTAAATGGGCGCCTTCCCATCGGCCACACCTACGCAGCAACGTGTCCTGTCATTGGTTTCGTAAATAAATGGCCATAACTTGGGAACCACTTGTCTGATTAATATCAAACCTTGAAAAGGCACATACTCAGGTCCCAGCATATACCTGGGCAAGTTTCATTAGATCGGACCAGTGGTTGTCGGAGAAAACAGCGGTCACAGACACACACACACACACACAGATTGCTGGAATTATAGATAGATGATACAGGTATCGAGGCAAATGAGAGAGCAGAACAACAGGGGCAATTAATCAACCGGCAAAATGGGTCAAAGGTAAAAATAAAAAAAATAAAAAAAGAGGGATGACAACAAACAGATCGTTTGAAGTCACTTCATACATTCTGCAAAAACAATGTAATCAAGAATACATGGTTTAGGTGACAGAACATTCTAGTAGATTAAACATTTGGTGTGGTGAAATTACCTGCAGCTCTTTCAATGTCTCTCGAAGCTTGTTAGGGCGACTGTTAGGAGGAACCCAGGTGTAACCTCGACCTGATCACATAACATACACAGTATCATCAATTCCATAACGAAGATTGTCTGCGAGCCAAATGGTTTGATCTTTTGCTGTCATGGCAAAAAAGTTCATGTTTGATCATGTTTTTTTGTAAGAGCCACCAGTCAGAAAAAAAAAAAAACACATAAGCTCTTCACTTTCAGATATTATTCCAGTGATGTGCATATGTAGATATTTTACTTACTCTCTGCATAAATCCTTTTGTCTTCTTGATACAAGGCATCGAGACACGGTGGAACTAGAAGGAAAAAAAGAAACACGTTTTTGTATCTATCCTTGTAACACGGCAGGTGATTGCAGGAGAAAAAAAATATTTCAATATACCTTTCAGAGACCATACAATCGTGACATTTTCTTACATTTTTAAGGCCATACAATCATGTACAACTAGAATGGTACTCGGTAGAGCACATTCTCCGCCAGGCTGAACAGTTTACGTTTTGTATCCCACCTGATAGGCTGGATCTGCATCCAGATCTGAACCAAGATCTAATCGGCTTGTTCTTGTCACCCACCCAAGTCATCCACCAAATTTTGTCTGAATCCGTCCATAACTCTTTTTGAGATATCCTGTCCACAGACAGACGGACAGACAGACAACAGACAGACAAACAAAGAGACGGGGCTGAAAACATTACCTCCGCCCACCTTCAGTGGCGGAGGTAATGAAACGAATTCCTTTCTCACATTAGTCAGCTTTTGATTCCTCCGTGCTGAGGAAAGGCCGATCTGCGTGGAAGCTCGGTGTCCCCATTGCCAACAACATAACTGAGATGCAAATCTCATTTTATTGTCTGCATATACGTATGCAATGTCATAATTAATAGATTTATTACCAAACAGAAAAACCCTAATAGCCCTGGTATACAGTGGGGAGTGGGGCACATGACAGAATAGTACAAACATGGTACCAACATGCTAGTGGAGACAAGGGATTAGGCACAAGAGGAAGTCATCTGGCCCTTAATGGCTGTGCATTATCCAAAGCCCATTATCTCAGTTTCATTAACTTGCTGGTGGGCCAATCTCTCAATACTGGCTAACATGTGGACACAAATCCCATTTAACTTGCAGATCGAATCGGCAGCATTTGGTTAGTTTTGTTCTCGTCGTTGATCATGCTATCAGCTGAACTATCGAGCTGCCCTCGGAAAGACCATTTCTGAGTTTCATGCTGCAGCGATACATTCCCCCACACTCCAAAATCAGTGACAGATCCCTATCAGTGGAAGCAAGTGCAAAGTCCACATTCGGCATATACACATTCGGCATCCTTGCACCAACCTTTCATGGGCTGGATGACTGAAAAATAAATAAATGATCATGACCATTTTTTTAATATTTAAAAAAAAACAGAAAGAAATGGAGCACCATGGTGATCGGTGAATGAATGAGCGAGTATGGAAACTGTTATTTCTTCCCAGCGCTCTGAGTACCCAAAGTACATCAATTTTTCAATATTGGCAATATTGGATGTGCTTCACGAGATGGTGTACTTTGAAGTGCAGTAATTATCTAGGCCTGGGTGACATCACAATTACAGCCACCATAAAGCACCTGGATGACATCCAAATTACACTGCGTCGCCATCTAGAGACAAAAAATTAATCAAATAACAGTACTGTATGGTGACGGCTGTATGAACACAAAATCAAGCCGTTGTATTGACACGGACGTCAAATAAGAGAGCACTTATTAATTGAATTTCACCAATCACAGAAATACGAGCCCAAAAGGATCCGAGTTATGTTTACCTTTTGAAATAGTCAATGGGTTTTTTTTTCTTCAAAAAAAGAATGGGCCATCGTACAGCAACATCTCAGTCAAATTTCGGTGAATTAGATTACATGTAAGTGAAATAAGTTTCAAAGTGTGGTATTATAATAACATCCCAGAGGTTGTGCGTTCAAAGCAGGCCGAGGGTAGCAGTTTAAAGGATTATAGATTTGAACCTTTGGGAAATTGACATAACCTCAAGTGAGTTACTATGTTACTATGAAACTGTCCATATAATCCTGCTGACTTACTAATGACATTCAAGAAGGGTGAGGGTGCGTGTACATCAGAGAGTTGAGTGATGGGTGTAACGTGAATGTGCTACAGTAGTTGCTGTGCAACTCCTCTTGCTGCGTTCACTGCTGACAAGTGTACGCAAGGAGAGCAGAAAGGATTAATCTCCTGTCAGTACACACACAGCCTCTCCTCAATCAATACCTAGTAGGGCCTACTCATCCCACTGTTATCTCATCCACTGAGCCACGTCATTATCAATTTGAATTCCTCGCACATGGAAAGTGAGTAACATAAAGCTCCAGCTAAACTATCTTGGGTTCTCTGAGTAATGTGGACCCTTAAGGTCAATTATGCTGGCCTACCAGCATGTGGACACATTAAGATAACCAAGGACCATGTACTGATCATGCGGTGTGTGTGTGTGTGTGTGTGTGTGTGTGTGTGTGTGTGTGTTTGTTTGTCGTGCTACTTCTTCCCCAGTTCTCGGCCTATTATATCGAGACTTGCTACATAGGATCAGCATGACCCCAATTAGTGTATAGGGGTGTTTTTTTTTAAAATATTTGCCAGTGGGGTTTTTTTTGGGGGGGGGCAGGGGGGTGCAAATTCTCTATGTAACTGGCATGTGTATTGTGTAGCACTGCTCCAGGTGGGAGAGGGTATTACAAGTCCCAACCCTTTACAGTACAGTATAGTATCCCTGTCCCCATGTTTTCCAGTGTCGTGAGGTGTTTTGAATTATGCAGCGAGAGGTATTTTGAATTATACTTGAATAAGGATAACATAACATAACGCCCCGGCCACAACCGTAGGGAGTGGGTACTTCTCGGAAGAGATAACTCACCTATGAGTTGTCTAGCCTAGGTTCGAATCATGGTGCAGTGAAAAACTAAACCTAGTGTTTTGCATGCAGGACGATACATCAATGTGTGTACTGTCCATTGAAAGCACGTTAAACTGCTGGAATGATGTTGTCGACGTGAAGGATCTCACAATGTCCTTTGTGAAGAGTGGGATATTAGCCTGGCTAAATTAAAAATCCCTGCACTGGCAGATAAGTATCCTTCGTCAGAGTTGCAACCCATACAGAATTGTACCCTATGGCAAAGAAGCTTTGGCAGAACCAACGCTCTGTACAAACCATGCTACATGAATTAATGAATATGGGATGGACGTTCAAACGCTTGCCCATGAAAATACACCTCCAAAACCATGACAAAAATAAACAACACCAACATGCGTGTTTCAAAGGCAATGCAGAATGTAAAGTTGTCCCTACCTGCATCTCCTTTATCATGGTACTGAAAATAGCTGATGTCAGTATCTGTAAAACATGAAGTTTTAAAAAAAAAAATTTGAAACCAGAAAAACAATAAAGACTAGAAAGCATCTCAAGATGCAAAGCCCATCTTCTTTGTACGCAAACACAACTTGATGAAAACATCAAAACAACAGCTAAAAATAGAAATAAAATAAAAAAGAATAAAATTTTACTAACGAGTATTCTCCATATTATCATAATAGAGGTTTGTTGAAAATTTGATGATAAAAGCTCAATTGGTAAATAAATAAAGAAACTCGGAAGCGATCACAAAACCCGGCCGACTCGTGTCGCGCAGCGGCGGATGGGATAAGGCCTATTTCTACTCACTGCCACTTTGCCCTTTGACATTTTGACCCAATTATTCATTGGCCTTCTCCATATTCTCATAATAAAGGTTTGTTGAAAATTTGATGACAAAAGCTCAAATGGTTGGAAAACAAAAAAAAGTTCTGGCCTGGAAAGAGATATTGAGACGCACACACTCGATTGCAAAACCCCGTCTAAAGGTGCATGACGGACAGGCTAAAAAAAGAAATCCCCAAGTCCACAAAATGCCTTCTTGTACCTTTCATTTTCCTGGGTCTTTTCATGGTCCACAAATGTAGTTCTGTTTGGAAAAATGCCATCTGTCGACCCTGCAGTGACAAAAAAACGTGATACAGTTTTAACAAAAGGCACATGCTATAGACCAGGTCTGCAGCAGTGATTTGTGTCCTGTGTTTGCTGTTCAACGATGCTTTCAGTTTACCATGGCTAGGTGAGAAGATCCCTATAATGAGGTTTCTATTATATCCTTACAAAAGTTACAAAAAAACATTAAAAAAAAAAATTAAACAAATTCCTATGTTTTCAAGCACATTCTGCAGTCAGTGTTTGTTTGAACCTCGGTCTCGCTATAAACGGTCACACTGGTGTTTCCCAGGTAGGGCAATACATCAAGATGTGCGCCGTCCTGCGCATGTACGTTACAACTGCACATCTCATTTGCTAGAATCAGTTGGCGGATGTTAAAGATTCCACTGTGTCCTTCACATAGAGGAGGTTGTCGCTGGCATCTTGGAAAAATTCCAACTTCCTTATACATTCTGTCACATGATGCAACAACCTTATATTGTTGTTGGCCGGGTATCGGCGACGAGCACGACCGCTAGTTGGAGCAGCAGAGTCAACTCCACCGAACACCCGGAATTCAGATCGTTACCCTCGGATAACTCCGAAGGTACGGGTCCCTTACAGGACCGTGAATCGTCAATAATTCAACCATGTGGTACAGGGATATTTGCCAAACTTCAAAATACCAAGACGCCCACATGGCGAGCTACCGAGGAATTCACACCCTCGACGGAGCTCGAATGGGACGAGCCGTTTCCGTGCTCGACCCGTGCGTAACCTGAGCGGATGTTACCGAGTCCCGTCGGTCCAAATGCACAACTACAGCAGCAACGGCCTTTTAATCACCCAACACGCACCGTGCTAAACCAATGAAGGAAGGACAAGGACGAGCTGAAACATTCAACAATAGGGATATTTTTTAACAATAATCGGGGAACGAGGGAGCCCGCAAGGGCAGAATTATCACGACTACGCAATGCAAGTATGTTCCAGGCACTTAAACAATTCCTACTTATAGACTGGCCCACAGACACAACACGCCACACACAAAAGAAACGGACCCAAATGGTCTTTATTCGGCTCTCCAGCCGCGGAGAATAGTTCGGCTGGGAGTCAGGACGGCTGCTACCTGACCGAGCACGCGGCTGGACATCCACCCCTTCCCGGAGCTCCGGTCACCAAAAGACGGACAGGCAGCCAGACGCAGACCAGCGCCAGCGAAGAGATGAAGCCAGACCAGCGTCGAGCAGACCAGCAGCGTCGAGAGATGCGATCCGAGAACCAGACCAGCGCCAGCGAGATGCGATCAGAGAACCAGACCACGTTGAGATGCGATCAGAGAACAGACAGGGTCGAGATGCGATCGAGAACCAGACCACCGTCGAGATGCGATCAGAGAACCAGACCAGGTCGAGCGACCGAGCAGCGTCGAGAGATATCCGACAGACCAGGCGCGAGCGATAAGCGATCAGAGAACCAGACCAGCGTTGAGACGCGATCAGAGAACCAGACCAAGAGTCGAGATGCAGATCAGAGAACCAGAACCAGCGTCGAAGAGACCAGAGCAGGTCGAGAGATGCGATCCGAGAACCAGACCAGCGCCGCAGGATGCGATCAGAGAACCAGACCGGTTGAGACGATCAGAGAACCAGAACCAGCGGGAGCCCGAGACGCCAGGCCAGGTCGAGAGGAATCAGAGAACCAGACCACAGTCGAGATGCGATCAGAGAAACCAGACCAACACGCTCGAGCTTGACGAGGGGATTATATTTTTCTCCTTTCTTTCGTCGTCCTTCTTGGGCCGGTCGCTCATGCGTGGCCTGCTTCATTGGGCGGACGCGTGTCGGCTCCGCCTTCTTGCAAAGACGCCCCGGCTCTGATCGTCGTCGCCCATTGCCGCAAAATGACGATTCTCTCATCTGGCGCCAGGCCAGAACGAAACGCTTCGCGAGCGCCCGACAGCGGACAATTCCCGAGCAGTGTTGTTGTTGGGTTGTCATATGTGAAAAAATCCTATCTATAAAATAAACTTCGCCAGCATGTACACCGTAATTCCCATTAGACACGGGATGATTCTAACTAGACACATACTATCGAAATAACTAAGCGTACGGGACGGTGTCTGTCTGTGTGCACAAGGCTTGTCCAAATTCGTAACAATATTACTATAGTTGTGCTGAAAGAATACAAATACACTCTTCAAGTGGTTTGTTTAGGAACTCGACGAGAAGGTTTTCCAGACTGTCTTTTCAGAAAGACAGGGTGAGTGTGTGGAATTTGTCGGTATTGAAAGACATATTCCAAGTAATGGACCAGCTGCTAAATCTATCAAGGTCGGCAGAGAGGGAAGAGACTGCTACCTGTCCGTCTGAAAGATAAGAAATGATACGGCAGAGGGTGGAATCATTAGCAAAGAAAGAGATAGGCAGGATTCTCGAGGGAATCAGAGAGATCATTGATGAAGATTAGAAAGAAGCCTGGGCCCAAGACACTGACTTGGAGCAAACATAGCCTTGACAGGGAGAAGAGATGAGAAAATCCCGTTCAGGCCTTCATCATGAACACAGAAATTGAGAATTGAGAAAGTCAGTGATCTCTGAGAGTAGGCAGCCTTGGATGCCATAAGCAGAGAGTTTGGAGATCAAGGCGGGGTGCCGGACTGCATCAAATGCTCGAGATATGTCCAGAGAGACAGCCCTGACCTAATGTTTGAGATTGAGGGCTTCCATCCATTGCTGGGAGAGTAGGAGTAGCATGTCCAAGGTAGAATGACAGGATCTGAAACCAAACTGATGATCTGAGATCAGTTTGTTGGAGAAAAGGAAGGATTTCATTTCAACTACAAAGATAGATTCCATGACCTTGCCTATAATTGTAAGCAGGCTAATAGGCCTGTCATTAAGAGGATCTGTTTTAGCACCATGTTTATGTATGGCAGTGATGTTGGCTAACTTACAGACAAACGGAAACGGACCCTGAGATAATGATCGAGTGAACAGAGCAGAAAGAAGATGAACAAGAGCAGCAGAGCATGTTTTTCGGTCACGTGCACTGATGCCGTCTGAGCCTGTTGCAGAATCAAAGTTAAGGTTTGCCAGAAACCCACCACCTTCTCAAATGGAAAAGATATAGTACGTAGCAGCAATTGGGTACGATGGGGGTAGTGTAAGTATAGGGAGTGACGGGTGGGGGACACAATATTTGGAAGTAAACACAGAATTGAAGCATTGGGCCTTCTCACGAGCAAAGTCAGCTGTGGTTCCATTTGTTGAGAGGGAAGGGAAGGAGGGGGAGCACACTCGAGACAGACTTATCAAGGTGCCACCAGGTTTTGGAGAAGAGACACAGATTTCAGAGGTCAGCCTTGAGGTTCGCCAGATGTTTTCTGGCTATCTTGAGAGTGGGCACACACTTGTTCCAGCCTTCGTGGCAATATCTGAGGTTGCCTTCTGTCAGATTTGCTTTCCAGGAAGAGAAGGCCAGTTGTTTGAAGGCTACGACCTCCCCACAGAATTCTGTGTCCCAGGAGCGAGATGAGAGACGAGAGGATGCTTCCAGGCAAGCACTCTAGACATCAAAAACACAATTCAGAGTAATTGTTGAAGAGGATTGTTGAGTAACTGGGGTACGTTCCTTTACCAATAAGCTTGCTATTACTTGCCAAGCCCACCATTCTTTATCAACCGTTTCGATGGAGTGCTTGCTTGAGTGCTTAAGCCACTTGGTGAGCACTCTACAAGCTGCTTGGTAATGGAACACACCCCTGGTGTCCCTTTAAGTTGACAAGGCTACAGGTTCCAAGTTCCAACTCAATCATGCCAAAATCAATAATAAAAAGGGAAATAAAATTGATATTTACAACGGAAACTAATTATTTCCCCCCCCCCCCCCCCCACTTTAAAGGTCATCCGATTAATTTCTAATTGGTCACTGGCTTTGACACCAATACAAACATTTATTACGGACCCTCGGCAACAAAAAACTACATATATCAAACAAACAGTTTCAAATGGAGCACCTCTCCACCATTAGAGCGTTTAAATTGCATCAGATGTGGCAATAAATGGGATTTGTTGCTCCCAGCTCGAAACTCTCCACCAAGCAACGTGTGACTTGTAGTTCTAGTTGAAGGTGGAAACGCCGTACAGGTACAGGTACAGGTACAGGTACAGGTACAGGTACAGGTACAGGTACAGGTACAGGTACACATACAATTTATTCAAAACGCCTCGTAAAACAGTTTACTAACCACAACGAAGAAATTAAAGTTTTTAAAAACTCGTCTCCAAAGCAAGATGACGTCATTGACGAACAGGGTGACGGTTTTCCCACGACTCACCGAAACGAACACAGGAACCGAACCTCGACGTGCTGCATGAATCTATTCCTGATTGGATGGATGGAGAACTGGAGGAAAAATGTGTGTGCCCGGAAGTCTGTTAGTTGCTATAGTGCGAGTTGTTGTTGTTGTTGTTTTTCTGGGCCTGCAATCCGATTGGACGCGGTGGAGCCAAACCACACGGAAATAAGCTGATGTTTCGGGTGTACCGCTTTGGGTTGGGTATCCGACTACCCGACCGGTCCAAGGGTAATACATAATACATCCCGACGGGATTCAGATTCAACCAATGAGATGTTAGCAAGCGGCTCATTTACCGCTCGCCAAGCACCCCTCAATCGCTTGCTCTGCTTGCCAAGCGGCTTAAACGAAACGGCTGTCTTGGACAGCAATAGTAAGCTGCTTGCTTGCGGAATGCGCCCCTTGTGCAGGACGGATTGTCATTGTTAACTCGTCATGTAAAGTTGGATCAGGGTAATGGTTAACGTTAGAGTTAGCAGTGTTTGTACTATTTACAGTAGTGTGAGCAGTGTTTGTACTATTTACAGTAGTGTGAGCAGTGTTTAAGTATACAAACACCTGCTCACCACTACTGCAAAGTAGTACAAACCACTTGCTCACACTACCGTAAGTAGAACAAACACTGCTCACGCTACAGTAAATCCCAGTACAAACCACTGCTCACACTTACTGTAAATAGTACAAACACTGCTCACACTACTGTAAACAGTACAAACACTGCTCCACTACTGTAAATAGTACAAACACTGCTCACACTACTGTAAATAGTATACAAACACTGCTCACACTACGTAAATAGTACAAACACTGCTCACACTACTGTAAATAGTACAACACTGCTCACACTACTGAAATAGTAACAAACACTGCTCACACCTACTGCAAGTAAACAAACACTGCTCACACTACTGTAATAGTACAAACATGCTCACACCACTGTAAATAGTACAAACACTGCTTCACACTACTGCAAATAGTACAAACACTGCTCACACTACTGTAAGTAGTACAAACACTGCTCACACGACATAAATAGTACAAACACTACACTACTGTAAATAGACAAACACTGCTCACACTACTGTAAATAGTACAAACATGCCACACTACTTAAATAGTACAAACACTGCTCACACTACGAAGTATACAAACATTGCTCACACTACTGTAAGTAGTACAAACACTGCTCACACTACAGTAAATAGTACAAACACTGCTCACACTACTGTAAATAGTACAAACAATGCTCACAATACTGTAAATAGTACAAACACTGCTCACACTACTTAAATAGTACAAACACTGCTCACACTACTGTAAATAGTACAAACACTGCTCACACTACTGTAAATAGTACAAACACTGCTCACACCACTGCAAGTAGAACAAACACTGCTCACACTACGTAAATAGTACAAACACTGCTCACACTACTGTAAATAGTACAAACACTGCTCACACTACTGTAAATAGTACAAACACTGCTACACACTACATTAAATAGTACAAACACTCCTCACACTACTGTAAAATACAAACACTTCACAACTATTAAATAGTACAAACACTGCTCACACTACTGTAAATAGTACAAACACTGCTCACACTACTGTAAATAGGTACAAACACTGCTCACACTACTGTAAGTAGTACAAACACTGCTCCACACTACTGTAAGTAGTACAAACACTGCTACACCACGTAAAATAGTACAAACACTGCTCACACTACAGTACATAGTACAAACACTGCTCACACTACTGCAAGTCGTACAAACACTGCTCACACTACTGTAAATAGATACAAACACTGCTCACACTACAGTACATAGTACAAACACTGCTCACACTACTGTAAATAGTACAAACACAGCTCACATACTGTAAATAGTACAAACACTGCTCACATACTGTAAATAGTACAACACTGCTCACACCACTGTAAGTAGTACAAACTGCTCACACTACTGTAAATAGTACAAACACTTCTTCACACTACTGCAATAGTACAAACACGAAACCTCACACTACTGCAAGTAGTACAAAACACTGCTCACACTACTGCAAGTAGTACAAACAACTGCTCACACTACTGTAAGTAGTACAAACACTGCTCACACTACTGCAAGTAGTACAAACACTGCTCACACTACTGTAAATAGTACAAACACTGCTCCACACTACTGTAAATAGTACAAACACTGCTCACACTACTGTAAGTAGTACAAACACTGCTCACACTACTGTAATAGTACAAACACTGCTCACACTACTGTAAATAGTACAAACACTTCTCACACTACTGTAAGTAGTACAAACACTATTCACACCACTGTAAATAGTACAAACACTGCTGACACTACTGTAAATAGTACAAACACTGCTCACACTACTGTAAATAGTACAAACACTGCTCACACACTGTAAGTAGTACAAACACTGCTCACACTACTGTAAGTAGTACAATCACTGCTCAACATTACTGTAAATAGTACAAACACTGCTCACACTACTGAAATAGTACAAACACTGCTCACACTACGAAATAGTACAAACACTGCTCACACTACTGTAATAGTACAAACACTTCACACTACTGTAAGTAGTTACAAAACACTATCACACACTGTAAATAGTACAAACACTGCTCACACTACTGTAAATAGTACAAACACTGCTCACACTACTGTAAATAGTACAAACACTGCTCACACTACTGTAAATAGTACAAACACTGCTCACATTACTGTAAATAGTACAAACACTGCTCACACTACTGTAAGTAGTACAAACACTGCTCACACACTTGAAGTAGTACGAAGCACTGCTCACACCACTGTAAGTAGTACAACACTGCTCACACTACTGTAATAGATGCAAACACTGCTCACACTACTGTAAATAGTACAAACACTGCTCACACTGTAAGTAGTAGCACTCAGCACCCGTGAGCTCACATACGTAATAGTAAAACACTGCCCACACCACTGTAAGTAGTACAAACACTGCTCACACTACTGTAATGAGTACAAACACTGCTCACACTACTGTAATGAGTACAAACACTGCTCACATAACAATAGTACAAACACTGCTCACACTACGTAAGTAGTACAAACACTGCTCACACTACTGTAAGTAGTACAAACACGCTCACCACTAGTAAGTAGTACAACACTGCTCACACTACTGTAAATAGTACAAACACTTCTCACACTATTGTAAGTAGTACAAAACACTATTCACACCACTGTAAATAGTACAAACACTGCTCACACTACTGTAAATAGTACAAACACTGCTCACACTACTGTAAGTAGTACAAACACTGCTCACACTAAGTAAATAGTACAAACACTGCTCACATACTGTAATAGTACAAACACTGCTCACACTACTGTAAATAGTACAAACACTGCTCACACTACAGTAAATAGTACAAACACTGCTCACACTACAGTAAATAGTACAAAAACTGCTCACACTACAGTAAATAGTACAAACACTGCTCACACTACTGTAAATAGTACAAAAACATGCTCACACTACAGTAAATAGTACAAACACTGCTCACACTACAGTAAATAGTACAAACATGCTCACACACAGTAAGTAGTACAAACACTGCTCACACTACTGTAATGTAGTACAAAACACTGCTCACACTACAGTAATAGTACAAACACTGCTCACACTACTGTAAATAGTACAACACTGCTCACACTACTGTAAATAGTACAAACACTGCTCACACTACTGTAAATAGTACAAACACTGCTCACACTACTGAATAGTACAAACATGCTCACATACTGTAAGTAACAAACCTGCTCACACTACTGTAAGTAGTACAACACGCTTCACACTACTGTAATAGTACAAACACTGCTCACACTAACGTAAATAGTACAAACACTGCTCACACTACTGTAAGTAGTACAAACACTGCTCACACACTGTAATAGTACAAACACTGCTCACACTACTGTAAATAGTACAAACTCTTCTCACACTACTGTAAGTAGTACAAACACTATTCACACCACTGAAATAGTACAAACACTGCTCACACTACTGTAAATAGTACAAACACTGCTCACACTACTGTAAATAGTACAAACATCTGCTCACACTACTGTAAAGTATACAAAACACTGCTCACACTACTGTAAGCAGTACAATTCACTGCTCACATTACTGCTAAAATAGTACAAACACTGCTCACACTACAGTAATAGTACAAAACACTGCTCACACTACTGCAAATAGTACAAACCACTGCTCACACTACTGTAAATAGTACAAACACTGCTCACACTACGTAAATAGTACAACACTTCTCACACTACTGTAAGTAGTACAAACACCATCACACCACTGTAAATAGTACAAACACTGCTCACACTACTGTAAATAGTACAAACACTGCTCACACTACTGTAAATAGTACAAAACACTGCTCACACTACTGTAAATAGTACAAACACTGCTCACACTACTGTAAGTAGTAACAACAAACTGCCTCACACCATTAAGTAAGTACAAACACTGCTCACTACTGTAAGAGTAAACACTGCTCACACCACTGTAAAGTAGTACAAACACTGCTCACACCACTGCAAGTAGTACAAAACTGCTCACACTACAGTAAATAGTACAAAACACTGCTCACACTACTGTAAATAGTACAAACACTGCTCACACTACTGTAAATAGTACAAACACTGCTCACACTACAGTAAATAGTACAAACACTGCTCACACTCCAGTAAATAGTACAAACACTTCTCACACCACTGTAATAGTACAAACACTGCTCACACTTACAGTAAATAGTACAAACACTGCCACACTACTGTAAGTAGTACAAACTGCTCACACTACAGTAAATAGTACAAACACTGCTCACACTACAGTAAATAGTACAAACACTGCTCACACCAACTGTAAATATACAAACACTGCTCACGCAACTGTAAATAGTACAAAACACTGCTCACACTACTGTAAATAGTACAAACCACTGCTCACACTACGTAAGTAGTACAAACACTGTTCACACCACTGTAAGTAGTACAAACTGCTCAAAACTACTGTAAATAGTACAAACACTGCTCGCCACTACTGTAAGCAGTACAAACACTGCTCACACTACTGTAAGTAGTACAAACACTGTTCACACCACTGTAAGTAGTACAAACTGCTCACAACTACTGTAAATAGTACAAACACTGCTCACACTACTGTAAGCAGTACAAACACTGCTCACACTACTGTAAGTAGTACAAAACACTGCTCACACTACTGTAAATAGTACAAACACTGCTCACACTACTGTAAGTAGTACAAACACTTTCACACCACTGTAAGTAGTACAAAACTGCTCACACTACTGTAATAGTACAAACACTGCTCCACCACTACTGTAAGTAGTACAAACACTGCTCACACCACTGTAATAGTACAAAACACTGCTCACACCACTGCAATAGTACAAACACTGCTCACACTACAGTGTAAATAGTACAAACACTGCTCCAACTACTGTAAATAGTACAAACACTGCTCACACTACAGAATAGTACAAACACTGCTCACACTACAGTAAATAGTACAAACACTGCTCACCCAGTAAATAGTACAAACACTGCTCACACTCCAGTAAATAGTACAAAACACTGCTCACACCACGTAAGTAGTACAAACACTGCTCACACTACAGTAAAATAGTACAAAACACTGCTCACACTACTGTAAGTAGTACAAACTGCTCACACTACAGTAAATAGTACAAACACTGCTCACACTACAGTAAATAGTACAAACACTGCTCACACAACTGTAAATAGTTACAAACCACTGCTCACGCAACTAGCTAAATAGTACAAAACACTGCTCACACTACTGTAAATAGTACAAAACACTGCTCACACTACTGTAAGTAGTACAAACACTGTTCACACCACTGTAAGTAGTACAAACTGCTCAAAACTACTGTAAATAGTACAAACACTGCTCACACTACTTAAGCAGTACAAACACTGCTCACACTACTGTAAGTAGTACAAACACTGTTCACACTACTGTAAATAGTACAAACTGCTCAAACTACGTAAATAGTACAAACACTGCTCACACTACTGTTAAATAGTACAACACTGCTCACACTACTGTAAGTAGTACAAACACTGCCACACCACTGTAAGTAGTACAAACTGCTCCACACACTGTAAGTATACAAACACTGCTCACACTACTGTAAGTAGTACAAACACTGCTCACACTCACTGTTAAATAGTACAAACACTGCTCAACACTACTGTAAATAGTACAAACACTGCTCACACTACTGTATAATAGTACAAACACTTCTCACACTACTGTAAATAGTACAAACACTGCTCACACTACTTGTAATAGTACAAACCACTTTCACACCACTGTAAGTAGTACAAACACTTGCTCACACTACATGTAAATAGTACAAACACTGCTCACACTACTGTAAATAGTACAAACACTGCTCACACTACAGTAATAGTACAAACACTGCTCACACTCCAGTAATAGTACAACACTGCTCACACACTGAAGTAGTACAAACACTGCTCAACACTACAGTAAATAGTACAAACACTGCTCACACTACTGTAAGTAGTACAAACTGCTCACACTACAGTAAATAGTACAAACACTGCTCAACACTACAGTAAATAGTACAAACACTGCTCACACAACAGTAAATAGTACAAACACTGCTCACACCACTGTAAGTAGTACAAACTGCTCACACTACTGTAAGTAGTACAAACACTGCTCACACTACTGAAGTAGTACAACACTGCTCACACTACTGTAAATAGTACAAAACACTGCTCACACTACTGTAAATAGTACAAACACTGCTCACACTACTGTAAAATAGTACAAACACTGCTCACACTACTGTAAGTAGTACAAACACTGTTCACACCACTGTAAGTAGTACAAACACTGCTCACACTACAGTAAATAGTACAAACACTGCTCACACTACTGTAAATAGTACAAACACTGCTCACACTACAGTAAATAGTACAAACACTGCTCACACTCAGTAAATAGTACAAACACTGCTCACACCACTGTAAGTAGTACAAACACTGCTCACACTACAGTAAATAGTACAAACACTGCTCACACTACTGTAAGTAGTACAAACTGCTCACACTACAGTAAATAGTACAAACACGCTCACACTACAGTAAATAAGTACAAACACTGCTCACACTACAGTTAAATAGTCACAAACAACTGCTCACACAACTGTAAATAGTACAACACTGCTCACACACTGTAAATAGTACAAACACTGCTCACACTACTGTAAAATAGTACAAACACTGCTCACACTACTGTAATAGTACAAACACTGTCACACACTGTAAGTAAGTACAAAACTGCTCAAACTACTGTAAATAGTACAAACACTGCTCACACTACTGTAATAGTACAAACTGCTCACACTACTGTAAATAGTACAAACACTGCTCACACTACAGTAAATAGTACAAACACTGCTCACACTACGTAAATAGTACAAAACACTGCTCACACCCACTGTAAGTAAGTACAACACTGCTCACACTACTGTAAGTAGTACAAACCACTGCTCACCACTACTGTAAGTAGTACAAACACTGCTCACACTACTGTAAATAGTACCAAACACTGCTCCACAAACTACTGTAAATAGTACAAACACTGCTCACACTACTGTAAGTAGTACAAACACTGCTGCACACCACTGTAAGTAGTATACAAACACTGCTCACCACTACAGTAAATAGTACAAACACTGCTCACACTCTGTAAATAGTACAAACACTGCTCACACACACTAAATAGTACAAACACTGCTCACCACTCCATAAATAGTTACATAAACACTGCTCACACAACTGTAAATAGTACAAACACTGCTCACACCAACTGTAAAATAGTACAAACACTGCTCACCACTACTGTAATAGTACAAACACTGCTCACACTACTGTAAGTAGTACAAACACTGTTCACACCACTGTAAGTAGTACAACTGCTCAAACTAACTTGTAAATCAGTACAAACACTGCTCACACTACTGTAAAGAGCACTAAACACTGCTCACACTACTGTAATAGTACAAACACTGCTCACACTACTGTAAGTATACAAACTGCTCACACTACTGTAAGTAGATAC
>CM068960.1:27298652-27312590 GCA_035128595.1 Eptatretus atami
TCGGGTCTCAAGACATTCAACAAGCTCAATCTTAAGTTGTCCTTCACCTTCCTTTCTATTTGTGTTTGCTCCTCTTTTACTTCATTTAATTCATCCTTCACCCGTTCCATCTCTCTGTTAATTCCTCCTTTACGGCCCCCAATTCCCCTTGTTTCCTGCTGGCCTTGTTTTAAAATTTTGTATCGCATTCGCTGTTTTCCCCATCTCGACTTCCAAATTGCCCTTGTCCTTACATTATTTCCGTCATCCCCTGTCCGACTTTATCTACTTCTCGCTTAACACCCCAAGTGGGCAGTACTCCTCCGTATAGTGTCGAATTGTAGCGATGCAGAGGTACGAGAGGGTGAGGTGGCGGGAATATTTTTCCCAGTGTGGCGGAAAGCGTTTGTGGTCGAAGTTGGTGAAGTTTGTGAGTTGAGGGTAAGCAAGGTGAGATGCCGTTGGAAATTGGCGCGCAAATTGAATGAAATAATGGCGCGCCATGCGTGTGCTGTATAGTGTGTAGTGTGCTTGTTGGAGGGAGTTTTGTGGTGGTTCCAAGCCACGGGAGGGCATCGTGGTGTGTTGCTATTCAATTGTATATTGCATGGCATGTGTGCTTGCTTGCTTGACTTGTATCATGGCTAAAAGGAAAGGGTTGATTAGAAATCAGAATAGGAGACAGAGATATAGTTAATAAAACCTAGTTATTAGACCCCACACAACGCACTTCGTCCCATTAACCCACTCGACATGAGGGAAAGGTCTAACTGCCTCACTGTATGTTTAGGTGCCATTGCCTTAGGGCTTCGAGGCATGCGGTTTGCAGAACCGCAACAGTAGCAACATCATGGCCCACTCTTTTTGAAAGGTACTACAGGTTCTTTAAACTTTTGCACCGAGTGATGACAGAAGAGATGCAGGTTAATGCTCCATATGAGGAGGAATGTTCTGGCAGGCACATATGATGTCGTCATGAATGTCAACTGAATAATTTTCAACTAAATTTGCTGTGAGTAATCAACGTGAGTATGATGCAACAAACCCATGCATTTTCTCCCATGATTACTCTCAGTTATTCAAGAGAAAGGCTCAATCCGTCCTTGAACGTCTGAAGTTGTCGGTAGTTTGGAAATTATTTGATTTCAGAGTCTCAAAGAAAGAAAAGAATGCACATTTATTGTTCTGACACAAGGATAGCAATCGAAAGCCAGTGAGTGGAATGGGGATGTATCGTGGTTGGAAGAAACTAGCTGATAATTGTGCAGATGCTATTTTTAATTATTTGCACATATCAGAAAAGGAAAAACCCCCCAAAAAACTTTAAAACGGTGTCCTCCAACCAGCCCATCAAAAGGTTAAAACATCTATCTTGGCAGACTAAGTTCAGTAGAATATGGTAAATGAGCTAAACGTGAAGCTTTTTAAAAAGATTTGAAACAGCAAAAACAAGAAAAAAACAATTTCAACACAATGCAAATGCAAACCACTGAAGTGCTCAAAAACCCCAAACGTGCTCAAAAACCCAACGTGCTCAAACGAACTTTAGGTCTTTAAGGCTTCTGTTCTTGGTCTTTTGGCTTTGGCAAACTTCTTTAGCGTGCTTCACCTGAAATAAATTATATTGAAAATCACAACATAGCAAATATATTGCATTTAAACTTAAAAAAGCTGTTTGATGAGATTAATAAATTAAATCAATGTGCATAATGTTGTTTAACAAAGCACAATTGCTCCTACATAACGACACTGGCTAAAAGTTATCTCCCAATAGATCCGAAGGACATTCGTTTCAGTGAATATGGAACCGTATGGCCAAATATACATGTTCAAGTAAAGTCGTATAAACCCCATCCCACTACATGCGTACATCATATAAACCTTGTACAAAATGGGTACGGTGGGGGGGGGTGGGTAATGGGATCAGAATGTTAAAATCCAGCTGCAGGTGGCAGTATGAAGGATTTGGATTCTCATGACAAGTCATAAAGCTAATATGGCTCACTTGATGACCTTTTGGTGGAGTAGTCTGCCTGCATTCCCTGCTCTGGTCTCTACGTCATACAGTACACACCGTGATTGACATGTGTGGATGACGGTACCTCCAGGGAAATGTGAGTGGCACTGTAATGCTACCTATAAAAAAGGTCGTGCCACTCCCCTGGAGAAAAGAGACATGGGCAAAAAGCTTCCAATCGCTAGAGCAAGTTTGCAACTTTCAAAAGCCACAAATCTTACCATTGACGAAGGCACATCTCGCTTCGCCATGCACATATGTGTGTATTTCCCTTTAGAAGCATTCCCCGAGAGAGAAGAGAAAGAAGAGAAAAGAAAGAGAGAACTGGCCGGAATACCTCAAATAAATGCCACAGTGACACATACATTGCACCAAACTCATCCAGAGTGCCAATTACCTGGTCGTGCATGCGCTTCACCTTAGCTGCTAATTTGGCTTCACGATTTTTGTTCGTTTCTACCATGTTGTGCAGCTCTCCTCAGCGTTCTTCAATGCAAAACCTTCTTGTTTTGCTGAGCCTTTTCAGTGACCTCAAGTTCGTGTTTGCGCTTTTCCACGAAATGTTTGAGCACGTCTGCTTCCTGAGACTGGCACGAGCACGAGCAAAGCGATATCTCAACGGTTTTCTGGTTCGACTCCAACATTAATGGACGTTTCTTCATTCATCATTCATGACACCAATTCATTCAGGATGACGATCAACAAAAAAAACCTAATAATCAACTGTCTACAACTCATGCCATCCAGGTATTTGTTTACTTTTCTGAGCACAAATTGGCACATCTTACGTCTAACTTTGCGTAATCACACAACAAAAAGAATTCGCACAGTTTATTGTACTTGTTAATCACAACGGTGTGTCGAAAGAGTGTACAAGCATACTTTTCTGCGTTCTTCAAGCAGCATTAAGCTTCAGCTATGATGTGTCCTTCGAAATGGCCATCTTCGGGATTTCAGCTTGGGCCGGGCTACCATTTGGATTCGGCCCCTTCAGGATCACCTCGAATGCGTGTCCGGACGAACGCCTGTCAATCTTCATGATCTCCATCTCTCTTAAAACAAAACATTCAAAGAAAGCAATGAATGAATCATAATCTTCGCCACCCGTACAAAATAAGACATCACACAGGTGGAGGTGCTTTTGGGCCACCAATGGCGGCATGCTAGCCTCCGGTCGACACGAATTCACTTTTTTACATCTCATGTACCCTTTAGATATATCGTTGGGTGAACACTGAGCAACAAGGCTGCCTCTTACCTCCTTGCACGCAAGCAATGAGCAGATGATCTCCCTCAACCCCTCCTCCTTCCACATCTCATTACCCTTCCTAAATAAAATAAACAAGGACAAATGTGTCCAGAGCAGCGTCCTAAAGCTTTTGTCGGCTAAAAAAAATTAAAAACAAAACAACTTCCGATATTTCGTCACGTGCCTTGATTAAGCAATAGCGAGACCCGTCATAGTGTATTTACGTATTTACGAAATATAGTGTATTTACGAAAAAATAATTGTTATTTACGAAATTACAATATATTAAATGTAATAATCTTTAAATAGTACGTGAACTTTTTCGAAGCTTTAAAGCAAATGGCCGAATAATCTATCTATAATCCAGCAATCTCTGTGTGTGTGTCTGTCTGTTTGTCTGCGACCGCCGGTCCGATCTGATTGAAACTTG
The DNA here is from genome assembly GCA_035128595.1 of Eptatretus atami. Classification (NCBI taxonomy): domain Eukaryota; kingdom Metazoa; phylum Chordata; class Myxini; order Myxiniformes; family Myxinidae; genus Eptatretus; species Eptatretus atami. The sequence continues at coordinate 27,302,328 of CM068960.1, forward strand.
CCAAGAATATTGCCGGGGACCCGCAGATGTGCCTTTTCGAGTTTGTGTCAATCGGACGAGCAGTTCCCCAAGTATACGGCCATTTATCTGTCGACCAATGAACAAGACACGGTGCTATGACATCACTGAATGACGTCACAATTGATGTTTATTTATTTATTTATTATTATTATTTTTTTTGCACGATTGTGGTCTGATCTGATTGCGAAACTTGACAGGAATATTGCTGGGGACCCGCGGATGTGCCTTTTCGAGGTTTGATATTAATCGGATAAGCGGTTCCCAAGTTACGGCCATTTATCTGTCGACCAATGACAAAGACACGGTGCTTATGACATACACGAATGACGTCACGATTAATGTTGTTATTTTTATTTATTATTTATTTTTTTGCATGATTGACGGTCTGATCTGATTGAAAATTGCCAGGAATATTGCTGGGGACCCACGATGTGCCTTTTCGAGTTTTGATATTAATCGGACGAGCGGTTTCCCAAGTTACGGCCATTATCTGTCGACCAATATCTGCGAGAGAGGGGGGACGGGAGAGGGGGATTGAGATGTGGGCGAGAGAGGAGGGGCGAGACTAGGGGGGAAGAGGGGGCAAGAGAGGGGCAAGAGAGGGGGAAAGAGAGGAGGGGGAGAGAGGAAGGAGAGAGAGGGAAAGAGAGGAGGGGGAGAGAGGAAGGTGAGACTAGGGGGAGAGAGGGGGAGATAGAGGGGGGGGCAAGAGAGGGGGAGAGAGAGGGAAGGGCGAGACAGGGGGAAGAGAGGGGGGTTGGAGAGAGGGGGGCGAGAGAGGGGGAGAGAGAGGGGGATGAGAGTGGGGGCTGAGGAGAGGGGCGAGAGAAGGGGGGCGAGAGAGGGCTGCACATACTGGCACTCACCTACGGGCCCGTACTAGTATTTAAAAGTTCATGATAGACGCTCTCAAAAAGGCACCTCAATGCGAGGATGTGTACAAGTGTTTATTATTTAAGGAAGATCCGGATCGTGTAATATAAAAGAGCCGAGTCCTAATGTAAAGGTTTTGGAAGAAGAAAGAAGGAAGAAGAAGAGAAGAAGAAGAAGAAGAAAGAAGAGAAGAAGAAGAGAAGAAGAAGAAGAAGAAAGAAAGAAAGAAGAACAACGCGAGCTCTCTCAAGCAGCGTTCGCTACGCGAAACGCTGCTAATATATATATATATATATATATATATATTACTATTACTGTATATTATGCTTGCCTTAACTCTCCCACTTCGTTTCAAAAGAACCAAACGCACGCTGGGTCCTTTGTTTACAACTCAATCATTGATTATTGAAACGAGGACACACACAGGAAAGGGAAAGAAAAATAACGTGAAGTAAACGAAAGTTCAATTTTGGCGGGAATACTAAAACGGGGGGTGGGGAAAATGGACGATCGTTTTCGCGCCAAAATGTGGGAAAAATGGCTGCCACAGCAGTTTCTTGGCCCGGGCTACAATCCTGGAGGAGTCGCCACGACGACACAGGGAAGACACGGCAGGAATTTAGAATTTGTTCACAGTGTCGGCGATAGCTCACCGACTCTTCTCAAAGGACTCCACGGGATCTTTAACGAACACCAACGGGCAGATGGACGCCCAGCTTAACGTCCATCTGAGGGACGGCATACATCTTACGGGCACGTACTAGTATTGATGAATTCACCGTTCCTGTGAAACATTGGAGGACAGTTTATGCGGATTCGAACCCAAGCTAGACAGCTTAGAAGCAAATGGCAACCTCATTTAATCCTCCCCTCTTGGCCTTCTTGCCAGCCCGGGGTGGGGGTGGGATGACTGAAAAAAATAAAAAAGCCCAGGTACGCGTTGACCACACGTGCTGACGGACACAACAGACAACAAGGACAACGATAAACGAAGGATTTACTTGATCAAACCGTCCAGCATCGTAAGACCTTTAATCTTCAAACCCCTTCACGAACAAACCGCACCGATGTGGTCACTTCACTTAAACTCGGCCAGCGATTGGGCTAAGAGGAGTGCCACGTGATCTCGCGTGTCACCGTGACTGATGGCCGTTAATGCTCGGCGGGAAAGCGATCTGAGTACCCCTTTCAAGCGAAGTTCCTCAAACACAATTGTTCTGCCTCGATTTTTTTCCCCCCCCATTTTGAAAACGATTTGGTGGACATCAAAGAAAAAAAATTGAAAATAGAACCAACCGCACCGACAGTCACTGAATTAACTAGGCCAGCGATTGGCTTTGAGGAGTGCCACGTGACTAGCGTGACTGCAGTTACTGAGGCCCGTTAACGCTCAGCAGCAACACAATGTTCCTGAAACACTATTGTTCTGCGTCGATTTTGTTTTTCCCCGTTTTGAAAACGATTTGATGGACATCAAAGACAAAAATAGAATTCGACGCAAATGCGTCGATGGATACACCACAGAAATAGAAATATAAATATATATATATATTTACATTTATATATTTTTACATAAATAATGGAAAGGTCATGCTGGTGGTTTCCTTCCTGTGGCGGTTTGTGCCTCTCCTGCTGACAGCCAGAAGGGCCAACTGAGTGCATATCCGGCGGGCAGCAGAATTGGGGGTGTGCGGGGGGCATTCCCCAGTGGCTGGCATGGGGCTAGCTTGTAAGATCTACCATGGCCCAATAGCTGGCCGCAGGCCACCTCAGAAGATCTGACATGTGGCTCATTGTCCCTGCCTGCCCGAGGATTATAAAGCTGCACCTGCCGCTCTGGTTCACCCTCTTTCTGCCCTGGTCATCAACTCGTTGTCTTCCCTGGTCCGGGACACTTTGGTGTGCGGTTCCAACGAAGCTCATGACCCTCTGTTGTGGAGTGCAGTGTCTGGGCCGTTCCGGAGAGCGGCAGGAGAGTGGTACCAAGCTGGGGAGGAGACGGTTCCACGTACCAGTAGGCTGAGGTCACCCAACCCTTCATAATTGCCTCCCATGTGTGAGTGTCTGACTGATGGGTACTTTGTCGTGTTATCTGGTAGGTAAGGAGTGTTAAGCTAAGTGCTACTTGTGCATTTTCTTTTCTTTTGTAAATACAGACATTGATTCCTTTTTATTGCATTTCCCCCTTTTACTGCCCCAGTTGCCATTTGACTCCATTAAAGCCCTTGAGTTCCCTTCCCTCTTCCCCGTCCCCACATTGCTTATCGTAAATAAATAATTTGTTGAATTATATTTCCAATCTGCCCGTGGTTGTCCTTTTCTTCCATTGGTCCAGCAATGTCCGTACGTCAATTAACGGAGATTATATATCCCCAACGGATTGGCTCTCACATCAGTCCGGCGATGTGCTCGTGGAAAGCTCAGCCGCCTCAATCAAGATCAATAAAGATAAAAAAGTAGCACAACCGCCGAGGGCATTATTCCCTGTAAGGAGATTGCTTGTACCCCAGTTAAGCAGTAGTCAGACAGAGGGCACACTGGGTCATGTAGTTTAAACTGTTGATGTTAAAGCGACCCACCATGACACGGACTTATTCGTGTGCGACAGCTTCGATTCCCGGTGAGTCCGGGGAGAACCGGTGATACCCCCACTCTCATAATAACCCCTCCAACCTGGCCCGTAACATTATTAACTAGAACGGGCACTCAGTAGAGCGCATACCTTCGCCAACGCCTACATTTTGCCCCCCCCCCCAGAAACCGTTGATTGTGAGGGTATTTAATCCATACCACATCTGCCATCTCATATGTGTTATGATGGCTTAAAAACATTAAATTTCCTGTGTCATATCGTATATCACAAGATTGGGCATTGAATTCACAACATTTTGGCATTGGTTGCATGCAAATTGATAAAAATCGACCGCACTATGGCAAAATGACGATTTTGACCTTTTCATGACCTCGACCTTGACCTTTGTTACTCTTAATTTTGTAATTGTATTGATGTGGGGAACAGAACAGTCAACATTTTGGTGTGGTTTCATGCAAATCGGATAAGAATTACCGTGTTATGACTAAAACCGCACATTTTGCAATGTCGTGACCCCCCCTGACCTTTTGACTCCCAACCGCTAATAAGGGTTATTACGTCATTGTGTCATGTCACATATCACAAGATGGGCATTGAATTCTGAACATTTGGCATTAGTTGCATGCAAATTGGATACAAATTGGACCCGCTATGGTAAAAAGACGATTTTGACCTTTCATGACCTTGACCTGACCTTTGACCCGATCGCTCCCAAAATCTAATCAAATGGTCCTCGGATTAATACCAATCATCCCACCAAATTTGCTGCGATTCAGTTCACTACTTTTGGAGTTATGCGAATAACAAACAAACAAACAAACACACATATTCACAAATAAATAATAAATACACACGATCAAAACATAACCTTCGCAACAAAGTTTGCGAAGGTAATAAATCTATTTTATACTCGCAGGGGTACCCGGCATTGCCCCGTATATTTTTTGTGGGGCCTAAAAACACTTCCCAACACCACTGAGGAATGGGGTCGGGTATCATTTAATATTACCTTTCCGTAGCTACAAAAGCTCAGACACTATAGAGTGATTTTAAAATGGCCCTTCACGGTCTCCTGTCCAACTCATAAATCCCGTGAGATTTGCGGAAACCCCGTGGAATTGCAAGTGTCAATTTTGACCATGACCATGAGACCCGAAACCAAGAGATCGCAAAATAAACTTCGCACAACGACAAATGCAAGGCGCGTTATCATTTAGTGGCCCCAGGCAAAACACAATAATGGCAAAATGAGGACCCCTGTCAATCTGTCGCCACACAATCTACGCATTTTGACATCCGTATATCGATGTATTCGGTCACTAGTTATGCAATCTCAACCAATCAAACTTGCCAAGAGGACGACCGATCATAAGACAAGGGTTGTATGGATTTCATTTGCTGCCCTCACCAGGAATTCCGAAGGTGGGGGCCACAAATTATATCTTCGTAAATGTGTACCGTGTAACGCCGCTCCAGTGGTGTGGGAGAGGGTATCACGAGTGACGCTTCAGAACCCTCAATTGTATCACAAGTCATGAGTAAGAGGACTCCGTGTTATTATCACACTCGCTTAGCCTTTGTTGCAGACAGCCAATATATGCCTGGTGTTGGCTTAATGGTTAGGGTGGTGGCTTGGGATCCTAGGGTCCTGAGTTCAAATCCTGCTCAGCTGTTGAATTAAAACCAGGTGGGTTTAACTCGACTTATCATCCTTCCGAGGTCGGCAAAATGAGTGCGAGCATGCTGTATACTGTGTCGGAGTGCGGACCCGTCCAGGATTGTGCCCAATAGCCAAGGAGCTGCTTTGCAGCACCAACGCTCTGCACAGGGTATGTCCCAATACAATGGATGGAATAATTCCTTTCCAGAAGCATTCTTGTGGTTTTTTGAAAGTTCGGATTTTTTCTTTCAAAAATTGCAATGCATTAATTTTGTATGAATATTTGGTTGTAATGGTTTTAATTGATTCTCTGGCACAAGTTCTATTTACATGTCGTGTACACTGTACGAGGTACTCACTGAGATGCAAAATGAATCGAAAACGGTGTTTTCTCGTGTGCACCATCTGTAATGTGTACATTCATTTTGCGAGTTCCAAGATGATCATGCGACGGCTTCACGGTTGTGTGCACGTCCATGGGCCGACCCCACCTCCAACCAGCCAGTATCATGGAGATTAGTGTGGGACACTGCAGACTTCAGTTGTCGAAACCCACTGTTAACCAATAACAGGATTTGTATATTTTCTGCAGTTACCATCAAACACAATTTAATTTTCCAGACTTAAATAAAGCACATGCGATGACAAAACCCAAATCGATAGGAATTCATATTTTAATTATTCTGAAGCTCTCTGCGACCCTCCCACAGGTCCAGTTGTCGTTGACGACAAGGCGCAGAGAATTCCGAGAACCGGTAATCCACGACCCTCGCACAGGTGTGTTTCTGCTGACATGAAATCGCTGAAATGGGATCTTAACAGTTTTGAGACTGTTTGAAGATGATTAAAAGGAAGTATTCTAATGTTTCCTTTCGAAGGATTTCTCAAGGAAGTCCCACAATGAGGGAAACTCGAGTGTGCTCCATGGACGCTGAACGGAGGAAGGCGACCGAACAGAGAGAGAAGAAAACGCAAAGGATGGGATCCCAAGGAGTTTCTCAAAGACGTCCGTGTTTACGGTATATAAAGCATGCAAGTGAGGAAATGAACCGAGCAGCGAACGGTCACGACATTATTTCTCGTGCTGTTAAAATGCTCCTAATCTTTGGTTATTGAACCCTTTCCCCATTTTCCCCGAATGTTTGGGAATGGTCCGCTCCTCCAAGGTTTTTTAAGAGCCAGGTCAGAACACCTTTCTTTCAGAGGCAGCCTGCATTGATATGGATCTCGTTCTTGGCACCATGACCCGTGCATTGAGACGGATCTCAGTCATGACACCATGAGCCTTGCATTGCGATGGATCTCAGTCATGGCACCATGAGCCCTGTATTGAGATGGATCTCAGTCATGGCACCATGAGCCCTGCATTGAGATGGATCTCATCATGGCACCATGAGCCCGCATTGAGATGGATCTCAGGCATGGCACCATGAGCCCTGCATTGAGATGGATCTCAGCATGGCACCATGAGCCCTGCATTGAGATGGATCTCAGGCATGGCACCATGAGCCCTGCATTGAGATGAATCTTGGCACCATGAGACCTGCATTGTGATTGATCTCAGTCTCTGCCCCATGGAGTGCTGCATTGAGATGGACCTCAGCACCATGATCCTTGCATTGAGACAGATCCCGGTCTCAGCACGAGCCCTTAATTTAAATGGATCTCGGCACCTTGAGCCCTGCATTGAGATGGATCTCGGTCTTGGCATCATGAAGCCTGCATTGAGATGCATCTCAGCATCATGAGCCCTGCATTGAGATGGATCTCGGTCTCGGCACCATCAGACCTGCAGTGAGTTGGATCTCGTCTCGGCACCATCATCCCTGCATTGAGATGGATCTCAGCACCATGAACCTGCATGAGATGGATCCCAGTTTTGGCACCAGGAGCCCTGCTTTGAGATGATCTTGGCACGATAAGCACTACATTAAGATGGATCTCGCACTATGAGAACTGCATTGAGATGAATCCCAGTCTCGGGCACCATGAGCACTGCATTGAGATGGATCTTGGCACCATGACTCTGGATTGAGATGTATCTCAGTCTTGCACCAGGAGCCCTGCAATGAGATGGATCTTGGCACCATGACCCTGAATTGAGATGGATCTTGGCACCTTGAGCCCTGCATTGAGATGGATCTCAGTACCATGACCCTGAATTGAGATGGATCTCGGCACCTTGAGCCCTGCATTGAGATGGATCTCGGTCCCGGCACAATGAGCCCTGCATTGAGATGGATCTTGGCACCATGAGATCTGCATTGTGATGGATCTCAGTCTCCTGCCCCATGAGTGCTGCATTGAGATGGATCTCAGCACCATGATTCCTGCATTGAGACGGATTCCCGGTCTCGCACGAGCCCTTAATTTAAATGGATCTCGGCACCTTGAGCCCTGCATTGAGATGGATCTCGGTCTTTGGCACCATGAACCCTGCAGTGAGATGCATCTCAGCATCATGAGCCCTGCATTGAGATGGATCTCGGTCTCGCACCATCAGACCTGCAGTGAGTTAGCATCTCGGTCTCGCATCATTATCCCTGCATTGAGATGGATCTCAGCACCATGAAACCTGCATTGAGATGGATCTCAGCACCATGAGTCCTGCATTAAGATGTATTTCGGTCTCGGCACCATGAGCCCTGCATCAAGATGGATCTCGTCTCGGCACCATGAGCACTACATCAAGATGATCCCTGTCTCAGCACCATCATCCCTGCATTGAGATGGATTTCACCACGATGAGCCCTGCATTGAGATGGATCTCATTCATGGCACGATGAGTCCTGCATTGAGATATTTCTCCGTATAGGCACCACGAGCCCTGCATTGAGAGGATCTCAGTCTCGGCACCATGAACCTTGCATTGAGATGATTTCAGGACCACGAACCATGACCATTTCATCGAAGAAAATATTTGAAGGTTTTTTAAAAAATAACAATTATGGGCTACCAATCACGTGACGATAATGTCATCAAAAAATTTTTATGGACTATTTTAGCCATAGATGACTCAAAATTTTTCATTCTGATTGGATGTAGCCTTCTACATGTGCAATTATGACATCATAATTAGCATCTATGACGTCATAAAAAACATCCTCATTTCCCATGAGGAGTACTTGCTATGTGCTAAGTTTCGATTTTTTCCTTGGTGAGGTCTGACAGCCGCATTAGATTGAACAAAAATCTTAAAAATTCTCGTGAATCGTCACAATTATGATCGAGTCTGGGGAGTGTTTTAATTTCAACCTAATTGGATGCATGGTTTGGCAGCCAGAATTATTTAATATTGTTGTCGAATTCCCGCCCGTCGGCGTGCAAACGACCGCGTCTAACCAATAGCGGTCGCTTCGCCCACCGAACGGACAATCCAGTCGTGACTTTCTGGAACAACGCCAGAAACCAGTCACGGTGTGGTTTTTTAATCCCACCCACGGCCCAGTGCGTATTCTACCCGCGCGAAATAGGGTCAATCGCCGAATATCGATATACCTAAGTACCTGCGCGGATAACCTACTGAGGGACCGTACCTCGGCGAAGGCCTGCTTGGACACGAACCGCTTAAGCGGTCCGTTCCGTTCTGGGATAACCGAGCGGGTATTATTGCCAGACCTCGCCGGACCCGGTCACTTTACGGCTATTTAAAAACCAACTATATTCGAGTGCAAGATGGGCAGTACAATGAGGGAATGGACGCAACGAACAGGTTTACATTCACACATGGACATTTATTATAATAAAGCACGTATGCAATTAAACAAGGCAAAACACGTATGCACCTATACAAGCAACAAAAGAACTACAACCGTCTACTTATTATGTACAGTCACTTGCACTTAACAGCAGTTCCTACTTATTAGACGGGCCCACGGACACACGTACGCACACACACACACCCAAGAAATGGTGGCAGAGGCCTTTAATAACCAGCTCCAGCTCGGAGGACAGGTGAGCTGAAACCCAGAGCCTATCTCGAACCTCTCCACCTCGTGTGGTCTTCAAGTTGTTCGGACCCGGGCTCCAGCGAGAGCGAGCTGGATCCAATCGCCGAGCCGCGATCCCTCCCGAGCTCCAGCGAATCCTCCTGCGCTTCTCAACGCGTGCTGGTGAGACGCGGCGCCGATCCTTCCGTCGATGCGTCGCTTCCCCGAGGAACCACCTCCCGCGCTTCTCAACACGTGCTGGTGAGACGAGGCGCCAATCCTTCCCGTCGATGCGCCGATCCTTCCGTCGATTGCGTCGCTTCCCGAGGAACCATCTCCATGAAAAGGTCGATGAGTCGCACCAAGACGGGAACCAAAATGGAGAACAAAGAGCTCCACGAACCAAGAAGAAGAAGCCACCACTCGCAGCTCGGCCGAGCGACCGGCTTAACTTCCTTCCAAACAGGGCAGCTTGAAACAAAAAGCTCTCCCGAGCCAAGCAGAAGCCGAAGCTCACGGACGTCAAAGCAAAGAGCCTCCAAACAGCCTCCTCCTGAACCAGGCCTCAGCCAAGCAAAAAGCTTCCGCAGGCCTCGACCCAAACCAAGCCAAACGGACCGAAGGTCTGCTCAACGACTACTCTCTGCTGAGGCAAAAAGCTTACTGCCCAGAACAAAAAGGATCTCGTCCTTATCCTTCTCCCGCCCTCCCCCGATCCGGGCGTGACTCATGCCCTCTGCTCCATTCCCCCCCCCCCCGCTCAACCACGGGTGGGAGGGAGTTGTTGAGTCATGAGTCACGGACGGCAGATTCTTCTTCCTCTTTGCAGAAGAGGGGAGGGATGTCTCCATTGTTCGTTCCCTAACTATTAAATCGATCCGCAGTGCATCTAATCGTTTTCTGAACATTTAAACAAGGAAGGTGAGCTATCTAGGGAACAACACTTATCGACATAGCTGACTAAAGGAACCTGTATGTTGTGTGCAATCGAATTCCCAAATTCATAACAATATTTTGTATCTGGGTTCAGGGATTTAAATCAAACTTGGTACAAGTGTGTGTAATGATGTAATGATGTGGGCGGAGGCATATCTGGCGACGTTGAAGAGTGCACTTCTGTGTTTTTCATTTATTTATTTATTTTTTTTGTCCAAGAAAGCATACCTGAAGCTCTCAAATAATTACTT
>CM068960.1:27330188-27348655 GCA_035128595.1 Eptatretus atami
ACTGCCCAGCCTCATAATGTTAGTTTACTTTGCCAGAGGTGGAATATCGATTATAAAGGGGGATTAGGTGACCTTATTATCCCATCGGGCTTGTGGAGATGGGAATGAGTGAGATACACAGTACTGACTTGAATGAAAGAGGGAATGTCTTAAAAATGCTTTCGATAAGTTAAGGCTTGTGGCACACCAGAATGGAGTATAGTCAGTTGTGCATTTCCAAAATATCTTTCAAATAATGTTACGCAAGTCAGCTTTCCTTTGTTTGGAAGTACCAGGTCATGCACCCTTGCGTCTTCGTATTTTGAGCGCCATTGTGTTGAGCCTTTGACTCCAGTGGTCATCTTGGAGATATGTTCCCAATTCTGTAGCTGGATGTAGGCGGTGGGATATTGTTGTGGGGGCCGGTTCTCGGGGAGCATGACTGCTAGGGAGAGCAGTAGAGTTCAGCGTCCACGCACACCCGAATTAGGTCGACCTTTCAGATAAATCAAAAGGTCACGGGTCCCTTATTGGACCAAAGATCGCCAATAGGTCGACCACGCGGGATAGGTCAATTGCAATTTTCAATATACCTACGTCGTACAAACTACCGTGAGAAATTTCACCCTAACGGCCAGTCTGCGTGTCCGGGCCGTTACTTGAGTTCGTACCCGAGTGAGAGAGTACCAGAATCCTGCCGGGCCATGCACGGACTCATTGGCCAGCAATGAGGCCTTCCTAATTCCGTGTTGCAGCGGGCGCAAACCAATGATAGAAAGAACGAAGGACGACTGGTACATTCAACAAAGGGGAATTTATTTTAAACAATAATGGGGAATGAGGGGAGCACTTAAGGGCAGAGTTATTCCGAATATAGCAAGGCAAATAATGTACAAGGAACCAGGCCACTTACAGTTTCTTACTTATCGACGGGGCCACAGTACCAAGACACACACACACACAATAACCCAAAATGGACCCTGGTCGGGCTTTATTGAAGACTTCCAGCTCGAGGAAAGGGTTGAGCTTGGAGACCAGAGCGAGCTGGACTGTCAGCCCGTGCGGTCTTCGACGTTCTGGCTCGGCGGGACTCCGAACCCACGCAAAACAACATGCCACTCCAAGCGGACGCGGGTTGAAGGACGACGCCAACCAGCGCGAGGGCGGACAAGGCAGCGAAGCGCCGGCAGGCGAAACCCCAACTGCCCCGTCAGATCGTGCTGATCAATAATTATTCACTCCCCGTCCACGGGGAGGGAACTCTTCGTAACCTGCCTCCCATTCTCCCTCTCGTAACTCCCTTACTGAACGGTTTTGGCGCGCGATCCGCTCGTTGCCTATGATTGGCCAAAAGGGTGCACAAGTTCCCTGATTGGACCGGGGGGGGGTGGTGTCACGGCGGACGCCCCTTAAACAGGAAGATGCGTAAATATTGGCCCGAACGATGGCAAACTCGCCTCGCATCTCTGATGGTTCGAGAAGACGCCAAGTCTTCATTGAACTCCGCCCACCGCCGCAGCGTGGTATGGTGTCAGGATGGAGCGGAGGCGAAGGTTTTGTTTGTCATTGAAAATGTAAAAAAACCCTGGACTATCCAAAAATAACTCTGACAGTGCAACAAACATTTAATCACCATAAACAAAGGATGGGACCCTGACTAACAAACACATACTTACCGATATAACTGATCTTTGGCGATCTGTGCTGTTGTTGTTGCAGTAAAGCTTCCAAATTACGTAACAATATATCATCCATTCAAATGCTGGACATCAATATTTGCAATATGGCGCCATACCACGTGACCTAGACGTCATCGTTATCATTGTACATTTCTACATTAGTCGCACCAATGGCTGAAAATTTCGTCTCAGTCCGACAAGCAGTTAGAAACACACTCTGGGCTAACAAAGAAGAAAACAAGACAGACTAATTGGCAGGAAATTCATGCTGGATCGTGTCTATTTAGGTAGGAAATCACTAATAAAAAATCGGTCAAGCTCACAATTCAAGTGCACAACACGTCACAAGTCGCCCGAATCGTACAACTTTCTTTTTCAGGGAAATTATCATGCTCATAGATCGTTTTTGTCGTCCTATCTTCTCAAGTGTGAGAAATCACTTAAAAAAAAATATTCGATCCAGTTTCGGATCTAGGGATCTTCACCAAAAATTAATCAATTCGTCTTTTCACCACACCCAACGTGTCCACCAAATTTCATCCGAATCCGTCCATATACCTTTGAAGATATGCTGCACACAATCAACAGAACCAAACAGACAAACATTGGTGAAACATAACCTCCTTCCACCTTCGGTGCCAGATGTAAGAAAGTAATAACAGATCGACACTGATGGACCGGGAGACACGTCTTTGGAATAAGAAGAGGGGATTCGGTCGGGTAACTAAATCGTCGTAGGGGTCTTACAGTCATAGACTAGTTCATGCATATAATGCCCAATGGTCCTCCAGAATGGTCGTGGCAGCAGAGAAGAGTAGCTTGCGTTTAAATTGCAATTTGATAAGTACTGTTGTGGAATGTGTTTTGCTTTTACCGACTCGAGTTTTTTAAATCCTGTTACTCAATCATAAGACACTCAATAATTTCACTGTCTACGACCGAAAGTCTCTTGATCGAAGACCTTTATTTAACATGTACCACGGAGTCCAAAGCACTGAGATGGTAAACATCCAATGATTTGCTCACTAAGCTAAGTTTACTATTTCTGACATTTATATGCTTTCGTTTGGAGCGAGATGGCTGAGAACAAACAAGAAGAGAACATGGTTGACTTTCGGTGGCCTTGTGGAGAATCAGACAAAATTAATTCAGAGAGAACAACAAGAGAGGAGTACAGGGATAACAAGTTGGGTTTATAGCGTTTTAGACAGAATGTGATTATATATTTTGAATACAAAGAAATTGAAATATAAAAGGGCATGAGTACAGGGGTGAAACCAGGTGGTACAGACGTAACAAAGGCAACTTGTTTTAAAAAGGGAATATCCCCATTCAGTACCGAGAGACTCGAAGCTGTCGGGTTTCGGATATGGCAGGTACGGGATATGCAGACTTGCAGTACGTTAGCTTTCGTAGTAGATGATAATTATATATTGCTTGTGTTGGTGTTATAAAGGCATGATGACTGAATGCGACTATGACAAGTTCCTTGTTAAAATAGCAGACCACAAGTCTTCCAAAGTTCAATTGTTTAGTGGGTCCATCCACTTGACTCTAATCAAAGTGAATTCCTAAGTCCTGTGCCCCTGCATTTCAGTGCAAATTGTCCAGTAGTGCACCTCCCAAAATTGTCCCACTGTGGACTCTCATTGTTCCAAAGTTATTTCCAAAATATGGACTTGCAAATTGTCAAATCATTCCAAAAAGTGCACCTGCAATTCAGCCACCTCTGCAAATGTCCCAAAAGTGCAAGTGTCCCAAAAGTCACTGTGCACCTCCGGCAAATTTCCCAGTTCAAATGTCTATATTCATTGTGCACCTCAATTCCAAGCAATTGACTTGCATTCCCAAAAGTGCAATTGTCCCAAAAATCACTGTGACACCTCTGCAAATTGTCCCCACCACGCTGGCCCTCAAATTGTCCAAAAGTCACTGTGGCACCCGCCAAATTGTTCCCAAAAAGGCCTCCCATCTCCAAGATTGCCAAAGCCTTCACTGCCGAAATTGTCCCAAAAGTTACTAGTGGACCTCGCCAAATTGTCCCAAACGTGCAAATTGTCCCAAAGTCACTGTGGACCTCTGCAAATTGTCCCAAAACAGACTCTGGCAAATTGTCCCAAAAGTCACTGTGGACCTCTCATGCCAAATCAATTGTCCCAAAAGGTCATGGGCACCTCCGCAAATGTCCCAAAAGTGCAAAATTGTCCTAAAATCATTGCTGCACCTCTGCAAATTGTCCAAACGTCACTGTGCACCTTATGCAAATTGATCCAAAGTGCACATTGTCTCAAAAGTCACTGTGCACCTCTGCAAATTCTATGTAAACCATGAATAGCGGTCCGATTGTTAATTTCGTATAAATGGCCAACATGACGTTTGATGTGGGTATTACATCAGCAGCACGTCATCCTTTCTGCTTTGTTGTAAGCTCGTCATTTTGAGAAGTAAGTGGATTTGGTTCTACGATGCTTTGTCACTTGTTGGGATGAGTTTTTTTTTGCTGGAATACATGTTTCGTAGTGCAGGTAATTATATACCGAGAGGGTCAGGCAGGAGTTTGCGGAAAAAGTTACCTAACGGTGATTTGTTCCACATCGCTAACAACTTTGTGGGAGTTAATTTCAAATTCCAAAGACTGGTTCAGTTGCGGACGCCTCACGGCCTTCAGTGTTATCGATGAGAAAGTTAACGATATTTCGGTTTGCATTAAGAAGCCTGAGGATATCGGTTCATAAGTTGTCACAGCAGGCAGGTGTCTCACGCACCTTACACACAGAGCACTGAAGAAACGTGTGCACCTCCATCCGTAGGAAGTCACAGGCAGGAGGACGCCATTTTAAATACTTATTGTAAAGGTAAAACTTTTTGTTTTTTAATTCTTCATATATTTGTTAGTTTGTTCTCTCGACCCTCCTGAGTAACAAAGCAAGCTGATAGCCCAGTCAGCATGCCTAGATAGGGCCCACATGGGTTTCAATTCATTAGGGTGGATTGAACTGGGCTTGGGCTTGAGCTGGGGCTCGATGAAGCTGGGCCCCAGCTGTACATGCTGCTGGGGTGGTACGCCTCCTTCGACCTTGCTTCATGCTCAGAATTAATTCCAGCAATCTTCTGTGGTGTCTGTCTGTCTGTCTGTGACCGCTGTTTCTCGACAACCATGCGTCCGATCTATTGAAACTTGCCAGATATATTGCTGGGGACCTGAGGATGTGCCTTTTCGAGGTTTGATATTAATCGGACAAGCTGGTTCCCAAGTTATGGCCATTTATTTTACCAAAACCAATGACAGGACACGGTTGCTTATGACATCACAATTGACGTCACATTCTTTTTTTTTGAAAAAATATTAGTTATTTATACTTTTTTTTTTTTGCACGCACTCGTGCCAGAATTAATGACTAGCCAAATCGCGCTCCTCACGAAGTTTTAAAAGTGAGGGTTCGTTCGGACGTCAATATATCCAGTGTTCACAATGTGATTTATAGAATATCTTATATACAATGTTTCTTGGTTACATTTTTTGCGTCAAATTCACTTCTGAGTAGTCAGCACGTGCAGAAAGAGGGTTTTTACATTGCAGGCGCTGTTTTCTCGGAGGTGCATTACACCTCAGCGATGACGATCTGTCGACGACAACGTTAATGGACGTCAGCGAATGTACCGATGATGTCATGACGTCATTACGTCGCCGTGTAAACGAATGTAAAAATTAGAAAATCGCCAAAAATTCCCAACCCTGTCCGTGTTGGCGCGATCTCACATAGCCAATACTGTACATTAGACCACAGAGCACCCGCATCCAAAGTGCAAATCCGTCCGGCAGTTTCGGAGGAGATACGTCCACAAATATGGCTTCGTGTTATTAATATAATAATGGAGCAACATATAAAACAAACATTAGGTTGACAACCATTGTGGAGGCTTGATGGGCCTAATGCTTGAAGAGTTCTTTGTAGGGAAGAAATACTATATTATTATTATCATCGATGTATGGATTATTATACAGGACTGTAGGATGATGATATCCTGTGGTGAATTCCGGTCATCTGCTCAGTACTCTAAAATGAAAAACGGTTTCGCTTTAATGTGTCAGTTGTGCACTTCAGATTATTTTTTTTCAACATTCCTTTTCTTTCACTTACATTTTTGATAACACAAACAGACTGATTTGTTCGAGGATCGTTTTAGGCGGTGTATAGTACGGATGTAAGGCACGTGGTGGTCCGTCTCATAAGTACATTTACGTTTATGGGGGTGCAGCGATTTATTTAATGTAACTTGTCCTCTATCTTAAAAACGGTAAACATATCAAGAACCGTTTGTTTAAATTAATTTTTACTTCAGTTCGCCGTTTTCGTGTATCAATCCGCCACTGTACCTTCCTTAAAGAACCACAGCACTTATGAGTTATCAGAGTAGTCCGTGCAAAACAAATCGCTGAATAAATAAATAAGATTTCGGTTTAGTTGTCCTAGCAAATATCGGGCCGAGCAAAGTATGAACCCGCCTCGAAGGTTCGTATTATTGGCGCTTTTGCAGCAGGATTATTTTATCGTGGAAGGTTTTCGCGTAACCACGAGGTATAAATGACCGTCCCGCGGAGGGTTTCTTTGCGCGCTGTGAAGGACGTTCAGGGAACTGGTTGAAGAGGCGAAGCTGGGCTTGTTCATTATGGTTCGTTTTATGATTCGTTGCTTATTCCTTTTGACGATTCGTTCTCATTTTCGGAGATAACGCGCTCATGTTTGTCCTTTATCTGGAAGGACCTTTGACCTTGGACTGACCTTATTTCCATTGACAGATTATACTATATACCCAATGCAAATTATACATATATATATTATATTATATATAATGTTGCATTGCGTTATGGAGTTGACTCGATGTTGGCGAATCTAGTCGTTTTTTTTTTCATAGATTTGTATATAAAATTTTGGAAACCTATTGTAATTCTGGTATTGGCGTAATTGTAAAGGAAAAGAATCCCATTTTTTTTTTTTTACTTTGTTGCGAAGGTTACGAAAAGTTATTTATTTATTTTCGTGGTTGCGGTTGGGGATGTGAATGTTATGTGGGGATCCTGTATGGTTATTCGTGAATGTATGCAGACAGGGGTAGGTTGCTCATAGTGGGGTGGCGTGACAGGAAGGGGAGGACGGCCGTTGTTGAGAAAGAAATTTGAACTATTTATTTATTTTTAGACTAAAACTGAGGATGTCGTTGGAGTGTGCGGGCAGCAGGGGGTTGGTTCATGGAAGGGCAAGGTTGAAAGTGTTGTTGAATGCGAAGAACTTGGATGGATGGTGAGTGTTACGACATGGCTGCTGTAAGTGAAACGTGGTTTTAGTGAGCCATCCAACCTGGAGGACAGGATTCCAGACGACGGGGCTTGTAGGTGTAAAAGGGAGGAGGGTGGTGTAATCTGGGTAAAAGATACATTGTATTAAGAGAAAGGGGTGACACAAAGGAGAGAACTGATTTAGAGATTGTAGAATCAGTAAGATGTTTTGATGGGGCTCCTCACTCCTTGTGTGGAGGATTACATGAAAAATGTCAAAAGGACACGTGATTATGGAAGAGGATTTGTTTATGGGGGTATTTATTTATTTTTATTATATTATTTTCTATTTAGGGCAAGATGAGTATTAAAAAAAAAAAAAATTCTTTTAATTAAAGGAACTGTGCAATGGTTTCTTTTTCGTTTATTTAAAATGGGGTTTTGCTTTTTTGCCAGATTTGATTTCTTGTTGATTATCATTAAATTTATCAGAATTCACATTTCATTTGTTTAGGACAAAACGTATCGTAACATTTCCTCAATTTGTTTGGTGTGCGCAGGAAAAATGGAATGTGTAGTTTTCAGCCGATTGATGTGTTTGGTTTTGTTGTAATATTCGTTCATTTCTGACAGCAACAATTAAGGTACTCGTGACAGGAGCGCAGGCCAGATCGCTTACTCCCTCCTCTACAGCATTGCCAATGGAGATGTTTTTGGTAAAAAAACAGGTATGTAATGGTGTAATAAAGGTAACACCAATTTTGCTTTACTTCTGATTATGCCAGCATTAGGACTTTTGTAATCGCATGTGGGAATTCTTCCTCTTTGGTGTATTGTACTGTGAAACTTTTTAAAATTTAATTTAATTTTTTTTTGGTTTTGGTCCAAATGGAACCGGTTTCACGAGTTTTTGGAACGTTCGTTTGGAACACTACAAGTGTTTAAAAAAAAAAAAAAAATTCATTTTTTTTATACGCCCGTATTATATAATGGGGCGTATTATGCGATTCCTTTCCGTCCGTTCTGCACAACTCCCAAAGTTTTCAAACTTTCACGTTTCATATTTGGTACATAGGTACAGGGACTGTGTCGCGACATACATTCGTCATCTAAAGTAGTTGCCATGGCAACCAGATGCTGTTTCTCCATGTAGTAGCACAATTCGTATATACCTGTTATACTCACTATATTGTGCTTGTACTATATACAGCGTAGCAGCAGCAGAAAAAGACATGGATATACGAAAATGGCTAAGAAAAGGAAAAAGGTTTGCGGTTGTGGTTGTGGTCAGCACCCACTGTGATACTGCTGCTTTGTACTTCTGATGTTTAAGTTAAATGTTGTGTACTCTGGCGGGAAGTTACCCCCCTGGCCCGGCTTTACCGAATAAAAGACCCACGGGGTCCAGTTTCGTGTGTGCGTTGTGTCCGTCCGTGGGCCCCGTCTGTAAGTAGAATTGTTTAAGTGCCTTGTTCATTGTACATTACATTTTTATTCGTGATGACTCTAACAGCGTATATTGTGCTCACTTGCGCTCTTGTTTTTTTTATTTTTGTCCACAATTGAGGTTCATAAGAGCTAAAACAATGTTATAACAAAAGGGAGCAGGAAGACAAGTGTGGGTGGAGAGGGAAGTGCAAAACAGTGGGGAACAGACAGGAGATTTGTGGAAGGGAGAGGGATGGGGCGAAGTACACAAGATGGACACTACGGGGTGAACAAGATGGACCACTACAGGGACTGTCAGGAAGGAAAGCAGAGAATTTTTGAAGGAGGTGTGTGTAGGGTATATTAATGGGGAAGATGAGACGGTGGGTAAGCAAGCTGTTTTGAAGACCTGGAGGGAAGAGAGAGGTGTGGGTGGGAGAGGAATGAGAGTGAAGGTGAGCAGTGATTCTTGATTTGGTAGTTTCACCAGAAGAGGGGGTTGCTGGTGGACTTTGCGTGCCCTGTGGAAATATGGGGGGACATGTCACGGGGCGGGGGGGGGGGTGTGCGGTGCGCAAGGCCAGAGAGGAGGCTTGTAGAAGACGGAAAGACCACCGACTTGCCTGTGGTGAGATAAAGACTTATTAAATCGTGGGAGATACCAATGATCCTAATTGCCTTGGTTTCCACAGTGTGAAGCCTGTGAAAGATGGGAGGCAGGAGCAACAGCCCAGAAGGAAAGCGTACTCCATCAGGCTGTGGACGAAAGCTTTGTATGTGGTCAGGCACTCAGTGTGCCAAGGAAGGACTTTGCATGCCAGAGGATGCCCAGTGGCGACGCTTTGGAGGCCAGCTTGAAAATGTGGCTTTCCCAGGAAAGATCACGGCAGATGGTGAGACCCAAAAGCTTGAATGAAAGGACTTCTTCCAGAGGATTGTTGAGAAAGTAGATTTGGGAGGGTGGGGTTCCCAGATGATCCTTTCGGAGAGATATGGTTAGTGAGATTTGTTCAGGATTGAAAGACTTGTTCCAAGTGTTGGACCAGCTTGTGATTTTATCCGATCTCCAAAGTGAAGAGGCTGCTGCTTGCTGATCTGAGGGATGACTGAAGGTGGAGTTGTCAGCAAAAGAGGTAAGAATTTTCCAGAAAGTTGGAGAGATCTTTGATGAAAACCAGAAAAAGAACAGGGCCCAGAACGCTGCCATGAGGGAATTACATTAAGGGCCACACCGTTGACTGTGATAGGAGAGGAAATCTGTGGGCCATGAGTGGAGATTGTCTTGGATACCCTGGGAAGAGTTTGGTGAGTGGGTGGGGAGACCGTATTGAAAGCATGTGATATTGTTACAAATCTGGAAGCCTTTTGCACACAAACAGACAGCAGTGCCCTCGCTTAGTTTATTTCGATAAGTATGTTTTATAGTTGGAATTTCGTGTGTGCGCTGTGAGTTATTTTATAGTCGGGTTTATTACATCTACAACAACGGCACCGTCCCTGACTCAACCCGGTCGCCATTGCCACGTGTTTTTGGCTGAAGGTGTGGGCGGAGCCTCCATCGCCTCAGATCTGACTCCGCCCCAGAAAGGTGGGAGTTGCCCTGCCTACCGTGGGCCTGTCAATGAGGGACGGCCAGCGGATCGCGCGATGGAACCGTCCAATGAGGAGGCGAGTGGCGAGGAAAGAAAACCCTCCCGCCTCGAGAGTAGAGCAGTGATCGTGGCGACTGCTGAGCGTCTGTTGGTCTTGGTGGTGATTTGCTTCATCTGTGGTTGTGGTGGCTTGGTCTCGGTCGTCGTCTGTGACCCTTTGCGGTGCTTCTCGTGGTCGTGGCGGCCGAGCTGCCAGGGACGTGGGCCGTGGACTTCGGGTCATGGGTTCGAGTCCCACCGTGGTGGTTTGGAGTCTGTGTGACCGCACGAGGCGGGAAGGTACCCCGGCCCGGCTTTACCGAATAAAGACCCACGGGTCCTGTTTCGTGTGTGTGTGTGTGCGTGCGCACGCGGCGTGCGTCCCGTCTGTAAGTAGAATTGTTAAGTGCCTTGTTCATTACATTTCTATTCGTGATAACTCTGCTCTGTCTCCCTTCCCGATTATTGCCTATTGTAAAATAAATCCCCGTGTTAAATATTCCAGTTCGTTGTTAGTGTTTTCTTTTCATTGACCCAGCACGTGCGGGTTGAGAAACAGTAAGGCCGTTCGTGCCGTAAATTGTTCATTTGGACCGACGGATCTTGGTAATCCACACTCAGTTTACACCCGGATCTGCTCGGTAAACGGTCCGTTCCGCCCGAGGTCCGTCGAGGGTGTGGTTTTCCATGGTAGTTGGACGACGTGGGGTACTTAGGGAAATTGAAATTAGGCAATTAACACTACCCCACGCCGTCAAAATATTGGCGACCGCGGTCCGCTAAGGGACCTGTGAACTCTCGGACTTGTCCGAAGTCACGACCTAAATTCCGGTGTTCGGTGAGACCACTTCCACTGCTCCACCTGGTGGTCGTTTATCGCCACCGGACCCCGGCCCACAACAATATGTCTCGGAGATGGTTCTGATTCAGGTTTATTATACCTTGGGAGATTGGTCTGATGTTCTGTCTGTATTCAGGTTTTATTGGTTCACGAAAAAAATAAGTGACCACTATATTCGTTATTGTTGTTCTGTCTGCCTGTCTGTCTGTCTGCCCGAGCATAGCTCCGTGGGTTTTGATCCGATCCTGATAAAATTTTGGTGGGAAGTTTATATCATGATCTAGTTGTGTTTTCCTGAAAATGGGCGGTGGTGCGCCCATTATGCGGCGGAGCCACGCCAAAAAAACATGTGTTTTTAGGGGGTAGCCGATTTCAATTTGCATCTTCTAGGGGGTTTGTTGAATCTGGTAGGGGTTCGGTATTTGGTTAGCCTTATGCACCTGCATAGTCCACGGAGCTCGATTTTTCATCTTCGTCACAAGGTCACGAACTTAGAAAATTTAATTTTGACATAAAAATCATACGACCGCCCAAACTTTGAGAGCTAGGATGACTTTTTTTATGCATAATCTTGAGGTCATTCCCCACCTAAAGTCTTGAAACCATTTTCTCTATCTCGAACACCTTGCCCGTGGCGCCCCCTTCAATTCCGTTTTTACGCTGATTTCATCAAAGTATGGATAATCCAAGGAGTGCGGAATGCCATATAGCCTATATGACGTTATATTGTTCCTGGAATGTTCCAGAGGAAGTTTTGCACCAAAGGTCGTAATCCTTGACCTTTGACCTTTAAAGTTCACCAAGGTCAAATTTTAAAAGTGTGGGAATCAAACCGCGGTTTTCGACCTTCGACGAACTAACTCCATTAAGCTATAGCACGTATCCTGTTTCCTTATTTTAATGTCCCCAACATTGTTTTTGTGACCTTTAAAGGTTATGCAAAGGTCAAATTTTTTTAAGTTTGTTGAACGAAACCGGGTTCGACATTTTGCAGCTAATATCCTGTCGCTCGTACCATATCATATGTGATCATTTTATATAACTTGGTACAACATTATCACATTGTCTCATCCTTGACTTCTGAAACGATCTACATCGTCAAATACCGCTCGTGAACCATTGTCTTCAGACTGTTTCTTTTCAATTTTGCCAGATAAAAGCAGTGTTGGGGGTTGTTGGCTATATATAATGTTGCATTCTGCGTCAACATGTCATTGTTTTGTAATGACATGTCGGGGGGGGGGGATCTATCTGTGCACTCATCTGTGTTGTCTGCCCCCTCACCCTCCCTTTCTTTACCAGCCCATTCATTGGTGCTACTCGACATCAAACCAATGATGAGTGTGTTGGAGGTGTGTTTATGGAACTGCCAAGACTGTTCCTGCCTCTTTTACATGGTATGACCAATCTCGTGTCATTTCTTGTTCAACAATTAAATTGACTGTCGTCCAAGGCTTGATTTCCAACTGTTGGGGCGGGGCGGGGGGGGGGGAGGAG
This sequence comes from Eptatretus atami, assembly GCA_035128595.1. Classification (NCBI taxonomy): domain Eukaryota; kingdom Metazoa; phylum Chordata; class Myxini; order Myxiniformes; family Myxinidae; genus Eptatretus; species Eptatretus atami. The sequence goes on from CM068960.1 coordinate 27,342,522, forward strand.
GGGGAGGGGGGGAGAATTGGATTAACTAATTTTAAAGGAATGTTTTTCCTAAAGGAATCCTGAATCCCTCTTCCTGTAGTCATCGGATCCCCTGTCACTGAAAAACATCTTGCAGCATGTAAACATCCTTCCTGCCAAGGTGGAGAAAATTGAGCCACAATTGACTCGACTGGTCATGATGGCATGGTTCAATATTCAAACTTTTAATTTGCTTTGTCCACTGCTCTTTCTCTGCCCTTTTCAGATCGTTCTCTGAGGGCTGCCTGTATTCTGGAAAATTGCCAACATTACCCCAGTTCATAAGAATGTTTTTAAAGCTGACCCTCTAAATTTGATCGGTCGCTGTCTTCAATGTTGTAAGCAAAGTAATGGATTTTAATTGCAGCAGACCTCAAGTATCACCTCTTTAACTCTGATGGTCATTTTAGCTTCTATTCAGGTCGTTTCACTTTGGACATGCTCTGCTGGTTCTCTAACAATGGCTGAATGGATGTCTTCAGTAAAAGTCAAAGCCATCTCACCAAAAATCTCCTATACATTTTACGTCTCTGCATCTCGATAAGTTAGATATTGATTAGTATATATAAGTCTCTCGTCTCTCTCCTCTTCCTCTCTCTCTCTCTTCTCTCCTTTCTCCTCTCTCTTCCTCTCTCTTCCTCTCTCTCTTCCTCCTCTCTCTTCTCTCCCCATCTTCTCCATTGCCTTGCTCTTCATGAGTCAATTTTTGTGGAAAAAAAAAAACATTTTGGTCACTCTGCAACAATGGGGTGTACATCTTAAATTGTCATGTTAAGTGGTTTTGTGCAGATGTGATTTAGTAAGCAATTTATTTTTTTTTTTTTCTCCCGACAGAGATCATTCCAACGGACAGCGTGGAACTTGCTTTCAAAGACATTGACGTAGCACTTTTGGTGGGAGCTATGCCACGGCGCGATGGCATGGAGCGGAAAGACCTGCTCAAGGCAAATGTCAAAATATTTGAGACCCAAGGAGCTGCCTTGAATACCTATGCCAAGAAGACTGTCAAGGTATGTGAACATGTCCACTTAGTTTGTGCTATTTTCTTTTTCTAATTTTTTCTCAGATCTCAAATAATCTTTATATACCCTGGTGACGCTGTCTTGTCCGGTAATTTTATTTTATTGTTGTATATATATATTGTTTTCCTGGCAGGTGTTGGTTGTTGGAAATCCTGCAAATACAAACTGCTTGATTGCCATGAAAACTGCCCCAACAATCCCCCCACAAAACTTCTCCTGCTTAACTCGCTTGGACCAGAACCGAGCCACATCCCAGGTTTGTCTCAACAGTACCACTGCTTTGCATATCCTACTATGTAGAATACTAGCAGGGGTAACAGGCATTGCCTGGTGCTCTTCTAATCCTGTTGGCATTTTGAAGAAATAATTTTTATGACGTATATATATATATATTTTTGTGGGGGGTCTAAAACACTTTCCCTACACCCACATAGGAATTGTCGATCATTTAATATTGCCTTTCACATTTCTTCAAAGGCTTCGGCATTAATTATTTAAAATAAATAAAAATCCAACTTTTTTTATTTTTTATTTAAATTTTTGCCTTAAACTCCCATGACACTCACTGATGAACCTCAAAATTTTGACGAAGATCCATTTGGATGGACACACACACACAATACTTTGAGACCCAGTTGGTCTCTGGTCTATCTCCTGAAACAAACCCATGTGTGGAGATGGAAGCCAACAGCAATTTACATACTTTTATACCTAGAAAGGCTCTGATTTACCTTCTGAAACCCACATATGGATATGACACTCATCCAAACATCTGTGTTTTAGCATAGATGTGCATCTGTGAAAATCATAGAAGCAAAACAACACGGTTGGCCCAATCTCCACTAATTTTTTTCCGATTGGCTGGGGGGGTATCCAGGGTCAGGTCATTGGCACAATCCTCCTCTCCTCCAGGGTGGTGAGCTCACTTGTGATTTTGTTTTACGATTAAAATTTTTTTTTTTGTCACTTGCACAGCTGGGCCAATCTCCAAGCTGGCTTAAAACAGGAAGTACTATATATATATATATATATTTGTTACGGCTGTGGAAATTCGCAAACATCATTCAGGTCCCGTAGATGAGGTATTTCTGAAGTACATGTGTAGTTAGCCCAAACCCATTGTTTAGAGGGAATTAATGTGATTCATTCGGGCTGCGATACTTTGAGTTAGGCGTTTTTCTGTTCTGCTTATTTTCGAAACAACAACGCCAACCAAGCCACCACCCCAACAACGCCAGCACCGCCACCCTCACAACCACCACCCATCTTTCGCCACTACTCCACACCATGAACGCCATCCTCCGCGGTCCACGTACGACGGTTTCCGCATTGGAAACGTCGAACGCGAGTGGGAAGGGAGAAGTCCCCACAGCGAGGAGTGCGCGTTTTCCGCCTATTTCCTTCCTTGGCCCGGTGCCAGAACGGCTCCGCCTCGCCCCCACAACGCAGGTGGGAGGAACGCCCCGCTTCGAGTGCTTTCGAGAAGCGCCTCGAAGGGGGTGGAGCCAAAGGCGGGGCGGAGAAAAGAGGCGTGGCGCCGGGCGTATAAGAGGCGGAGGCGGATGAGGTTTTTCCTTCTGCTTGGAGGCTCTTTCTGCTCTGCTGCTTGGTCGTTGATTCTGCCTCTGCTCTGCTCCTCATTTCGACGTAAAAGGCAGACGGGGGCCGAACGCCGGAGAGAGCTCGCGGACCACGGCGAGTGACGGTCGCGCGAGGACTCAACACCTCAGGGAAGTCGACTTCCATTTCTTTTGGGTTTTGTGTGAACGTGTGTGTGTGTGGCGCCGTGTCTTATAAGTAGTACTGTGTAAGTGGTCCGTGTGTCGCGTATTCGGTTTGTAGCTCTGCGTCATCGTCGCGTTTGTCGTTCTTTTCTTTAGTTGATATATGTGCATTCTGGCTCTGAAATACTGTTTGCTATATGTGTGCTCTATGTGTCGTTGTAAATAAAATGCTTGCTTGTTGAATTCTTCCCCCGTTTCGCTGCGTCCTTCCTTCGTTGGGTCTCCATCTTGTTTCACGTAAAGGGTTTGAGTGGGCGCGGGACGCCCGATATTAATCAGGAACCGTCAGGCCGACGATAACACCGCTCGGTTATCCCGTTAGCATGGAACGGGTGCGTTAAGCAGCCCGTGTCCGAAGTCGGCCTGTGGCGAGGTACAACCCTCGGTAGGTTACCCGTGCGGGTATTTAGGTATATCGACTTTCGGCGATTCACCCTATTCCGCGCGGGTGAGATGCGGACTGGGTTGTGGTGAGGCCGAAAGGTCCACCGTGACTGGATCCCGGCGTTAGCCGGGAGGGTCACGACGAATTGTCCGTCCGGTGGGCGAGGCGGTCGCGATTCGAGTCACGTGGCCGATCGCAGCGCCGGCGGGCGCGAATTCGCAACAATATATATATATATATTATATATTTTATGCCTTCGCTGGTGGCATCAGGGGTGCAATTAACGGTCGCCAATGGCGCCTAACTTTTGTGCTGCGGGTGCACAATACTGCCTTACCTGCCCGGTTGGCGAATCACCAGTGATTCCTGTTATTTTTGTACTAGCTTCTTCTACTAGTTTTCTCAACGAGAACTACTGTTTTTGTCCGCAAAAAATCCGTAGAAATCACCGGTAATTCTGCGGCGGCCATTTTGTCTTTTCATCTCGTTACAAATTGCGTGAGATTTGACGGTTTTGCACGGTTCGGGCGCATTTTCTCATGCCCAGGCAGTGTTGGGCACAAAAGCGATAATCCAATAACAGATAATTATCGGTTAACTTTTTTATCGGAAGTTAACTTCTATTTATCGTTATCGGACCAGTTAACTTCCGATAACTCGATTTTTTTTTCCGATAACATTTTAATCGTTTCCGGGTGGCATTTCGCCGAGCTAATTATCAATGTGGAGAAAATGTACATGATATAGATTACTTGTTTTACAAGATAATGCTGAATCAGGCCGCCGCGTGAAAGAAAAATGGAGAAGAAAGAGAGGGCGGAGGAAGAAGAAGAAGAAGAAGCCTTGCAATGGCGTCTTTCTCAGCCATGCGGCTGCTAGGCTCTGCAGGTACTGGGTTCGGTCAAGGTTGGGAAACGTACAGATCGGTTAATTCCAACACAAGGACGGTCTAACCTTTGGCAGAGCGACGGACAATCGGACATGAGTGTTGAGGCATGGAGACAACGTCGCGCCATGTTTGTAAGGTCGTGCCTCATTTTTGAATTAACGGTGCCTCCCTGTTTGTGTGCGCAGCGTTCCGCGGACCTATTCCTTTGCTCTTTCGGTAAGAAATGGACATTAATTGTTTGTTGGATTCACATTGTGTCCTTGACCCGTCCCGTTAACCTCCCAGTGCATGTTGGACTCCGCCGGTTAAACGTGCTGTGTGTGACGACTCATAGACTCTAAAAAGACGCAAAATGCTTATTTTATTCTTGGGTTTAGCATAAATAAGCCTTTTCTATGGGTTTTGAAGGTTTTTTCCTTGTTTTTTTGAATCCTTGTTAAAAAGTAGTTATCGTTAACTTCCGATAACTTTGTATTATAATTATCGTTATCGGACTTAAAAATTGGGGTTATCGAAGTTAACTTTTTGGTTATCGGTGCCCAACACTATGCCCAGGTTGGTTAAATGAGTGAATTTGGGTGAAATGAGTGAGTTTGATGAGGCTTTTGGGTTAATGAGTGAGGCTGGGTGAATGAGTGAGTTTGATGGTGGAGGTTGGGTGATGAGTGAGTTTATATGTGATGTTGGGTGGACGAGTAGTACCCCCACCATTGTCCATCACTCAAACCCCCCCCCCTCTACCCCATCGTCCATCAGCCACAACCACCACCACAACCACCCATCACCCACAAAAATCCCCCAGCACTACTCACAACCCCACTGCCCCATCACCCACACAAAAAGGTCCCCCCCCATCCACCACACACTCCTCCTCCTGCATCATCCCCCACCCCACCCCACTCATCAAACTCACTCCTCACCATCCATCCAACTCACTCATCCACCCAACCTCCTCCATCAAATCTCCCCATCAAACTCACTCATCCAAACTCACTCATCCAACCAACCTCACTCATCGAACTCACTCATGTGAGTATATTAAAAGTGTTTGATATCAAATTTGTGACTTTTGTCTTTATTTTATGGGCCGGTAGAAATTCTGCTGGGCCGGTAACTTTTTCTAGTCACCGGCCCTGCTGGCCGGTGGATAAAAATGTTAATTTGCACCCCTGGGCATTGTTTTTGAGTTGTACATATGTCCATCCTTGTTAATTTTCTGTTTTCTCCAACTGCTTATCCAATTGACATGAAATTTTCATGAGATGGGTGATACTCCTATAGAATGTTTCAATGATAATTATGACGTAGGTCATGTGGTGTGGCAGCCATGTTGGGGGAAAAAAAGGAAAAACGTTGGACCTCAATCTCTGAAAATGCTCTATGGAAAAATAAATTGAAACTTGGCACATGTTGAGTACTCCCCATGGGAAAGAAGTTTTATATTTTATTTTTTAATGTCCTTGGTGGCTTTGTTGTGACATAATTGCATATGATGAATGCTTTATCCAATGAGAATGCAAATTGAGGGTCATCCAGGGCTAAATTTTATGGGGGACGGGGGGGGGAATTTGTCATTGGTCATGTGGCTTGGCAGCCATATTGTTTTTAACATGACAAAATTGATAAATAAACGTTCAAAAAAGATTTCTGAAACTGCTGAACAGATCGAGGCAAAACTTTACAGGTATGATCGCCTCTTCATAAGGAACAAAAAGTACTCCACCTATCATGTCATCGGTCACATGGTTTGACAGCTCTGATTTATTTATTTATTTTTTGAAGAGTAAACCTTTTAAAAATCATCTTTTCTGGAACAGCTGACATAGAGGGGAAACAACCTACATGTTCCCCAAATCTTGGGGATACCATGGTGTTTACAAATAATTAGGTCACATCGTCTGACAGCCATATTAGATTGAACGAAAATCTTTAAATTTTTCTTGTGAATCGTCACAATTATGATCGAGTCATGGGGAGTGTTTTAATTTTCAACCTGATTGGATGCATGGTTTGGCAGCCAGAATTATTTAATATTT